>OY982575.1:6827248-7547581 GCA_963859945.1 Euplagia quadripunctaria | reverse complement strand
ATTATCTCGAAAGTATAATATATTATGATTGTAATAATAGTGTTCGTTTATTCGCCTTCTATAATGCTTTAAAGTTAGTTGAGAGATAGATAAAAAAAAACGCTTTTTCGTTTTATTATTACATTATAAATTATTGATCTGTGTATATAATTGTTAGCGTTTGTAAATAGTAGTATTTAAATATATTTATTTAGATGTTTGGATTTTATTTATTTTGAAGAGTAATAAGGTTTAAATCATAGTGATAATAATAAAGAAAATATAACATCATTAAAGGGTGCATTTGTTATATGAAATAATTTTATGAACACAGTCTAAATAATATGCACAATATAATAATAAAAAAAGTCTACCGCTACTTTAAAGAAGTGCGTAGCTGAAAAAATATTGAAATTAATTTGCAATAATTATATTTTTAGAATAGATATGCGAATGGTATATATATATATATTAAATAGAGTAGGTAATATACAAATTAGCAGTTACGTTTTTCTTTGAGGCAGCGGTAGTTTAGTCATAGCCTAGGCGGTTAAAGCACTGAGGACGTGTATTTTTCTATAATAAACAAAAAGTAGATTTTCTCATACGGGACAGATTATATAAAGAGACATTGTGCTTGATTTTCATTTGCGTTTAGTTGAACGAAACCCGTTCAGGTCGAAATTTATGACAAATGCAGATAGACGACATGTAATACAATGAAAAATAAATACTATTGTTTTATGATTTCTGCGTTTTATTGGGATAATACCTTTATGAACTTACTAGCTGTTGCCCGCGACTTCGTTTGCGTGGAAATTTTGATGAAATTTATCCCACGGGAACCGTAAAATTTTCCGGGATAAAAGCTTATGTGCTATTCTAGAATGTAATCTATCTCTGTGCCAAATTTTATCCAGATCAGTTAAGCCGTTTTTGCGTGAAAGAGTAACAAACATTCATCCTTCCATCCATCCTCTGCTATACCTCGCGGTTTCACCCGCGTAAGTCCCGGTGCCGCAGGAATATCGGGATAAAAAGCGGGATAAATAGCTTTTGTATAATCCAGGTCTCCAGCTATCTACATACCAAGTTTCATTGCAATCGGTTCAGTAGTTTATGCGTGAAAGAGTAACAAACATCCAAACATCCTCACAAACTTTCACGTTTATAATATTAGTAGGATAACTTCTGAGCCTGAAGGGGTTTCTTATGTATGTACTATAGATAAGAAAACCCTTCAGGCTCAGAAATTTAAATTCCTAAATTATTGTATTCTGATATCTATACTTATAATAAAACTGTAACAATAAAGGTCCAATTCTATACATTGAAGATATTTTGATTTTTTTTTAAATCTATAATCGATACTTAAATTACACACATTTTTTTCGTTTTTGTCTGTGTGTCTGTCTGTATTATGGCCGCCGGTATGTAAAACCATACGTACCATTTTTATCACTTATAATCACAGTAAATTATCGTAAATAATGCATACCGTCAACTAACCTCAAATTCTATAAACGTACTCAAAGTAATATGTAAAAACCATTTTCATCACTATCGTGAAGTTGGTAACTTTTTTGAAAAACTAAAATGTTGACTATGACTATGACTTCAGGGTGTCGGCATTTTGTGACGGTGTGCGCGCGTATTTATCTTTCTCTAATTTTAATTTTCATATTTAAAAACCATTTATTTATCGATGTTGTTACTTGTTTTCGTAAACCCTAGTCCAGTAGGTGAGGTTAAAATGAATTACTTGTCCACCCACCAGCGGGTGGAAAGGTAAATAGGGATAATCATGAATTAACACTCCACCCACCAGCGGGAAAGTCTGAGTGAACGGCTCGGGACCCAAATATACATACGAGTATATTCTTAAGCTCTAGGTACTTTGATTTCTTTATACATGAGGAACATTTTGGTTTCAATCTTTCAGTAGGTCCACGAGATATATCATACCCTCGAATTTGACCATTTGCGTTTTTGATAAATAATGATCAGTATAGACAGTATATAAAAAGAATTAAACATTTCCTTATTAGTCCTAATATTATAAACGTGAAGTTTGTGAGGATGTATGGACGTATGTATGTATGGAGGTTTGTTACTCTTTCACGCCAAAACTACTGAACCGATTGCGATGAAACTTGGTATGTAGACAGCTGGATGGAACGACGAGGAAGGGCGATTGACAGGCTACTTTTTATCCCGATATTCAAACGGGATCGGGACTTACGCGGGTGAAACCGCGGGGCGCTGCTAGTTTCAAATAAAGAAGCTGAAGTTTTTTTTACTAATTTCACGTTATGCTCTGAACTTGGTGTACAATTTGAGGAAGGGTCTTTATGAGAAAAGGACATTGAGAAAGGGACATTTAGATAAAAGGACATTTTGGAAAAAAAATATGCGCCGAGACGATTTTTAGAAATGAATCAGTCTTCACAGGTTTTTTCGACTCCGTGGACAATGCAACTGATTAGCTCTGTCGACTGATCGGCTTTTCAAATCTGCAGTTGACACGAACATGGTGTCAGTGCAAGTGGAATAAATAAAACTATTAAGTGAATTTAAAACACGAGTTTATTACAAAGGACGCGGGACATGATTAAAGGACATGACTACGGGACACTACATCACAAACATTACACTTAAATTTTCTTATGGTATCATTGGCCATAGCCTCCTTGGTAGCTGCTGTATCCTTGGCTACCTTGAGGGCTCGACGATTGGCCGCCTTGCTGGCCCGAGGTATAACCACTGCCATATCCACTTCCTTGACTAAAACCGCTCTGCATGCCACCTTGCATACCGCCCTGCATACCGCCCTGCATGCCGCTCGACATGCTGCTCTGCAAGCCATTGTGCATACCATGCATTCCACCTCCCTGTTGGAAACCGCCTGATCCTCCGAAGTTAGATGGTTGACTCATCCCTTGGCTAAACGCTCTTTGCATTCCAGAACCAAAGTTTTGGCTATTGCCGCCAAAGCTTCCAAAACCACCTGGACCACCTTGACCGAAACCCCCGGCACCAAATCCCGGGCCACCAAAGCCACCGCTACCTGTAAAGAGAAACCATTAAATTTAATGACTTGGGCAATTGCCACAGTCCGAGAACGAGACAATTACATTTGTTACCGAAGGAAATAAAACCCATGAAAATATTTTATCATGAAATAAGGCAGCATTTTAATAGGATGAACAAGTAAAACGGTTTCTTTCCTTCGTTTCATTCCTGGTTGAAGATTGAGAAGGAAGGGGAAACTTGGATTAAACAGAAAGCGGCCTCGAAAACGATTACAGCCATCGATGCGCTTTCAGTACATCTGAATCTGAAGAACCTGCATGCAGACTACCACTTCCAAACTTCTGATAGATTTTTGGCTTTAGACATAATATCTAAAAAATACGCTTACCGAATCCAAACATTGTTGAGAAAGTTAAAAGTTCTGTTTTTCCAGGAAAAAGCTTTGACAAATAACACTGGTTTGGCTTATAATAATTATTTTTATAGTTTAAAACTTTAGAATATTATTTTTATAGATTTTAAAGTAATATTGTGAGTTGTTTTTCTAGTCAATTTTGAAACAATACTGAATTGAAAGATTTTTTCGTGACATAAGTTTCTTTTTTGAAATTTAAATTTAGAAGATGTATACTTTTGTCTATTCAACCACAAAATGTAACAATAATGTACTTTGCCAACCTACTTAGAGTTATTTTCACAAAATGTAAAAGAGGTTTTATGGTTTTATAATACAAGCATCAAAAGTGTCTAGGGATCAAGTCAATGTTTAAGTTATCAACTTATCCGTATATTTTGTAAAAATTAAGAAAAATGGCAAGTTTTGCAAATTGTGGGAAATGAATAAATTAATTAACTTAAAAGTTAATGTCGTCATTTAAATGGCAAAAAAGGCAAAAATTATTTTTTAAATTTTGTGTTTCCACCATTGACATCAATCAGACAATGACAGCGATTTGGCATGCTTAAAACCAGTTCATCAAAAACTCTTTGAAGAATGCCGCAAACGTTCTTTCTAACATGTCCAAAAGTTGTTGTGCGGTATGCATGGCATCCATACTCGGCAGTGCTCTTCTTTGGACCATATCCCATGCGTGATCAATTGGATTGAGGTCTGGCGATTGCGCTGAACACGGCAGAACGCTCATGCGAGCATCGACAAGAGTGCGTGTTACGACTCTAGCCGTGTGTGGACGTGCATTTTCGCGCATTAGTCGAAACGAATCACCTAACCGGCTTCGCAAAGGGATGATCATGTCTGAAACACTCCTCTCCGCATAAATCTGAGCATTGAGGTTGCCCCTGATCCAAAATCCAAGAGATCGGTTCTTCCACCGATCCAAAAATCGGCCCACACCATTATTGTTCCTTCTCCATATGAATGAACTTCCTGACAAAATTTTGAACGTTCTTGACGTTCAGAAGTCCTCCAAACTCGAGTACGTCTTGTATCCGGCCTCATACCGAAACGATATTCATCGGAAAAGCAACCACAGTCTTCTTCCTCCCAATTTCTGTGTTCGCGAGCCCACTGTAAACGGGCCCTACGATTGCGGGGTGCTATAGGTGGAACTCTCAGCGGCCTTCGGGAACGCAGACCCACTTTCCGTAAACGCTTTCGAATGGTTTGGTCGCTTATCAGCAGGCCTGAAGAGCTGTGGAGCGTCGTAACCAACATCATGGCGGTCATGGTCCTATTTGCTAGTGGTGATGCGAGATCGTCCTCCATGTCGCTCGGACACGCTGCCCGTGATACGATAGCGTATCCAAAGGCGGCTGATGACGCTCTGTGTAGTGCCCAGAGCGACAGCCACAGTACGTAGCTTGGAACAGCTTGCAACATTCCGACGGCTCTCATAATTTCTTCTCATTTCAAATGATGTCGCCGCTCCATATCGATGCATTTTTTTTCTGTTCCGATGCAGAAATTGTAATGGTTTTGTAAAAACGCTATTAGTCTGTGCGGAAAGAGAACGGTCGTAGGATTTGAACCTTTTTACATTGTTACGTCATTATTGTTTACTGTACTGTATAGTTTTGTTTACCGTCGAACTATTATGACGTAACAGAGTTGTCAACATAACGAAAAAGGTAATTTAGCACTACTGCGACCTTAAATCTTACGACGGTTCTCTTTCCGCACAGACTCTACACATTTTTATAGGAAGCATGATAGTTGATTTTCTATTTTTAATCAAAATTTAATGAAAGTTCTTTATTAAAATAGTGAAATTCACTAAAAAGAATCAATATCGATCCAAAAAAGTTAAAATAATAATCCTCAATTGCCGCGATACTCTAAAACGTACTTGATCCCTAGACAGTATTAAGGTATGATGTCAAATACTTTCTTAGTCTCTACTTGCTTACTTCCTATTAAGAATATACGTAATTACCTAATTAGGTAGGTAACTACTTTCCAAATGTTGAATTTTGTTAATCTAATTTAGGTTTCCCGTATTTACGTGGTTTGATTATGAGTTATTTAATTATTATACCCACAATACACACTAACGTACCTATGCCGAATTTCTATTTTCTTAAATTAAAGTACCTATGCAGACATTATGTGAAATAAAATAGTTTTCTTTCATTTAAATATATACTAAGTGAGGGGTCGTCTATTAATCACGCGAGGCTCGAAAAGGGGGGGAGGGGGTTTGGAAAAACACGAAAGATCACACCAATTCCGTGAGATATATCAGATGTATTTAATTTTTCGTTGAACGCGCGATTTCTAAACCGAAAAGGGGTGCATGACCGTGACTCGCTTTTGCCAGGCAATGATTTCTCCATCCGCCGCTTGTCAATCGCCAGTAAGTACCATAAACTTAATATACTTTACTACTAAGTTTATAGTAAGTACATATGTGATTTCTACCTGATTACACCTTTCCTTTATTATTTTTATGCCAGTGAGAAACAATCTTCAACCCTAATGTCTGTCTGGATTTTTTGTCACGGTGCGTAATTTTTCAGCATTAGATTATATCTTTATTTAAAGTTAATAATCTGAATTTTTATAAGATGTACTAATAAAAATCTTTTTAACAAAAAATTAAACCGACGAAAAGGACTAAAACGCAAAAAATAAATAACTATAAATTTTTTATAATTTTATTTTGAGTCGGCGCCAAATAATAAAATGATTAATTATATCTACGTACAGTTGGTTTTTATTTGATGATTTTTTTTCATCATCAGCTCAGCTACATGAGGTCATGTTTCTGAACGCAAATACCTGATAAAATAATGAAAAGTTAACAGAAACACTATTCGTTCCTACAATTTTCGAAGGTTTCTCTCAATTTTATCAGGATCCCATCATCAGATCCTGACTTCCTTGACATGGGACCACCCTTGAGGTATACCCTATGTAACAAAAAAGAATAATTAAAATCGGTTCATAAATAACGGAGAGAGGGCTGAACAAACCTAAAAAAAAAAAAAAATATATACTGTCGAATTGAGAACCTCCTTTTTTTTTCGTCGGTTAAAAATACACGTGATTTTGGGTAGCGGGGATGGGGTTAGTCTAAACCTTTCTCTTTCTTTCACCAGGTGGAATGGGGTCCAAAAGATGCTAAAAAGCATCACGTGATTAATGGATAACCCCTAAGTACCTAGCCTAGGTTTATTGAAACGTAATTTGGTCACAAAAATACTAATAATAGGCACTAGTAATAGGCATCTATCTGATAATTAAATATTCACATTAATTATTCTAACATGAGACAACCCTATCGCCGTCGTCAGCAGAGATAAGAGTTAAAGGCCGTACGCACCATCGTGTCTGACGTACACGCACGATGCACGATGCAAAACGATCGTGATTCGTGAATAGTCTTGACGTACGTCAGAACTAGATATATATACATTATATACTGCTTGCTGGACTTGCACCGCTTGCACGACGCGTTTTACATCCAGCGAGTCCCCCACCACATGCTTATGTACATACCATAGACTTTCCGTTCTAGTATATTAAGTTTATGGTAGATACATTTTTGCCATTGCCAATTTGTTTGGAATGCCCAAAAATGCGGGGAATTTCAAACCGATTGAGGAATTTATGGGGAGACTATCAATGCGAGGAAAATGCGGGGAATCGGGAATTTTTTGCCTTATTAATTACATTACGACTTCAGGTTTTATCTCCCCAAACTGTGGAGTTTTTGTCTATTATTTTGGGGTAATTTAAGGATATGGCATTGGCAACGCTGGCTACAGCACCGTGGCCTTGAGCGGATGTACGTCGGCGCACGCACGAAGGTGCGTAGGGCCTTTACACGATGGAAAGAGTAGAGAGCGAACTTCAAGGTGAATATAGCTGTAAATAGTAAACCCTGTGCGATCTGAATTGAACTTTGTTGTGTCAGTGCGAGAGTCGCAATTTATTAAAATGGTTTTGCGGAGTTGGTCTTCTGTACAGGTCTATTATGTATTCTGTGCTCATACGTAGTCAGAAAGCTCACAACAAACGCGGCATCTTGCTGCTATCTTTTTGTAAAAAAATACATTTACAATGATAATGAATCCTAAATTTCTAGGTTTATTATTTTAAATTACTTATAAATTGATATAAAATAAATAACTTTTTTAAAGAAATGATCAGACTAAAGACAGAGAATAGGTTTATAAAACCATCACTGATATTATAGTTACGAGATTGAGAGCAAGATGGTGCTATTATATAGGAATCATAAGATGGCCATCTACAGCTATTATAGTTACAAGGTTGAGAGATAGATGGTGTAACTATAAAGAAATGATAACGTGACCATCTATTGATATCATAGTTACGCGATTGAGAGCTAGATGGTGTTACTATATAGGAATCATAATAAGATCACCATCAACTGCTATCATAATTAGCTTACTAAATAGAAATCATAAGATACCTATGTGCAAATTGTGCATCTCGGTAGCAAGTTTGATTGACGTACATCGATCCTATGGTTATGTCACTTCCGTATAGGTACCCGACAGATAACAAACTATGTCTTATGTGAATTTTCCGTATTATATATTTTAGTTGTTAAATATAATCAAAGTAACCTGCAGTGGCGTAACTATACCATCTGAGGCCCATTGCGAATTCGTTAATACATTTTGTAATTAGTGCTTCCTGTGTTCAGAGCTTTTGGTGCCCAGGGCCCCTTCCAGTCGAACTCGAACTGATGGAAAGAAAAAAAATACATTTCTTGATTTTACGTTTTGGAGCCCGCAATAAAATTTGAAGGTCTTCCGAAAATCAACTACCTACTTATTCAATGATAGGCTTCGATAAGTCTCGTTGTCCGCAGTTTCGTGGGGTGATGTGCTGGGTCAACTACCTTACGGTATACCGTGATCAATTGAAATGATAAAGCTTCTTTGTTCTTGAGGAAGGCGGTATTTTATTAGCTTTTAGTCGAAGATGTGGTATTCCGTCGCTGCCGCGGTCAAGTACTATCCTACCCATAGACCGCACAAAGACTTAGTGCAAGTGAAGTGTTACTCACTTATTTTTCCATTATATTTACAAACACAGAATTTCATATTATGTACACATATTTAGATTAAGGTATTTAGCTATGGGCCTATGCAGCCTGAAATAAATGATTTATGTGAGTTTGTGTGTTACGCTTTCACACCTTAATCAATTAGACCGATCATCATGAAATTTGGAATACATAAGACATAGGATATCTCTCGTTCAGAAAAAAGTACTATTCCCAAGGTATACAGAAAAAGGTAACTTTTACGGGAAGCTGTGGGCAAAAGCTAATTGAATATACAAGCTAAAGTAGTTCTATGAGTAGTCAGTTTTTAGTGAAAATTGGGATATGGCGACCAGGTTCTCCACTTCGGACGACGAATCGACTAAAGGGAGTAAAAACAAAATTACCTTTTAGTAGGTTCGGCTATAACATTAAGTAAGTCGACCATCGGCAGGACTTTACTTAAAATAAAATATTTATATGATTTCTTTAAACATTTAATTTACAAATATCTTATTCTTAGTTGAAATTCAGTCTACAATTTATTATAAAATATCATAATTAGTAGGTACAGTACAGGTTTCAGTTTACAATCACTGAAAGGGCGTAATGGCGGAAGCATTTAAGCAAGTGTCGCATTGTTACATACACGCTGTAGATGATGACGCCAGTACGAAATTGCATTTTGTCTTCGTAGTGTTATGTCAAATGCGTATGCGGTTGTTAGTTATATAGTAGTAGTAGTATGTATATTTAGAAATAATAATTGCACGAATAAATATTTCAGTAAATTTAGACGCTAGGTGCTAGTAGAATCTTAGTTTTTATAAGGTATTGCTTTATATGCAACATAACTGGGATGAAATCTTTGTCTGCCTGTAACCAGCGTTTGGGATATATTGACAAATTTACTCACAACTTCAAAAGAAAAAATAGTTATTTTATATATTATTAGATAATCAAATACGTCAAGAATTCGATGCACGTGCATCTTTGTCATAAGTGCACATTGTTAAATTGAATTCTCATATATTTCTCAATACATTAGTATTATCTATATAACTAACTATAAATGTACATGGTTTTTGATTTCATTTTTGTCTGTTCCATATACTATCGTCCATATCCTCTGCGGTGGCCACCAAAACCACCGTAGCCCCCGCCATATCCACCGTGATGCCCACCATAACCACCGTAGTGCCCAGGTGCTTTGTAGTCATCGCTATGTTCTTGGTTGCCCTGGCTTTGAGTAGTTCCTTGGTTGCTGCTACCAAATCCACTCTTATCGACTTCTAAACCACCTTGTCCAGTGCCAGTAAATCCTTGCTGGGTTAAGCCAGCTTGAAGCTGGCTGAAATCTGACTGAACCTGACTGTCTTTGTCTTCTTTGTGAGTTTCTTTCTGCTTATAGTCATACTTCTCTTCTTGCTTTTCTTCGTGTTTATTACCATGGGTAAGACCTGGATAACCATAACCATGGCTTGCGTAACCACTGTGGTATCCATGCCCACCGCCGTAGGCCTTCTTTTCTTCGTTATTGCCACGGCTGCCAAAACTACCTTGGCCTTGGAAGCTACCAAATCCATTCTGGTTTTTTGAGAATCCGATCTGGCCGCCTTCTGAACCGGTTTGACTACCACCAATTTCCGCTACATCTTTTTCAATGTTAGACTCTCCTTGCTGGCTAAAGCCAGTTTGAAGTTGGCTGAAACCAGTTTGCTGCTCGTTTTGATCTTCCTTTTGAATTTGTTTCTGCTCTTGTTTCTCCTCCTGCTTCTGATCATACTTTTCTTCCTGCTTTTCTTTGTGCTTATCACCATAGCTAAGGCCTGGGTATCCATAACCGTGACTTGCGTAACCACTGTGGTATCCAGGACTACCACCGTACCTATTACTACCGTAGCCATTTTTATACCCGTGGTTACCATGGCTGCCAATATTTTCTATGTTTTGACCGTTACTAAATTCGCTGTGACCATCTAAGAATACGATCTGGCCGCCCCCTGTCCCAGTTTGACTGCTACTCAAACCGATTGTCCCTTGCTCAGGACTAAAAGCCCCTGGTTGACCAACACTTCCTTGTTGTTGAACTTTTTGAGGTTCTTGCTTGTTTTGGTTGTGGTCGTATTTTTCTACGTGCTTATCTTCATGCTTTTCTTCGTGTGTGTGTCCATGGTCATGATTCTGACTGCCAAAACTAGCTTTACTACCAAATTCACTCTGACTGCCTGAGGATCCAATCTTGCCACTTTCTGTCGCAATTTGACTGTTACCAAAATCAGTTGCGCCTTGCTCAGTATTTACAGATCCTTGCTGAACAGTGATTCCTTCAAGTTGGCTGTCTTGTTGGCCAAAACTTTCCTGTTGTTGAGCATCTTGCTGTTCGGGTTTCACCTGCTTCTTTTCGTACTTTTCTTCGTGCTTATCTTCATGCTTTTCTTCGTGTTTATGTCCATGGACATGATCATGACCGCCCTCATTGTAGTTAGCCTTATATGTGTCCTGACTTTGACTGTTAGTACTTAATTGGCTTAAGCCACTACTAAGTCCAGTCTGACTGCTTGAGGATCCAGTTTGGACGCTTCCTGTCGCAATTTGACTATTGCCAACATTGTTTGTACCTTGTTGAGTACTTAAAGCTCCTTGTTGGGCAAAGATACCTTCAAGTTGGCTCCCTTGTTGGCCAAAATTTTCCTGTTGTAGACCGTCTTCCTGGTCGTGTTTCTCCTGTTTCTTTTCGTATTTTTCTTCGTGTTTATGTTCATGCTCTTCTTCGTGTTTATATCCATGGTCCTGACTCTGGCCGCCCCCACTATAGCCAGCCTTATACGTGTGGTGGCTGTTACTCTCAACACTTACTTGACTTAAACCACTACCAAATCCACTTTGACTGCTTAAGGTTTCGATATCAGCATCTCCTGTTGTATTTTGCCTGATATCAATATCTGCTGCTCCTTGCTCAGTACTTAAAGCACCTTGTTGGCCAAAGACAGCTTCAAGCTGGCTGCCTTGCTGGCCCAAACTTTCCTTATGTTGGGCTTCTTGCTGTTCGTGTCTCTCCTGCTTTTTTTCGTACTTTTCTTCGTACTTATCTTCATGTTTATTTTCATGACCATGACCGCCCATATTATAACTAGCCTTATATGTGTGGTCACTTTGACCGTCAGTACTTAATTGGCTTTTGCCACTACTAAATCCAGTCTGACTGCTTGAGGATCCGATTTGCCCGCTGTCTGTCGCAGTTTGACTGTTACCAATATCGCTTGTACTTTGCTCAGTATTTACTGTCTCCGGTTCATTAAAGACAGCTTCAAGCTGGCTGGCTCCGTGCTGTTCGTGTTTCTCCTGTTTCTGTTTATACATTTCTTCATGCCATTCTTCTTGTTTATATTTGTGGCTGCCATTTTTTTCACTACTTACTTGAGTTAGACCACCATCAAATCCACTCTGATTACCTGCGGTTCCTGTTGCAGTTTCACTGATACCAATATCGGCTATACCTTGCTCAGTACTTAAAGCCCCTTGCTGTCCAAAGATAGCTTGAAGATTGCTGTCCTGTTGGCCATTACTGCTCTGTTTATTAGTTTGTACTGTTTTTTCTTCCTCCTTATCTTTGTGGTTTTCGTTGCTGTCAAAGCTTCCTTGGGTTTGGACGCTACCAAATGCATTTTTGTTGCCTGAGAGTCCAAGTTGGGTGTTTCCTATTGTAGTTAGACTACTGCTGAAATCCTTTGTTTCTTTTTCAGTGTTAAAAACCTTCTGTGGAATCAAAGTAGCTGTAAGCTGACTACCTTTTTGGCCAGAAACTTTTTGTTCTTGAACTTGTAGCAATGCTGGTTTTTCCTCTTTATGTTCTTGTTTGGCAACCAACTCTTTTTCGTGCTTTTCTTGGTCTTTAAATCCAAAATTGATGGTGGGATGGACGTCCTCGTCATAATCATCATCTTCTCCACTATAGTCGTGGTGGCCATGATAGCCGTATCCGTGGCCTCCATAGCCACCGTGGCTTCCGTATCCACCATACTTTCCTTGTCCACCATGGAAACCGTGTCCACCATGGCCACCGTATCCACCATGGCCCCCGTAGCCACTATGTCCTCCGTAGTCTCCACCACCGCCGCCGTAACCACCGTATCCACCATAACTAAAAGCTGAGGGCAGAAGAAATAAATTATTACCAAAAATTATTATATTTTTACTTATACTAAGGTTTTATAATCATAACACGCCGAAGTCGGCACTCGTCAGTTTTCACTTACTTAAAGTAGTCTGTAGTCTTATTTTTAGCGTAAGTTTTAACAAAGATAGGTTTGAGGTGGAGAGTATGCGAAATTGGATAAGATATAATCTTGTTGAGGATATTATTGTTATGTAATGTGGGAAAAATTCTGGCATGAACATGATCTCAATAAGTTTATAAGTTAGTTTGTATAAGTAAGCGCTACAGGCGTAAGCTTATGCATAGAAAAGCATTATTTTTCAAGTTCTTATACGACTCATGATTATGATAACATTAAATTTACCTGGAGACACCATTACAGCCACTATCGCCAAAGTGGCAACCTGTAACACAAGAATACAGAACATAAATATTAAAATAAAATAAATAGTCACACAAATAATAAACTGAACATGTATTTTATTTAATTGTGACAATTGCTAAGGTAGTGCATGGTATACATAACAGTTTGACCAAATTATTGACATTTATAAGGAAAGATAAATGGATCTCGAACCCAAAAACATGGACCGGACTTAGACCGGACATTCGGACCATATTTCTGACCTGCAACAAGTTGGCAAACAAGCTCATAATGGCCTTATAGTAAATAGTTACCGGTACCTGTGTATAAACACAATCTATACAAAGGGTTTTGATGTATAATTTTAATTGTATGTATATGTATTTTAATTGTAATTGCGGTACCCTATTTGATATACCCTGGCGACCGAGCTTTGCTCGGTTTTCTTATGTAAAACCTTATTTAAATACAAATTTTACCCAAATCGTTTGAACCCTTTCGTAGATATATAAAATAAAGAAATTTAAGTATGGTATATAAATACAATAAATGATAAAATCTTTGTTTTTATTGAGAAAAGCTAACCACTACTGCTACTTTTAATGAGTAGGAAGTAGCCTATAACCTGGATGAGGAGAGCTGACGATCGAGCTTAGTGGCGTTAGGAGAGGCCTATGTCCAGCAGTGGACGATGAAAGGCTAATGATGATGATGATGATGATTTGTAGATGCTACAAGTAGTTACGATTAATATTTAACTTTATTTTACAGATACAGTAAAAAAAATAATTTGATGCAAGTATTTGATATTCTAATACATTTATTTAGATAGAAGCAATTCGTTCGTCTAGCCGTCTCTCGTAGTTTCACCAGTGTTTATAGACACTGATTCGCTCTTGAGGATCCTAGAGTGATGATACATATCTTATAACCTTCTTTCAGTAATATTTTATCTAATTCAGAAAGATTTTTTCCGAACTGGTAGTAACAGAGCGCGTATGCGAACATAAGCGCGTTTAAACATACATACAAACAAACAATTAAAGAAAAACATTTTCAGCTTTATTATCCTACTAATATTATAAACGTGAAAGTTTGTGAGTATGGATGAATGGATGGATGTTTGTTACTCTTTCACGCAAAAACTACTGAACCGATTGCGATGAAACTTCGTATGTAGATAGCTGGAGACCTGAATTAACATATAATCTACTCTTTATCCCGATATTCTCACGGGATCGGGACTTACGCGGGTGAAACCGCAGCTAATATTAATATAGATCAGTTTTAAGCAGATAATAACTCTTCCTACTTAAAATAAATTGATTTATTAACAATATATTTCTGTAGTTAAATATAATGAATAAATGAAGTCGGTTAAAAGAAAATTTTTGTTTTTCTACTGACCGTCATTACTGATTAGTAGGCCACTGACTGATTAACTGGCTACTGACTGATTAAATGATCGTGAACCACCTATTTATTGACCATAACATAACAAATCGAATTACGATAACGCTTTGTTAATCTCAATCATTTCTCAAAGATTTTTTCGATCTTACAGATTTCATTCTTTTTCTTCCATAGTAGATATTCCCGTATTATGAAATACTCATTGACATAAAGTATACCTAGACCCAAAACTATATGTAAATCACCCAAATAATTATCCCACGTAGGGATCAAACTCACAACACTTGACCTACTGTCAATTTTCAAGGTGATTACTGCATTATCCCTGTCGTGCAGTCTTAGGAGATGACCAGCAAATGGAAATGAGGCTGCTAACCGTTCCTAATGATCAAATATCATCTTGTGCATTTGCAAACTTGCATCTGTCGAAGTACACTTCGTGACAGCGGAAGAATGGACTGAGATTCATGAGAAGCTCTGGTAACCAGATTCATCCCACAGTACATGCGAACGGCAGAGGGAGGGAATTTCTATCCAAATGATTACCGGCCTAACTAACAAAAAGTCTCTGTAGTCTATGGGCCTTTGTAACACAAAGAGCGTTGTTTACCGACCACACACACTTACAGGCTATTTATCACACCCTTATATTAACCTTATCCTATATTTAGTGTAACCTTTTTTAACCCCCGACGCAAAAACGAGGGGTACTATAAGTTAAACGTGTGTCTCTGTGTGTATGTCTGTGGCATCATAACTCCTACACGGATGGACCGATTTAGATTTACCTTGTTTTTTTATTTAAAGGCGTCTTGCTCGAGAGTGTTCTTAGCTAAAATTCAAGAAAATCTGTTCAGCCGTTCGAAGATCATCAGCTCTTTTCTAATCGTTAAAGAGATTTTTGAGTCGGGGGTATTTTAAATAATAATGGTAATAATAATTTCTTGCATAAAGTTAACCACACAGTTACAATAAGCAGAAAAACACACAGTTACTTCATTTAACAATAGTAGTATTAGGTAGTATGGAAGTTAATTATATGAGTCCCCTGATCCTCAAACTAGGATTTCCTGTTTTTCGAGAATCAGTGGTTCCGCATTGCACAATGCATTAAAAGTAATCTTTGGTAATACTACCTTAGAAATTAACATGGATAGGTTGGGCAATGAAATGGGTTATATGCGTGTGTGCGTGTATTTGTGTATGACTGTGTGTGTGCGAGTGTGGGAGTGTATGTGTATTTGACTATGAGTATGTATATCTACGCCTGTCTTGGTAACCATTGTTCAATTTTAATTTTTACTTTCAGCCTTGTCTGGTGTTGTAAGTTTAGGATCTTATGTAGTTTGTTGTAGATTATTGCACTTAGATACTCGAGGTTTCTCCTACCAGAGGTTGTCATGAAATTTGCAATAGGACACAGAGGTTTGGGTTTTCTAGCAAGGTTTGTGGAGAGGACATCCGTTATATGCACGGTTTTGTGTCGGCGGAGACTAGTTCGTAACATATAAAGCTGTCTAACCGTGAGACAAGCTGCGTCTTTGTAAAGTTGTTTGGTAGGACATCTGTAGGGTTTCCGAAGACTTTGAGGACAGCTCTCTGAGCACGCTCGAGGTCGATGAACCTAGTCTTGGCAGATCCTCCCCAAATTGGGATGCAGTATGTGATAATCGATTCGTAAAGTGAGGTGATTCTAGAGCTTTTTGACGACGTATATGAATTTCCTAACCCTTACTGTTAAAATTTGTATATGTTCACAGCAGTTTAAACAATTATCAAGGGTTACCGCGAAATATTTTGTGGAGGAGGTTGTGGTTAAGATGGACATGAACATGTGGGACTATTGTTTGGACAAGTATGGGCTTTGACTAAATCGAATCTTCAGCAGGTTGACTAGATAAATTGATTGCGAAGGTTAGGTAGCTAAATGGTAACTTTATTTATACTCAACTCCATATGATAATATTACTAAACTGGAATTTCTGTTTTTCCTCATCATCTATAACCAGTTTTTATATAAAAATACCACATACGTAAATTATTTACCCAGACATAAATATGTTTGAAGTGAATCAGAATCACAAACAAGTTTTCAAGATTTGCATCAAGTAAGTGTTTGCATCGAGTGATATTATATAGGTTTTGTGTCTTACGTGCGTGAATTGTTAGAGATAACCTCTTCATACAGGTTCACAGTCACACATTACGATCAGAATAGCCGCGTTCAACCGGTTCTAAAGGAATTTCCTCCGCGGGCACTTGGGACTATAGAAAGCTATTCCCGCCACGGTTTTCCCCAGACGCAATATTATAGGATCTTCAAAGAGGACATTAAAACATTTTACAAGGTCATTAACTCTGCAAGCGTCGCTAAGGGTTACGTTTATAGACACACAGCCGTAAGTTAAGTTAATTGCCACATTAAAGCATAAAAAACTTACTCAGGAATGATCTATTCAGGGCTGCCAGTAAGGACAACTTATTTTATACCGCCTAGTCTCAGAACTTAGGTATACAAAATCACATACTATGTTACAAAATCAGTGTTGTACAGCTATAAGTACGACACTCTTTGGGAATTTCAATAATAGGTGTTTTAACTTTAACGTATAAGGGTTTAAGTGTACCACAGACATGATTTGTTTTAAATATCTCTATGTGTATGTACGTACTTTTTACGCTATAACATCAGTAATGACATTGTATCCAATTATACAATGCAATCTACTATACAAACAGGATACATAAGATAAACGAATTATACGAAATTTGTATCCAATTATACAAACTGGTAGCCCTGAGTCTATTGAATTAAACGCGAAGTAGGACAATGTTATTTGTTTTAAAAAAAGTCTTGCCCGTATACACGATTTAATAGATAGCGGTGTACGCTCGCACGCATCTGCTGTAGTTTTGGTCCCACGTAAAACTAAAATGGGGTGACAATATTAAAAAACATAATATAATAATAATATAACTTGAGATACCTGACACACGGAGGGCTGATCCTAAACTAGGTAGAGCGTGTACCATGGTAACCAGACTGCTGATAAACATACTTTTATATTATATTACTAAATACATACATAATAACGATAAATTACACCCAGATACAGTTATTTGTCACACAATTATTTGTCCTGGGCCGGACTGGACTGGAATCAAACCTACGACCTCTGGCTCAGCAGTCAGGATCGCCAACCACTAGATCAATTAGCCCATCAAATTAGGACAATATTAGGTACATAATATGTATAATACATTTTTGAACAAACAAGTTCAAGAACATTATGACGATCGATCACAAAAAGGTATTAAAGTAAATTTACATAATAATATGTCACGGAGCAAACGTCAGTCTGACCTAAGGACTTACTGAGTTTATTTAACCATAGGTTCTGGATTCTGATATCTTAATGCCGTATCTGATTCAATATTAAGTACCATAAATACTTATGCCTAAACGCGAGGCAATACTAATATTAGTGCTACTGCTAGGGATGAGTATCGTTTCAGTGTAAAAAGGGATAGGTCCTAGCAATGGTCCTAGTCCATGTCAGTTGGTTGCGGGGCAAGATTATTTAGTTAAGTAGAAAAACATTATACTTTTGTGCGATTTTTTTTTGTGTTTTTGACTGGGACTACAGCGTGGAGTTCTGGGTTCGATTCGGGTGTAAATATTTTTATGTATCATTACGTCTATTCGGTCGAGTTTGGCTGTTTCTATGCATATCTATATGGGTTTTATGTTTATCCGTGTTGTACGCTTGTACCAATAGTACAAGCTATGCTTACTTTGGACCTAGAAAGAGCTTTGTGATAATGTCTTAAAATATTATCATTATTATTATTTTTATACGAATTCTAGCTATCGAAGTACACGTTCGTCATTATTTAATCCGTCATGCACGTTCGTGTAATGTGGATGCCGTTACGAGCGAACAAAACATCATTTCCTCATGCTGTTTTTTATGCTATCAAGTATAAATATGCCAATAAACTACACGTCTGATGGTAAACAGCGCCTATACCGACGCTTGCAACATAGGAGATGTGCATAACGTTGTAATTCTTGTGAAATCACAAGCATAACTTAAAAAATAAAAACACCCCCGTCTCAAAAACCCCTTCAACGATTAGGAAAGACCTGATGATCTTCAAACGTCTTAATAGATTTTCTTGAATTATACCTAAGAACACTCTCGATCAAGTCACTAAACGTGGTCTCTTGACACTTACTGCTGGCTTGATAAACAAGCTCAGAGTCGCTATGGAGATGGCTATGCTCGGGGTTTCTCTGCGGGATCGAACATGAATTTGAAAACTGACCGATAAGGATATTTGAGATATTTCCTAAGAGAAAGTGTTGATATTTATGAATCTGTCTAGTTTTATTAGTATTTAGTACCACGGATAATAGTAATATATAACAGCTTTCTGTATCTGTAACGCTGTGAAGCTGTGGAGAACCTAGTCATCGAAGGAATATGAGCTTATTTAAAAAACCTTTTCCTAAAAGGTGAATGTACTGTAATGACGGAGGCATTACAGAAAGGTGAACGGCATCACTGAAAAACTATACAAAGCTAGTAATGCTTGTTAACAAAGTTCTTCTGTAAGGTAGAGGTACATTCAAGGGCCTACTTCAAATTTATTATTACTAGAGATCGCGATCGTAATTCATTTTTGGTTTATTGAATTGGCCAGTACTTACGTAGGTACCACGACAGGTCAAGATATACAGGACGCGTGTAGCTTGATGGAGCAGTTATCACGTAATTTTGAAATTTATAACATATTGTTTAAAAATTTTGGCTTGCCGCACTACTTCTATATATACTTAAACTTTAAATTTTCTTAAAAATGTAGTAACAAAGAATACTCTTCGCGTATTAATATATATAAAAGATTATTTAAATTAATTATTCAGAATGCGCATTTCCTCATTTAAGTGCTTATTTTTTATTATCTAATTGTTTTTAGATTTTTTACGCGGACATGTTCGAAGAAATCTAGATAATTTATCAACATCCTGGATATTTATTATTTGAAATTTCTTTCATGTTAGGTCTCTATTTTACGAAATACAGCCAAATTATCCAGTCTGTATTAGTACGAAATAATCTTAAAATTATCGAAGTTTGCTAAAAGTTTCTGTGCTTTACATTCAAAATCAAAATCAAAACCATTTATTTCAATTAAACCAATAATAGGTATTTTTGAATTGTCAGGAGTAGGAGTCAGTCAGACTAAGTCAGTCGTGAAGCTAGTTGCCTGTTCCAATACGTAGATCCTATGGAGAAGAACAGGCAAGAAACTCCAAGGACACCCTTTTTCAAATTTAAATTTGAAATTATGCAGCTTTCTGCTTATAATACATTGTATTTATTGTATATAATACCTTGTATTATAATACAATCCAATCAAACAGGTTAAGGAAATAAAGAATATTTTTTGTATTATTTCATTAGGTGCCTATTAAAAATATACTTTAAAATCAAAACGTGTTAACTCTCGGTATTTTATGTTATTATATCGTATCGTACCTATATCAGTAATTATTTCAGATTAAGTATATATATTCACTATAAGTGCACTATTGCACGATTGCAAACAAAATCTCTCCCTTAAGGAATCTTATTCCTACTAATTTATTGTTTCAACTAGGTCATGACCGAAGCTTACACATCATTATAACATACCAAAATACTCACAATAAACTTGCTCATGTTGTTATAAAACTTAATATCACAATATCCGTTAGTGTTTCCTCAAAGACTAGTCCTTGATCACTTGGTCAGTACGTTTATATACTCGGATATGTTTTATACCCGCGCTCGGACTGCCTCAACTGATCCGCGACGAACTTGGGACCCTAATATTCTTATTTTGGTTGCAGGATTGTGCCAATCCGGTCTTTTTAACAACTACCCAAGAATGGCAAACCCAGTTCTCGTTGATGTTGCCATGTTGGGTTTCTTTGGTCTATTATTAAAAAAAATACATTTTATGGAACACAATAACTTTTATTTATTATTGAATTTGATTTTAACTACAAGGGTAATTAAATGATACACTAACTAGAAAAGAAAATACGCTTTTTGGTTATAAGTGTGTGTATTTCTAAAATATCTGCTCCATGAAGCTGACGGCTAACCTTCAGGAGTTTCAGGACTGAACAGGGCACTTAAAGAAGAAGAATTTCTAAAATGTAGAGAATTACGGCAGCTACAGAGGTAAAATATCTCCCAAGGGTTTTATGTTTCACCGCATTTGCATTTATCATCGTCAACAATCCTCAATTCCATCTTAGTTCCGAGTCTTACATGGGTCGCATTTGCAACTTGTGTAGAAAAAAGTCTCTTCTCCGCAGTGAAGTCCTGCTTTTGCTCTGTCAAACACACTTGATGCCTACCGTACTTTTTGTCTAGGTGACTAGAGCACTGGACTTTATTCACGCTCTTAATACTGGCGCTCTTACCATGCAGTGCGCCCTTGGACTTGTTGCTCTTACGCAAGCAGATACTGATCGAAAAGAACTTGTAACAGAACGAAACACACTGTCAAACAAGCAACGTCTTGTTTTTAAAAATTCGTTTAGTTCTGTTACGAATTTATTGCAAAACTGTTGTTAACCCCTTTTGGTCTGAGTTTACGTAGGTAATAAGTATATCATGATAGATGAGGATGACATTCGAACTTGCAACCACTCGTTCACCATAGTCTTTACGAAGCTGCTTCTAGGTCAAACTGATATCTTTCATCATACATTTAATACTTCAGTGGTCAATCATTGTAAACTACGGAACACAGAAATTTCTTTGGTTCACGTATGCTAGTGGACCATGGGTAATAGACCACATAAGTATTATTTACAGTTTTATACAAAAATGACACGAAAATTATGAATTAATTTTAATTTAATCCTGCTGGAAGTATTGATCTATTATTCATTTACTTTATCTACAGTTATTATTACATTATAAACTAGCAACCCGCCCCGGCTTCGCACGGGTAGCAGAGACATCTTCAGCAATTGTCAACATATTTCAATCAATTTACACAAAATCTTAACAAATTATACACCTAAACCTTATTCATGTATCACTCTGTCTATTAGTGAAAACCGCATAAAACCGTCCGTTTAGTAGTTTTTCAGTTTATCGGGAACAGACAGACAGACAGACGTGGCGGGGGACTTTGTTTTATAATATGTAGTGATAGTAATGAGTGTGGCTGTTTATTTTCCCCAAGAAACAAATACAGAGATAAAATTTCTGTTCGAAGCTATTTTTAAAAGGAAAAAAATAAAAGACTTCAACATAACAAATACAATGATGTATGTACTTAATCCAAGGTCACTTACAAATGACAGTATTTTAAAGATTTTTGTTGTGTGTGCTATTGGCTAAAATTTTAGTTATTTCTAGAAAATACCATTTTGAATTATGACTGCAAAATAGAATAGTCAACAACTGTGCCGGTTATAAAATGTAATAAAAAATAAAAAAAGCACACATGGACAAGTTCTTTCCTTTGCAATCCTACAAAACATGTATTTTTATTATACTAGCTTTTAGTCGCGACTTCGCTCGCGTAGAAGTTATTTTTCTATATCTCGAAACATCTAGAAACAGTATTTTTTTCGGAATGAAAGTCTTCTGTGTTTTTTTCTGTACTCCAGACAAAATATGTTCAAAATTTAATGATGATCGGTCAAGTATAGTTAGGGCGTGAAAGCGCAACAAACAAATAAACAAATTCACATTCGTATTACTTTTTTTGTATATTTTCTTGATGATGTAAATATAAATCGTAAGGCGTCCTTTAGACGCTTATGCTTGGTGATTGATGTAATAATATCGACATTAAGATCTCATCATGCAACCGTCCATCACTGCATTAGACGATAAGTTATTCGTCAATCAACGTTTTGATTGTGGCAAAACTGACAGCAAAACCTACCGTGTAATGGGTGCCTAAAGGTCAGTTACAAGATACAGGTAGTAGTAATTCAAGGGTCAATTTTAGATTTACTATATTTTTGATTTTACAAAATAATGGCAATAAACTGATGAACTAAGAGGTTACTAAAGTAAATATCTCATAATTAGAATAACAAAATGTTCGACCCAATACTATTTTTTATATTTTTTTAAATAATTTTGCCATAAAACCAGTTTTCTACAGGATAATTCATTCTTGTTGGTTAAACCAGTTTGTCAGCCTAGCTGATGTACTGACTCATATCAGCTATATTTATGGTCACAGTTATACAATTAGTTTTTTGTCCTGTAGTACCTACGGGCGCATGTGCTTAGCCAACAAATACTCTAATAATATCTATGACCTTACTCAAACCGGTATTTAAAAAAGTATTTAATTGCCTTAAGAATAAAACATAAATATGTAAAATCTTCTAAAATCACTCGCAATTATCATATATTGTAAACACGTAAACTCATCATCCCACACTAACACAAGTAAAGAAATATACTCGTACTTGTAGTGTATACATGTATAATATAAAAAAAAAAAATCATAGTGCAATTTAGGATTAAGAAGTTAAGGGTATTTGCAAGGGTCACATTCATAACACAAGTTAAATCTTTCTTTTTCGTTCAATGGTAATCATGTGAACTAAGCCAAGTATTCTTTTCTTTTTTGTATTCTTAAAATGGTATATTTTTTTGAAAAATAAACTATTTGAAACCTTACCAAAATAAATTAAAACCCATATCGTATGTAGTAGGTATGCACCTACCTGTCAAAACTTTATTGTTTGTATTAGAATTATTTAAGATTTTTTCGCCCACGTGTACATATTTATATATTATTGCGCGGAACCCTAATTATTTTTCAAAAATAAAAGTAGCCTAAGTTCCTTCTTATAAGACCAGCTATCTGCCAGTGAAAGTTTCGTAGGAATCGGTCCACCTGTTCTGGATATTAGCCGAAACAAACAGAGAGACAGACGGACAGACAGACAGACAAAATGTTTAAAACCTGAATTTTAGGCATAGGTGTCGTGCAAATAACTGTATGAGTTTAAAAAATAACTATTAATTTGACATTACAAACAGACACTTCAATTTTATTTGTTTGTATTGATGATGATTCATGGCGGAAATAAAATGTTTTATTGGACTTTAATGAATCTGTAATTATATGATGACATTTTTAAACCCAGCAATAATACAAACTATCTTCCTTTTACTATACAACTTTACCTTCTATCAATGAACAATATTAAATACCCTGAGAATCATAATCAATATTTTTATGTTATAGGGGACAAACGAGCAGACGGGTCACCTAATGGTAAATGACTACCGCCTCCCATGAGCACGTGCAACTCAAGAGTCACAGTGCGTTGCCGACCTTTAGATGGGAGTAGGGGAAGGGAGGAATAGGGGGAGAGGAGGAGAGAGAGGGAGAGGGAGGGGTTAGGGCCTCGGGTAACCTCACTCACTCGGCGAAAAGCAATGAAGCATTGCTTCCCTGCAGGTTTTCTGGGAGGCCGTGGTATCACCCGGTCGTGCCGGCCCATTCGTGCGTGCATTATTATGTCGCTTCGATTTTTGACTGGTACTATTAAATTTCCATCGTATCAGTATTACAAGAGTGCTTAAAACCTATGACTTCGTAAATTATGAACCCCACAAAATGCCGAAACTTCACAATAGACTATGGATAGTGCTTTCTTTAGATTTCTTTCTAAAGAAATCCATAGTAGATCAAGTATCTGGCAGAGTATTAAAATAGCGATGGCCTGGAAATGTACTCCACATGGCCCACGACCGGTGGTCAAAATTGCGGGGAATTGCTGAATTAAGACGGTGAAAGATACTCAGGTGGAAGATAGATAGGTCAGCAGTAGTCGACCTGTGGCTAATGACAATATAAGATAATAGAAAAGCGTCCGAAATTTTAATTTGTTAATTTATTGTTCAGTTAACGTGTAACTTAATTACCAAGTATAATTTTACGTTTGAGTGTACATAGTTCTGCATAATACGAGTATCCCAGCGTTTTATTATGATTTTCTGTTTTAAACAACTTTTTAAGATGGGTACTGGGGAATTCTGTGAATTCATAAACATACAATTAAATGACCCAAAGTAAACAGACAGGTACTTGAAACAATTATTTGTGAATCATGGCAATAAATAATTATCTCGCGTATATTTTTAAAATAAATAACTCAGCACCGCAGATATATGAGGTAAATCCGTGTGTTGCGATGGACTTTACAAATATAACATTAACGGACGCAAATTGGAATAAAACCCAGACCCAGAACCATGATCTGTGAAAAACACACATTTGTAGTTATAATATACAATTGAGCAGCAATTTGAAATACTTACTCGTAGTAACTTATGACAGTGGGAGAGCCATGCTTCGGCACGTATGGGCCGGCTCGACCGAAATGATACCACGGCCTCACAGAAAACCGGCAGTGAAGCAATGCTTGCTTTCGCCGAGTGATTGAGGTTACCGAAGACCCTAACCCTTCCCTTTCCCCTTCTTCCCCTTTCCCCTTCTTCCCCTATCCCCTCCTCTCCCTCTCTTCCACGTCTTCCACCCTTCCCCTACTCTTACCTTAAAGGCCGGTAACGCACTTGTGACTCTTGAGTTGCAAGTGCCCATGGGCGGCAGTAGTCACTTACCATCAGGTGGACCCGTCTCCTCGTTTGCCCCCTATCCGATAAAAGAAACAAGCTGATCTTTTGTCCCTATTTTTCTTTTCCCGTCTTACAACTTCTCTCATCAGGTTAATATATATACGCACTTATGGTATACCAGGGCCAGGCATATACCAACTTCGGTAACAATGCAATGAAATGGTAGCTAAGGAACTCCTGGTCATGTTTGGGATCCTTGGATTGGTCTTAACGAGTAGGTACTATAGACCTAGTTGGTGTCCAGGGTCTGATAGATGGATCCGTAATATCGACGGTAATGCAGGATTTGTAGTTACTTATAATGTGGCTATGCAAACAAATCGTAATTGCAATGTCAGCAATAAAAAAGAGGAAAATGTATATTTTATAAAAATACCCTGTATTTAAAAAAAACATTTTAGTTAAAACAAACTAGCCGTAACAACGACGTAAGTACAAGTATATGTGGCTTTGAAAAACTGTCTTAACATTCTATCCACTATGAACAAATCATATGACCGAAGACATTGGCTTAGATTGTTTATTAATATTTTAATAGTGTATTAGTACAACTACGCGGGTCTTGTTTACGACCCGCTTTTCTACAAATCGCTGGTTTGCGAGAAGATCGACGTAATTCAAAATTCAGTCGAATTGTACTAAGTATGTCAAACGATAATAAATCTTTGATATTTTATGGTGAACAGAGATGCCACGCCGATTTCGTGCTAACGTTCGGTAGAAAGCGACAAGTTCATTATGGAACAAAATACTCCAGCGGAAATCACAAAACATTGCCATTCTCTAAAATCAATCATTTTTAGTTCCGTCGCTATTCTCGCTAACCAGCGATATATGAGATGAGGTACTTTAATATACAGAAAATGTTTTAAACTGAAAAAATATCGTACCTATCGAACAATTGCTCAATAAAATAACACATATTCATGATGTATTTATTCACAAGATAAATTTCAGTCGTTTTCAATTAATACATTCAAATTTATAACAATTTATTTAAAAGGGTTTTAGCCCTTACGTTTCTTGACTTCATTAAAACTTTATTTCAACTTTAAGAAGCAATGAAAACACCCTGATCATTCTATTAATGAAGCATATAGATTGGAACATCCAATGTTGGCAGTTGGGATGAAGTTAAGAGATTGAATTTATTATATTTCCACTCATATTGAAAAAAAAATTCAGTCGTTTTTTATCCTCTCTTACCGTTTTTTGTTTTTGTTTTGATGACCTAAATTCCGTGGGAGAGTATTGTAATAATTATTAGCAGTACTGTAGCGTTTATTTTTCAGGTACCTTCTCAAATTGTTTTCTGGGTACTTATAGTAGGGATAATAAGTTCCTAACTGCTTGTTATACACTAAGTACGGAGGAAGATCGTAGGATCCATAACCCTGTTTGCTGCTCCAACTTTTGCCGTGAGCATTCCTTTTAATCTTCTTGTGATGGTTTTCGGTATGCTCTTGATGATGTTCCTTGAATGTGTTATGCTGACTGAACTTTTTATTATTTTTAGCGTCAACTGTATTGGCTGATAATATCACGACTATAGCTGTAAGAAGCAGGATCTGAAACAAAAACAAGATACATATGAGATTTACACGTATTTGAATTTCTGCTATTAATTTACTTACTAGGTAGGTATTATTTCATGTAATTTGGCATATTTTTTCGTCCTCTTGTGGTTTTGACGTATTCGCTAAATGAGTATAGCAGATTAAAGACATTGTTTTTTCTTCTTTTCGATTCTTATATGACGAAAATAAAAACAAACATTTATATTTATTTATTTTATTTATTTATCTTTCGTGAGAGTTCGTATGTTACTTATACTAAGGTCGTCCGAAAGTGACACTGAAATAATAGATGTACTTAGGTGGCTACAAATTTTAATAATTGAAAATATGTTATAATTTTTAATAAAAGATTTGTTTCAACTGTATGTCGTTAATGGTGTACAATAAATAATATTCTATCTATCTATGTGTGAAAAAGATATTAGTTTCACAATAAATTTTTCTACGAATATGTTTTTATTGTGGTATTTCCCTTGATTCTAATAATTAAATCTAATTCGGAGAGTTACACGCAACGTCATCACCGACATGGCAATCATCGGAAATTAATAATTTCAAGGTGCACGAGTAATTAAATTTAACAACACAAAATAATATTTTTCCTCCAGACGTAGATTTTTTCCTTTTTTGATAGTAACATCTGCAAGCCACATTGAGATATTTCGCTAGTAATAATAACTCAGTGGCAAGCCATAACGTCGTTACCCGCCTTTAAAAATTGAAGAGGTTCTCCGTTTGACTTATAGATTTTGCGTGTGTTTAATCGATATCTACGCCAATATTGTGAACAGATTTTGGTGATTCTAACCCTAAGGCTCGTAAAACGTATATTCACACAAAAATATCACAGAAGAGTAATAATATTTAGCAATAAATATATAAGAGAACACTAGTAAGTAATAAGTAAGTTTCGAAACGGTTATTTTAGCATAATAAATAATATAATAAGCACAGACTATACATTTTTCACGTAACATAAGTCACAGTGCAAAGCAAAGGAACGCTACGTTAGGAGTAGAGATCAAGTTACATGACGTTCAGTTTGTGAAACAATTGACTAACCATGTGAAAATTTGATTGAAATTCACCTCCTAGCCTATATCGGCATACGAAAACGCTAAAAAATCGAAAACGTGAACTTACCTTTAGTAAAATAAGTTTAAGCTTGTCCATAGTTTTGTATTTTTCAGCTCCTTAATGTAACCCACCCTCTAACATGGAGATATATCACTGATAATACTTTCTTATGGCCAACCTTCAAGTAGTGATAATTCGTTGAACTTCACTTTCTTACTTATACCTATTCAGCCACAAACTAAGTTTGTTGCACACGAAAGCGATGGAGTCGATTGATCAATTATTAAATTGGTGCCACATTACTTGTAATTCCTTCAAATGTAACGCATATACTTTTTGTCTAACAGTGTGTTAATATTTCGAAATATCTTGTTTGCGCTTTAATTAGGTAGTGAAATCTTGCCTAATCAGCTTTACATGTATCGCTGTCACAAGTAAAACCATACATTTTTAGTTATATAATGAAGTCTCGTCGCAAAATAATTAACTTACAGTTTAACATTAGGGTTTTTCTAAAAGGAAAACGATGTTATGAACCGGTATGCTAATATAATAGTTGTGAAGAGCAGCAATCAAATTGCTCTAGCGTTCTCTGTCACAGTTAATAAAACGGTAGGATTAAAGTCATTAATGTATAAACAACATACAAATAGTTCGATATTTGAAAAGGCCAAGTAGGCTTTGCAATGCATGGGGGATACTTTTGGTAATCATTTACTGTTCAGCACCGGCAGGCCGTCTGCTTGTTTGCAGAATTAGTTAAATAAACACAGCTTAAAAAAAACTTCTATGTTTTATACATATGAGGCCATCTGAGCCTTGTGACGCGAATAAAACACTTGCCTGACCTTGGGACAAAAAGTACTTTAAAATCGCAAAAATACAAACAAAAAACGTCCTGTTTTGGTTAGTTAAAACGTTTCTGCTTAAATATAATCACACCTATTTGATAAGAATCTTAATACACATTAACACTTAATACAGGACGTAGACTATTTTGCAATTCAAAAGTATTTTTTTGTTTGAGTAATGGTTCATGTCGGTAATGGGCTAAAAGCCCTATCTAACCTTTGTAATTGCAAATATAATTAAGTAGGTACTTTACTTTTATAAACCAGCTTTTATAAATCGCACATAATTTATAACTACAAGTTAATGCATTCATTCCTTAACGACAATAGTGATTTAAAAATCAACAAAAAATATGCAGGTAAAATTATACAATGAAAATTATTGGTTAATTCGGTAATACGTATGTACGTTCCTCTTCGTTAAGGAACGTTGTAGTAATACATACATCTTTGGAGTTGACGTGGTCTAGCGTAATTGCTAATAGTAAGAGAGCTGGTGAACAATTTAGGGTAGATTCTTGATGCACTATGAAAAAAAATATAATAGTCAACCCCTGAAAGACCCCTGAATAATAAAATCGGGGTCTGGCTAAAGGGTAGCGGCCCCCTATCAAACCTTGATATTTTATTAAAAGGATTTTTTTCAATTAAAATTTTTTTTTTTAATTTTAATGGCGCTAGTATACCCTTCAGTGAAAAAGTAAAAAATTTAGGAATACCTATTGACTCAGAGCTATCCTGGTCTCCTCAAATGCAGGAAATAAGCCGCAGGTTATTCGCCTCTGCAGGTTCGTTAAAAAGATTGCAAAATTTTCTACCAACTGCCACCAAAACTGCCCTTGGAAATTCACTACTCCTTCCAATTCTTGACTATACGGACGCCAGAACCAGTTAGATAAACTAGAGCTTCTAGAGTTCAAAACTTTTGTATCCGATCCATATTTGGACTGCGTAAATACGATCATGTTTCTCAATTCCGAAAAAAGCTCAAGTGGTTACCTATTCGTCTTCGCCGGAATGCTCATATTCTCTCTTTGCTTTACAGCATACTATTTAACCCTCATACACCTTCCTATTTAAAAGGATGATTTGAGTTCCTTCATGGTACCCGTACGAAGTGCTTACGATCATCAGAAAATCTGATATTAAAAGTGCCGGTGCATTCCGGCACAACTTTTTTTGACAAATCCTTTATGGTCCTAGCTGTTCGTTTGTGGAATGCATTACCAGTAAAAATAAGGCAAGCTGAAACCATTACAGCCTTAAACAATTTGGTCAAGCAACACTATCTATCTCTGTAATATCATCATTTCTTTCTTATTCTACTACATAACTAAAATCATAATTACTTTGGAAAATACTACGAGTATGTAATATCCACTAACTAGCTATATATATGTATATATCTATATGTGTAAATTATTGTCTATATATTCAATAGGACGCCATCAACTAGTATGTTTTTATTTAATATTTCTGTAATTATTTCCATCTAAAGGTTGTCTGGTAGAGATCGCTATTAGCGATAAGATCGCCCATTGTACTCTAATATTTTGTATGAGATCTATTTCCACTGTATGTTATTAATGGTGTATAATAAAGAATATTCTATCTATCTATCTATCTATTCTTGAGGCGTTTTGAATTTTTTATATTTTAAAACTAGATATTTAAGGAACTGAAAAATGAAAACCCAGATCAATTATTCGGGTCTAAATGTTAACTAGATCCTATCAAAATGGTTTTTTTAATCCAAAAATATTCTTGAGGGACTTTGAGATTTTGGGAGAGTAATAACTTAAAAACAAATAATCCCCAAAAGCCTGATCAATTTAGTGAATTTTTTTACCTGCCGAGAATATAAGTGCGTGTGAACAGCACTATGCTTAGCTTGAGGTGTAAGGTCATCAACAACAGATTAAATGAAAGTTATCAAAGAATAGATCGAAAAATTATCAATTTGCTAAGGTACATTGAGCATCAGTGGATATGCACAATAAAAATATTTAGGAATGATTCGTTGACAGAATACAGAGCAAATGTTTATGAGTTAATGTAATACAACAACAATAATTATAATAATAAAAGAACAACATAAAAAAAAAAATAATTTAAAAACACGAAATTAATTTTATTGTTATTCTCTTTATTCATTTAAATAATTTTTTTAAAAATGTTTATATTTCAAAATATGAAAATTAGTGTCCCACCGCTATCGGGTACAGGGACCAAGCTACCGGATGTTAGGGTTCCAGAGACAGAAACCTCCGCACTATGCGTGCCATATCGAGGAGGACTGCCTTCTGCATTAGGCTCTTAATCCAGCCTCCCAACGTGAGCCTCCCATGGGCCGAAATGACTATCGGTACAACTATTGCTGTATGCACATCCCAGTACAAGGTTCCCCATACCAGTAGTATGGTAACTGGTAACTCGACAGCCACAAGGTTATATTTAAGAGCAAGTACTCCCCGTTATTTCCAGATTTTAGTGACTTCATCTTTGAGTTCTGCGTATTTGCAAATTTCTTCAGTAATTGTCTTCTATAGGTTGGGTGTATTAAGAACTACAATATCTATCAGGTATGTAATCAGTAACCTTTAGCGAGAGGTACAGCCGATATACGCTCTCTTTCACACCTCAAGCTAAGCATAGTGCTGTTATATTCTTGATCATCTGGCAGGTCAAAAATTCTACTAAATTAATCTGGCATTTGGGGATTATTTGTTTTTAAGTACTTACCTATATTACTCAAAGCGCCTCAAGCATATTTTTTGGATAAAAAAACCATTTTGCAAGAGTCTGGTTAACATTTAGGCCCGAATAATTGATCTGGCTTTTATATTTAAAAAAATCAAGGTTTGTTAGGGGGGCAAATAATAAAATAAAAAAAATAAAATAAAATCGAGGTCTGGCTAAATACAAGTATACAATGCCATCAGGAAAAACCTTAAACTAAAAATATAATAAACGAAGTCTACTCCACGTATTCGATTAAGAATAAAGCACAGAACAATTAGCGTGTACATGACAGTTTCATGACTGACCTACTACGACGTCTAAACTGGCACAGTAAGTGCTTGCCCCGATTACTTAAACAAACGAACTTTTACTTTGTAGAATAGAAGGAAATAAAATATAACCGAGATGGATGTTTTTCTAAGAATTATTCTTTTTATAAATAACTAAGGTGACGAATGAGCAAACGGCCCGCCTGATTATGGTATGGAGTTACGAGTCCTATTAAATATTTTCCTTTAATTTATGGGCCCTTACGCTCCTTCTTTGAATAATTATCTTCTTTTACCTAAAACAGCTGTATAATAAAGCAAATTATTGCTCTAATTGAAGGCTGCCAATTAATACAATATCTCATCCTTAAAAGAGACTAGTGCTATCTCTTTCTGCTGATAAGTAGGATTTTCGGAGCTCTAGAGGGCAGCGGGAGACGTTTTGAAAGCACAAGTGACGTCAGTGTTAATCTATTCAGTTGAATTATATAGGGTTATTTCAGAAAATCCAAGACTTTATTTACTGGACTTACTTACTTTACTAGCCGTACTATGCGAGAGGAACTGGAAAACAGGATACTGTACCCAAAAAAAAGAAGACAGTTAAATAAAATGCTTTGGGTTCCTTTTTTTGTATGCTTGGAAATCACCACGTCCCGTAAACACCATCGGAGTTTTCGGCAGGCTGGCAACTGCTGTGGCAACCGACTAAAGTCACACGGTGTGCCGTATTGCGCCCATGTACTGTTGCCCGTACTGTTGTGTAGAGGGCGCTAGTATCAGTGGTCCCTCTTCTAGTTCCTGTCCACAGAAAAGGTGTTGCGTTGTGCTCCAACACTATTCAAGGATCGTGAAGAGTTCCTAACTAACTTTGTTCCTTGAACTGCTGGTAGAGTTAGCTAAGGAAGGTTTAGGTTTTTAATGAGTTTCTGGAATTAATCTGATAGTTTTATATCCTCGAAATATTCTATACGTTCTATGGTTAGCTAAGATAACATAGAAGCATCAACATCCAATTAAATATTGAAAATAATTGCAGTTTTGGGCTGGGGGAATCCTTTTAGCGAAGTTGCACCAAGTTAAACACGAACATGTTTTTTCATGTTGTTTAACAGCGTCATTAGGCTACGATTTTTTTAAGACACGTGGAAAAGTGGTTTTATAAAAGTTATTTTTATTCTTAGTTATAGAATCAAAAGAATTAACTTTTGCAGCATTCAAATATATCTTTTTGCCAACATTAAAAATTCCGTTTCTATACGATATTATTTATTACTAGCAGCGCCCCGCGGTTTCACCCGCGTAAGTCCCGTTCCCGTGGGAATATCGGATTAAAAGTTCTCTTCAGCTGTGTAAGTCACAGTGTACTCCTGGCCATCGTCTCCAATGTAAGTGTATGATCCAGACACCGAGAGAGAGCCTTCTTCGGGTTGAGCTGCAGGGAATACGCGACCTGAAAGTTTATAGAAGGTAGATTATAGTTTTTTAAATAATCCCACTAATATTATTATATTATAAACTATCCCGCGGTTTCACCCGCGTAAGTCTCGATCCCGTGAGAATATCGGGATAAAAAGCCTATGCGTTAATCCAGGTCTCCAGCTATCTACATACACATGTGTTCAGTGGTTTTTGCGTGAAAGGGTAACAAACATCCATCCATCCATCTATCCATCCAAACTTTCACATTTATAATATTAGTGGGATAATAATCCAGTTTTACTTTAAGCGCCTGATTAATAGTAAATACCTAATAGTTTCCACCAGAAAATGATACAACTTATTGCTATAAAATGCAAGTAAGTCACACACACATCTTATGCGGAGGCGTAATAATTATTATGAACAAATACAGTTATAATTTATATTAAAAGTTTTGTTAAACGTGATTTTATTTCTAGAAAATGTTTAAATTACTTTTATTGAGATGAAAATTTGCCTAAAATTTAATAAATAGATATATTTGTAGAGAAAGTAGTGGTCTATCATTATGTCTATGATTTCGCGGATGTGCCAAATACTTTTTAAATTCTTTTACCTTTTGTAATATTTTAATCTGATAAACATAAATAAATGTTATTCTTACATTTGGATAGAACATTAACGGATTTCGTAAAACACTGTAAATCTGTCACAACTTGTTTCATTTATTGACCAAAAAATTTTAATCTCCCTAATAAAGTAATGACACCATACATTCCTTGATACGCGTAGCGCATTGTGGTTTAAATAAAGCCCTAATGATCTAGAATCGTTTGTTAAGTATCTAGTTGATTTTGCAATTGTTTGGTATATATTAGCTATTATAAATCACACACATATTCAGTTAGTTCGTACTGTGTCTATGACATCTACAGAAATACGAGATGAAGTTTAAACTGGTAGTGTTATCGGTGAGTGTTTATTTTATTTAAGAATTCTCATAGCTTGGATCAAATCATCATTATCTTCTTGACTTTTCCCAATTTTCATTGGGGAAGGCACAAAGGGTTTTGCCTGGTTCCTTTAATGGCCAGTCACCTGCCTGACGGCCAACCTTTTTAAGGCGGGAAAGAAGGAATAAGGAAAAATGGGTAGGGAGAGGAATCTAGGGTAAGGGATACCGCAGGTTTATGATGGGGATTGGGACTGCGACTACAGTAGCTCGCAGAAGCCGGGGTCGCGTACCCGAATGTCCTGTATTTCCTGTGACTGGAGAGGCGACTAGGACAGGAACATCTACTGGCTCTATTCTTGTATTCTTGTCAACTCCTCCAAGTAAGCTAATCGCTTGTTGTAAGAGTGGGTTCCCATCGGTAGTATACTGGATGGGGTTCAGACCCCTAACCACTAGATTGCAAGTTCAACGCCTTAACTTTTACGCTACGTTTCTCTTCTTTTTCGTCTCAGTCTTCATTCCTCGTATTCACTATAAATTTTATGAATAGCAAGTTGCATTTGTATAATATCTTCTATATAATATAAAACTGATAAATTTTTGCTGACGAGTTGGTCTATTATGTTATCCAAACTTTGTTTTAATATCTCCAAAATATGTTTTTCTTGCAGGCAGTATGCTTGTCTTTATATGTTCAACCAGCGCAGTCTGGAGATATTTCAAATATGAAGAGTGCGGCAATAAATACAGTGCAGGAGATTGCTTCCATTGTACCCAAAATGGTGAAGGCGAAGGGTTCAGCTGTCGTGAGAGCTGCTGCAGACATGGCTTCTATCTTAGCTACAGGCACGGGGCTCAAAGGTAAGGAGATCTAATGTAATATATTACTTACTTGCATATAGATTTTATTTGAGACTTTAAGACTCATGATGCACCTAATTCGTTTTACCTAAAAAAATGTTGCAATGTTTTGTTAATTATTTTATAAGACAGAAACATTAACATAAATCTTTCAAAATGGTTCATTTTCATCAATTTTTGTTGATCTAGAAGTGTTCGAGCTATGTAGTAGTGTAATATGTGTATGTTAAATGTAAATCATTGAGAGGGCGCTTATAAAGATGAAGTTTAAACTTGTAGTGTTATCGGTGAGTGTTTATTTTATTTAAGAGTTCTCATAACTTGGATCACTGTATGTCTTCAGAATTAAAATTCAACGATGGTGTTTCCTCGAAAATTTAGCGAGAGTACGTCAAGTTTTTATTTACGTAAAAAAAATAGTATAAACCTTACTGCATGTAAGGCAAAATTAATAGCAATCCAACGATGATCAGTTTTCTCTCAAATCTTAAACCCAAAAGGACAAAGAGACAAACAGGTAAAAGGCAAAGGTTTATACATCAACACTTCCTAAAACCTAAAATCTACATAAAAATGTACTCTTGTTACATGTTCAGAGTGTGAAATACTTATTTGCTTTTACAGTGAAGGCGCTTGGGAAAGCGTCTTCCTCAATCAAACACGCCATAGCCGATGGACTGTTCGCCATCGGTGAAACCATAACCAAGGGGGGTAACACAATCACTGGGGACTACCCTAACTACAACGGACCAAATCCTACGATCCGGGCCAGGCCTCCATATAACGTACGGTGTGCCATTGATCGTTGTGATCAGGTATGTTTTTAAAATATTTTACAACGCCATCTATATTACAGGTTACACATATTCTCCTTTGACTTTGAATTTGTGTTTGGGTCCCTTGGCAATTAAATATATAAACACACAGATATTTTGTTTCATATTGACACGGGGACGCAAATTTGATTTAATGTTAATAAATGTAATAATAATAACTTCACACATCTCACACACGGCCGTATGATTAGGGCTGCCATCCGTCCGGGTTTCCCCGGATTTGTCGTTAGAGGGCGTCCGGGGAGCGTCCGGACACCCGTTATCAAAAGGTGTCCGGGCGAAACCCGGACTCTCTGTGTCAGGGGAAAATTATAAATAGTTAACAATCTGTTTAGATCAATAAAAATGTAAATGGAAACGTTTTCTTAAAAAGAATTAGGTTGTCCGGGAAAAAATTGCGATTTCACACATGTGTCTGGGGTTTTTGAAGTTTTTATCCGGTGTCGGTGTCGGTGATTTAAGTGATGGCAGGCCTACGTATGATCCCAAACTAGGCAAAGCCTGTACGATGGTAACCAGACCGCTAATTAACGTACTTATATACTTCTAAATACATACATATTATAGATCAATTACATCCAGACACTGGATGGCAGGAATGTGGTTAACACTTCTTTACCTTAAGATAAGGTCGCGCCTTCATACGTAGCAATGATAATAGGTAATAAAAACCCAAAAACAGTATGTTTATTTTTGTGATTCGATATTAAATTTATTTAAAAAATGGTATAAAATTTCATCACCAAGGACATTACTCATATTTTGTGTTAAAACATTTTTTTATTTGCTATGGAGGTTGTGGAGCTCAAAATTAGCCCTCCTACGTATCACCGATATGCACCATCAGTGTGGCAGAAGCTCAGGAACGCTGCTGAAAGGAGGATACATGGACGTGGCAGATTTGTAAATATTGGACACAATACTGCTAGAAGACCACCATTTGTTTACGAGTGAGTCCTGTTTTTACTATATTTACTCTTAGTATATGTAAACATAATAATAGTAAGATGTAAGTTAAAAAACGAATAGCTCCTATGGCGAACAGTAAATAGATGAGATGTGTTTCAGGTAGATCAGGTATTATATAAACAATGATATAAAAATGGTTAAAGTTCTGGGAAACTAATAAATTTTATTCTCTTAAAGTTACTACGTACGAAATTAATTCCATGTTTTCTTTGCAGGATTGTCCACTCACCACGCTTATACCATGGACCAATGGGAACATTCCACATCCAAAAAAAGTGAACCAATGTTTAGTTTAAATAAATTTAGGATTTAATATAAAATTTAATATACAAACATATGGTATTTTAATTTTAGTCAATACGTTTTTTTATTATTTGTTAGTTCTCACGCCGAATAATAGAAATAATATAACTATAATAAATACAATGTAATGTCGGTATTATTTCTCGATAGTTTAACATCTAACAATGTCAAATAGTTAAGTTAAGACGTGAACTGAATGCACCATGCGCGCCTCTGCGCGCCCCTGCACGCCATCTTTGATTGTCATTTTGTCGCTGAACGAAAACTATAACAAATATTCTTGTGATTTTCAATTGTTTTCGTTTAAAAAGTAACAATTTGTAGATGATATTTTATAGTTGCCGAATTAAAATTAAACCTGATATTTATTTTCAACAAAGAGAAGCTACAGTGAGAAATAAGTCGAAGTAGCAAATAGTAAAACTTGGAATGGACAAGTGACGGGTTGCAAAGTGTGATCAAATTGTTAGGAGTCGGAAGGCGACCAACAATTATCATCACACAAATAAATATGATGTTACGAATGCTTGTAATCAAAAAGTAATAATTTTGAAAAGAAAATAGATTTTAGATCCAGTAGCACAAATAATTAAAATGGAATAATAAGAAAGATGCAAATACAATATTTATGAAAACTGTGTTATTAAAATGTTTTATTTTAGTAAATATTAATTTTTCAAATAATTACGAATTAAAATAACGTGATGCTGAACTTTTTTAATACACCAATCAGCGTCAACTGACGTCACTCCTGTTACGTATTTTAAGTTATATTTATAAAAGTAAATATTATTTGTAGAGAATATTAATCGGATATTCTAATAAAAATAAAGGTTTATGAAAGCAGCCTCCAGTAATATGCCAAAAGTTAGTATCGACATAGTTGTGAGTTTTTGTCGATAGTGCAGTTTTCTTGCGTAGATCTCAAAGGGACTAAACTACTGCGGTATATATAAATCACAGTTTAAACATTATATTTCATTCGGCATGTTTTGGACTGCTAGCAGTTATTTTATAATTATGTATTTTCACGAGAGTTAACGCGATCACGAAATATTATTACATACCTATAAGTTGCCTGACGTTTTGATCAGGTTGCACTGGCCGTGGTCACAGGCTGCCTGTAGCCTGCCACGGTAATATTATCTATCCAGTATTCTATCTTCATACAAACGGTCAGCAAGCGAGTCATACCTACGCGTCTCAAGTTGGTACAAAACCAGTCGCGAATGCGCCGCAGTGACGAACGAACGGTGTGATGCTTTTGTTATCAGTAAGCTTGCGATTTGTGTATTTGATTGAAATAAGTAAGTACAAGTACTGACTTCATTTGGTAATGGCTTTTTTACTATTAAATTTAACAACAAAGCTTTTCGTACGTCTCAGTCGAGGCGTAAATAATTTTCAGTCTTAAAATAAGGGTGTATTTTTTATTAAATCTACTAATCAAAAAACAATATTTATATTTTTATTGAACACTTCCTATTTCATTAACAACAAATTAAATTTTTTTGATAAACAATAATGCTTGTTATAATATTTACAATTACAAAACTAGAAAGAAATTCTTAAATCTACTACTAAAAAACACAACATGTATTTTTTTGAATACATCCTATTTCATTAAGAACAAATTATTTTTTTCAAATAAAAAATATATTATAATATTTACAATCACAAAACTAGAAAGGTCAACCAAGATTTATTCAAGTAGGTCGATGAAATTAAAATACTGTAGGCGGGCACGGGGCAGCCCTATCGCGTGTTTAATCGGTAATTATTTCAAGGACAGTCACAATACTGGATAGATAATATTACCGTGGCACTGCCATGTCATACCTATTTCGGGATCGCGTTGTGTGTAAACATATAGTTATATCATGGAACGCAAAAATTTTAATGTTAGTATAGCAGTTACTTTAGCTCAACAATAACTAATCCTATGAAGATTGTGAAGCAGTGATTGTGAAGCGAGTATTCTTCACTAAATAAATTGTGTTCACTTGGATTCTCCACAATCATTTCTTGAAATATTATCTCTACTACAATTTTTTTTTTGCACCACCGAACATAAAACTATTTCACCGTGATTTTCTGAGTTGAGGTAACAAGTAAGAGAAAGTATCTGGTTAGTTCATTATACCTATAGCAAAAAATTGTTAACTTTAAAAAAAATTAAGAAAATAAAAAAAAATTGTAAAAACAAACTTTCATACATACTATGTAGCTGTTTATAGCATACACTTATATATATAATATTATAAATAAGTATATAAAATATAATATTATAAATAATAAATATTATTCTAAATGGAATCATTTAAAATTAAAGCAAAAATAAAAATATTGCAAGTTCCCTACTGTGTTCCAATAATTGTGTTTTTTTTTTATTTGACACCTATCTTTGTTTCCTAATTCTATTGATACAGAACGACCTAGCGCAAAGACCGACCAATCAGAGACGGTTCACAACGATGATAAAACAAAAATTTACAGATGATAAAACCCGGACATATTTTGAACACTCTAGGTTCTTTCACAATTTGACGATTTGGCATTAATAGATTATAAACTATCGAGAAATAGTACGTTAAATTGTGAATGGCGGGTTGCAGCACTACATTTTACTTAATTTATAATATCGCGAGAACGATAACAAACTATGGATGTTTACAATAATACGGTAACATATATACCTATATTTAAATATCACAGACTTAGCAGAGGTAGTAGTATAAGTAAACCAAATAACCTATAAGTAAACCAAAGATAACACAAAAAGTAACATTTAAAAAAACCTAAAACAAAACTATTCAAATTCACCAAAAGAATTAATAATATCAAGAAAATATTTAGATTTATTCCTTAAAAACCACTGTAAACCAGTTCCCAGTTCAGAATTAACCATTTTAGACAAAGAATCAAATGCGTATTCAGGTTTCTGTCTAAACATTATATCAATTGCTTTTTCTGCCGTAGATGGACGTTCGTTTGATTGTTGGTCTGCGAGTGAATATTGGTAAAAAATGGTGTAACAAACGACCTGAAAAAAAGCAACATATAATTACGAATTGTTAGAGAGGACGGACTCACCGGCAACAGACAGTTCGAGCTACAGGTCTACGACTACGACCCTGGCCTGCTCGAGCTATTGTTTACATTTCATAACCACCACACAGTATAAGTAATATCCCTTTTGTTGGTACCTAGTAAATTTTACCTAAAAAAACGTTGTAATGTTTTATTTTCCTTATTTTATAAAACAGAAACATATACCTACTGAAATCTTCCAGAGGATTCATTATTATCTACTTGTGTTGATCTAGAAGTGTTTAATCTATGTTAGTAATGTAATGTGTATGTAAATGTATCATAAATAATTGAGAAGGCGCTTTTAAAGTAAAACTGTATGTCTTTAGAATTTCTACAATGGTTTTTTCTCGTATATTTTACGAGAGTCAAGTTTTTATTTAAAAAAAAAAATATAACTATAAAGCTTTAAGCATGCAAGGAAAAATAAATCTTAATTAATAAAAAACTATTAAGCAATCCGACGATGAGTAGTTTTCTCTCCAACCTTAAACACAAAAGGACCAAAAGACAGGCAGACAGGCAAAAGGCAAAGGTTTATACATCAACACTTCCTAAAACCTAAAATCTTCGTAAAAAAATGTATGTACTCTTGTTGCATGTTCAGAGTGTGAAATACTTATTTGCTCTTACAGTAAACGCGCTTGGAAACGCGTCGTCCTCAATCAAAACTAGTCTTTGATCAAAACTATAACGAAGGGGGGTAACACAATCACTGGGACTACCCTAACTATATAACGGACCAAATCCTGCGATCCGAGTCAGGTCTCCATATAACGTACAGTGTGCCATTGATCCTTGCGATCAGGTATGTGTTTTAAATATTTTACAACGCCATCTATATTACAGGTTACACAAATGTTCTCTTATGAGCTCGGATGAATATTAATTTGTTTGGGTTTCTTGTCAAATGAGTAGATCCCTATAAAACACACATATTTTTTATGTTAATGGTTAAGAAATAGCAAGAAGGTGGTTAGCACTTCTATACCTTAAGATAAGGATGCCACCTACATACATAGTAATGATAATATAATTTGTAACATAAACCCGGAAAACAGGATGTTTATTTTTGTTATTCAATATTTCATTTATTTAAAAAATGTTGAAACATTTTATAACCAAGGTAAGTCCTTGATGATCAGATTTCATGTTTTGTGTAAAACTAATTTTGTAATTTGCTACAGGAGGTTTAGGAGCTCAAAATCAGCCTTCTTACGTATCAGCTATATGCACCATCAGTGTGGAAGGCTCAGGAACGCTGCTGAAAGGAGGATATATAGACTTGGCAGATTTGTAAATATTGGACACAGTATTGCTAGAAGACCACCATTTCTTTACGAGTGAGTTCTATTTTTACTGTATTAACAACTCTAGCTTATGGAAAGATAAGTTCCTAGGGTGGACAGTGAGTAAGATACTGTGAGATGAGATGTGTCTCAGTTAGCTCAGTCGCTTTGGGTAATTGCATAGTTTAAGTTTACTGTAACAAGTTCCAGGTCTGCGTTGAGAACAGATTTTTTTCAAGATAATTAAATTTGGTCTAAAAATTCAGTTCAATTTAAAAAAATGTGAAATGCTTTAATTTACAAAGTTACTGTTTCAAATTTTCAGTACAATGAAATATAATATATTAAAAATATCTGAGTACCTAACAAATTTTACTCTCTTATAGTTACTACGTATGAATTAATTCCATGTTTTCTTCACAGGATTGTCCACTCACCAAGCTTATACCAAGGACCAATGGGAACATTTCACTTCCAGAATAACTGAACCAATAGTTAGTTTATATAAATTTAGGATTTAATATAAAATTAAATACTTATAAAAAAATATCGTATTTAAATTTTCATCATTATGTTTTTTTAATGTTTGTTAGTTCTCACAATTCAACCTTACTAATGTAAGGTTGAATTGCAATGGCGACTGCCGAAAAATAAGAAATCTGGAGTCATGTCTGTATTAACATATACATTTGAGTTCATTCACCTTAAATAAAGACACCTATTGCGACCTATAATTTAAGCACTTTAACACATCTATAGATATGTCACTGTATGATTGTGAACATCATTAGTTTATAATCATTTCGTGATATTATAAACTGATTGAAAATTGCGCACTGCGACCAACTATTTACAATGTTTCGTAGGTATTATATCTCGATGGTTTATCACCTAACAATGTCAAATCGTCAAGTTCTGAACTGACATTAAACTGTCATACGACGGAAGGCACCTTGCGCGCTGCTTGGTTGATAGACATATTATTATAAGAATAGACCGCGCTAGTAATGAGACTATCGTGTAAGGAGATGCGACAACTCGATAAAAAGAGAACGCTGCTTTCCGTGATCGCTCTATCATTGGTCCTTGTGATTTTCAATTGTTTTCGTATTAAAAGTAACAATTTATAGATAATTTTTAATAGTTGCCGAACTAAAGTTAAACCTGTTCTTTATTTTCCAACAAGTGAAGGGACAGAGAGAAATAACTGTTAGGCAGCTAACATAATGTATATTATACTTTTTTGCTTGAATCATTTTTCGTGTATAAGAAAGTGTAACATTATTTGTGAGGTTATATCCAATTGTCGGAAATTGAACCGTTCCTCCGCAAAACTCCCAGTTATCATACAAGTTATTGTTGATGAACAAATTTACCATAGAGCCATAAAACTATTACAGTGGGCACAGGGTAAATAGTAAAAAGTTGGAATGGACAAGTGAAAGAATACAAAATGTGCTCAAATTGTAAGGAGTCTATAATTAAGTTAAATCACAGGGAAAGTGACCAACAAATAAACAATACCATCACGCAATTAAATATGTTATTTTTAATGTGGTATGTAAAATTTACAGTTAAAACATTATTTTTCATTCGGTATCTTCTAGACTGCAGTTACTTTAGCTCAACAACAACTAATCTTATGAGGATTGTGAAACAGAGATTGTGAAACCAGTATTCTTTACTATTTAAACTGTTCAGCTTGATCGGATAATTGGGTCCTCCACAACCATTTCTTAAAATATATCGAAAGACAGAACTAACTATACAAAATTTAATTTTATTAAATATATTATTATATTTCATTAAATAACATATAATTTGTTTTCATGAACAGTCACAGAAACGAGTGACGTCATGGGCAGCGTAAAGTTTTTTTTTCATATAGGTACTTAATGTTTATCTTACAATTATTCTGAATGGATTTATTTGAAATTAAAGCAAAAATAAAATATTGTAAGTTCCTTACTGTGTTCCAATAATTGTCATTTTTTTATTTGACTCCTATATTTGTTTTCTAATTATATGGATACTGAACGAGATTGATTGGCCCTTGAGCTAGTCAAGGGCCAATCAATCAAGGACGGTTCCCAATTTTACAGACGATAAAACCGGACATATTTTGAACACCCCAGGTTTTTTCACAATTTGATTCGGCCTTAATAGATTAAAAACTATCGAGAAATAGTACGTTTATAATATCGCGAGAATGATTATAAATAATGGATGATCACAATGATACGGTAACATATATATATTTATAGATAACAGACTTAGCAGAGGTAGTAGTAAATGCTTTAAGTAATCCAAAGACGACACAAAAAAGTTACAATTTAAAAAAACCTAACACAAAGCCATCTAAAATTGAGCAAAAGAATCAAAAATGTGAAGAATATATTTAGATTTATTCTTTAAAATCCACTTTGCACCAGTTCCAAGTTGAGAATTAGCCAGTTTAGACAAAATATCGGATATGTATTCAGGTTTCTGTTTAATCATTACAATAATTGTTTTTTCTGCCACAGATGGAAGTTCGATTGATTGCTCTGCGACTGAATATTGGTAAAAAATGGTGTAACAAACGACCTGAAAAATAGCAACACAGAATTACGAAATGTTAGAGAGGACGGACTTACCGGCAACGGACAGTTCAAACTGCAGATCTACGACCCTGGCCTGCTCGAGCTATTGTTTACATTCCATAAGCACGACATTTTTTTTAATTTAAGTGTGACTATATCGCGCCCAACACCACTTCACTTTACAAAAAAATTAAGTACCTAACATAATTAATTGTTAGTTAAAGATGCAATGAAAGAAAATTCTACAATCGCAGGGCAGGGCATAACATGAAAAGGTTTGCTACTGAAAAGAAAATACTATTGTAAATAATGAGAAAAAAATTCAATTTATCAAACGTGTAACTCGGGACTTAATCGCGATAATATTTATTTATTTTAGCGAATTAGGCGTTTTAACAGCTCATCGCAAGTAACTTGTTGTTGTAAGTCAGTTTCAAAACATGTTAAACAATTACAGTAATGTTATAAATAAAAAAAAAATTATATGAACTCTTACCGATAGTACTACACGTTTTAATTGCATCTTGAGATATTACAAAATGTTATGCAACAGGAAAATACTTTACTGTTTCTTATTATTCACAGTCGGTTGATGGGATACCTACATTCCTTCTGACCCTACAATGGCCATTGTACAGTCAGAAAGAATGTGGTATTCTCTCGTTTTTCCATAAATCCATTTGCACTAATATCATTTATACTAATAACGTTTACCTTAAGAACTCAACAGTGATACCTTTTATTTGCCATAAAATGACTTTCTATAACAACATATATCATATTATTTAGTTTCCATAAGTAACACATCTCATAATCGACTCTTGACGTAATCAAAATTTGGTATAATTATGAAAATAATACATAATATTGTTAGGTCGAAATTAATTATCGTTAACACCCTAACTCAGTGCAATCCGACTCAGATAGGTTAGGTTACAAGACTAAGGCGGGAGCGAAGCGAAGTGCAGCTCCCGCCTTAGTCTTCGTGGTTTTTTTTTTTTAACCACCCAGAAGTAGGAGCCCCGCGAAGCGGGGCTCCGTCGAGCTTAGTTAGTAGACGCCATATGAGGTTTAGTTTTAGGTTTAATTGTGAATAGTAGTAGAATAGTGAGTTATGGAAAATGGCATTATTGAAAACGAAAATTATACCAAATACATTTATGGATTTAAATTATTATGACACTTGATCGATTATGACCAATGGAATTAGTGAAAGTCATTTTATGTCATTTCACGATTATGGAAACTGAAGCGTTATTTCTAATGAAATGATGGCAAATACCAGTATGGCATATGAAATTATGGCATTTTAAATTATGGCAAACATTAGTAAACCATAGAATGTATCTTCTCTACAGAATGATTGGTGGATTTGTCATTTAGTAACAAAATTAAATAAAGAAATCGCTAAACCACTAAGGTTTAATCAATCAGAGCGCAAGGTGCGTTTTCACGCATGCCAGTTTGATATCAGTTCACAATATTTGATTGATATTAAACTATCCAGAAATAATGCGTTAAATTGTGAATAATTGTTACAGTCCACAATTTTTCGTCAATTTATAATATCGCGAATATGTTTATAAACTAACAAAGTTCACAATCTTACGGTGATATTTGGGTACACTGACTTTTGCTGGCCGCTTCTGCCTCGGGGCTCTTGGGCCTCGTTTACCACGGCAAAGAGTGTTAGAGTACCTACGTGTTTATCCAGGTTATAAACTACTGTGTTCACATTCAGCCGTTCTTGCGTGAAAGAGTTATATTCATTCATATTTTCATTCATCTATCCTCAGAAACTTTCGCATTTATAATATTAGTAAGATTCTGCTGGTTGTGTAGTGTTCTTATTTTTTTAAACTTCCTGCAGTTTACAATGCACGAGGCGAACTTAATGGCACATGGCATTATCTACCTATCAGTCAACCTTTGAGTGATACAGAGAAGGACAAGGCAGGTGTATAAGAACGAAATTTCTTAAAGAAAGTTTCGAAAGCAAAGCTTGTATGTAGATAGTACGTCCATATCGGGAATAAATTCTCGAAGACTTTTGCCCGCCTTTTTCAAAAGACAAACTTAACTATGCGGTTGCGATGTATGACAAAGTAAAAAATCTAACAGCAAAATATAAGTTTGTAAACACAAAAACTATTATTTTATGTGATATAACTACAAATTAACGACTTTCAAATTTTTCCCTTTACTTGTGCTGTCACACCTTGCTTCTTACCAAATTTCATGATTCTAGGTCAATGGAAAGTACCATATAGGTTTTGATTTACCTGCGAAACGTTCAAATTTGATCAAATATAAGGCTTAAGTGGCCATATCTTATGATTGCGTTGACTTAGAAGGTTGATTCTTTTACAGCTGCAAGGAGCCGCAAACTTTTGCATATGATATTAATTTCTTGATGTGTCCACGGGTCCCTGAGAATAAGGTCTTGATAGACAGACAGACGGTCAACAAAGTGTTCCTTTTTTTCCTTTGAGGAACGGAACCCTAAAAAATTATAATAAGTTATATTCATTGTGTATATTGTAAATTGTTATGAACGTAGTCTTAAAGAATTTCCTTTAACTTAACAATTCGGGGATTTAAGGGTTGATTTTTTTAATTCTAGACGTTGGCCTTTGATGCCTTTAATGACTTATTCGTCTTAGGCTGTCCCTGTTTTCCTTCTATCCAGAGTATTACAGTTTATTTTCTTGATATGCTGGCAACTTTCTAGTATAAGAATGCACAAGTTCTAAATTCACATTTTCATTTTATTCACACATTTTTATAAAATAAATAAATGTTATTTTATAAAATGTGGTATTCGGTACGGTAAGTAACCAGGTCAATCAATCTCTTTGAAATTATAGTTATGTTGAATATATCTTTCTCGAGCATCGATATAACGTATCACCCCCAACCCTTAAACGCTGGTGAACACATACAATCTAAGGCGATAATATAAACCTGAATGGTTTATATTATCGCCTTTTAATACTTTAGAAGATGTTAACATTTGTGCCATAAATGTTAAATTCTCAATCTAATCGGAAAAGTAAAAAGTTGAAAGTTTCTAGCGTGTTAGGTTGTAACAACCTGTATAAAAAAGCTTGCAGTTTAATTTAGTTTTCTTCTAGAGGAATGTGATACTTCTATTTATTGTAAAGAATTCTGTGACGGCTGCATTGTCGCATATTTCATCTATGACTAACCTGTCATTCCTTGTTAAAGGATTCTTGATTGTGCCGCACCAATGCAAGCTCTATAGGTACAGTTAGCCCCTGGGCGGGTTCCTGGAATCGTTCTACACCGGAGAGAAACTGTGAACAAAACCTAAAAAACTACACTAAACTATTGGATTTACCCAACCAATTAAACAGATAACTATTATTTCGAACGCCATAATGAGCATTGTTTTCGAAAACAGTACTGTATTCATTTCTTAACTACTTAGATTTAGTGATGCATATTTTTTGGTGATATCTCAAGATGCAGTTGAAGCGGACAATACTATCATCGGTAAGTGTTCATAGAATATTTCTTAGATATTTTATTTATTTAATTTAATGTAAAAAAAAACTATTTAACTTTTAATATAGTACTAACTCGCAGTTAAGTCGATTCGGTACCTCGATTACATACATTTAAAACATCCGTATTCCAGAGTCCTAAAATGGTGGCTAACCTTCCCTTTTTCGCGGTGATTTTTTTATTACTTGATAGTAACGGTCGGTGGAAAGGACCTGTTGTTCTCACAGTTGTTTTTGACTGGCTTGTTGGTCTAGTGGTTAGTGGCCCTGACTGTTACGCCATAGGTCGTGAGATCGATTCCCATCCGAGTCTGGGTGTTCTTTGTATTCGTTGTTTGTATGTTTGTAACGTACCCCGCGACAGGTGTCACGCCTAATTCGGGAGCTGTCTTAAAAAAAGAACAAAAAAAGTTTGATCCTGCCTGCCTGTGCCTTAGCCCCTCATCCAGCAAATCTTTTGCTATCACAGACTTATTGAAACGAAATTCGTTATCGCACGTTACACTTCAGATGCTCGGCGGATCGAGGCTAGACGGAAAAAAGTGTAAACGAGAAACGACCGCTGTATAGTGTATGCCTCTCGATATCTCGTCTTTCTCTCTTTTTCTCATAACCGCACTGTTCTTTTCCATCGAGTTGATTTATTTTATTTACGCCATCTGTGGATTTTGCGCGATACTACTGTACTTTGATGTTGGTTGAATACTAGTTATCCAGTCGGGCAACTTTCTCAGATTGCGCAATTTTAATTTCGAGTTTTCACAATATTTACCATATTTTGATACAATTTATTTAAAATAATTATATATATATATAACGAAAGGAACTTCGTCCCAACCGGGTGTCCCTAAAAACAGATCACGCGTTTTGTTTTTAATTGACCTTATGGTTGGTTATATAGCTGTGAAGTATTCTTTGACCCGTTCTACCCTTGAGCGTTCGACCTGTCCGACGTACATAGGTACGAACTACCATAGCTGCAGTTCACGTGGTCTACACCACATATGTAGAAAAGCAATTGACTGCTTCTTCAATATTACTTTAACTTAGTCCGTTATTCCTATGAAATATATGGACAGACACGTATATTTATTTCTTCTTTGGACCTATATTCGTTGTGTTGCTGGAACACGACTTCCTTCTCTTTTTAACCCTAGACGCAAAAAGAGGGGTGTTACTGTTACATCGTAGCTCCCAAACGAATGGACCGATTTAAGATCGTTTTTTTTTGTTTGAAAGGTGACTTGATCGAGAGTGTTCTTAGATATAATTCAAGAAAATCTTTTCAGCCGTTCGAAGATCATCAGCTTTTTTCGAATCGTTGAAGGGATTTTCGAGTCGGGGGTATTTTAAACTGTAAATTTATAGTTATTTATATCATCTGCATACAAGTTGTAAACCAATTAATTTAAATAAAATATAATTTATTTAATTTCTATGTGGGAAAGCCATGCTTCGGCACGTATGGGCCGGCTCGACTCCGCTCGTTACCACGGCCTCACAGAAAACCGGCCGTGAAGCAATGCTTGCATTGCATTTCGCCGCGTGAGTGAGGTTACCGGAGGCCATAACCTTTCCCTCTCCCTTATTCCCGTCCTTCCCCTCTCCCTCCTCTTCCCACTCTTCGCCCCCTCTCCCTCTTCTCCTACTCCCATCTTAAAGGGCGGCAACGCACTTGTGACTCTCGAGTTGCAGATGCCCATGGGCGGCGGTAGTCATTTACCATCAGGTGACCCGTCTGCTCGTTTGCCCCCCATACCATAAAAAAGAAAAAAAAAAAAATTCTATTTTCTTATTGTCCAGGTTGTGTGTTTCACAATTTTTTATACACCTACGCATTCATTCGAGGTTCCAACCAAACGAAACACCTCTACCATAGTTTTGAAAAATAAAACTACAGATGTCGTCGCAACAAAGCCTGCTATAGTCAGATCAAATTTTGGACTTAAAGCTCAAAGGGTTATATGCAAAAAAGGTAAGTATCTTGTTTTTAAGAAACTATCTAAAAATAACTATAAAAGTTATTAAGTAGATTTTGGTTCTATTATTAAGTACTAGCAACCAGCCCCGGCTTCGCACGGGTAGCAGAGACATCTGCAACAATTATTTACACAAAATCTTAACAAATTATACACCTAAACCTTCCTCATGAATCACTATGTCTCGCATGAAAATCCTTGTGCAATGATACCTTCTTGGTTACCCGACGTTTCGACCCATGACCAGATCGGTATGAAAGTTTGGATGGATGGATGTTTGTTACTCTTTCACGCCAAAACTACTGAACCGATTGCGATGAAACTTGGTATGTAGATAGCTGGAGACCTGGATTAACATATAGGCTACTTTTTACACGCTTTATATTAGCTTCACTTGTATGTTTGTTTGTATGTGTGTTTGTAAAGTGGGTCAAAATCGCGATTTTGACCCACTTTAAACGGCCAGATTTCATCCAAATTTTGCACACCTGTCAAAGACCGATAACAATGCAATAATTCGATTAAATTTTTTATTTATTTTTATTTTTTAGTTGAATTTTCTATAAAAGCATGTTTTTTAGTTTTTTAAGCTATAATTATTATTATCCCGATATTCCCACGGGATCGGGACTTACGCGGGTAAAACCGCGGGGCGCTGCTAGTAGTAAAATAAATCAACAAATTTATTTCATATTTTATCAAGTTTGTAGTGACTGGTCAGGTGAAAACTGAAATGGTTCTTTCATATAAAGAATTGATTTTATGTAGACTTGAACCCTTGAGTTTGTTTCGGCGTTGCTTCTCAAGGCTAGTAGTTTTAAAAGAATTAGTTGACGTGTGTGTGTATATTATGATAAGATTTATTAGTAAAATAAATTAATTTTTGGTCCAATATTGTTAGTATTATTTTGCTTGATTGATCAAGCAAAATTAAAATTATGTATTTCATGACGGCTGGTGTGTGTATCCAGAGTGCGTGACGCGTGTTGTTCTCTTATCACTCTTATGTCAAAAGTCACAAGTTTAAAACGTTAGACAATGTCCACCCGAATATGGCCTCGTTTAAAAATGCATTTTGCCTATAAAATCGTCTTTTGTATTGATAGATTTTTTCCGTGACATTTGGGCCGTGTATGAGATGTGTTAAGTTATTATTATTATTATGAAAAGGTACAAGAGATGTTAACAGCTTTGTAAATAAGTTGGCGAACTTAAATAAGGAAGCTAGGAACAACTTAGTCATGTTAACTGTGGGAGAGCCATGCTTCGGCATGTATGGCTCGACCGGAGTGATACCACGGCCTCACAGTTGCACTGCTTTTCGCCGAGGGAGTGAGGTTACCGGAGGCCCTAACCCTTCCCTCTCCCCTTCTTCTCCCCCTACCCGCACTGTCCCTCATTCCCTCTTCTCCTCCTACCCGCACTTTCCCTCTTCCCCTACTCCCACCTTAAAGGCCGGAAACGCACTTGTGACTCTTGAGTTGCAGGTGCCCATGGGCAGCGGTAGTCACTTACCACTTACCTAGTTTGCCCGCTATGCCATAAAAAAAATGTAGTGCTTTTTATGAGCTGTTAATTCTATCTAACACTCACACAAGATCATCTCTTTATAGCGTGATCTAAGTGAGGATAGATATTTGATATAAGGACGGAGGAGTATGAAATTTCGCACACTTATAGTTTATACAGAGAAGAAGTGACGAATGCTAAAATTTTTGAACAATATTTGCTACAAAGTTAAAAAAAAGCAAAAACCTGTCATGGTACAAAAGTCTATACAATGACAGGTCAAGTAATATTGGCCAATGAAATAAACCATGGTCGAAATTCGACCATCACGCGATCTCTAGTATACATAAATAGATTAAAATAAAAACAATATATATCTAAGAATATTCAATTTAATAAATCTAATTATACAAGTGACACTTATCGATGTTTTCCCGAATAACCTTCTCGTAGGGCAAGCCTATTGAGTTGCTCCTTAACACCAACGATTACATTTTAAGTAGATACTTTACATATTAATGTATGTATTTTCTTCTTGTAATTTGCAGTGGCAGCATATCGGAATTCAAAACCAGTGGCGAGGAATCGTGTGAGAAACTGGTGGAAAAATCTACGTTCTACATTAATTAATACCACAAAGGAGGTCATCGGAACGCTCAATGAGTACAAAAATAAATATTGGACGTTCTTAGAACTAAAGTAGTATCCTGAAACTGTAAAAGTCAGTTGAGCTCTAAGTTATTTTGGCGCCTGTAAGCATTTGCTAAGGTGTGATGCGAACGGCTATGACGATCATTTTGCACAATCGTATAGTTTATATCGCATGTCCCTATTAATAATGCAGGATCTGAAAGAATGTCATTTTCGGATATTTTCATAAAAAACTTAATAATTTTGGATATATATGTATTAACCACGTTAAAAAAATAAATTTATCTATATCCCTTTTCGAGTTTTTTGGGCTAACATTGTCGGATCTACATAGTGTGTCTAGATGACCACATACTATCTCACAGTTGCTACCATCTTACAAGTACATACAACTAATAGTTTTGAATAATGTTTTGCATTTAGATGACGAAGTAAATTCACAAAAGAAGAGTCATATAGATAACGATTTTTTTAAATAAAAACCGTTAAGTATACCAAAATGGAAGATAAATTCGAACATTCGCAATGTTTATATTTATATGCTTTAATTCTATAATCTTTACTAGTGTTAATATTAACGGTACTGTTAAGATGTTTTAGTGTATATAGTATTATAGTATATACCACAAGCAACATTATTAGCCGTATTTTGCCGTGCCTAAAGTGTAGTATATCCCACTACCAACAATATTTTCGCGTCGTATATTATCGTAAATGGCACATCCAACATTTTTGTCTTCTTAGACTGATAAAAATGTAGGTGGCACTTACTTCATACCGAATCTTAAAATGTCTGTTAATAATGTCGCATGTAACTTATTTTTAAGTTTGTTTTTTATTGTTTAGTTGATTTTTGATTATAACAATTAAAACAATACAAAGGACATTGTTCTGCGTCCATACATCATTCGCCCCAGAACCAACAGCAATGAAAAAATACTTGTTATATTTGAAATCATGTATGAATTCCTAGACATTTTATTTAAAAGACAGACTAGCGGGTAAAGCGCATAATCGCAAAAAATATATCAGATTTAGAGGTTATGTTGGAATCACTAATTCATTGTTATATATTTTAATTGCAGTGATCGGATTTCGAGTCTTTAAAATACTTTTTATAGATGTGGAGACAATCAATAGCAATCTTTAAATAGGTAAGTGTTTACAGATACTTGTTTAAAGGCAAACAACCTACAGAACAAAGACTCATTCATCAAAGAAAGATTTGCAGTGCCTCAATCTTAACAGTAAGGGTTGGAACAACCACGAGACTAATGAGTTTGTCGTATTACCTATTTCATTTTATGTCAGTATTTCTCTGTGTAGGTTTATGTATTTTATAAATAAAAATTACAACACACTTTTACAATTTTTATTTATTCATATTCGACAATCTGGTAATAATTGTGATATATAATAATTGTGATCTCTGAAGAGCCTCACCCATAATATCAAGGGGACCACTTGCTGACAGGTACTATGGCAATGCTCAATTATGCATCTCCTGTGTGTTGTACAGTATCATCAGCTCTAGAATAGTTTGGCAAGTTTATTCTTCCAACATTCTGTGGAATTGGATTAACTTCCAATTGAGGTAATATGGCATCGTTAGCTGCTGTTTCCGCTCTTTGGAAGCATCTATGACAAAGTACATCTGATGCGTGAATCTGTAAAAAGTTATAAAAATAAATATAGTTGTATTGTTTTACAAAAAAAAACCAAAAATTATTTAAAACTATCCAGCTACAATAGTAATTACATATATTTCATAAATGTCACTCACTTCTCTTGGATGAATCCAGTTCTGGACAACATCTAAAACAAGTTGATTACTCTCTGCTCCTAGAGAGCGACTTCTAGTTCGGATCAAAGAACAACCACATCTCAAACAAACATGATGATGACCAACAGTAGTTGTATCCTGTGAATCTTGTGGAGTAGTTGTGAGATTTCTGTCCAGGAATAATGTATGACAAGCATCACATATATATAGTCATTGCCTGTTAAGCAAAATATGTTCTATTTAGAATTATTCAAAATCAGGGAATTAGTGAAATCATAATACATAACTAATAATGATCTAAGTATAAATAGTTTAAAACAAAAATAAACACTTACCACTTGTGGCTCAAATTGTTGTTATATTTGTGTAAGAATGGCATTATCATGTAGTATGTGACGACGCTGTCTTATTAAATGTATACCACAATAGGCACATCTCATTGGATTGCTTGTTGTTCTTGGAGTAGAACTTGTGGAAAATGGCTTTGAATAGTGCACAGCTGCTCAGCTCTTTGCCAGCAAGGCATATATTATAATGATATGCACGCATCTGAAAGAAAAATTACAAATTATTTCTACAACATTCACTGTATTCTATAAGTTACTATGTATTAATGTAAGTAGTTGTAAGTTGACCAAATTAATAAATATGTCAGTTAATGTACCTCCAATGGTGCAAGGCTTTCTATAATTATATTATTTTGCTAAGGTGATGTGGAGTATCCGTTCTTAAGGTAAGTAGTTAATGCGAATGAGTATGAGGTTCCAACATCCTATAGCAGAGTTCACAACTTCTACCAAAATTGCTTGTAGTTGAAGCGTGAGTAGTCTCTTGGGCCAAAATCCTACATGCAGTGTTTATAAAAATTATGTGATTGCACCTGAAAAAAAAGTAAATTGTTCACTCACAATTATTATGTAGTTATAATAATTTATTTATCTCATAAATGTTATGTCGGTGGATGCAGGCCGCTTCCAACCGGTCTTCTTGGAAGTCATTAAGGGAGGCCTATGTCCAACAGTGGACGTCCTATGGCTGAAATGATGATGATGATGATAAATGTTATGTAGTAATAATCTAAATAATATTTTGCTTTTTCTGTTATGTTAGTAACGCAAAATATTGATGTATATGATCGAAAACTTCGCTTATCAGAATGTACTTACCAAACGCGGAGCTGCCCATTGTTGTATACAGAGAACTACCAGCAGATCCGCAATCAGTACAATATACACAGTCCATTTCGTATGCTTAAGTCTAAGTATATCCGTTATCAAAACCAGGTTATCATGAAAATAGTACACAAAGTCCAGAAAATACAGCCAGATTATGTCGATATTGCAAGTAATGAAAGTCCGTTATAATAACCGAGTAATAAAAAAAAAAAATATCCAAAATATCACAGGGAAACAAAAGTACACACCGAAATATTGAAGTAACAACAACTTGAAGTAAGAACTAGGAATGGGAATTGATAATATTGATGGTGACAAAAATCGATTTCGATTTCGTGCAAAAGTCTTAAATAAATATAAATCGAAATAGAGTTCGGGAAAAGTTAATTTTGATCTTGCCCAATATCATAGATATGGATAATAGAATTGAATTATAGTATTTATTTCTTTATTAGGTAAAAATTAACTATATTAATCAATAATGTTGATTGTGTGAAAATCGGTTCCGAAATTGCCCAATGTCATGACAACCAATAATCATAATAACATAATATTGAATTGGATTGTAGATTTGATGTTTGTTTTGTACTCCTCTTATGTAAAACTTTTAGGTATGTACCTAAAGTCTATAAAAATGCTATTTCATTTAAATAATATACGAAAGCTATTTTCATAATGATGATATTGTTATTTCGGAATGTTTAAATTAGTTATGTACTTATATGTAAGCAATTTAATCGTTATTCTTAAAACCAGTAGTTATGTGTTAGCTTTAAATATGTAATCAGAACCAAAATTGAATTATAGGTAATAAGACGATTACATTACTTAGTAAACGATTTCTTTCAGTTTGATTTGGATTGAGTAGCGCATCCTTAGCAGGTTGACATTGGTTGAAAATGTAGGCAAATAAAAATCGTTACAGTATTTTTAATTATTAATTTAGAATTCCCGCTAGTCTGCTTGATAAAAATATTTGCCTGTAATTTATTAAACTAGATAAATAATTATGATGTAAGTCACATGTTTGTTGATTCTGGAGCGAGATTTAGCAATGTCCTTTAAGTATGATTGGCAAAATTTTGTAACAATATTATAAAAAATAAGAAAGTTATTAATGAAAATGTCTTTAATTACCGCTGTTGAAACGTACACCAATTTACTTTGTACACAGTTACATAGGCTGCACTTAAAGTATCGGGAATGGAATATTTCCACTATTCCTTTCATATTAAAATCTTTTTAATTGAAATCTCCTTGGTTTTAAAAATTGAATACCATTTATTTATTTAAAAAAAGATTCTCGGTCTTCTCACAAGGTCTTCTCAAACTTGTTTAGTCGTTGAGAAAATGGAATTGACTCGAGAAAATTCAGGGGCGATGATTTATTATGAATTTATTACCATAAAAATATTCGTCGGTAGTTATACCCACGGAGCAGATACATCTGCTCCGTGGGTATACCTAAACTTTTATATTACTTAAGTACGTTTAAAAAAGGTGTTATAAAATGAGGTCGGTAGTCGGTATAAAACGGTATAAACCTCCGTTTAGTTTAGTTTTTGTTAGAGGGATAATTGTACACGACAACCCGCCACTTCTTATATTAGGCTTCTTAATTACGTTTTTTAACCCCTCCAGCTAAGTGGGTTCACGACGGTAGTGCACTGGGTGGGGTTCGAACCCGCAACCACTTGATCGAAGTCCGACACCTTAGCCATTACGCTACCGACGCTTATGTATTAAAAGTTGTTTTTGCTTCCGCTGTATCGTATGCGTCATGAAAGCCCCTATAGTGTTAGCCTTTCGACCGCTGACATACTATACTACAATCTTTTTACACTGGAGTAAAACTGCAAGCAATGGCTAGTGCTGAAAAACTACAAACAATAACAAAATGATTAATTTAAGCAACGTTATTCGGTTACCCAGTTCATTTAACAATGGCGATTATTTAGGGCGTAATAATGGCTATTGTCTGGCAAACAGTACAGTATTATACACTGATATATATCAAGATGCTTACAATACTATAACAATGCTCATTACATCGGTAAGCGTTCATAGAATATTTGTAACCTATGTATGTAATGCCTCCAAGATGCAATACAATATAATTTTATCTATACTTATAATAAAACTGTAGTAGGTAAAACGGTATTTAAAAATAAATCCCTATTTTCCTTGGTCACGGCATCACGCGTGAACGGCTGGACCGATTTCGCTATTTCTTTTTTTTGTGTTTGTTATTGTCAGGAGAAGGTTAGGAAGGAAGAAAATTAGAAAATTTAAGAAAACTTACAGAGGGTCTTACGCGGGTGAAACAGCGGGGTGCAACTGGTTGAAGATATTTTGAAAAATTTTTTTGGAGGCCACTCTACTATCGATATTGAAGCCAACACTATAATTTTTTTTCATTTTTGCTGTCTGTCTGTCTGTCTTTCTGTCGCTATAACGATAAGTGATCATTTATTTTTTAAGATCTAGACACGTAGCAGCGTGTCAAGCCAAGTTCAAGAAAAATGAACTGGCGACGCAGCAGCCGTCTGTTACACGAACCATTTGGAGCCACTTTTGACCGCTTAGTTATTAAGCGGTCAAAACTCATATATTTAATAAAAGTACTTAAAGTTTTGTATATTTATTAAAACCCCCTAGATTAACTAGAACTCCAATTTCATAAATACAGCTTAAACAGTAATTGAGATATTATCGTTTAAAAATCGGCATTTTTATCACTGACTGACTGACATATAGATCAAAAACCTAACCCACTTCCCAATGACCTAGAAAGTTGCAATTTGGCGGCCAACTGGGTAATTGTGTGAATGCAAAGGAAAAAATTAGAAAACAGTGAATTTTTTACTTATTTTAACTTATTACAGACACTTTGAAAATGTACAGAATCACTACCAAAAAAGTAGGTTACGTAAGGAAGGATTTATCAATGAATGGGCAATGCGCTCTAATATTTCTAATGTTCAAGAAAATGTACAAAATAGCACTAAAAATAACTATACAACGTAAACGCAAAAAAAATGTTAATTTTACAGATCGCTTTTGAATAATAATAATTTCTTTACAAAAAGTAATGAGATCCCATCAAAAAACATAAATGTGAAAATGGAAGTCAAGTTCAATATTAAGAATAAACGTGGTTATCTACTACGCCGACAAAAGATTGAGATCTAAATGATTGCCTCTAGCCTAAGATACGACGCATACAGTCACTTTATCGCTCTAACGTAACATTATGTTTCGCATGTTAAATCACCTAAAGAGTATGACTAACATGCAGTTACAAAAATAATTTTTGAAAAAACAAACTACTTCGGAAACTTTTTATGTTAGTTTTTTATGAATTTTCTCAAAAACTGGGTGAATATTTCCAAAATAAAAAAGATGTATGATTTAAAATCTCTAACTTTGTTCATTCCTCATGCTTTATGAGAAACGAAGGTACAAATACCTGGAAATTCAAACGGTCATAACTTGTAAACGGATAGTTTTTTTTTTAATTTTCTTTTTATAACTGCGTGCTAGAGTCATGCCCTTGTAGTGATTTAAGTAAGTGTTCCATTTTCATACACACCCTTAGTAAAAGGCCTGTCTTAAGTTGGCGGGAGAAGTCGTTTTTTTACGTTTTTTTTTTTGCTATTTCAACTGTTCCTTAACTGTTCCTCATTGTTCGATAAATTTTTTTTTTTTCGATCTTAAGTTTTTTTAAGTAAAATAAAAAAATACCCTCTAGATGGTGGGGAGAAGTCGTTTTTTTAATTTTTTTTTCTAATTCAACTGTTCGTTAACTGTTCTATCTGTTGTAACTGTAATCAATTTTTTTTTTGTTCGATATTTTGTGTTGTGTGTACACGACGTCAAACGTGCGCGTGAAAGTAATTTTACTTAATTTTTTAGTTTCATTGATTAAGAACAACGTAAAATAAGCTATTTGAATATAACTTGAATTTACGTTTCTTCTCAGTAAAAATATTAAAAACTTTTTCTGGTGTGACGATTTCCTTTATTTTTTTTGGTATAGGGGGCAAACGAGCAGACGGGTCACCTGATGGAAAATTACTACTGCCGCCCACTGGCGCCTGCAACTCGAGAGTCACAAGTGCGTTGCCGGCCTTTAAGCTGAGAGTAGAGGAAGGGGGGATTTCCGGATGTCTTAATAAAGCAGTTCCCGGATCCCTCCTACTTAGGGCGCAGTACGGCACACCGTGTGGTTTTAGTCGGTTCGATTCCGACACACCGCCCCACCGAAAACCCCGGTGGGGTGACGGCCCGAGGGGGTTTCCACACGCACAAAAAAAAAAAAAAAAAAAGGGGAAGGGGGAATGGGTAGCGGGAAGTTTGGAAGAGGGGGGGAGGGAGGGAAGGGGAGAAGGGTTAGGGCCTCCGGTAACATCACGCACTCGGCGAAAAGCAATGAAAGTATTGTTTCACTGCTGGTTTTCTTTGAGGCTGTGGTATCACTCCGGTGGAGCCGGCCCATACGTGCCGTAGCATGGCTCTCCCTCTTGACGTACTTATTTGCTATGTGAAGAAGGGTAGTGCTTGAGAACCTCTCTTCTCCCTTAGTAGACCTCAGCCATGTCTTAATTCTTCGCATTGCTAAAAGCTCCGCTCGCATCCGGCTGAGCTGACTGGAATGACTATTGCAGCTTGGATCAATTTAAAGAGATTTGGGCACAATTATAGTTTTAGGTTTTCTCTTAGAACTTCTAATGTAATCTCTTTTTCTTTCTTTGCGTCTTTACTAATGGAGCAATTACTAAATCCCATAAACGACTCTTCAACCTATCTCAAAACAATCGTATTTTTTTCTTCCTTGTAACATCTTGCATGATCTATAATATACCATTATAATAAAAATAACCAGATTGTTATATATTATTAATTAAATAACCCTGTATACCAGCACTGCAATAGGTTACATGTTTTTCAAAATGTTTGGAAAATGTTTCGTCGTATTTCGCGAACAGTTCAATCATTTCTAAAAAGTTACCTTTATTTCTCGATTCAGCATTTTCACGATGGCCTCTTAAAGGCAATCCTTGGCGTATGAAATTTAATTTTTTTTATAAATCTTTATTTTGCTCAACTTCCTTTTCATGGTGGGTCAGAACTTGCGCATGGACATTTGATGCTTGATGTGTATACCTTTATAGAATGCATCTCCTTCCTACGATTATGAACCGCAGACTGCGTGTTTTCGAAGAGCTTCTGACAATTTCTTCCAGTTCAGTCGCGTGCAGGCAGGCGTTTGCTACGCACCTATCCTTATCGCGATTATCGGTTTGTTGCGGAAGTTTTTATAGTTACCCCCTTTATTTTTGTAACTAATAATTATGGTGGAGCAGAATGATAATGATGAGGACAATATAAATATGAGTGATGAAACGGATGACGGTGTTATTGAAGAATGCGAGCGGACTTTGAAAAGTATCTCAGATTTGGGTGGACAAGGAAATGAGAGACCGAAAAGGGTACGTGAAAAAAGTGAGGGTAGTAGTGAAGACGGTTTCATCACCGTAACAAGACGGAAGCCGAAACGTTTGGTAAGGAGTGACTCAATTATTAGTAAAAATGACAACTCTAATAACCAAATGGATTTCAGCACGGAAGAAAGGTATAATGTATCCGTAACGTCATTACAAATTTTACCAAAACAAATGGCGATGGCCAGACTTTTAAAGTCCGAAAATATATGTAATATTTCAAATATTAGATACAAAAGCCCCTTTAAAATGATCATTCAATTTGAAAAAAATGAACATGCTAATGTTCTTATTCATAACACGAAGTTTCAGGAACTAGGCTATAAATGCTCTTCGATGTCAGAAGCAATATCTTACGGTCTAATAAAAGGTGTTGATCTAGATATATCGGAAAGTGAAATATTGGAAAATTTACGGTTTACGGCTGAAATATTAGCCATCAGAAGACTGAAGCGATACAACTCTGAAGGAAAATGGGTAGAAAGTGAGTCTGTTCGCATTTGTTTCAAGGGATCTACCTACCCGTCATATGTATACGCATATGATTGCCGGTTTAAGGTAGAAGCCTTTGTATTTCCAGTATCCCAATGCTCTGGATGTTGGAAATTCGGGCACTTTATCAAGTTTTGCCCCACCAAGAAGATTTTATGTCCTAAATGTGGACAAAATCATGTCAATTGTGAGACACAGGATTACGTTTGCCTTAATTGTAAAGGACCTCACATAACCATAGACAAAACATGTCCCATGTATTTAAAGGAAAGGAAAATCAGAGAAATAATGTCACAAGAAAATATCTCATACAGGAAAGCTTCTATGATATTCTCAGATCAATTAAAAAGCAAAGAAAAAGAAAAAGAACTAATAAATAAGCAGAAAAAATCACGAAATCAAGAAGAACGTTCAAGTTTAGCAATGGATATGCCTAATTGTAGCTCTGATTATGTGATGAGTACACAACACATGGACTTGGAAGAAAATAATAAAGAAACAGAGGATAGCGAGAAGAGATCAAAAAGCCCGGTGATAGGACGCGTTTTCTCTAACAAAAAGACAGGAAGTAAGGTTCAAAATAGATGTAATAGCAAATGTACCACAAACCAGCATCAGATACAAGAAAACACTCAGGAAAAATATATACAAGACGGGAAATATTCAAAACCTGAAGAGAAAAAAAAAGATAAGAGTTTGCTTAACAGGTTATGGTGTAAAATACAGAGCATCATTATGACAAGAAATTCCTTGGAGGAGAAGATTATTGCTGTTATAAAATGCATTTTAGAAGAAAGTAAGATCTTTGTTAAGAATTTTATAAGGGAAGGTAATTGGTTGGAAAGTCTATTTAGTATTAGTCATGGATAGTGCAAAAACTTTTTTTATCAATATTGTACAATGGAACTCTCAAAGTCTTAAGCCTAAGGTCATAGCATTTGACGCACTGTTAAGTCGTGAAAAAGTACATATAGCCATCATAAGTGAATCTTGGTTAGATGCAGATTGCTATCTTAATATTAGTCAATACAACATATTTAGACAAGATAGATTTGATGCTTATGGTGGGGTGGCTATATTAATTCATAAGTCTATTCAATCCAGGCAGTGTCCCATACATTTAAATAATTCTGGTATAGAGATTTTACATATTAAATTATTGAATTGTAGGAATTTAGAAAATATCTTTGGAGTATATTGTCCGTCATCAGTTCGTACAAACCAAGCACATTGGAACCAATTATTTTCTCTATCTTCAGCCAAAACTATTATTGCCGGAGATTTCAATGCACATCACACAAATTGGTCTTATAAATCCGATCAAAGAGGGACTCAATTTCTAGATTCAATATTAGATCACAACTACATGTCATTGAATGACGGTAGCCACACTCGAATTAAACTAGTCAATAATAACTTACAAAAATCCTCGCCTGATATTACCTTTGTATCGTCAGATATCGCAACGGATTTTTCTTGGAACGTACTTAGTGAGAGTCTCGGCAGTGACCACTTAGTCATTAAATATATTATGAATTATAGCGATACTCCTCAGTTGATTAGGAGACGCAATTTCAAGAAAGCTAATTGGCCCGCCTATCAAAAAGCGCTAATAAAACCATTTACTGATAGATTAGATAATTGTTTAGATTTGCAGACTAATTACAGTTATTTCATTGAACAAATTAAAATATCAGCCGATAAATTTATTCCATATATAAAAACTTGTAATAACCCAAACAGCAATTTTAAACCTAAACAATATTGGAGTTCAGAACTATCTAAAGTGGTTGCTGAACGTAGGCTTGCCCTGAGTGGTTTTCGCAGGAATCCCACTCCTCAAAATTATGATGTCTTGCGGAACAGAATTGATAAAGCAAATTTACTTATAAGAAATGCTAAAAATAATCACTGGAAAAAAATTTTGTTCAGAGTTAGATGAGACAACCTCTGTTTCAGAAATGTGGAGTCGCATGAGGTGGTTTAAGGGTTTTAGGAAAAACAAATATTATCCTTCTGAAGAACAACAGGAAGAATTGTTGTGTTCTCTTGCACCTGACACGGTTCTAGAAATGAGACCAGATTTTATGTCACGGAATCAGTTACTTGAGTCAAATGTAACCTATTCAGAATTAATTAACTGTCTTAAAAGAAAAGATACTGCACCTGGTCACGACGAAATAACATATTCTATGTTGTTTCATCTGCCAAAGATCGCCAAAGTATATTTATTGAACATATTTAATATGACTTTAAAATATGGTTATGCCCCAAAAGCCTGGCAAAATATCAGCATTCTACCTATACCTAAATATACAAATGAAACTGGAGGCGCGCCTCAACTCAGGCCTATATCACTCATATCTTGTGTTTGCAAAACCTTTCATAACATATTAGCCAGACGGCTTGAATGGTATGTAGAGCATAATCACATAATATCCACATTTACTACTGGCTTTAGAAAATCACAATCTTGTTTGGACTGTTTAGTGCGCTTGGTTACTAATATACAAATAGGCTTTTCCAATAATATACCCACTGTAGCTTGTTTTTTAGACATAGAGAATGCGTATAATAATATTTCAATAATTCAGACTGTTAAAATTTTGGATGAGCTAAATATTGGAAAGACCATTTGCCAGTATTTTTGGTACTTTTTGAGTGAAAGAAGATTGTCTTTCAAGGAAGAAGCTCGAACTCAGATGTATAGTTCCACAAGATTTACCAGTAAAGGGTTGGCTCAAGGAGATCCAATATCGCCATTAATTTTTAATATTGTAACTAGTAAAATTTGTCATATGATTCAGAATGTTTATGTAGCTCAATATGCAGACGACTTTGTTCTTTACACTAGTAATGGTAATTTTCAGATTTGTGAGACCAATTTACAACAGGCTTTAAATAGCATGGTTGAATTACTAGAAGAGCTAGGATTGAACCTATCTGCAAACAAATCGAGTGTATGCGTTTTTAAAAGAGGACGCAAATCGTTTAATATCAAACTTAAAGTTGATGATCGTTTTTTGAAATCTTCGCATTGTGTCAAGTACTTGGGTATGTGGTTGGACCAACCCTTGTTATGGCACAAACATATTAATGAAATATTAGAAAAGACTGTTAAATTTTTAAACCTTTTTAAAGTTCTAGCCAGTGGATCATGGGGAATTCATCAAAAACATATGCGGAGATTATATTTGTCTTTAATAAGAAGCAGGTTGGATTTTGGGTCTTTTTTATATGACAATAGTGCCAAAAGTAATATTGCAAAACTTGACAAAGTTCAAAATCAGGCTCTTCGGATTATAGGTGGTTTTATAAAAACTACTCCAATCCACGTCAATGAATCTGAGCTGTGCATCCCTCCTTTAGAGGTGAGAAGGAAATATCTAGCACTAAAATACTGTCTAAAAAGTAATTCATGGACAAACAACGTTACTTTAAGCCTATTAGAAACTCTTCAAGTTTTAAGCGTTAACAGTTACTGGGAAAAAAAGAAAAGACCTTTATTAGCCTCTTGCTATGAAATAACTAAAGAAACTAAAATTAGTTCGTCCGACCCCCTAGAAATGTTTAAACTAGACGTATGGATTAGTTATATATATGTAAATAATATAGTTATTCCTACACTAAACTCTGTTAATCTTGCCAAAAGATTTTATGAATCTAGTCATCTGAAATATGATATTCTCAGGGAATTAGAGACCAAGTACATGGATTGGCAGAAGATATATACAGATGGGTCTAAAACTGATGAAAATTTAGGTGCTGCTTTCTATGATCCAATTAGAAATATCAGAAAATATTTTAAGATTGATCAACCTGTATGCGTCATGACGTTGGAACTCATTGCAATCTCAGAAGCGTTGGATGCAGACCAGTGCATGTTTCCAAAAGTGGTAATTTTAACTGACAGTAAAAGTGCCTTACTCCATTTAGTTAAATGTGCAACTGGAAAAAGAGGTTTACCGATTGCTTACACAGTTTTACAAAAAGTTTATAAGATAGTAAGTAAAAACCTTGTGTTGAAATTGCAGTGGATTCCAGCGCATATCGGCTTAAAGGGTAATGAGAAGGCTGATGGATTGGCAAAATTGGGATCTCGTCAAGGAGATCATTTCGAAATTACACCATTTTATACAGAAATTTTAAATAGCTATAAAGTATATTATTTTAATTATTGGAGTGAATATTTCGACCAACGGTCAAAGGAGAAAGGGATTTGGTATAAAATTATTCAAAGTCAACCTCCTCGATGCCCCTGGTTTGCGGAGTCTGACCTTAATAGAAGCTCAGTTGTTATGGCATTAAGGTTGCGTTCCGGTCATATTCCATCACGGAAATTCGGATACTTGATGAAGATAAATGATTCACATACTGTTTAACGTGTGGCATAATTGACGATGTTCAACATATCCTGATGGAGTGTGAACGGAATCGTGATGCCAGGGAAAAAATGGTCTTGGATTTTAAAATAGAAATGCAAAACATAGGCTCATTTTTGAGTATTTTGTCAGCACCTCTTTCAGACGCTGCAAGAAGACTGTATGAAATGTGTAGAAACTTGTAATCAATGGTTTGTTACAATAGGACTGACATGTCTCGGATAAAAGTCCTGTAAATAAATAAAGAGAAAAAAAAAAAAAACTTCTTCCAGTTGTTGTATCCGGTGGTTACAAATGTTTCATTCTGATCGCGCATTTCCTTGCCGAATATTCTACACAAGAAGCAGTATACTTTATTATCACTGATGCTATATTCTAACCACGTCATTCATCATAGTTTTGTGCGTTAAATGCCCGAAGTTTTTCTCAGAATTTTGTACGGAGAAAGTCAATTCTGGGCGGACATGGTCCAGTCTGAAGCGTACCTAAGTCACTTATGATCTTTGAATGCAAAACTTGTTTATTCCAACTTGAGTTAAAAAACGTACTTGATAGTTGCACTAGCTAAAAACGTACTTGATAGTAGCTAGCATTCTGGTTGTTGGCCCCTCTGCATTATCCAGAGATTGCTGATTGGAGTTTTATTAAAGAAAGATCGGATGTCCCTAATTTTTTTTTATTTTATAATCAATTATAATTGCCTAGAAAAAAAAACTAGTGTAATTCAAATCTAATTCGCGGATTTTATAAATAATATAGGTAGGTATCCTTTTTTTTGATAAAACCTAATTGGCATGAATGATATAATATGATAATAAAATTACGCGATCACGTATTTAAAAGGTACCTTTGATTTTTCTGACGTTTGCACCAGGTTGCACTGGTCGTGGTCACAGGCGGACTACTGCTGCAAGTCGCGTTGATTCCCGTCAACATTATTTTATTTTCTTCAAAGCTATCATTAGTACTATCGTCTATCTTCGTTTTCGGGAGCGTTTCCCTACCACCTGGTATGTGTTCAGCCTATAATTTCGAATGGGTCCCCAAACATCCTGGGGTGGGCGTTAGACCATTTTGGGGTGGGCACGGCCTACCCGGCCCCCCCTCTATATACGCCTATGAGTACCATCACGCGAGTCTAAAACCCACTGCATGATGGCACACACTACAGGGCAATATGACCAACCGGTCTCCCGCATTAATGCTCTTTTCTGTAGTGATTGATGAAAAAGCAGGTGTTTTTTTTTCAATGTTTAGTGATCCCAGAGTAATCGGTAGCTAGTCTTGGCTACGCCAACGAGCTATTTTGCCCCTCGCAGCCACCAAGCGCCACCATTAAATTCACAAATATGTTTCTGGGAAGGTCTAAGGAAATATACACACATTTATAAATACGGATATAGAACAAGAAGATCTAAATTTTTACGTTCGATGATAAATGATAATATAGTTATGTTGACGGGAATTAACGCGATCACGTATTTAAAAAGTATTACAGTACCTACAGGCATGTGGCCACGGCCAGTGCAACCTGGTGCAAACGTCAGGCAAAGCAAAGGTATGTAATACCTTTTAAATCCGTGATGGCGTTGATTCCCGGCAAAATACTATTAAAAAGATCGCAGACACTACCGCCAAAAAATTACACCTAAGCTGAAATATTGACAGATAACCGGCGAAGTTTTTTTACATTTTCAGACCATTCATATTCCATTCAGCTACATTAGTTTCAAATCTTATGTTACACCGTGACTAAACAGACGTGGACCTTAGTATTGACTGGGAGTAATCAACAGATTACTCCCAGTCAATACTATAGGCCCCCTCGGTATACCTAACAAGGTATACCGAGGGGGCCCATAGTTTCTAGTAAGCGGCACTGACTGACTGTCTACAGGAAGAGTCTCCCAATGGGTCGGTCGGACGAATCGAGACGTTAGGTCGTCACAGTTGTTTTATCGCGATCTTCTGTGAGGAGAACATCTCGCGCAAGGAGGTGACGGTGTGGATCCGGTAGGAAAACTTCCAGGCGGAACCGCTTCACTCGCGCTCTCATGCGTACGCTAAGAGTGGCTGCGGGTGTATGAAACGAGTTCTATGTTGTGCACCCGAACCACCATTGGAAGCAAAACGTCGCAGTAGCGACGGTCCACTCATAACCGGCGCTGCAAGGCACACCGTGTGGTTCTGTCGGTTAATCGTTTCGGTCGGTTTACGACTGATATACGGCGTCAACAAAAGTCCGGTGAGGTGAGCTTCCACACGAAAAACAAATGGGTACTTTTCCCACGGTCAAATTACGCTAACAGCCTGTGTAACTTGGCGAGGAGATTTTGTAATTAATTGTATATAAAAAAAGAAAAAAACCAATAAAAAAGAAAAAAGAAAGTCGTTTTTTCGCGTGTAAACAATCAAAACAACCTTTTTTGTACGATCCGGGTTGTTTCATTGCCTATGTATGTGTGCAATGCCTATTATAAGCGACATATTGCATTTGTTTGCCGACATAAATGCGAACTAAGTCCCGGGTACAGCTAGTATTATATATAATATTATATTCTATGTTAACAAATATATTACAATTATAGAATAGCTAACTTTATAAGTCACACATCACATTATTGACATATCACGTATGACCCTACAATGACCATTGTAAGTTAAAACAGTAGAACATTCTTCTCTTAATTGCTAAGTTCTATTCATTCCTAATATTTAATGATGTTTCGAGATGCAGCTACAACGTGCAATACTCTTGGTAAGTGTTCATAGAAACTTTTCGAACATGCTATTTCATCACTCTTAGTTACTGATGACTCACTAATTTAGGCAAGAAACTATTTAGTTTCGGGGATCTGAGATGATTTCGTCCTGGGTAACTTTTCCAGCATTGTGATAACTTCAATCTTATTTCTAGTCTTTCAATATACTATGCGTGTGTAGATAGCACGTAGTGCACAAGCCAGGTACCCGTCAATCATTTCCTCTCGGGCGATAACTAGCAAAGTGCTTGCCCCTACTTGCTTGACCAGTGTTAGCCCCTACGCACGTAGAATAAAAAACCCCACAATTGAAAATTTGGTATAATATGAAAAAAAATGAGAGCTGACTATAAAGTGGTGGTCACATGAACATGAAAAAAAAATTTGTTCAGTGGTTGATGATTTTTTCTCAATTGAAAAATTTCTCAGATGATAGTTTACCTGAATAAAGAGGGCTTCCGCTTTTCAACCCACCCCCTGAATGGCAGCTGACGTTTTCGAACCTTCGTGTACTATTTTTTTCGTTTTTGGATCTAATAGATTTACATCATCATCACCATTCATCATTTCAGCCCTAGTTCATCCACTACACCACACTGGACGTATAGGTAACGTAAAGTTTCAGGCCTAACAATCCACACCGAAGATTATTAAAGATATGTCATATGTTAGAAGTTTGACAGAGCTTTTACTACTTTAATGTGAGTTTTTGAGGTAATTTCGCTGCATTTCGATATTTTCTTTTAGTATAACTTTTGCATCCGAGAAGCAACGACGTTCATTTAAGTTTTAATCGGCAACTCTCGTCAAAATCTATCGATTGCGTATATAAAACATTAGTGTAAAATAGTTCCACGTATTCACGTACAACACACAGCCATGTCCATGACACAGCCACACCCAATTTTTTACCCCCTTTTTAGTATAAAAAAAGACTCACGTAATTCTGCTTTATTTTGTTCCAGGTTACTTGTTCTACCATTTCATCCCTAACAACATTTGGAAATTTAGAAGTACCAGTTGTCTCACGAAAACTGACTAACGTACTATTGAAAAACAGGCCTATGTACTTTTGCGACAGAACAGATAATTTAAAAATACATGATTTTGGATATAGCGATAGCTGGTTCTGTCAAAAAGGTACGTATCTTCTTTATTGAATGTTTGTAAATTATCCACGACGTTAGGTTAACTGTAGAAGTGTCTAGAGTAATAGTAGTCTTTAAATTAAAATATCTGATTTGCGAAGCTCCTCAAGCCTACAGAAGACCTTTTTTTTTTTTTTTTTTTTTTGGGCGTGTGGAAACCCCCTCGGGCCGTCACCCCACCGGGGTTTTCGGCGGGGCGGTGTGTCGGAATCGAACCGACTAAAACCACACGGTGTGCCGTACTGCGCCTTAAGTAGGAGGGATCCGGGAACAGCTTTATTAAGACATCCGGACCCCCCCTAGCGCCTGCCCGCAAAAGCGCGGGCACCACCTCCGGGTAAAATCGTCTCAATTAGGCGACGTCCAGGCACACGCGGACGCCGCCTCCTCGCGGGGGGCCACTACAGCGGGTGGAGGGGAAAACCCGTCCCGTCCACCCGCGGCCACACTCAGGGCGGCATGAGGCGCTGGTATGCGCGCCTCCGCCGCCCGGTTCGCCGGCGGCGAATTTGGTCCGAGTGGAGATCGTCCTCCCGGACTCTTTCCGCCGCCTCCTTCTGCGAGATGACGTCCTCGCAGAAGGTCGCGACCGCGGTAAAATTCCTGTCGCTACCGGCCATGGAGCGTATGACGGCCGGTAGCGAGAGATCCCCTCCGATGACTGCAGTGAGGGCCCGACGCTGCGTCGCCCAGGCGGAGCAAACTGCCAGCGTGTGCTGAGCCGAGTCCTCACTGCAGTCGCAGTGGTGACAGGCGGGACTCAGTTCCCTCCTAGCGACCGAGTGCAGGTACTTCCCGAAGCAGCCGTGCCCGGAAAGGACCTGCGTCAGTCGGAAGGAAAGGGTCCCGTGCTGCCGCCCTGCCCACTCGACGATGACCGGCTGGAGCGCCTCCACGGCGGCAAAGCCAGCACGTGGAGCCTCCAGCCGGGACGACCAACGAGCCATGGTGGCTCGGCGAGCGGCCTCACGCCATTCGCGTACCTCTTCGGGCGGGGGCCGACTGCCGCTTCCCGCCCGGAACTCAGCCGTTCGCCGATATACTTCGGCGAGCACTTCCGCCTCCAAATCCCACGGGGGTGTCCCGGCCAATGCGCACGCCGCCTCCGTCGACACGGTGCGGTATCCGCGTATGGCTCTAACCGCCATAACCCTCTGAGGGCGCCAGAGGCGCGCCCTATTCTGGGCGGTCAGAGCTCCCGCCCACACCGGTGCACCGTACAGTGCCATTGACCGGACAACCCCCGTGTACAGCCGTCTTGTAGCGACGCTGGGTCCACCCAAATTGGGTAAGAGTCGCCCAAGGGCGGACGCAGCGCCGACCAGCTTCGGAGCAAGCTGTCGGAAGTGCTCGTCGAAGAGCCACCTACCGTCGAGGATCAGGCCCAGATACCTTATGTGGGCCTGAACCGGTACGAGGACCGAGTTGACCTCTATAGAGGCACCAGGGGGTGGACCACGACGGGGCCCATGAAATAAAAGGGCCTCCGTCTTATCAAGGGCCACCCGCAAACCCAGCGCCTCGATGCGCCTGACCACCAGAGAGACTCCCCTGGTAGCCAGGCGCGCCGCCTCCTGAAAGTTCACCCCCCGGGCTGTGACCAATGTGTCATCGGCGTAACAGATTACGCCGAGCCCGGGGGGGAAGTCGCCTCGAAGGGCCCAGTCGTACCCCATGTTCCACAGGAGTGGTCCAAGGACAGACCCCTGCGGAACACCGCACGACATGGGCCGACGACTCAATACTCTATCTCGGTCCTCGTACATGACGGTACGCTCCTCCAAATAGTCTGCCACTAGCCGCCTCAGGTACCCTGGCACTCCGTGATAGTGGAGTGCTTCCCTGATGCAGCTGAATGGCAGACTATTGAACGCGTTGGCGATGTCTAACGACACCGCCAACAGCACGCCGCCACAGCTCACTACCTCTTCGGTCACGGCCCTCAGGTGCAACACAGCACCGACCGTCGAACGCCCCGCCCGAAAACCAAATTGGGCGTCCGACAAATCGGGGCCGACCTCGCCAAGGTGCCGGACGATGCGGGCAGAGAGGACCCTCTCAAACAATTTACCCGCCTCGTCCAGCAACACGATGGGCCTGTAGGCCGCGACCGAGTCGGTAGGCCGTCCCGGCTTCCTTAAAAGGGCCAGCTTCCCGCTCTTCCAGCAATCAGGGAAGCGCCCGGACGCCAAGCTAGCGTCGAACACCTCCCTGAGGCGGTCGGACATGTGGTCAAGGGCAAGGGCCAACACTCGGGCAGGGATCCCGTCTGGCCCGGGGGCGGTGTTCTTGGAACGGATTCGTAGAACAGCCGCCCCTACCTCCGCCTCCGTGACGGGCGGAACACCATCCTCCTCGTCCTCCCCGTCATCTCCGGCCAAAGGGGCCATCGACGGGGGTACGTGCTCCACCCGTTGCGGGAACAGGCCCTCAACCACTTCCTGCAGGAAGCTGGGCTGGAGAGTCTCCGTAAGGGGGGGGCCCGACGCGCGGAGCTTTTGTTGCGAAGCCTACAGAAGACCTCCGTTAACCATCAATACCAGCGCGATTTGTGCTGTAGAGTACGAGGTTAGAAGGTCGGCAAAGCTCGAACGACACCATTGTTGCTATCTTAGTAGGCACAGGTATATGCTTATCAGTCGGGCCATGTGCTACTTTGTTGACTTAGTTTTATAGAAAAAGCCGCTATCTGTATATTTTCTTTTATTTTTTATCGTTTGGAAACCTCCACTGGTCCTCATCTCACCGAGACTAGTATGTCGGAATTGAACCATCTTGAACTCAACCCGACCCGTTATTATATTACAAGTGGGTCTATTGCATGCAAGGGTATAACCAAAGAAGAAACTCCCCGAGAAGCAATGCGTATTTGTACTGTTTGCAAGTTTCAGCTTGTTTAACCCCCGTTGCTGTCCATAAGTCACTATTTCTATTATTTCTTATGTCTTTTTTGTATAATTATGTTGGTTAAGAAGCATACGCCGTCGCCATTCACTCTATTAAATGAAAAGTTGATATAGACAGACATTTTAATGAACAAATTGGAGAATAATTTCATTTATTTCAAATATCGACAGTAATACTTTTTTCTTACATTTCCAGTGAATGCTTATCGGAAGTCGAAAGCTTTAGCCCGGGAACGAGTAATTAATTGGTGGAATGATCTGCGCGTAACCATAAAAAATGAAAGAAAAAAAGTGTTGGGAAAACTCAAGGAATACAACATTATGTTTTGGTCACTGTTAAACTAAAATAGAGCTCAAAAAACTCTTCACTCAGCTTTTTGAGAAAAAGATAAGCTAAATAAATGTGAAAATACAATTTTTAGTTCGACGGCATAAATTGTTTAATTTTATTTATAATTTCTATAATGAAAACATATGAACTTTTTTATTTATGTACGGTACTCACACGTACATAGCTTTACGGCTGTGAATGAATTGCACGGAACTTCGCATTCATAAAAGATTATAGACAACTAGACAATCCCACAGATAACATAATACTATACTAGTAACAATCCCAAATTCTGGCAATGTAGAAAATGATTTCTAGGTTATAATTCAAATAGTTGGTTAAAGGTTATTAAAAAAAATGGATAACTTTTATTGTTATCTGGTGTCTGGTAACAATATTGATATTGAACGTGTGCGTCTCGGAACACCCGACAGAAGTGATAACTTAAACTAGTCCAAGTTGAACTATTTAATGTTGAAATTGTTTAAAAAAATGGCTCCGTAAACTAAAATGGCTCCGTAGCTCACATGTATGTTTGGCATCTCAATTTCAATCATGCTTAGAATCAGGTTCGCTTCCGACTTTTATGACCACAGGCATAACTCATCTGCTCTATAAGTCTGGCAGTGCCACAGATCCCAAAAACTACACACCAATAACGTGTCTACCAACAGTTTATAAATTACTCACGTCCATTCTGAGCGTAAAGATAACATCTCATTTATCCAAAAACACCATTATGGCTTACTCTCAGAATGGATGTTGAAGTGGGGCCCGTGGCACTAAAGAGCTCCTTATACTTGACACGATCATTAACCAACAAGTTCGCCGTAACCGAAAGGATTTGGCGACATGTTGGATGGATTATAAAAAGCGCCTATGACTCTGTGCCGCATACGTGGCTCTTGAGGGTGATGGAGTTGTACAAGATTGATACAACTCTATGCACTTTCTTGAAGGCATGTATGCGGCAATGGAGAACCGTCCTTTGCTATCCAGAATGTCGGCGGTCTCAGGGTGATGGCGAGTTTATGAAGATCAGGCGGGGTATATTCCAGGGTGACAGTTTGATTCCCTTGTGGTTCTGCTTAGATTTGAATCCTCTTAGCACTTTGCTGCAGGGTTCAGGACTAGGCTATTGTTTGCGGAGAGGAGGTCAGGTAATATCCCATCTCCTATACATGTACGATTTGAAACTTTTTGCCTGCAGCAAATTCCAATTGATGAAATTACTAGAGGTAACTGAAAACTTTAGTAAATGTATCAGTATGGAATTTGGTGTGGATAAATGTGCAGTCATGCATGTAAAAAGAGGCAGGATTGTGGAATCTGAAGGGATGGAACTCTCAGATTCCACACACCTTAGATGTCTTTCCGCCAACGAAACTTACAAGTATCTAGGTATGTCACAGTCGTTAGGGGTAAATGAATTGTCTATGAAGCAATCGTTACAGGAGCGCTTCTTTGGCCGCCTGAAAAAAGTACTCAAAAGTCTTTTGTCAGGTAACAAGGTGCGGGTGGTAACAGTTATAACCTACTCCTTTGGCATACTTAGCTGGACTCAAACTGAACTAGATGCCCTGGATAGAAGAGTTCGTACACTGCTTACCGCGTATCGAATGCACCATTCACGTTCATCGGTCATGAGATTGTATATCCCGCGGAAATGTGGGGGTCGTGGTTTTTTAAATGCCAAGACCCTCCATAACCGCGAGGTAAGCAACCTTAGAGATTACTTTCTCTCCGCTGACCTGGATGTGTATCGGGATGTGGTTGCAGTTGACAACGGACTCACTCCGCTTGCTCTAGCAAAAGAGAACTGGCGCAAACCAGCAGTACTTAGTATTACAGATCGCATGGAGATATGGAAGAGCAAGGAGTTGCATGGACGTTTTTATCAGGCCTTAAATGGGCCCGATGTAGATTTATTAGCATCAGTATCCTGGCTACGGTTCGGTGACCTCTTCGGAGAAACTGAAGGTTTTGTCTGTGCAATTACAGACGAAGTTGTTATGACGAATAACTATAGGAGATATATCCTGAAGGACGGCACAGTTGACATTTGTCGGGCGTGTCATCGTCCCGGAGAAACCCTCAGGCATATAATTTCTGGTTGTTCTCGTCTTGCCAACGGCGAGTACTTGCATAGACATAACCAAGTGGCCAGGATAGTCCATCAGCAACTTGCTCTTAAATATAACCTTGCGACTGTCGAGTTACCATACTATAGGTATGCGCCCGAGCTAGTTCTCAAAAATGGTCGTGCAACATTGTACTGGGATCGATCTATCATCACTGACAGGACTATTGTTGCCAATAAGCCTGATATAGTGGTGATAGACCGATTAGAGCGCCGAGCAATGATTATTGACATCACCATTCCCCACGACGACAATCTCTTAAAAGCCAAAAAAGATAAACAAATAAAATATTTGGACTTATCCCACGAGATTGTCGACATGTGGAATGTGGATTCAGCAATCATTGTGCCGATAGTCATTTCGGCCCATGGGTTAATTGCTAAGAGCCTCGACCAACACCTTCAGAGGCTCACGTTAGGCTTGCTAGGTTGCTGGATCAAGAGCCTAATGCAGAAGGCAGTCCTTCTCGACACGGCACGCATAGTGAGGAGGTTTCTGTCTCTGGAACCCTAACCACCGGCAGCTTGGTCCCTGTACCCGATACCGGTGGGACACTATTTTTTGTATTTTTAAATATATTTTTTTATATAATAATGTATTTAAAAATGTAATTTATATGTATTTAAATGTTAATAAAGAGGATAATAATAATAATTCCACACATCTCACACACGGCCGTCTGATCCCAAACTAGGCATAGCCTGTACTATGGTAACCAGACTGCTGATAAACATACTTATATATTTCTAAATACATACATATTAAAGATAAATTACACCCAGACACAGAACAAATTATCGTGCTCATCACACAATTATTTGTCCTGGGTGGGAATCGAACCCACGACCTCTGGCTTAGCAGTCAGGGTCAATAACCACTAGACCAACAGGCCGTTAGTACCAACACCAGTATAATAAAACCAATAAAACAAGTTTTGTTGGTTTTATACAATTTGTGAAAAAATTAAAATACTGACGAAAATATTTTCTAATTACAACTACATCAAACACAAATGTTGTTCAATTATAATATTGTTCAACATCAATCAATTGATAGTCAATGATTGATCTGGTAAGTCTAGGTTCCAATGTCCGATCCACCTGTGTCGAAAATTTCAAACGATGCTCGCTCTATAGACGGACCAGGAAACAAAGAGACATATACCTACTATACAAGTATTACATGCAAAATCCTCCTACAACCTAATAAAAGTGAGCTCATTGGAATTTGTTTTAGAATGCACGTCTAATGATTACATAATAATAACAGTGCAATCGGCTGAAACAATAGCATGTCTAGAAAAATAACAATAAAACTATATAGCTGGTTCGGCGCCTCGTGCCGCTGCTGCCCCGCTTCTGGGCCCGCGTCATCGATCATCTCACACACGTATTGCGAAATGGTAGCAGTAATAGTGCAATGTGCAGTGAAGTTGACCTTAATTGTAAGAAACTAGCAACCCGCCCCGGCTTTGCACGGGTAGCAGAGATATCTTCTACAATCATCAACATATTTCAATCAACTTACACAAAATCTTAACAAATTATACACCTAAACCTTCCTCATGAATCACTCTCTCTATTAGTGAAAACCGCATGAAAATTTTATAATATGTAGTGATATTGAACAGCCACTTCGGTACTAGCATCGTCCGAGTTAGCATCGTTTTAGAGATAAGTTAATCTTCTAATTTCTTAAAATAATTAAGTTCATTTATAAAAATCTCGGCTTTTTCTAAGTCCTCCGGGGGGCACTTCTATAATTCGTGTAGCTAGTATTATAGTTAATATTTTTGATACGACCTTTATTGTTTTACTGGAAACAGTTTTACATAAGTACGGCCTTTTCTCAACGAAACCATAGAACCTTGCAGATTTCTGCTTGAATAGTTTAATGTGTTATGTGTCTGATGATGAGTAGGATCACCAAAGCCACCACCACGGAGAAGGGGATATGGTTGGCAATGTGGAATTAACACCACTTATGTTATTAGTGTTAAAGGCAGTGGTAACTGTTTATAATGCCAGTTGTTCATATTTATGTAGGTACATTCTCTTTGTTCAGTGACAACTCAGTGTCTCCAGAAAAAATAAATAAACGTAATAATAATAAAGTTAATATGGGATTGTTAATTTAACCTAAGTCAATAAGTAACAGTATATTATAGAAGTGACACATTATTTATGCCTATATAATTGCCATTGTAATTGGAGTCAGTGCAGCACTCTTCACTTGGCTACTGAGATCTACTGATGCATATTATTTAGTGCGGAGCACGAGATGCTTCTACGAAGTTCAATATTATTGGTAAGTGTCATCTATTTATAATATTATTGGTTGTAAGTAAGGCGTAGTTTTCAACAGTTCGGATCATAGAACAACTGTAATTCGCCGTCTTCACCATCAATTGTAAACTAGACTCAGTTTTCTGTATGCGTCTTTAAATGCCATCTGAGGCCTGTAGCTAAATCATCGAATGTGGCCCTCCCTTAGGGTGCCACCACACATCGATCGATGATAGAATGGATCAGTTTTCGTCGATTATAAGTTATATAACTCCAATCAGTCTAAAAAAGCTACCACAGAAATCAATCGGAGTCAGTCGATGACATCAAAGCCATTGTCATTTTGACCGATTGGTATGCTAGCACCCTTAATGTAAGAAGGCTTATAAGTTGATTTTTATAAATCGCTAATTTAAATGACAGATTTCGAGACATTGAAATTGTAAGCAATTTCTTTCATTTTCAAGAAAACGCGGTCTCAGTTGATAAATGATTATGTCCAATACACGAAAGAATACCATAATTTCAAAGAAGCTTTCGGGATCTTGGACAACTTCACTCTCGCAAATTACATGAAAATTAGGTTTATTTTCTCTGAAGAGTTTTTCGAAATGCAATGTTAACGGCCCATTTTTGAACAGACTTTAAAAATAATTTCGACTGAATATTGTTTGTTTGTATATTACGCGATATCGTCACCATTTGTGAACGGATTTCAATAATTATTTTCTCATTTGAATTTGAATCTCTCTCTACCTCTAAGGGTAGATATTTAAGGAATGAAGAATATAGCTTATTGCAATTTCTAATTGATACTTTTATTGCTATACTATTTGCTCCCCTTTTTGAATCTGTAAATTGATACGGCACTTTCCCAATTCTTCAAGATAAACTTGCAAACACTTCAAAAGCAAAAGGACACTTTTACAAGATCAGTATTTTTGAACTGAATTGCTTGGAGGCTGCGTCCATGGTTTCCATTACGGAATTCTGTAGAATATGGACATGAGTAGGTACAGATGACAGACAGATAGACATAATGGAAATAAATAGTATAATAAAGTTGTGGTTTTCAACCTTGTTCTTCAGTGATCTAGGATTCTGCTAGAGCCACGCCAAATAAAATTACGCGATGTGTTTTGAAGATATGAAACGTGAAGTGTTCTGAACTGAGTGATATGTTTAGGGCCCTCCGTATTAAAAGGGTGCCTTCAGAACTCTATTTAATCACTAAGCCTTCATTGTCACTGTCCGTCTGTCTATGACTATGACTGTATCTCAAGTACCGCAATACACTAAGATAATTTCAAATGTCTACCACATTTGAAATTATCTTAGTGTGTATTTTTATTGCCGCTATATCAAATATTAAAACTAAAATTGAAGTTGGCCCCTAATATAAGTAAGTCAAGTAACTAATGTGATTTTTTCGTAGCTCTTGAACTGTAATAGGAAGACACATGACATTTTTAAAAAGTGGGTAGTACTAAAGCTGCTATAACAACAAATAATGAAAATAAAATAAACTTTAAAATTGAAGAAAGTTTCCATACAATAAACTTTAGTTTTTGCTCGAACAGCCTAGATCTTAAAACTTAAAATTTTCACGGAGTGGATATAAGTATTCTATGTATAGTCTATTATTACTGATATTTCTATAAATAGTCTCTGTAACTAAAAATTAAAAAAAAAAATAAAGTTAACATCCCTCACACAAAAACGATGTGTTTTGCTCAATCAAGCATTAGAACGCTTGAACCGTTTACAAAAAAACGATTCTTTTAGTGCTTATTGTGTTTAGAGCCTTTGCAGCTCGGGTGCCATTCAGAGCCGGGGGTCTGTGGCATTTTACCCATTCTGCTATCCTATTGTTAAGCCACTGGGAAGGACAGTTGTTGTGTAAATGAGGTCTCGATAACTTCGCAATGTGGTTGAATTTTGAACTCGCATTTAACAGTCAGGTAGATAGCGAGCGTGTTTCATTCCATAGGAGCTTAAAACACGTCAAAAGCTTAAAACAAGGGTCAAGTATTTCTTTCTTCTTTCCAGGTTGTGTGTTACATCGTTTTGTACGAACCAACGTATGCACGGTTCAAGCTTCCACCCCTCATAAGAAAAGCTGCCAACACAGTTTGGTACAAGAAATCTGCATACGCCGTTAACCGAATGGCTGCTTTCGTAAAAACTGACTTCGGAATGAGGGTAAAGTGGCTCGTGAGTCAAAAAGGTAATCCTAAGTAATATTATAAATGCGAATGTGAAATTGTTTGTTTGTTACCCTTTAACGTCTTCACTATACAGTTGATCCAAAAGCGCAAAGTGGCTAGTGAGTCAAAAAAGGTACATCCTAAGTAATACTATAAACGCGAATGTGAGATTGTTTTAGTTGATCCAAAAGCGCAAAGTGGCTCGTGAGTCAAAAGGTACATTTTTTTTTTATGGCATAGGGGCATACGAGCAGGCGGGTCACCTGATGGTAAATGTCTACCGCCGCCCATGAGCACCTGTGACTCGAGAATTACAAGTGCGTTGCCGCCCTTTAAGGATGGAGTAGGAAAATAGGGGGAGGGGGGAAGAATGGGAAGAGGGGAGGGGGGGAGGAGAAGGATGGTAATATAATGGTATAATAATGGGAGAGGGAAGGGTTAGGGCCTCCGATAGCCTCAATCACGCGGCGAAATGCAATGCAAGCACTGCTTCACTGCCGGTTTTCTGTGAGGCCGTGGTATCGAGCGGAGTCGAGCTGGCCCATACGTGCCGAAGCATGGCTCTCCCACATATATCCTAAGTAATACTATAAATGCGAATGTGAAATTGTTTGTTTGTTACCCTTTAACGTCTTCACTAAACAGTTGATCCAAAAGCGCAAAGTGGCTCCGGAGTGAAAAAGGTACATCCTAAGTAATATTATAAATGCGAATGTGAAATTGTTTGTTTGTTACCCTTTAACGTTTTCACTATACAGTTGATCTAAAAGCGCAAAGTGGCTCCGGAGTAAAAAAGGTACATCTTAAGTAATATTATAAATGCGAATGTGAAATTGTTTGTTTGTTACCCTTTAACGTCTTCACTGTACAGTTGATCCAAAAGCGCAAAGTGGCTTGTGAGTCAAAAAGGTACATGCTAATTAATACTATAAATGTGAATGTGAGATTGTTTGTTTGTTACCCTTTAACGTCTTCACTATACAGTTGATGAAAAGATCCAGATCCCGGGAAAAGCAGTTCCCTAGGGGTACCTGATTTAATTGACAAAACTACATTAACGCGAGTGAAGCCGTGGGTAAAAGCTACTATTTACCTACATTTGGTATTTATTCGTATGCTTCATCATCTTCCTACCCTTATCCCAAACTTAGTTGGGGTCGGTGCAATGTGCAAGCAAACACATTGTTAGAGAATTTTGCCTGGTTTTTATGGCCGGCCGCCTGCCTGACTCCAACCCTCCTTGGGAATGTAGTCGGTTTAAGATGAGAAAGAAGGAAGGAGGTAAATTTGTATAAGGAAAAACGGGTAGGGAGAGGAACTTAGGGTAAGGGGTAACCCAAATCTCGGATAGGGAATGGAACTGAGACTGCAGTAACTCGCAGAGGCCGGGGTCACGTACCCGAATTACCAGTATTTCCTGTTGGCTTGTGCAGCAGTGAGCCAGCACCGAAGAGGCAACTAGGACAGGAACACTAGCTTGCCATTATTCGTATGCCTAAAATGTATAATTATAACTCCTTAAGAAGGCGTTCTGATAAGGCGCAGGTTTGTCTTCTATATGCGTCTGTTAATTGCATAGGCAATCTTTGTTAGTATAGAGTAGTTGAACGACGGTTAGCAGGTAGTTCTGTCTGGTTGTAGTGGCTTAAGTGAGCACTATTACGTCTTAAGCAGAAGTTACCTTGTTAGCAAGAGCTGGCTGAGCCGTTGACGATTCCTATGGCAGAGTTATTTTATAAAAGAAAAATACCATGAAATAATGATCTTCCAAAATTATATCGTAGGTGAACTGCCTCACTAGTCTAGTAGCCAATAGGTGCGTGAGATTTCGATTTAATTCAATTCTCTTGACAAATCGTCAATCGGTTTTTCTACTAGAAATTTCTCAGCAACAGTACAGAGTACCCTTTTATAATATTTGAATAAATAGATGTAAGTATTTAAACAGCAAAGTAAGTTGTACATTTGTTTTTTGTTTGTAGTGGATGAATATCGGAATTCAAGAAAATTAGTCAAAACACGAGTAAGAAAGTGGTGGAAAAATTTACGAGCTACTATAAAAAAAACACGTAATGATGTCTTCGAGTCCCTAATAGAGAACAAAAATAAATTTTGGCTTATGCTTGGATCATAAAATAAAGACTAAATTATTATTATTGATTTTACTTATTACTAGCAGTTGTACTAATAATTCTCTGCAGTTTTACCTGCGTTTTTAGTTAGTGCTCTGCTCCTAAGGATCATATCGTGAGTTTAAAAAGGTCTATAACTTCTCTCAAAAATTGATCTACCAAAATTTTTTTTATGGTATAGGGGCAAACGAGCAGATGGGTCACCTGATGGTAAATGACTACCGCCGCCCATGGACACCTGCAACTCAAGACTCACAAGTGCGTTGCCAGCCTTTAAGGTGGGAGTAGGGGAAGGTGGAAGGGGGATGGGTGGAAGAGGGGGATAGGGGAGGGATGGATGAAAGAGGGGAGGGGAGGGATGGATGAAAGCGGGGGGGGGGGGCTTCGTTAACCTCATTCACTCAGCGAAAAGCAATGCAAGCATTGCTTCACTGCCATGATGCAATAATTATAGTTTAGTAAAACTAAAAAACACGCTTTAATGGAGAACAGAAATAAAAAGTCAAAAAGACGTCCACTATCTACCTTCTGGTTTCACCATCAGACCATTGTTACCAATCCCAATGTATTGGACTCGTCAGAATTAATCATGACGCCAAACTGAAAGTTTTTACTGGTAGCCATTGAAGAGTTCCACTATCCTCCTAAAGGCTCAATAATCAGATCCAGCTCCAAGATACCAAATTATAGTATTGTTATCCACCTACAAAGTTTCATTTCGATTAGACAATTAGAATTTTTATCGTGGGAGAGCCATGCTTTGGCACGTATGGGCCGGCTCGACCGGAGTGATACCACGGCCTCACAGGAAACCGGCAGTGAAGCAATGCTTGCATTGCTTTTCACCGAGTGAGCGAGATTACCGGAGGCCCTAACCCTTTGCTCCCCCCTCTCTCCCTCTTTTCCACCTTTCGCTTACTCCCACCTTAATGGCCGGCAACGCACTTGTGACTCTTGAGTCGCAGGTGCCCATGGGCGACGGTAGTCATTTACCATCAGATGACCCGTCTGTTTGTTTGTCCCCTGTACCATAAAAAAAAAAGTAGTTTAAAATTTACTCTTTTTAAAAAAGAAAATTGAAATTGCCCAGTTACTTACAAGTGAAGATAATAAATGCTTGTTGAAAGGAATTTAAAAAATCCAACTGTTAGTTACAGAGATGTACGTTCATACAACAACCTCTTCAGGTTTATTATTCAATATAGGTACTTACCTAGGAATTTGCTTCGAATCACAGAAGTTATGTATCTATACTAATGTTATAATCTATACTAATATTGTAAAACTGAAGAGTTTGTTGGTTTATTTGTTTGGTTGAACGCGCTCTCTCAGGAATTACTGGTTCGAATTGAACAATTCTTTTATATTATTGTTGGATAGCCCATTTATCGAGAAAGGCTATATAGGCTATATAACATCACGCTACAACCAATAGGAGCAGCATCAATGAAAAATGTTGCAAAAACGGGGTTAATTTACAAACGCGGGCGAAGTTGCGAGGGTCAGCTAGTAATAATTTTAAAAACCCAACTGCGGAAAAATAAAAGTGATCCAAAAAGTACGAGAGAAGAAAATATTTTAGACAGAAATCAGCAATTTTTAGTAAGATTGAACATACATTATCAAGGTTTACAGAGGATAGAATTGAAGTGCCGGATCCACACGTTTGCCACTTGCCACAAACTACAAACTACTACAAATGTTTGGCTTGATTATGGAAATCAAACATCGCCATCCACACGCTTGCGAGTGCTTAAGTGTGTTGACGGACATCGAGCTTGTGTCGGCCATAACATTTGGCCTATTTAAAATTTCACTGAGCCAATTCTATGCATCATTTACTGTTTTTTTTATCTTTATGATACGTTATATTTCAGGTTCCAAATACATGATTTTACCTGGTAACATTCGAGAAAGTGTAAAGCTTCTTGGATAAACCAATTACTCATTTTTGTTAAACTATGGCGCAGCAGAAAGGATCGGTACGGCTGCACACGTCTGGTCGCCGCCAGTGTGGATCGGCGGCAAGCCAAGCCAAACGTTTGGTAAATCAAGCAAACATACTATCTACACGTTTGAATTTGTGCATGCTTGTCGAGGTTTGGCAAGCGTGTGGACGTGTAGCTGGATTATTTTTAATAGGTGACACGAAAATGTTAACATTGCGACATAGGTACCATAAATAGTTAGATAATAGTAAATAATGCTTGTATTTCTATTATTACTACAATTTATTTCTAGTTTTATTTACACACACTATTCTTTTTCGTATTATTCTACTCGATCCGGATAGTCCCATGCGGCTCTCGGTACTCGCGTGGTGAGTAGACGATCCTGAAAAGTTAATTCATTTTATATTATAACTAGCTGCACCCCGCAGTTTCACGTTAAGTCCCTCGTTAAGTTTCTTAATTTTTTCTAGCTTTCTTATTTTTTTCTTTCATAAGAACCTTATCCTGACAATAACAAATTATGGATGAGCTTCTGGGTACAAAAGTAAAAATGGCGACCGGTTTTTATTTCAGTAAGGTTAACAAGTTAGAATTAGGTATGCAACCCTGACTTGCTTGAACTATTGCCTTCATTCCCCAATCCATCAGTATAAGTTATTATTTATCGGGATAAGAAGGGAAAGCAATGGACGAACACCGGTGTTTGCTTTCCTTTCTTACCTAACTTTACGTTTTAATATATTCCCAATTTTCCAACCTTTCATTCATTCATTGACTGGCCTGTTGCTCTAGTGAGAATGCTCCGGCTCCAATCCCTGACCCCATCTTGGAACCGTCAATATAGATACGGACTTAATTTCTGACGGATTGATCTGTCATTTTCATGTATTTGTATTTGGTTTCGAAGAGGTGTTGTGTAGGGATTATGTTGCATGGGACAGCTATTAGCGATAGATATTCCACGAATTGATTCCATATTTTGGAAGTTGTAAATATATGTACGTACGTACGTATATGTATGTTTCTGGTGCTCACCTGTACGCGTGAGGGCGTCTTGCAACTAGACGTCGTTGTCCAATTCTGCCCATATCATCTGGCGTATTGTCCCCAGGGATCTAGTTTGGACAAAAGAGTCACGATAAAAAGAAGAATAAATTATAATTATTTTCAGAACTACGAAGTCGACCTCCTTTTGGATAATAATAATACTGTGCTAGAACTATTCTAAATATTGAAGTCCAAGTCTGTCGTACTAACCTGGCCTATTTCGGCATAAGGGGAGTTATCCAGATGATGTTCCACGAAACCGGTGCCCTGCCTCGATAGGAGTCTTCCAACAGACACCAGGCCACCAGATACAGCGTTGGTGATAGATGAGGATAGCTTTTCTAGTGCTTGAACTAAAAAAAAATTACAAGAAAAATTAAATTATATTAATTAATGTTTGTCTCTCGTTTTGGATCAGGATCCTTCACGAATTGAAACATTTATACTGTAGGTACTATATATACATATATATTATATACTACCCGCAGAACGTAAAAACCTAAAAACTAAAACCTAAAAAAAAACCCGGCAGATATTGTTCTGCCAGTATTTATTTATTCATCCTTAAATCTCTAATTATTAAAAGTAGGTATATTAATGATCTGTTTGTGTTTTATCTAGTCTATTTAGTTCTTTTCCTTTTTTACGATTTATACGAAATAGAAAATATAAAGAGGACCAGGGTAATAATAACGAGCGTTTCTTTTAATACAAAGGTGCCATAATTTTCGAATATTATTTATTTTAAAAACTGTACCTAATTTAGATAGCTTTTTTGTTTTCTGTTTCTTTTGTGCAACAAAGTCAATTTGATAATGTGGAGAATGTTAAAAATGATTAGGGAAATAACACATAGAAAGTTCAAGTGTTGGAATAAATTCTTGCATATAACATTGAACTCTGCCTGTCTAATCATAAGGAGCATAATCGCAATTTATAATTAAAAGACATCGATACGATCAGACGACGAATTTTAGTAAGAAGGCTTCAACTATTGAAATTGAGTTACGTTGAAGTATATTTGTATATTTTATTGTAATTTAGTAGGTTTAAAAGGGTTATTTTCTTTGTCTATTAAATGAACACTCTTCTGATTGGCAACTCACTATTATTAGAAACATTTTTTCATTTCATTTAGGTACCCAATTTTTAAGGGGTAGTATTTAATCGTATAACTGTAAATCCCTTTTTTCTAAATAAAAAAAATACAAGAAAATATTCAAAAGCAGCACCAAAAATTCTGAATTGTACACTAAGTATGCACACAAATAAAATAAAATTCAGTATACTGTTTAAGAGATGAAGCAAAACTGGTTTACTATGTGATCATCTGTTATCTAAAAGTAAATCTAATAATTCTTTGAGTCACAATAAAACTTATTATCCAATACATCGTGTGTTGAAAATATCCAATGTTTGTTACAAAAATTTGTGATTTTACAATAGAATTCGGTTCTGGCTGGCACTCGCAGGTTGTCTGTTGTGGTCGCAGTTCTAACCTAACTTAAACCTAGCCTATATTTACGCTCAGTAGAATTAAACTTGGTCTTGGATAGCAAGTTAGAAATCAATTTTAGAAATTCCATTGTAACTTTTGATAATTTAGTGTGCAAGTCAGTATTTTTGTTAAACAATTTATATTTTTGTTTTAAAAATTGTATATCTGTTGGGTCAGCTAGCTAAAAAAGGTTATCTTATTTTTCAATTAATTTTAAATATTTTTTGGTTGAATATATTTAGATACTCAAGAAGATTATTTGCTGAGTAGGCATTTTCTGGTATACAGTAAGTTAATTAGTGGAGACACTTCGTTAGCTTAAATTGAAAATAGAAGCGCTGTTAAAAATTGCCCATTTTTAAGTACCTGCTCAATTACATCAAATTTTATAAAATTGGTTTGGATTTATACATTTATTTGTGTCTACCTATTATAAAGACAATAATCATTTCTTTTGTGAAAATGTGGATTTTTTTATTACGTTGATAAAAATAATTTCTAATAAAAAATACTTCCTAAAATATTTCTTAACAACCCGAAATAATTTTTATTTTATCAAATTGGACTTCATATTGATACTAAATTGAGATTGAAAACTTCTTTAGCCGCGTTAAGCGTTTTTTTGGTAAAGACAAAAGTTATGGGTTCGTTCGTTCGGTCGTTACGGTCAGGCTAATGTGACATGTCGTTTCATTTTAAGTTTTTACTTCTGTCAGCAGTCCCATGACTGCCTATTATTATTTTTTGTAAGGGTTAATATACTATGGCTAATAATGACGATTGAAAATGCGTTATTGTGCCTTATTTATTAGAGATACGTAAATGATACTACAGACTATTTTTTAGACCTACGAAAGACAAACATTTTTGTAATACATAGTTTTGATGTATCTTCTGGCTTGCCTCACGAATTAGTATTTCAGGTTGAAAACTTACAGTTACTGGTATAAAATATAGCCTATGTAACCCGCTGATAATGTAGCGGTCAAAAAAAATTTACAATCGGTCCAGTAGTTTCGGAGCTTATCCATTACAAACAAACAAACAAACAAACAAACAGAAAATCAAACCTTTCCTCTTTATAATATTAGTTATTAAATAATATGTAATAGTGTAGATATTGCACTACAAATATTTACTTAAAGGTACTGTACTGTATATATGTTTATATTATAACAGATGGCGCAATGGTTTAAGTGGACGCCTCGCCACTATGCTACGCCGAATGTTGTTGTCCCACACGGGACCAAAAATATGTGCAATCCCCTAATAGTGGATCCGAGTCTGGGTGTTCCTTGTGTCCGTTGGTGCCTCCTTTCTACCAAAAAGAGAAAGATTGCAATCGGACTATGGACTACTACATCATTAACATGTATTACACATTTTGATTTTCATCCCTCTTCTCAAGGAAACCGTCCTAAACTTCGGGATAAAAAGTATCCGACATCTGACCCCGTAGTATGAACTCAAATCATGCCAAGTTTCATTTGAATCCATTCCAAATGATCCAGACAGACAAAAATGAAAAAAAAAAAAATTGTTTTGGGTTCAGCATCGATTATAGAGTGCGCCCCAAAAAATTTTTCTAAATTTCTTCAATGTACAGAATTGTACCTGTAACAGTTTTATTAAAAGTATAGATGCGTGTGTTCTATGCTAATAATAAATATCTAATAAAATAAATGACCATTTATTTGAACGTTATAAGTATTGTATAGTTAGTATTACTTGGGACCAACAGATGTCGCTGTGTGGTATTTACAATTTTTTTGAAAACTTTGATTTATTTTTTCTATGGATAGAGAGAACCGATTGTAACTAAATGTTGCACCGAATTACACATAATACTTGTGCATAATACGTTTCCGGGATTATTTTGTACTTTTTACGTAAAGCCCCCAAACAGACAAACTCCACGTCTCTAGATTTATTATACATATATAGAAGAAAGAACATTACCGGACAACCTACAAAGTGCCTCCTTTCCAATAAAAAATAATGATTGAAAACTTCGGGATAAAAAGTATCCTATGTATATCCTACCTCGTAGTATGAACTCAAATCATGCCAAGTTTCAATTGAATCCGTTCAGTAGTTTCAGCGTGATGCGCGGCCATGATACAGACAGCCAAATTGAAAAAAAAAATAGTTTTGGCTTCAATATCGATTATAGAGTGCCACACAAAAATTTTTTCTAAATTTCTTCAATGTACAGTATTGTACCTGTTACAGTTTTATTATAAGTATATATATGTATATATTATAACAAAATGTAAAAATACTAATTTAAATAGTATGTCTTGTATATGTTGTAGTAGGTAGAAAACGAAATAAACAAACCTTTAAGTCCTGCGCCCGTAGCGATAATATTGCCTGTCTGAGCAGCCGCTTGCACTACAGCTGATCCTTTAGCTCTGATCACACTTGGCACTATCGAAGAAATATCTGACACGGTACCCACCGCTGCTGTCTTTATGTCAGATAGTTTTGAAATAATCCCGCATTGTGCTGGTTGAACGATTAACATGCACGCAACCTGGTGAGGGAACTTGAATATTGTAGTATACGTACAAAGTTTGAGCAACAATTAAATAATTCAAAAACCGTTTATTAGATTTCTTATTGTAGGTAGTTAAAGGCCGGATACAGCATAGTTGTAGGATTTACATTTCATCTCTAATAATTTTCGGCGAATCGGATAGAACCGGCGAGTTTCACTATCACTATCTTACTTTGACATGCGTATTGAAAAGTTAGACAAGAAATAACAATTTTAAATAAAATGAAGATAAAGGTTTATAATTTAATTTAATACGTATAGAGATTTTAACATGGTTTTATTATTATTATGCCTAAAAACGTTTCATGATTGCATATTTTGATTTTCAGAAATACAACATTTTAGTAGCTATAGGATTTTCATTTAAAGCATCATGGTATATATGATAACCCTAGGTATAAATTTAATTACAAACTTTAGCGGCATAAAAGTGTACATACAACCAACGTGAAAATACATGAAGAAATAGAACACTTTAAATGCATAAGGGCTTGCTAAAATACGGTTTCTAAGGGTAAACTCGTTTACGGAATAAAGGTTACATACGTGCATTACAAATATTTTGGAAAGTCGTCAGATCAGACTATGTAAGAATGTATCTCAACAATGAAGAAGGATAGAAATACAAGAGTCAGTTTGCTAGAAAGAGAAAAAACGTTTATGGTTGTGATGTTAAATAGTCGTTTTAGGTGGATCTATAGATCCGACCTTATGCTTGTCATGTCCAGAAATGGTAATGATAGTTATATCAGTTTGTATAGATTACGTAAAAGCATTTCTAAGTCATTACAGTTTAATGATTCACAAGGTAAACATTGTTAGGAATTGACCAGGATGACATACAGACTCCCGCACCGAAGTGTCGAGTAAGAAGTGACATTCCTCCAACACATAGGAAGGAATTTCTGTACATAGCCTGTTTTTATTAAGGGCAGGTTGTGGTCGGTTTGTTCTATCAGTCTGGGAAATGTTCAGATGCTAGGGCAGAAGCAAGAAGAAGAAGAAGAAAGGAGAGAACATTATGACGTTAGGCACGGGGACACCAAATAAGAAGAAATAAATGATGTTGTGTCTGACTATTGTGATTAAAAGGCAAGAATTTGATCACTGTTTTAGTAAGGAAATACTGTTTTTTTTAAGTTATTTAAAAGTTGGTCTGAATACTTGCTGCATCTAGGATATCTTCCAATAATTATAGATAAAATTATTAGTAAACAAATATTTTCTTTCACTTACCGATACTACTACAAGTTTGAACTCCATCTTGGAATATTGTCCGAAATAAAATACGGATGACACTTAATAAAACTTAATGTTCGTACTGGCTACTGTTACCATAAATTGAATATTTTATACCGAAATAATGCAAAAATAACTAGACACTTAGCAAATGAGTTTAGATCATTAGGATTGTAGACAAATGTATCATTTAATACTAATAATAACGCAATTACGCAAAATAACGAAGTATCTAACGACGTAGTGTAGTTTCAAGTTCTCTGCATTACCTGGTACTGTATTCTGTGGTACTACACAGTATATTAATTTATTTCTTTTAAATGTTTTTACAATATTTGCCAATAGTAAGCATTTGAGGATACTATTTTAATAAACTGTGTCGAAATGTAATATTTTATCACAGTTCTCAGAACGTTAATTCATATTAAGTAACATCTCCATTCCTATTAATATATTTTTTTGTAATATGAGTTACATTATTTTAACATCTTATTGTACAAACTCACGTCAACTCACCTAATCGTAAAATATTAAGTCATTTTACCTAAACTTAAATTTATGCGTGTGTTTGTAAGTTAAAATTCATAAAAAATTATAACATCAGAAACGCACGAATGACGCCTGGTGTTGCAAGATGAGGTGAACGCTCACCTTAAGATAGTTTGCTAACAAAGGGATATGAAAACAGGTATTGACGTGACAACGTCTTATAAATTGGTTTGCCGGGTGACACTTCAAGAAACTGCGTTACGCTCCGCTCACGTTATGCGCTCACAATGAGAGCGAGTGAGAGGCACGCGTCCCTTCCACTCGGGCATGGTTAGCCCGCCTAAGAGCGAGAGAGACAGACATAAAAAGTGAAAGGCACGCGTCCCTTTAAATATAATTCTTTGTATAAATAAATGTTTTAAATTGTTACTATTATTTCATCCTTCTTCCTACTATACGAATGAATATTCACATTAAAATTATTTTACCACTCAAAGTCGTTGTCACGTAAAACTTTCGCCCGTATACCGACTTTACAGGCAACCAATTTTTTTAATAGGTTTTCTGTTGCCATCAATTGGGATCAATGTCTATTAATAAAGGTAAAAAAAAGGTGGGCGTGAGTTATGTCTTTCCTACATATATCATTGGAGCCGTGGAGGTTGCATTCGTAAAACTATTTTGATAGGTAATTGATTAAAACATAGGGATCGCAACATTAATAATAACTTATTAATGACTTGAGACACCTCCGACACGGCCTTCTAATCACAAACACGCGGAGCCTATGGTAACCAGACTGCTGATAAGCATACGTACATATTACTAAATACATACACACTCTAGACAAATTACACTCGGACACAGAACAAATGATCGTGCTCATCACACAATTATTTGTCCTGGGTGGGAATCGAACCCACGACCTGGCTCAGCAGTCAGGATCACTAACCACTGGACCAACAGGCCCATAAATTTGAAGTAAAGGTTCGGCCGCATATGGAATACTGTTCTCATATCTATGCAGGAGCACCCCAGTACCAGCTTCTCCCTCTTGACCGTATTCAACGGAGAGCAACTCGAATCGTCGATTGCCAGGATACTTCAGATCCGCTTGACCCCGTGGCGTTGCGTAGAGATGTAGCTTCACTCTGCATTCTCTATAGTCTGTATCATGGGGAGTGCTCCGAGGAATTGTTCGACTTATACTGGCCGCAGCGTTTCGTCAACGTTCAACGCGAAAAAAATCTCATCCCCATCACCTGAATAATTGGCAATCCGCCACTGTGCGTTTCTCATGAAATTTTTTGCCTCGCACAACCAATCTCTGGAACAAACTGTCGCCTGCGGTATTTTCGGACCGATACGACCTTCAAACCTTCAAGAAAAGAGCGTACTCCCATCTCAAAGGCCGGCAATGCACTTGTGACTCTTGAGTTGCAGGTGTCCATGGGCGACAGTAGTCACTTAACAGCAGCTGACCCGTCTGCTCGTTTGCCTCCTATTATATAAAAAAAGTCATTATTTAAATATCAAAGTGTATTTATCCATTATCTAGCAATGTAAATAAGACACAACCGTGTGTAAAATAGCCTGGCAATAACAACTTAGAACCATTACCATATTATAAAAATTTGGATGTAATTTAGACTACAACAGATTACTTCGCTTCATAAAAGAGGTTCCTATAACCATGTGATAACGGATAATTAAGAGTATAATTCCAAATTGCATCCAAATCTGTCCAGCTGATTCAGTGGTTAAGACTAACAGAATAATCTCATACTCTCACATACAGGTGGGTGGGTTTACAGGTGACGCATTTGTTAGAGCGCAATCAGATGCCTAGTTGTCCGCGCCTACAAGCTTAAACCTAGCAATACACTGTATAGTATACAGCTATTCTGTTATCAGTGGTTGATTGATCTCGTTTCAATGGTTATAAAGAGACTTTATTTTTCAAATGTTCACTACAAGTAACATGTTTATGGTCAAATATAGTTAAATTAAGTCATTTAAAGTCTTCTATCTTATTTATATTTGGTTACGAAATTCCTCAGTACATCCGGTGTAGTCTCTCCTTATGTAAAGATTTCCAAAAATGAAGTCTTGGCTGTGAATAGGCTTCTTGCTCACACTTGCTTCTTGAGCGGTTAGAGCCAGCGAGATAGATAGTTGCGATAGTTTGTATACCGTCTCACTCGTACTTTATTCGAGTTTCCGATTTATAACTTTAACTTAGTAGTTTGTGTTTGATTATTATCTCCGATAAATTGACTAAGAGTATTGGTGTTATAATAAAAAATATTTACAAAATCTTATATTTTGACTGACAAAAAATATTATACTCAGCGCAGTTTAGGAAGTGTTTTTAGGTGGGGACAGGGATACTTCCTAAGCAATGAAAGCAGCATTAGGATAAAAAACGTTGCGGCTAATGTTTTGGGGAGGAAGGAGTGCTTACACTTTATTTTTTCTGCGTGTCTCTCTCGTAGAGAGGAGCTATCCAGGATTTGTTCTTAGATATCGGATATAGACATGGTCCGGTAAAAACCTTCATTGGAACCAAACTGTCATCTCAGGTTCTTCGGAATTATGAAGAAAAAACCTGTGAAAAACTTATAAGCTATTGTTGTTTACTATTTTTGCTTACTTTAGAAAATGTACTTAGGTACTCAGAAACACTCAGCAATGCACTGCAAGTTTCAGTAAAGACAAACAACCACAGGGAATGTGCACAGACTAAAGGTGGCAGCACAAAGCGACACGAGAGCCACAGTGTGGTTAAAAAAAGAAACTTTTTAGATCTGTTATTGTTGCCATCAATGTTTAAATTATATTTAAATCGTATTTATTATTATTATGACTAAAATTATAAAATATGGGTTTCTGCCGATTAGAAATGATCGTCAGCGTGGCCACAATATGTCAAAAGGCCAAAAACTATTCAAATCTGGACATGTCTTAGAAGTAGAAGAAACAGTTAGGAATCATGAAAATGCAGAAATAACTGGCAAAATTGTAGCACAAACGAAAATTTCTAATGTTTACGATGTCAAAATAGGGAACTGTAAAGTGTTTTCTGAACTCGGTTCTAACGTAAATATTGTGTCTATATTATTATTTATGTCCATGTCGCCTTCTTTTCAGCTTGATTGCAATAGATATATTAGAAGAGTAAATTGCAAATGTAAGGCAGGCCTATCTGAAATATAGCGCTGCATATTGTACAATGTTTAGATGGGAGCCAGTTATTTTAATGTTTACTGAAACAAAATTATTTGAAGTTATGTTTACTTATAGATTTGTTTGTATTGAGTAGTAATCCTATATACAAAACTTAGCTATTTTTACAAATAACATTATTAGTAATTTCTAAATGTTTTCGAAGCTCATATATGTAAGTATGAGTTTCAAAAACATTTATATATTTTGTTTTTTTACTGCAGTTATCCACTTATGTCGTTTATCACATTGCCATGGAAAGAGAGTAGGTACTATTCGTGGGAAAGGAAAGAATTTTATACCATTTGACTTATTTTTATTTGAAGTGTTCGAGCATCCAGAAATGAAACAATACATTTTCACTTGGTTAAATGTTATTTTTCACTTCTTTAATGTGATAATTTAATAACGTGAAGTGCAAATGTCAAGTATTGTTCACGTAAAATATTCGGATTTGCGCCACCAGGCGGCAGAGCCTTATGCACCTTCCCTATACCTTATTTAAATATTGACGATATCCCGCCTAACCTACCATTCGAAATTCAAAATGTGTTTATAGATTTCATTTTTTAATGTGACCCCCTTTCTCACTAACCTGTTTAACATGTAAACCTGGAGGATAAACTGACCCAAATGCTAAAACTCAAAGCCATTCAAGCAGATAATTAAGGAATCAACTGAATTATAATGACACGCAATGTCTATTGCTAATTTTTTTACAAACTGTATTTTTTATTCATATCCAGTACTACGTAATCTACAAGTGGCTTGCTGTATAATATGTGGTTTTTGAACAAACCTCGTCGTGGTGACAGAACTTGCCAGTTACATAAACATCAAGATGTATAAAAAATGACTGCAACGAATAGACTATATAACAACAATATTTCAATCAGTAATTCAGTCATTAGAACCCTTATTTGCATGATAATGAATATGCTTCTTGTTTGAAATGTAGCTGAACTTCTTTAGCTGCGGTTTTTACTAGTTGCGAAAATCAGTTTTGATTATTAATTACAGGAAAGGATATGATCGTATCCCTTCGTTTCTATTATGTATATACAGGTTTACGGGGTGCAGTTTGTTTTACCATAGACATATAATTACATTATTTATTAATGTCCAGCGTTATTAGATAGAAATGTAACATTTATTGCAGAATAACTGATTTAAAATAGAGATTGCTAGCTATAACCTAAATTAATTTTATCTTGCATAAATTACAATCTTCGTACATATATTCTTTGTGTTGTACTAGGATAGTTATTTTCTACTTACTACTTATATGTAATCAAGTACGCAAATTGTGACCTTTTAATAGGGGACCCCATGTAGAAGGCCATAATTTTCTTATTAAAACTCCGAAAAACAACTAATTCTAGCTGACAATCTCAGAATAAATATACCAAGTTATGGATTTTATACAGGTAGATATTAATAACTAATAATATCTTTAGGCTTGAGATGTCTTTGTCATTATTTGGCTTTAAGAATTCAAGTATTTGGAGATTTATATCAGAGTATATTATTTTAGTTAGATATATGAGATATTTTCATACGAGTTACAAGATGAATAACAGTAATTTGAGATGCTTATTTACATAGCAACATAGATATAATGGGAAGTTCTGCGAATCCGACATGGTCTGATATCTCCCCAGCTTGGTCCGATTGTGTATGAACATGTACCAACCGACGCACCCCGGTAAGTTTACTCAAGTACCTAATGATATTCAAATAGAGCGGCATTGGTCGACTGATTAGAATTGTTAATTTGATGTTAATAATTTTAGGTGCAGTATAAAAGTGCAAGCTGTTTTGCGATAGACATCAAACATACTTTACAGTCCAATTTGGTAGCATCAAAGTAACAGTAAACAATACAGTAGCGATGTCTCCATTTACGGTAAAATAAAATGCCATACGAACAATAGTATGTAGCAAATGTTATTTTTATAAAAATAAAGTAAATATTTATTCTTTTTCAGATTCTCTTTGTCATCGCCGTGGCGTATGAAGTTGTTGGAGACAGTGAGTAATAATCATTTGTTTTTTGAAAAATTATAAATTATGCCTGAAAACAAGAACAAACTTTCTTTGTTTTATCTGGTAGCCATGCGATATTGTCCTTATATATGTTACAATTAGTACAACTTAATCAGCTCAGATTAAAATTTGAAGCTTATATTGTTCTAGTCTAGTTAATAAACCTGGAGAAATTGTAGTAATCGCTGATTGAGCTTCAATCATATCTTTAAGCCTGTACATGATTAGGCCTGCCATCATTTAAATTGCCGACGCCGGACAAAAACTTAAAAAAATCCGGACACATGGGTAAAATCGAGATTCTTTCCAGGACACCTTAAAAAAAAACGCCGATTCCATTTAAATTTTTAGCTTGTTAACGATTTATCTAACAAGTATAATTGCCCCTTGGCAGAGAGTGTCCGGGTTTTACCCGAACACTTTTTGAAAACCCCGCCCGGACGCTCCCCGGATGCCCTCTAAACTAGGACGAATCCGGGGAAACCCGGACAGATGGCAGCCCTATACATGATTGATAACGCTAAATCAGAATCATAATATACCTTTATAATATGTATAATGTTTGTTTAAAGACTTGTCCCATAGACCTCATAAAGTAAGCAAACAAAAACACTATTTTTTTTGCAGAAAAAATAGCAGATTCCCAGGGTGCACAATCCGCCATCTATTCACCGGTTATCAGCGCAGGCCACCTAGGAGGTTATGGAGCTAGTGGACTCGCGGGCGCTGGCCTTGCAGGTGCTGCATTAGGTGGTGGCCCAATATTAGCCGGTCCTGGATACGGCGGTTCCATAGTAGGCTCTGGTGCAGCTCTCAATAGCGCTGCTGCAGCCGGTGCTGCTCAACTCAGTGCAATCCAGAATGCACAGGCTGTCCATGCAACGCAAATCGGTAATTCAGCTGCTGCCGCAATCCAGGGCGCTCGAGTAACCGAAGCTGCTGCTCGCGCTGGCCAAGCTCACGCCATTAATAACGCTGCCGCGCTCGATGCTGCTCGCGTTGCTAATGTTCAACGCGCTCAAGCGGCTGCCTATGAAAACGCAAGGGCCGCTGAGGCTGCGAGACGCGCTGCTGCTGCCAGTGCCGCTGAAATAGCTCGCGCGGTTGAAGCAGAGCGTTTAGCCAACGCTGCTCGTGTACAGGCTATTGCCATCGCCAACACCCGCGCTGCGGAGGCTGCTCGCATTGCTAACTCTGCTCGAGCCCAAGCCGCTGCCGTGGCCAGCAGCGCTGCACAGGCACAAGCAATCGCCGACGCTGCTGCTAGGAATGCACAAGAAGGCGCTCTACTCCTTGGAGGCGGAGGTGCTGTGATCGCAGCTCCAGTTGCTGTTGGTACTATCGGACTTGGCAGTCTTGGTGGAATTGGATGGGGTGGATACGCCGGGGGCTACGGCTACAGTGGCTTGGGATATGGCGCCGGCAAATGGGGTCACCACTAGACGACAGTGAATCCACCCAGTGAAGATAAACTATTGTTAATTTAGATATGTACAGCCATTTCGTTTTCTTACATAGAAATGGTTAGCGGCAGATCTTAAGAGGTTTTGGACTGAAAACATTATGTAAATATTGCAATATATGCGTATAAGTCTGTCTTATAAATAAAGATTAGCAAACACTGATTTCTCTGTTTTTTTTCTTCCACGAGTACAAATATGTGTCCAGAGCAGTAAAATCAAGGTACCGCCGCAGAAAAATAATTACCTTATATATATAATCCAAAATATTTTCTTTACTATTTGTTATGCATAATATGCATATGATACGACAATAATAATATTATAATTAAATTTTTACACATAGCATAAGTACACGCACACTAACACTGCTTAGTAATTGAAACTGCTCATTCATCGGCAATATTGTATAACAGCTAGAATCAGTGATAAAGTCATTTCAATGTACCTATCAAAATACAAATTGAAGTAATCGTGTTAAAATTTGAAGTTTTGGTTTTTCGCCATCCCGTCACACACCTACTGAGCTGTCGACCTCAAACCCCGGTGGCTCGTGTTGTTAACTATTGTAACGATTAATTAAGTTGACATACGATATTTGGGAAGAGAAGTTGAGAAGCTTGGGTCCAACAAACACACGAAAATGAAGCCTTTATATTGTTTGTTTTTAAATTATAACTTTTATAGTGACAAGTGAGCCTTTCGACGTGTTGCAATAAAACATTGCTATTAGCCTAAACCAACCACACCTCAAAACCAACCACATTACAAAAACGCCTTACAAAAATGTATTAGCAAAACAAATGAAGAGTAATGAATACAATTTCAGACACTACGCATTTGTGCAACAAATTGCATGTAATGCCTGAATAGGTATATTTGCATTGACCTGAGTGTTTCTATGTGTCTGTTCATAATGTGTTTTACCTATATCCCATGTTTATCCCTGGTCTAGAACCCACAGTATAAGCTGTGCTCGGTTTGAGCACAGAATACATAATAGTACAGGTACAGAAATCTCACTCCGCCAAATCATTGAAATAAATAGCAACTCTTGTTCTGACGCAATAAAATCGCAATTCGCAGCAGCGCTAGTTACCTACTTTCTATAGCGTAACTCTTATCTGTTCTGACGACCGTACTTTAGGTGCTGACAAAAACAGCACTTCGGTAGTGCTGCCCAAACAAGGTTAGTTAGTAACCAATCGGTGTGTTTCAATTGAAAGAGATTTCTGATATCCCCTATCTCCAGGCTTGCTATTCAGACTTATGTTTAATAAAAATAAAATAGCTGCAACTAATTTTATTATGCTTCTTATATAAAGTATAAACATTTAACTTCACGTTATAGAGACATTGTAAATTTCATGGCGTCGTTGCTTTATTAGTTTAACTCTTCGTATCTTGAGGGGGCTTCGCGTCAGATTTATCACCTTTTGGCATTGGGCCACCGTCCTGACGCGGAGTATCTTGATGTTGGCCGTCAAGTTTATGCTGTGAATCAGGGTGTGGAGGGTGGCTAGGAGGCAGGTGACCTTGAGCGCCCTTGGGCATCTCTGCATTGGGTTTCAGGTTCGGTGGCATATCGAGGCACACCGCCACTGCCACGAACATCAGTAAACAGGCATATACCTTAAATGCAATAACCGCTAGGATTAATTTCCTTACATTTAAATATTGTACAAATAATTAAAACGCTATTTCTTAGCGTTCAAGTGTTTTACCTGACTTACAGATACCCGGTTCCTTTAATCAAGAAACGATTAGTTTTGTTTACGGACGGTAAAATTTTCGAAATTTTACCGTCCGTAAGCAAAATAATCTTTTCTTGATTATAGGAACCGGGCATTAGTTTCTCGAAATGCTTGTGTTATGTTACAACTATTATAAATGCGGAAGTTTGGATGGATGGATGTTTGTTACTCAATCACAACAAAACGGCTCAATGGATCTGGAAGATATTTGGCACAGATACATCATAGTTTGGGATAGTACATAGGTCACTTTTTATCCTGGAAAAAGGTACGTTTCCCGGGGAATAGATTTGAATTTCCACGTGAGCAACTTGTTCCTTATATAGAGTATGACTAGCCGAATAGAGTATGATTAACAGTGGCGTAACAATAGGGTGGCAGGGCGGGCAAAATGCCACGGGCCCATGGCCCTAGGGAGCCCCCGGCCCCGACCCCAAGGCCTTAAGCACACGGGGCACCAAGAGTGAACTTGTGCCCCATCCGATGAATTAGCCACGGGCCTCAGATGGTAAAGTTACGCCACTAATAATTAATGAGGTGTCTATCAACTTAATTGAAACCGTGCGATGGTTACAGTAAAATTATTGTAATAAAATAAACTAGCTACAGTATATTTATAGTATAGTATACAACAAGAATTGGCCATTTTTATGATTGTTTCCCTTCTGTTTGTCAGTTTTCATCACGTAAACTGGTCAATGAAATTAAACACGTAGACTTTTCTTAAAAGGGATTGCAAATTGTTTTTCAATTAAATCAAATATTACGTTACTTAAAAGTAAAAGTAATGGTCCAATATAAATCTATACTAATATTATAAAGCTAAAGAGTTTGTTTGTTTGAATGCGCTAGTATCAGGAACTACTGGTTCGAATTGAACATTTTTTTTTTCGTGTTGGATAGCCCATTTATCGACTAAGGCTTTAGGCTATATATCATCACGCTACAACCAATAGGAGCGGAGCCCCAATGAAAAATGTTGCAAAAACGGGGAAAATTTACAAACGCGGACGAAGTTGCACGGGTTAGCTAGTAAGAAAATAATAGCAAAAATATATTCAGTTAGTTATCATATGCTGTAAGAAAAAAACAGTGTGTACATAGGTGTTACAATACAATTTATTTGTTCGTACAGCATTCAACAGTTTTATAGGAAGTAATAGCAAATGAAGTTTGAACAATTGCATTCACTACTTAATACCTATAAGCGGAATATAGATATAAAATTTACATAGGTTTTTTTACCACGAATATTTCATACGAATTCAAATACTCTTGTACGTGTAGTAAGCACTTAAAGCATTTCTTTTATGTGGAACTACCAACTCGCCCCGGTTTCGCACGTGTAGTAAAGCATACATATATTGATTTTCAACAATCATCTGAAAATTTCAGCCATTTTACACTAAACCTTAATGAATTAGACACCTAAAGCTTCCTCATGAATCACTCTGATATTGGTGAAAACCGTATAAAAAGCTACCGAACGGGCTAGCTATTGAGTTTATTGTGAACAAACAGACAGACGCGGCGGGGGACTTCGTTTTATAATATATAGTAATAGAGTTGATCGGTTCAGAAAATTGTAAATGAAGGGGTCGTGTTTATAATTCTTATAATAATCTTTAGGGATTAGAAATAAAAAAAAAACAAATAACTTAGTCACTTATGCCGCGTTCCAATAAACAAGAAACGATTCGTTTTGCTTACGGACGGTAAAATTTCGTTGAATATTCAATGAAAATTTTACCGTCCTTAAGCAAAACGAATCGTTTCTTGTTTATTGGAACGCGGCATTCCCGTATAAATACATAATTAAGGTAATAGTTATTACGTGATGTGTGCGTAATAACTATTACCTTAATTATGTATTTATACGGGAATTAAATAAGTGGAAATAGGTATTACATATCAGTCAGCCTGTGACCAAGGCCAGTGCAACCTGGTCAAAACGTCAGGTAGTTCAGAGGTATGTAATACCTTTTCGTGATCGCGTTAATTCCCGTAAACACGTAAATAATATTATAGAAATAATTAAGGTTTAGCAAAAAAATGATTTTTTTTTCTTCACAAACATTTAAACAACGGACACAAAGAACACCCAGACTAGGGACAACTATTTGTGGTTCATACAAATTTTTGTCCCCTGTGGAATTTGAACCTACAACGCGCGGCGTAGTGGCGAGGTGACCACTTGCCATCTTACCAAACCATTGCGCGATCCGTGCAGTCAAATTATGTTCACGAAAATGGAAAATAAATACTATTTTCTTTGAGTATAAGTCAAGCCTGATGTTTTAACGAAGACGAAGTACAAGGAATGATGTGACAAATAAAACTTAACTTGCATGGTGGATGTTTTATCGTGTGGAAACCCCGACGGGGCATCACCTTGGCGGGGTTAACAGTTCAAAATTCAAAAAATTCAAAATTCAAAATCATTTATTCAATTAAGACACTAAGTGACATTTATGAACGTTAAATTGAAGCTACTGTTAAAAATCATAGATCGACGCAAACAGACGCCACAGCATGTACTGAATTGTCGAGGTAAATTAGGTAAAAACACCAAAATTTACTGCCTGTTTGTGTCGATCTATAACTTCCAGTTTCCAAAGTGCGTAGAGCCTTATGAGAAGAATACTGGCAAAGAAACTCATGGCCACTCTTTTTAAAAGTCAAATCTTTAGGTACAATGATATTAGTGTTACATAAAAGGTAAGCATGATGCAATCTGTTGCCACCTGAATTTCATTTTATTGAAATGCTCCAAAAGCTAACGAACAAACAAAAAATATCACTCAGTGATACCGTTGAAGGTTCGAACCTACTAAACATAGAAATCATTCAAGGCGCACATCAGTTACAAAGTCTACTGTTAAAACTAATTCGTGACTGGATTAAGAGGCTAGAGTTGCAGTTGAACGAACCAAAATAATAGTATAGGCTAAAGCATCGCTGACTAGGCCGACCAGTCATCGTCTCCTTCGCCATATCAGAGGGAAAGAAACGACCCGCCCCATGACGACGCCGCAAGCAAGGACATTTTAGTGAGCATGACGAACCATAGTCGAGATACTGATAAAAATCACTACTAGTCAAAATTACCATAATAATCGTCACGCATTACTTTCAACTAACAATGGTTTGTTAATAAGTGAACTCGTATGTCGGACTCGAACCGACTAAATTACTAAATTCACACGGTGTTACGTTACAAATGGGTTACAAGGCTATTCTCTAAGAAGAAGAACAAAGAAAACGGATTTAATTGATCATCTCGCCAAATAACTGTGACGTGTTCTTGATTGGGACAATTTCATATTTGTAGCTTACGGATAACCTCCTTACCGCGGCTTACCAACTTGCAACTTGCCTCTCTCTCTGCCTCTTTCTATTATACACCTTAGTGTGTGTGCGTGCAAGAAGGAATTTGGTTGCTGTTGTTTTTTTTTTTAATTTTGCACATTTTACAGATATAGTAGGAAATAAAATATAAATAATAATAAAAAAATATTACTTACCGCGACTCTAGACATTTTCTATACTATTTTACTGGTTCTAATCAATGACTAAAGTTCTTCAAGTACACTCGTCTTTTATATCTGCTTTCTATATACGCCGGACATTAATCGTGGGATAATCACTGTCACTTAATTAACGTTATTGAAAAAAAATGACATTGGAACAATTACAATTCTAGGATACAAGGAGCGATTAATTGTTGCGATATCAATCAGAATTCCGCTAATAAGCAATAAATAGTTATATAATTAAGTTTGACGTGCAGTAATGAACAATAGGTAGGATAAATACGAGAAAAATAGACCTGTTTCTTTATCAGCTAATAAAGAAATACATATATGTTGGTTTTGCATACCCATTGTTTAGTTAATTTCTGAACATACAATAATTGCGCTATTTTAATAATTGTTTAATTTTTTAACACGGCAAGATTGTTTATTTTTTACCGACGAAAAAAAAGGGGAGGTTCACAATTACACCTTAAATATATATATATTTATGTATGTTCAGCCTTCACTCCGTTATTTATGAACCGATTTTGATGATTCTTTTTTTGTTAGATAGGGTATCTCAAGGGTGGTCCCATGTCAAGGGAGTCAAGATCTGATGATGACTGCACGGATAGCGCAATGGTTTAATTATTGACCTCGCCACTACGCCGTGCCGAGTGTTGTGGGTCCAAATCCCTCACGGGACAAAAAATTGTGTGATCCACAAGTAGTTGTCCCGATACTGAGTGTTCTTTGTGTCCGTTGTTTGAATGTTTGTGACACAGGAATATTTCTAATGCGGGAGTTGTCTTTTAAAAAAAAAAAAAGAAAGAAAAGAATGGGATCCTAATTTAATTGAGAGTAGGTAACCCTCGAAAATTGTGGGCACGAATAATGTTTCTGTTTACTTTTTATAAGTTAATCAGGTATTTTAGGTTAGGAATCATCACATCATGAAACTGAGGTGATGATGGAAACCATACCTTTCCTAAACAATCAGAAGTTAGATATTTGATAGCGTTTTAAGTAGTTGTCAGTGTATAAGATGACGCAAGTCACAAAAAACCATAAATAAAAAACTTTCCCACAGACCGCCCCACCGCCCCACCGAAAACCCCGGTACCACGGATGACGGCCCGAGGAGGTTACCAAACGCACAAAAAAAAATGGGTACCTATTAGCGTAACGTAAACTTACGTTCAAATTAGCATTACAATTGTAGAATTATAATTTAAAATTACTTTATATTTTAAATTTTTGCTTCCGGTCTTACATTTTTAATGACGGGTCAAATTGAGATTTTGTTTATCTTCGGACGTACTATGTCATACAGTTAAATATTAACTCTTCAAAGCATGCATGGGAAAATATCACTAACGTAAGTGATGAATGGTGGATTATATAACAAAGACAAAACTAAAAAAAGGTTTCCTGTTCATAGTTCGTATGTATAAACAAGATTTGTGGGCCCATTATTCTACTCATGTTTGCCTAAAAAACATTAACTCAACAATCTATTTGCGTACTATTGGAGTACTATTCAAAGTCACGAATTATCGTGGGAGAGCCATGCTTCGGCACGTATGGGCCGGCTCGACCGGAGTGATACCACGGCCTCACAGGAAACCGGCAGTGTAGCAATGCTTGCATTGCTTTTCATCGAGAGAGTGAGGTTACCGGAGGCTCTAACCCTTTCCTGCCCTCCTCCCCCTCTTCTACCCTTCCCTCCAACCCTCCCCCCTTCCACCCTTCCCCTACTTCCACCTTAAAGGCCGGCAACGGACTTGTGACTCTTGAGTTGCAGGTGCCCATGAGCAGCGGTAGCCATTTACCATCAGGTGACGTGTCTCGGTGCCCCCGTACCATAAAAAAAATGCGCTAAAACATTACAAGATAATCTGTTCACGTGCTTTGCAGACCTGGGAATTCTACATTATGTTCTTAAAGATGTCCGATGAAGTCTGTCAATAATTTGACTTGACGTTCAAACACGATGCAATCGATTAAATTACTGTGTTTTAAATTTGTGGACGATGCAAAAGCATTCGACTTAATCGAGACTTTGCCAATGATTCACTCCTTTCAGAGGTCTCTAATCGATTTCAATAAATTGGAGTGCTAAAAGTATAAAAACGATTGAACTGCAGCCATTGGCAGCTACAAGTCATATCAAAATACATTTAACTGGAACAAGTTGTAGAACTTGGTAGATCTAATTAGGAATTAATAGGAATACGGGTATATTTTGGCCAGCAGTAGGACACTAACCTTTATGAATCAGAAAGTCATAAACCACTTTCAGTTAGCGTTCTCGTAATTAAATAATATGTTATAAATAAAATCTATCCATATAATTTGTACTGTGTAAGTATTTTATATGCAGAAAATTGTTTGCTTTTCTGATTTTGAACGGTGGCCGTAAAACTGTTTTTTGTACACCGTAAAATTGTATTTACCTAATTTGTCTAAACGAATAGTCGTTGTCGACCTATAAAACGCTAACCTAGCCGTTTTTATCATAGAACTGAATTTGTAGCATTGCAGTCATTTGTGAACAGTCATTCTTTACAAAATGAGAAGTTTTTTGGTAAGTCAAATTGATTAAATAGTCATTGTTACTCAATATTCTATAACTGTGAAACATATTTCTTTAATTAATTATAAGGTATTTTTATTCGCAACTACATCAGTAAATTAATGAAAATATACGATATAAATATATACGCCGTTCACCTATGGAGCGAAACCTTAGAGGCACTAGCCGTATCCTTACATCTATACATCTTTAAGGTAATTCTAGCGAGGCTCTTTTAAATAAGCTTCCAGCGTATGACATACCAACCAAACTCTGCTTCTGGATATCTGATTTCCTGAGGGAACGGTCGATTCGAGTAGTCTAAGATAACTGTTCTTCCTACCTAATAGCAATTATTGCTGGAGTACCTCAGGGATCTGTTCTTCGTGCAACCTTGTTCCTGCTCCATATTCATGACCTTTTAACACCTGGTGATATTGGCTGTGGCACCGTTGTGGAGATATATAGCCTGTAAGCTTATAAACAACGATGTGGGGATCTACATACTCCTGAGCATGTTCGTTTTACCTTATCGATTTTTTATAGGATTCACTTTAGTGAGTGTGTGAAAGCTCGCTTCAAATTAATTGAACACTTATCATTTCTTCATCGGGCTACTAGACGCAGACAGAGGTTCTTTATTGTCGAAATACCAAAATATCGAACTAAACGCTTCCACAGCTCCTTTTCGGTTCGAGTTACCAAAGTCTGAAATGAACTACCTGCGTCTATTTTTCCAGAAAAATACGTTCAACAGTAGAGTGAAAGTTTCTCTTGGATACCATTGTATGTATTGTATTGTATTGTATTTGTGTACCATCATTCTCTTCATCATCACTTTCCATTAGGTGACTTGGAAGACAAACGCTTATTCCATTACTCAATAAATAAAAATGCATCCTTAATAGGCATTAGAATGTTCGTTTGCTTACTATGAGGTTTTGTGTTGGTACCTGATTAGACAATAAAAATTAAGAAAAATAAAGAATCAGATGAAGCTTAATGGTTTCCAAGTTATGTTATAATATGTGTATACATGCTATGTATATTATATATAGTTTATAGGCCTTTATTATATGGATGATATGGATTTCGGATTATGTAACAAACTGAAAAATATTTCGGAACATGTAGTCGCAGTGAAACGGATTCGAATATTATATTTTTACTTATATGTTTTTCGTTAAGGGCCCAGTTTTAAGTTGTTATAAATGTTGTATACTTTCCAGATCTTCGCGTTAGTATTCCTCGCCATCACCATGGTGACGTCAGCTCCTCAACGAAGTATGTATATCGCACAAGCTTTTTTTGGCGTCAGCTTTGTTAATAGATTTTGTAAATCATTCAGGTATCACTCCTATTTCCTTTATTGTGCCCCAAACATCGATTATGCAAAATTTCATGATTATCGTTTGAGTAGTTAAGGCGTGAAAGCGAAACAAACAAACAATTAAATAAACACACAAACTCACTTTCGCATTTGTTCGCAAGGATTAGCTAAGATAACAATGAATTGTATGAATAAATAGAAAAGAGGTTCTCGTATGAATTCTTGCGTTCCTAGTCTATCGGTTTCAGCTTTAACTCCGTATACAATTGGTATTTTAATTTCAGAATTACCATGAAACACAGAACAATGTTCCTATTTTTTTTTAACTTAATGCATAATTTGTACAAATGCGGACTTAATGCCCAGAGCATTCTCTATCAGGCAACCTTGGGGTGATGTAGAAAAATTATGCGGTAGATGCAAAAATAAAATTTAAAATTTGGAGTTATTTATAATACTTAGATAATCAAAACAACGTAGAAATACATTATTACGTAAATAGATTGCTATACGTCATTACAACATAGTAGATAAATCTTGACTTGGTTTTTTCAAATTTCTGTTTCAAGTGTCTGTGTTTTAATTTACTCTTCGGAATACCGTAAATTAATTATTTCTTCTTTTAAAATGAAATGTTGTCAGACTTTAACGGTTTTCGTAGTACTTGGATGGAGAGAAAAAGTATTCTTGATGAAGTTATCACTAACTTCATCAAGAATAGGAGCTCACGCTCCTAGAAAGCAAGCGAAGGCGACGTACCCTCTAACGAGAGAAACACTTCTAGCATCATCATCTTCCTGTTCCTTTCCCAATTTTATATGGGGTTGGCGCAATGTGTAACATTACAAAGCCTGCCTGACGCCAACTCTCCTTGGGAATGTAATCGTTTTCAGACAGACAAAGGAAGTAGGTAAATTGGGATAAGGAAAACGGATAAGGTGTGGGACCTAGGGAATACCCCAAGTCTCGGATGGAGAAATTGGACTGACACTGCAGTTACACTTTTGAGCATAACTAAGCATATTCCGAATGTTTCAATCACGATAGCGATGCGTAATATTTCTCAAAATAATATCATTATCATTAAATCCCTCTGATTAGATTGTATAAAGTCGTGATAAATCGTTTTATAAGGATAAAATTAATTTATTCCAGAATAACTTAGGTCATATTACCAAGAATTGAATACCTGAGTAAAATAACATAAGACATAGGAAAAAAAAATTGAAGCTATCGACTCACTTACTTTACTTACTCGAGTGTCATACTCATTATTAAGGGACAGATGAAACTTCCTCTTTACTTTCCTTTTACGTACTCGTGAGGTGAGTGACGTTTTGAAAAGTTTAAACTAGCCGTGGTTGTAGAAAGAAGTTTTTTTTTTTGTAAAGACTACCTTAGATGATACATAATATGGGCCATAAATTACTAGTATTTTTTGTAATCCTGTCATAGGTACCTGCTTGTGTTCGATTGGTTTCACGTCGGTAGTGTACTGATCGCAAGTCGGACGCTTTAACCACTACGCTTCCGTAGCTTAACTTTAAACAACTATAAAAATTATGAAAAAGCACAAGTATTTATTTTTAATGGGTTTTTAAACGCTCACAGTTTGCGACCGTGGCCTTACTGGTGAAAGAAATAACATTAAATTTGGTTGTATATTGGATTAACACACAGTGGAACAGAGAATCACGAAGCGACGAAAACTAGTTATCAATAATAATGTTACATATCTACTCTTTAGAGGAAAGATAAGGTTTTTGTTGTAAATGATTTGATTCTTCAGAATTAGGTATAAGCAAAGTTAAATTTGCAATCATGAGAAATAGGGATAAGTAGAACATTATTTCATCACTAGCAGCACCCCGCAGTTTCACCCGCGTAAGTACCGATCCCGTGGGTAAAAAGTAGCCTATATGTTAATCCAGGTCTTCAGCTATCTGCATACCAAGTTTCAAAAAAAATGTTAAACTCGCGTCAGGACACGTGACCTGATCAAAAATTCGTAAGACGGAGCCGAGTTTCTTATATTTAAAAAAAATATAACATTCGAAATTCAAACATTTATGAGCGGCCAAGAGCGCAGAACTTCCAGTGTACCCTATGTATACATTTAGATATGTTATTACCTACTTTTTATTTTTAACCTAATTGTATATATACAAATGTGTGTGTGTGTATGTATACAAATACATTGTGAAGTTATGTTTTCACTTCTGACGTGCAGTCCTACGACTGACTGTTTTTATTTTATTTTTGTATCTATGTTCACCGATTACTCAAAGACGCCTGGACCGATTTGGAATATTCTTTTTGTGTTTAAAAGGGTATACTTACCAGGTGGTCCCATGGTAATTGGGTCAGGATCTGATGATGGGATCCTGGAGAAATTGAGGGAACTCTTCAAATTTTATAGGCACACTTACAGCGATTTGGGTATTTTGAGGCGCATTGAAGTCGGTGATACTTTTTTTAAAAGATAATGTGAATAGATCTTTATAGTCACTTTTATACCTTAATTAGTTTTGTTACAACTAGACGGTGGCGGTTTCTATGACTAGGTTTGAGAAAAAACGCACTCAACGAAGTTTCATATAAACTTGGCGTCCAGGGTACTGTTTATATGCAAGAAACATTTTAGTTGTAAGGTGACTAGTCAAAATAACCAGTAAACAAGATTAGTTGGCAATCGCGGCATTCAACCATATCTTAGGGAGCATTAGTCATAGGCTTTGATTATATATAATCGAAGACAGGTATATAATCGAAGGTCGTACGTTAGGTAGTATTAAAAAAATTAATAATGACTGTTATTTTCTTTGCAGCAGGCGGCTGCCGACCTCCAAGTAAGTATCATTCGTTTATAAATTGGTAACATTTTACAATAGTAAGTGGAATATTCATTGGCTAACAAAGAAACTGTTATTACATTATATTACGTACTAGCAGCGCCCCGCGGTTTCACCCGCGTAAGTCCCGATCCCGTGGGAATATCGAGATAAAAAGTAGCCTATGCGTTAATCCAGGTCTCCAGCTATCTACATACCAAGTTTCATCGCAATCGGTTAAGTGGTTTTAGCGTGAAAGAGTAACAAACATCCATCCCATTGCTTCACTTAATTGGTTTTCTGTGAGGCCGTGGTATCACTCCGGTCGAGCTAGCCCATACGTGCCGAAGCATGGCTCTCCCGCTTTGAAAAGTTACTATCCATATCTTGTAGTTTAGTAATTAAAATAACCTTTCTGTGTTTTATTTCAGATGAAGGTGAACCTGTCAGTGAGTATAATGTTTTGAGTGATGGTGATGGTTTGTCAGTATGATCGTGATAGTTGATTTCAAATCATAATTATAACGTCCACTTTTGATTATTATTGTTGATCGTTATCTGATTTCCGACAATAACTTTAACTATATTTACAATTGTTTTTGATGACTAGACCAAACTATGCGATACTTCTTTATCTTATCACCCGAATAGTCTGATGAAATACGTTTTCTTAAAGAAACAAGTGTTCAAAGGCAGAGGAAATTATTTTTCACATAGAGAAGAAAATTTCTTCGTTATGATTGATAATATGCATCTAAGAGGTGCATGCACACACCTGTATTCTTCCGTTTCTATTGAAGACATAAGACCCGTTTCTAAAGAGCAGTATTAAAAAACTAACGTTGATCAACAATCTCCGTGGTCCTTGATACAACCTTTGCCTTGTTTACAGCCATTGGACCAACAGACGTGGTGACCAGCGGACCCAACTCCTCTATCCCACAAGAGTGTAAGAATATCACTATATTACTGACCATAGAAATCACGAATCTTCAGCAGAAAATATAATTTTTATAACTATTGGTGTTGGCACCACGGCGAACCAATTGGTGGAAGGGGCAGAGGAAAGCAGCTACCCACTTGTTGCCCTTTGTTGCCCCCCCCCCTCACCCATTCTCAAAACAAAAGTTACTCAGCAGTACAACAGTTACAGTAATTCATACACAGGGCTTCCTTCTTAGGGTATTTCTTTTATTGCATAGGCGGCAAACGATGCGCTGCCGGCCATTATGGTGGGAGTAGGGGAACGGTGGAAGAAGGGGAGAGGAGGGTTACGGTTAGACCCACTTGTGACGGAACACCATGTGGTTTTAGTCGGTTCAATTCCGACTTTATAATTCTAAGTCTGCGGTTCCATTTTGAGAAGTTATGCCTATCTATCTCTGAATTGATATAAATGTGTATGTGCTTGTGTGAGTGTGTGTGTGTGTGTCTGTTTGTGCTTGTGCGCGTGTGTGTCTGTGTGTGTAATCGTGTGTGTCTGGTATTTTATACATCATCATCAGCCTCACAACGTTAATTGTTTCTTCTGTTTACAGGGCTCCGTGGTTGACACTTTCACGTTCGTTCAGTTCATGTAATTGATGTACTATTATTATAATTACATACAAGAAATATCTAAGATATGGTTATACTTCTCGATTTGTGGTTTATCTAATGATTAGAGTCACTGTTATTTTTTCACCATAAACAAGTAGTCTCTTTAATATACAATGTAATTTAAATACCTGTGATTTGTTTGATTATTCTGACAATGTTAAATTAATAATGTCTCAACTACAAAACATTGTATGTATGTTGTAATTACGCAGTTGGTATGCTTAATAAATAAATATCTATTTTGATTTATCTGGGTATTTATCGGTGTTACATGTATTTTGAAGAAATAAATGTTTCTCAATATTTTTATTCGTATTATAATGCCCTCGGTCTTGTACCTATGCTAAGTTTGAATCGAGATTAAGGTTGTAACAATAATAGTCAGAAAAAAAGGATATCTGTGATACCTTTATTTATAAAATTTAGAATGAAGTCGCTACAATCTTGGCAGACTTCATGAGTCTTTGAGAAAATTTTGTAGAATGGCAGGATTTGTTAAGAAGTTTTCCTTTAACGTTAAAGCAAGTGATAATACGGTTGTAGACTGTCAACTCACATCAATTCCTTTATTAAACGTCAAAACGATATGTTGTGTAGAAAAGTGTATAATAATAATATATTTGTAAATAATAATGAATCTAATTTTTCAAAGTTATACATATAACACCTTATTGAGTGACCCTAGTGAGTCCGATTCGCACTTTTTAAATAACTAGAAACCCGTCCCGGCTTCGCACGGGTACAAATTATACACCTAAACCTTCCTCACTATGTCTATTAGTGAAAGTCGCATGAAAGTCCGTTCAGTAGTTTTTCAGTTTATCGCGAACAGACAGACAGACGCGGCGGGGGACTTTGTTTTATAATATGTAGTGATATGTTTTTTTTTTGTTTTTTTTTTATGTGTCTGCTTCATGGCCATGTTTACCAACAATAAGCCACTTCTTTGTTTGATTTCTCAGTTGTAGTGATATGTAGTGAATATTTTTATAATATGATTTTTTTTCATCATTAGCTCAGCTCATAATCAGCTACATGATATGATGATGATTCTAAACGCAAAAACCTCATAAAGTAATGAAAAGTAAACAGAAACACCATTCGTTCCTACAATTTTCGAGGATTTCTCTCAATTTTATCAGGATCCCATCATTAGATCCTGACTTCCTTGACATGGGACCACCCTTGAGGTACCCTATCTAACAAAAAAGAATTATCAAAATCGGTTCGGCCCGCCAGCCGCTCTGCCCTCGCTTTTTAAATCTCTGATATCTTCTAAGATGTTCATTTTTATTATATGCTGCAAAGGGCAATTTTGATCTACATGAAATGCACAACGTACCTAATGTATTTAATTGGATAAGGAATACTACTGTATTATTTAAAATAGTTTGATAAATAACCCATAATTTTTTTTTAAATATGTAAAAGATAAAAATGGTTACTGTGGGTTATCCTTAGAAGATAAACATATACCATCACGGACTTTTTTATTGATCTTTTTAAAATATACAATTCCGTAGTACATTAATTTGATCTATCTCGTAAGGTTTAGCCAGCATTTGCAATGTAAGCGCACAAAAATATGTTTGTTACGACATGACATTACAAATCTTTGAATTTCTCGACTTTTCTCTACAATAATATGCATGTTTACTACATATAAACCTTCCTCTTGAATCACTCTATCCATTGGTTAAAACCGCATGAAAATCCGTTCAGTAGTTTTTCCGTTTATCGCGAACAGACAGACAGACAGACGCGGCGGCGGACTTTGTTTTATAATATGTAGTGATTCTAAAGTAAAAATTTATCGACAAAGATAACAAATCACACGCCAGTTTGTTATTTATTCTAAGGAGATTACAAAACTAACAATCCGTTTAAATTTTTAAGACGTGTGCAAACAACCTAAAAAAACTGCAAACCTGCTAAGTGAGTGCACTGTCCTAGCTGAATCTCTGTTTATTTTTTGTTTGTACACAAAACCGTAATAACATAAAAACACAAACGGAAATGATTACTCATGGTTAAATAATAAGATTTGGTTGGTAACTGAGTGGTTACATAAAAAAACTGGCACGATGACTGAAACTTCTTCGCTTGGGTTTCCAAGTTGACTGTGGCGTATATCAATGTATGGGGGAGTGTTTTTAGAACGGCGCAGTTAAGTTTGTCACTTGGAAGAAACGGGCAAAAATCTTAGAGAATCTATTACCATGATGGGAGAACTATCTATAAACAAGTTTCTACGGAACCCTCGGTGCACGAGTCAGACTCGCACTTGTCCAATTTTTTTTAAATATTTCCTTAGGCCAAGCAATTACAAATACTCTCTTTAGAAAAGCCGACTTTATGTTTCTACAAGAAATCTTCATCAAATAGTTTTCATCTAATCAATAACTAAAAAAAAAACACCAAAGAGGTGAATTTTTTGTTTTCAAATGTGAATATTCCATGATTCATCTACGGTAACTATTATCAGTCATTTGTTTTAATTGCCTTATTTGTTTTTACCAACAATAAAATTTGAAAATATGTCGTTGGTTCATAGAATTAACAATGTACAGAGAAGTTTTATGGGCCCGTGGGATTCCCTGTTCATATTTACCCAACAAAAATGTCTGAGAAAACTATTTGCTTTAATTCGTAGATCGTTTTACAACGTTGTTCAAATGAAGATTGGGGTGCTATTCAAAATCACGTATTTTATCATCCGGAAATTACAAGGTCAGACATCAAAACACGTGCGTATTGCCGGTACCGATAATGGTTTGTCTAATATACAATGTTATGTTTTTCTAGGCACATTATTGAAGTTATACTTCTTTTCGCGTGTTATGGAAAAATTATGAGAGTAAATTTTACGGTGCGCGCGCACACCGTCACGAAAAACCAACACCCTGAAGTTAGCTAGTCAATATTTTAGATTTTCAAAAAAAATTACCAACTTCACGATAGTGATAAAAATGAGTTTCACATATTACTTTGAGTACGTTTGTAGAATTTGGGGTTAGTTGACGGTATGTATTATTTATTATGATATTTAAATAAACTTTATTTAACTAGATAAAAGTATAACTTCTTACGTGCGTACATAAGTACACACACACTTTTTTATATTAAACGTTACTATGACAGATTACGAAGGTTTCGTAGAAACACATTTCAAGAGAGTTAATTTAATAATTTAGAGTTTTTTTACATTGTTCTTTTACTTTAGAATAAAAGTAGGAGAAGTGTTAAGCGAGTAAAACTACAGGACAGAGTATATTTTATATCCTTTGGCGTAGTTTATAGATAAGGTTTATCAATGGATCATTTGATTAAATAAATTGAAGGATTCATATTGATAATTTTATTAAATATACTACTAGATTATAAATATATATGGATGTGCAAATATCATCCAAATACGAACGTGCCTTTTGAGAGTGAAAAAGTAACACACGCATACACCAACATACTTTCGAATTTCTGTCACTCATTTTATATAAAGTAATTTGAGGGTTTGTAGTACACAAAACAGTGTGCCTAATAAAAATAATTAAAAATACGTGATTTTGCTGCGGAACCGCTTTTTTTCGACAAAACAGCAAGTATTTGCTTAGTCTGGACAAGATACTCGTCTAGCTATATATATCTAAACGTACTATCCGTATTTGGCAATCATACACCAGAAATTACAGCCTACAGTCATATTTTGTGATCGGTTATCTATTGCAAAATGAAGTGTGTTTTGGTAAGTCAACCTAATTAAATTTATGTATGATCTCTTACCTGATGTTAAGATTTTTTTTCATTAAATGTATACTTATTTATTACTTTAGAAAAAAACAATAAGTAAACAATCGAATTTTCACCAATGATTCATGCGACGCAAATATCCTTTTTTGTTCTACTCACATAGAAAACCACATCATTCTTTCTTCTGCAGTTAACATCTAATTCATGTACCTAACTAAAAGTCTGTCAGTAAACCTTTGTATAAAATAGGACATAAACATTTGGATAATGTACCTATTCGTATGACTTTGGTTGAGGAAGCATACGGAAAATTAATACAGTACAGATAATAACAAAAACGAATAGGAATTAACTCTAATCTTATCGCTGTGCCTTGTTTAATCACATCGATATTTTGATGCCATACTTATTAAAGTTCCTGTTGTACCTTATTTATGTTGTGTCAAGAATGAATAATTCTATATTCTCGTGCTATAAGGTGTTTTTCCTGTTCCAGATTTTGGTTTTGTCAGTTATCGCTATCGCCATGGCAACTCCTCAACGAGGTATGTACCGTAGGATATATTTTGGTATTATCATAAGTAGATTATTTATTGGTAAAGTTTTTCCTCAATTTTCTGCGCATAATTTCTATCGGATTTATTAATTAGTAGGGTAAAACCTATAATGTTTTTTTTTGTATTTCTTCGGATTTCTCAATTAGTAAGTTACTTAGATGGAACATAGTTTAATGATATGTAATTGCGAAACTTGAGCGAAAATGCAATTTGATTACATTATTATCTGTTTCAATTTTTGATGATAACTTCTTTTACGTGATTAAATTTGACTTGTCTATCATCCTGCATCCTGCAGAAACCTTTATTTATACATATTAGCTTGAATCTTTCATTGTAGTTTTTACCAACTTGAAAACGTCCGATTAACGTTAAGAGTTTGTGTCGTAAAAAAGCGTGGGGTGCTTGAAATCAAATGTTACAAATATGTTCATTAGTACCTAGCTATTTACAAAAGTATAGTAAAAAGCACCCCGCTCTTTTTAGAACATAAACTCTTTATATTTAAAAATTATTTTCTACTTTTTTGCTTGTCACTACATATTATAAAACAAAGTCCCCCGTCTGTCTGTCTGTCTGTTCGCGATAAACTGAAAAACTACTAAACGGATTTTCATGCGGTTTTCACTAATAGACAGAGTGATTCATGAGGAAGGTTTTGGTGTATAATTTGTACCCGTGCGTAGCCGGGGCGGGTTGCTAGTTGCTAATATTATATCAGTAACATAAAAGACACTACTAACTGGCATTACGTAATAGTTGGTACAATTAGTTAACATAGTTGTAATAATTACACTTATTTTTTTTTACATAAATTCAATCAAAATATAGGCGTTATCAAAATATACTTAATATAATTCTGATTTACACTTCTTTTTGTTGCAGTGAACTTAGTCAACAACCGTAAGTATTATTAAATGTGCTTGCTTGAGTGATAGCGGTGTGGCGATTGTTGCATGGAAATGACGTGTCATTTGTATAGGGCAAGGTTACCGAGAAGAAATCCTAAAAATCATTCGGAAGGCCGGGTGGCTCATGTCCGACGCGTTTATTTATTTTATTTTTGCCTTTATTTATCCCAGTCCTCTTACAAGTTCAATGATGTATCAATTAGAAATACGAGAGTGCTATTATATATGTATTAGTTCAAGAAGAAATTTTTCATGTACCTATGAGATTACAACAGTGTGGAGCGGATATACTGAAACGAAAAAAACGGAGTATATCATACGAAACTATTTGTTGTGTTTATATGTACTATTTATTCTGTATTCCTAATGTCAGACCCTGATTTGTGTGTGTGAGCTCCTTTGTTTCACCACATCAACCAATCATCATATACAATCAAAGAGTATATAAACACTAGTACATATGGTAACGGTCATTCAGAAAAAAAACATTTTTCTATTACTTTGTGTGACTAACGACAAAAAAAAATTCATTCAAAAATTCAGAAACATTAACACCTAACAGTATTTTTTATAAAATTGGTTTAGAATTTTTTTGACAAATTTTTGTGTTTCTTTTCAGCTGACTCTTTCTTCTACCAACCATCAGCTCAGTATCGTAAGTATTGCATATTAAGATTACTATAAAACATACAATATATTATTTAAGTTTTAAGACACCAATAGATACTAGTTGCCTGTGGCAGAACTATTTACCCCGTGTTCCTTAAACGAGCCGCAGGCTGTGTCTTTTTTTGATAGTGAAAGTTGAATTCTATGAATCCACTCTATGAAGGGTCAAAAAGAATAAGAAAGTATTGAAAAATAGCAAGAAAGACAAGCGCTTATGCACTGCACAATACACGTCACATTACGTTGTAAATACACGTTACGTGAAAGGAAAACAATAGGAATTGAGTAATTTAGACAAAACATTTATTATTTCCATGAGCTGTATTGTATGTGTGCATGTGCAAGTACATGAGACCTCGCCACTACGCCGCGCCGAGTGTTGTGGGTTCAAACCCCACACTGCACAAAAATTTGTGTGATCCACAAACAGTTGTCCCCAGACGGGGTATTCTTTTTGTCCGTTCTTTAAACGTTTGTGAAGCCCCCCGCGACACAGGAATATTCCTAATGAGGGAGTTGTGTTTTTTTAAACAAAAGAATAGATAATAAAGAAAAGAAATAACGCTAAAAGTAGGAGAAAGGGTCAGGAATTTGACGTCTTGCGTTGTCTTTGATGTCGTGAATTAGCAATTTAAGTATTGAAGTCAATAGACACAACAAGTATATCCACTTCAGTAAATAAATCAATATTAATATTATGTTGTTTGATAGCAAAACTAAAAATGCTCATGAAAGTTTAGACTTGTTTGCATATTAGACGTATAAACCGGGACTTAACACACTCCACCCGTGACCACGAGAGGGGGAATTTGACCCAAACGTTGTTTAAACAAAAAGGTATCCATTTGTATCATTACTATCGCGATTACCTGAATCCCGATTTACAGATTAAATTTATAAATAACACTTATTTAATTTTTTTCAGCTGGCGGTAACGGGCAACAAAGTAAGTAAAGTTATAAATAGATACGTCATATGAAAAAAGGTAACGTTAAAGCAATTCCTTGGTTAGCAATTGTAACAGAAATACTATAAACTTACTCATTTAATAGTTCTAATATTTTTTATACACTGATTAAACACCTTGAGAAAAGTCTGACAACTAACTTCACCTTCTTAAGCAACATTTAAAACGTCAAGCCTAGTCAAAAAAAACAAGCCTATGCAGGTGCGAGGTATCCATATAGGTAATTTTTAAGAGCGGTTTTCGTTTAATCCGGGTTTCGCTACAGTCTGTGGAGCTTGACTACCATTTGACCATAATGTTTTAGCACGTTCTTGTCGTAGGTGATCTACTTTTAAATTGGTTCGGTTTCACTACGTTTCAATAGAGAATCGCAAATAGCAAAAGTACATGATTCATCAGGTTTCTTTCAGTGAGCTCGTATGACACTCAAATATCGAGCTTTTTCGTATTGTCAGACTTTTTAAATGGGTCAAAACTATTTTGTGGTCAATCGTCAGTTCCTCGGCTATGTTGTAACTACTAGTCCGCCGATCTTGCCAAACTTTTTCAAAAATGGCATCAACTTTATCCGTACAACGGTTACCAGAGCGAGCTGCATCTTTGACATCAAAATTCCCGGACTGAAAACACTTGAACCAACTTTGTGCTACTCTTACTGATACTGCATTAGGGTCCATAAATGTCGGAATTCTTTTTCACAGCTTGAGTCGCATTTTTCCCTTTTTTGTAATAAAACTTCAGAATGTATTGAATTTCTTCGTTGGAAAAAACTCATTTTGGCGGACATAAAAACAATTGCAAAATGGCGGAAAAGACTTTTTTACTTTTAATTTTTCTTTTTCTTAATGTCTTATATTTATTAATATTAAAACCAGCAAGATACAAAGAGTACAACCAGAGAGATTTTTCTTCAATTTTAAACATACAAAGTACGAAAATACTTTTTTCCCGAACTATTATATCATAAATAACTATGGCTTAGTAAAACTAAAAGAACACGCTTTAATGGCGAACCGAAATAAAAAATAATTTTCTTTACAGCTGGCGGTTTCAGGCCTCCAAGTAAGTAGACTTATAAAAATAATCTTATTTTTCATGCAATATTTATTATGTGATCGTGTTAATTCCCGTAGATATACCGAATTATATGTATGTAGGTTCAATACGTGGAAATCTCGTGTCATAAATTAGTTTTGCTATTATTAATAAATAATTAAATTCATCAAATTGTTTTTGGTTTCAACTGGTCCTCAACGTCCCAGTGAGTATCCCATATTATTATTATATTAAGGCCTTTTTTGTATATTGTTGAAAGTACACATTAGCCACTGGCTGTGCCACCATTAGCCACCTTCGTTCGACAGAAAACTGCGGTTAATCATTACTATCAGAATACTATTGCATTATTCCGCCATTGTAAATTTAAAGCACAAAAACGGCATCTTAAAGTAGCGTTAACTAAACTAATTTTGTTTTTAATTACGATGAGTACCGACAGTTCAAGCAGAGTTTCTTGTACCCTTTTTTATGGGGTAGGTGGCAAACGAGTAGACGGTTACCTGATATTAAGTGACTACCGCAACTACCCATGGACACCTGCAACTCAAGAGTCACAAATGCTTTGCCCACCTTTAAGGTGGGATTAGGGGAAGGGAGGAAAGAAGAGGAGAGGGGGAGAAGAGGGGGGGAGGGGGAGAGGAGGGAAGAGGGGGAAAAGGGGGTAGAGGAAAGGGTTAGGGCCTCCGGAATCCTCACTCACTCGACGAAACACAACACAACCGTTGCTATGAGCCCGGTTTTCTGTGAGGCGGTGGTATTTGTGCTAATTAGGTCCATAAGCGTCAGATTTTTTTTTTCGCGGTTTGATTCGCATTTTTCCCTTTTTTGTAATAAAACTTCAGAATGCATGGAACTTCTCCGTTAGCTTCACTCATTTTGGCGGACAGAAAAACAATTGAAAAATGGCGGGAAAAAGAATTTTTCTTTTTATTTTTCTTTTTCTTAATGTCTTATATTTATTGATATTAAAACCAGCCAGATACAAAGAGTACAACCAAAGAGATTTTTTTTTCAATTTAAACATAAAAAATACGAAAAGACTTTTTTCCCGCCCTATTATATCATAAATAACTATAGCTTAGTAAAATTAAAAGAACATGCTTTAATGGCGAACCGAAATAAAAAGAATTTTCTTTACAGCTGGCGGTTTCAGGCCTCCAAGTAAGTAGACTTATAAAAATAATCTTATTTTTCAAAACAGTTAAAATTACAGTTTGTTTCCGAGAGAGAGTTGAGGATTTTTAACGAGAAATAACAATGAACTTCTATCGCATAACTCGCATATAATTAACCAGTTGTAAAGAACATATTTAGCAGCTTATTACTAATTAAAACTACTGTATAATTAATTATGTATTTATACGGGAATTAACGAGATCACGAAATAGGTATTACATAGGTACCTCTAAATTGCCTGACGTTTCAACCAGGTTACACTGGCCGTGGTCACAGGCTGACTGTCAACCTGGTTGAAAAGTTAGCGTTCCTTACGTGGTTTCCAATTTGTTACCTAGATTCTTCTTCTATTTTTTTTTGGACTGCGTCAATCTAAATTCATACATTCAATCTTCGATGAAATATACGAGGCATTCAAGCAAGAAATGCTGTGTACAGAGGCGTTTTTGACTATTTTATATTTTCTAAAATTAGGATAATAATATGTGGGTTCAATACTAATTTTTGGTCTTTTGCGTTCCATGATGATACGTACGGGAAGTAACGCGAACACGTAATAGGTATTACATACCTTTGAAAACGTATCTAATATTTATTACGTGATCGTGTTCATTCCCGTAGATATACTTAATTATAATATGTATGTAGGTTCAATATGTGAAAATCTCGTGTCATAAATTAGTTTTTCTATAATTAAGCAATCATTAAATTAATCAAATTGTTTTTGGTTTCAGCTGGTCCTCAACGTCCCAGTGAGTATATTATTATTATATTAAGGCATCCCACTAATATTATAAATGTGAAAGTTTCGATGGATGGATGGATGGATGTTTGTTATTCTTTCACGCAAAAACATCAGAACCGATTGCGATGAAATTTGGTGTGTAGATAGCTGGAGACCTGGATTAACGTATAGGCTACTTTTTATCCCGATATTCGCATGGGATCGGGATTTACGCGGGTGAAACCTCGGGGCGCTGCAAGTTTTTGTATATTTTTAAAAGTACACATTAGCCACCTTCGTTCGACAGAAAACTGCGGTTAATCATTACTATCAGAATACTATTGCATTATTCCACCATTGTAAATTTAAAGCACAACAACGGCATCTATAAAGTAGCGGTAACTAAACTAATTTTGTTTTTAATTACGATGTGTACCGACAGTTCGAGCAGAGTTTGTTGTACCCTTTTTTATGGGGTAGGTGGCAAACGAGCAGATGGGTCACCTGATGGTAAGTGACTACCTGCAACTCAAGAGGCACAAGTGCGTTGCCGACTTTTAAGGTCGGTAGGGGAAGGGAGGGAAGAGGGGGAGAGGGAAGGGTTAGGGCCTCCGGTAACCTCACTCACTCGGTGAAACACAACACATCGAGCCGGCCCATACGTGTCGAAGCATGGCTCTCCCACTACCCTTAGCCTACCCTACCGGTTGCGGATTACTTCTTGGCCTATGTGTGTGGTTTAAATAAAACTTTTCTTTCGTTCACAGGCATTGGACCCGCATACGTGCAAAATGGACCTCAACAACAAATCCCACAATCATGTAAGTATATTGTCAATGTTTTAAGTAAACAGAGGTATATATTTATGTACGTCCTTCATCATTCATCATTCTCTAAAACTTATCCACCTAATATTTTATTCTTATTTAGTTGTTTTTTTTTGTAATTTGTTCATTAGAGGGCTTAAAACTATGAATGCGATGTCAACATTGTTTTTTTTTTCTTATCTACATACCTTTGTGGAAGCATCTTGTTTAAGATGTGACTTACCAAGAGAATCACAACACTATACATGTAGTGATGTTTAACTGTACTTTGCTATTGGACCAAGGCAGTGGCAGCTTAGAATTGAATGCTAATTTTTCTAATTTTTTTTAATAAATGAATACTAGTAAAACGTGAGTCACACATTTCTAGTATTCTTGTTAACCCCTCCAGCTAAGCTAAGTGCACTGGGTGGGGTTCGAACCCGCAACTACTTGATCGCAAGTCCGACGCCTTAGCCACTACGCTACCGCCGCTTAATTAAAATTATTTGTTTGTCTGTTTTGATTTCTTTTATTGTTCAATCAATATTTCTATGAATGTGTTTAATGTTAAATGCGTAATAATAATGTGATGACTTCAGAAATGTTTTTTTAATTGTTACCTATATAACTATTTACAGGGCTCCGTGGCGGAAAGAAGTGAGCTCTACAGGTGAACAACAAACATTGGCTGCATGAAACAATTAATTTGAGACTTTAAGACAATAAATTACAGTTTATATTACTTCGACTTTTCTTTACCTATTATTGTGACAAATAAAAGCGGCAGTGACCTGTACCAGGCCAGGTTCACTCCGCAGTGTAGGTATAAAGCTACAAATACACGCGGAGTCAACTAATCGTGCTAAAGTTCGTATCTACACTATCGAGTTATTAGTACATAGCCTAGATTTATTTATTTACAAAAACAGAGAATAGGCACATAACTTACTGGTAATTAAATATTCAGATTAATTAATTATTTAAAATAAAAAAAGACAACCTTAACGTCGCGGCGTCATCAGAACAGATAACTGTTATGCGATATTTATTTATTTATTAAATAGTATAACCACATTATATATATTAATACATTTATAAATTATATTATATAGTATTCGGTCTGATATTTATGACACTTACGGTGTACATAACATATGCCAGTTACAGTAGAGTGAATGTGTGAGTAGAATAATTTTTTTCGTTTGGTTTGCTTTAAATATGCGGGTGGTATAAAAAAATTATAATTTGAAAAATCTGAAAGAACAGCTAACAAATTTAAAAATTCAAAATTGGTAATTTCGCCCCTTCGGATTACTTTTAATAGATGGCGTTCGTGGCGGACCTATTGTATAACTAATCTGATACGAAACTGACATTTCTTGCGTGCAGTTTTGTGTAAAATTTATTACATTAAAATGTTAAGTTTTTTTTCGTGAACAAACACGTTGAGAATTTTAAGTAAATACTTGGTTATAGTGAATTTAGGTACACTTTGCGATTATTTGTTTTGATCGAACATTTTACCACTTGTATTGACTTTGTAGCTTTAGACATAACCAGATATTTTAGCGTGATTCGAGGAGTTCGATTGGCAGTTTGATTGGCTGTGAAAATTTGAACGTGAAATTCCGCCTCGTTTTATAGAGTTTGTAGCCCAGTCAAGAAACTAAAATACCAAAGTTTTGGATTACAACGCATTTTTATTTTTGCATAAATAGTAAAAAAATGCGCTGATTGTAGCTTGTAATGATGCCAAAAAGTGCTAAAAATTTCAACTAGATCGGTTTTCAACTTTGTAAATAATTATTAACGATCATTTTATTTTTTTAGCCTTAATTGCAAAAAGCGCCATTTTTTTTTTCTAAACTACTAAAACTGGTCGGAGCAGCTTAGAAAATTTTAAACCCATTTAAGTTTTGAGTCCGTTGGAATTTTTTAGAAATATCGATTTTAACCGATGTTTTTTATCATAAAACAGCTAGGTTGACTGGGCTATTGTTACAATGCCGAGGAGAAGACTTTTTAGACGACAATTTATTTAAATAAATGACAGTTGACAGCAATTCTCAGTTATACCACAGAATACATAATAGTACCACTTATACTCGCTTGTACTATTCGCTATTCTTCGCTCTTGTCACTCACTGATCGCAAAACTCGAATGAATCCACACCGGCTACCGGCGGCCTATCTTTAAGAAAGTTTATGTACTTTCCCGAAAAGTCTGACTCCTTTATAGACCTTTGTAGAACAACGGTGAATATTCGATTAGTTCCGCTACTCGTTAACAGATGGTACCCACGTGTCAATTTAGGTTTCCTTAACATTGTGTTATCGCCACAAAACATAAACTGGCTAAAATATTTGTGTAATTTAATATAGTACACACTTGAAAACAACCGTTAATATTTCCAAGTAAAGTTATAAAACATGTGTGTGTTTCATTCTAAGAAGTCATGAGTCGATTAAAACTTGTTCTTTTAAATTCTCCTGAAATTAATATTTACTTTCCATTGTAACGCTTGGACAATTTTTAAAGTGTTTACATAAATTAAGCACCTAAGTCAATACATTACATAGCACGTACTTATGTACGTAGGTATCTACCTACTAAAGGCTAAGTTTAAATTTAAACTCCTTGCATATTCATATATTTTTTTAAAATAATTTTAATTAATCCCCGACTCAAAAAGACTCCCACTTTTTGCGTCGGGGGTTAAAAATGACGTGCTCAATTGGGAGTATATTGAAAGGGAAAGGCAGGTAAGAAGATACGGTAACGTAAGAAAATGATTAATACTTATAACGATAGATTATATATATCGCACACCTGTAACTTGAACCAGCTGTTGCCGGGAAGTCTGAGCCCTCTAACATTTACACTTATACATACTAGGTACATACTACATATATCACAGAATACATAATAGCACAGGTACAGAAGTTCCACTCTGCCAAATCATTTAAATAAATAGTGACTTTTGTTTCTATACAATAAAGTCTCAATTCAGGAGGCACAGCACTAATTATCTACAGTTATCACTTATAAGTTGCCTCTCTTATGACGCCCCGACGGCGACGTTAGAGTTGTCTTTTTTTAAGAATTAATTAATCCTAAAAGTAAGTTATTACTCTTTTTTTGGGAATAAATAAACCTAGGTACTAATAACCCGATAGTCTAGATACGAAAGGATGACGCGACGCAGCACGTGAGTGAGCATCGAACTAAAGTGCGGCCCGGCCGGCGCGCGGCGTCCACTGATTTTTGGCACGGTTAGTCGACCCCGCTGTGTACTTGTAGCTTTATACCTACACTACGCAGTGGGCCTGGCCTGACTATATTAAATAATAATATTAAAAGTATGTTTTCACCCTGCTTTCTTTCTACTGCATGATATTTTTATCAAATACTTTTCAAACTCAAATGTGGTGAATCTGTAGATTTACATTTGTAACTACGAACGTGAATCTTATGAACCATGACCTAAGTTGCGCTAATAGTGATAATTATGTGTGTTCTACCAACTGAAATGATTAGGTTCACCAGTTAAAAGAGAGGTGCAACGTACCTTAAGTTTGGATCTCCTCTTATTTGCTGTGCGGTTCGAGAGACATTTCCACAGTTGTGCAAATGAGAATAGACTACTGGGTCCGCTCTACATTAGGTGGATTGTCCACTGTATGAGTTTTTTTTATAAGGTCTTTAAAATATAAGTACATGGAATCGTACATTATTAGTAATATATTATCGTAGCTAACGAGTATACAAACGTACTCCAAACAGCTCTGAAATGAGGCCTCTTTGACAGCTGGTCCACCTAAGATGTTTTATATGTCATTGTAGTCCACCAGTTCTTTATATACCCTTAATGTTTTATATTATGTATTTGTTATAATTTTCTTTTAAATGTGAATGCGCTAAGACAAGGAGGCAAAATTTAATGTTTTTTCTTAGTGTTTATCGTGCATTTACCTTGATGCACTGAAGAACCCTGAAGCATATGTATACATAGGGTTTTTCAGGCAGAAAACGGTTATACTTACAGAAATTAGGTGATGTTTGTCAAGGCATTAATCATTCAAAACACAAATTAGCTACTATTTAAACTAGCATTGAGCATAACCTTGTGTCCTTATGGTTACAGTTTGATAATAATTTGTAGCGCGATGGCTAAGACGTCGGACTTGCGATCAATTGGTTGCGGGTTCGAACCCCACTCAGTGCTCTACCGACATGAACACACCCCTAACGTAAGTATTCAGCTTAGCTGGGGGGTTAACAATAATACTAGTTATGTGTTACCCACGGTTCAATGGATATAGCATTGTAATTTAAATTTTTATGATAATGGAAGTTAATTTATTTTATCACTTAATTGTAGATTTGAGGATCCATAGTTTTGCAGTCGTCGGTAAGAAAATTACTTGCTGTATGTATAATCAATATAATATACATCCAGAAAAAAATATGTCAATTTAATTAAAAAATTTGCAATATAGTTTTTAAACACGTAATTCGAATGAAAAAAACATCTGTGTTGAATTTAGTCGATAATGTTTCCACAGCTGATGAGATATTATTTGTACAAAATGATAGGCTATCTCCGGCATGTATATAAGACGAGGCATCGGATATCTTTTGGACAATCGTTATTCCGGTTTACATTTCCACATCCACCTATAAAGATGAAGGCTTGTTTTGGTAAGTATATATATTACTGTTATTTTAAAAACTTTTTGGTATTGTTTAACAATAGTTTAAATTTAGACTCTTTTTATGCTGTAGACAAATTTTAAAGTACATGTTTTGACAAACTGTTCTAAAATTGTAACTTTGTGAAAAGTAAAAATAATAATAAAAAGTAAAAATAAAATAATAATAATAAAAGTAAAATTGAAACATTGCAAAATTATATTAAGAGATAGTTTTCTGATTGGATAATCAAATCTATTTTAAAAGTACTTACGTAGATTATCTAATTTTATGATAATAATCGAATCCCCTAGATATAAGAAGTTAAAGAAAGGGATTTTATTTACATTGAAATCTCTATCTGAATCAGAATGATTTTACGATTGTTTTGTCAAAACTGTTTTATGTCGATGTTTGCGTTACATATACAATGTAGGTGTAGGTTGTATGCGTAAGATAACTGTTTTTGACTTGAAATATGAGTATTATACTTACTGTTTTTTTCTTTAGTGGTTGCAGTTTTGGCACTTTTCGTTTTGGCGGACGCTTATACAGGTGAGTCATGTAAGAAATTTTGCGGATAAAGTTAGTTTTGTGTTTACAATTTTTTTTTTTTGTTTACTTTGGGTCCAAGTATTCGAAATTATCTTTCTCTTGACATGTGAAATTTAAGTAAGTATTTACCTATTTTCATCTTCTTTCAATCACTATTTACTCTCATAATTTTTTTATACGATGATGATATTAAACGGAGTACTTTTGTCCTAACTAAGACCTAAGCAATATTATGTGTTTAAGGTGTAAGAATTTGAATTTATGATTTCAGTACCCACCGTGAGCGACAACCCTTCGAGTGATGCCGGTAAGTTTATACAGGGTGTAAGATGTACACCGTGCCGAATATTGAAATAGTGTATTTAGATCATTATTCTGAGTCGAAAATCTAATAAAAATATAATAAATAATTTCAAATCCGATGCAAAAACGATGGATGTTATAAATTTAATAAGTGTAGGAATCTTATCTCTAAGAAATCTATCTTAAATCGAGAGAAGTTACTTGTATTGGTAATCTGGGTGTTATCTATAAGTTTGACGTCGATGTCTGTGTGTGTGTATGTGTCTGTCTGTGGCATCGTAGCTCTCAAACGGATGGACCGATTTCGATGCGGTTTTTTCATTTGAAAGCCAGTTTTTGCGGTGGTTGTTAGCTATGTTTGGGTAATATCGGTCCAGCAGTGTAAGAGTATCAGCTCTTTTCGAAAATGATGTAAGGCATTTTGTAACCGTTGAAGGGATTTTCGAGTCGGGGCTGTTTTAAATTTATTAAAATATTACATAATATGCACTTTATATAAGTGTATAATGTGTATTACAAGTATATAATGTGTCAGAATAATAAATATCATTTTATCCAGGTCAAAGCGTGCACTCAAATCAAGGCAATAAAACCATCAAAGCTAATATGATGTTTAATATGAATCATCAAAACCAGATAAATGTAAATTTTCAACTTAATTTGTCATTTTCATCTTTTTCATTTCTACCATGCACCAATGGTAGGATTCTAAAGACATCAGGCTGTTATTACTTGGTTAATCATTTTTACCACCTCCAACCATAGGCCCTCAGCTTCTGTAATTATCTACCATATTGTTATGTGTTCGCTGCAGCTTTCAATTTCATGTTTCCGTAAAAATATGTACAAAATAAGAACAACATTCAAAAATTAAAATATTCTCATTCCATTAATCGATATCGATCCACCACATATCGATTAATAACATTTTGAAGTATATACTTTAAACGCCAATTTAATTTTATGATTTCAGTCCAAGTCGTGAGCAACAGCGATCCTGGAACTGATGCTGGTAAGTTTATAGTTTTTTATAAATTTTAATATAATATATACTAATACATTTATTGATGATCTTAATTAAATGGATAAAATGATATTACAAAAGTCTAGCTCACATTCATTTATTAAAATATTCTCATTCCATTAATCGATATCGATCCACCACATTTCGATTAATAACATTTTGAAGTACATACTTTAAATGCCAATTTAATTTTATGATTTCAGTCCAAGTCGTGAGCAACAGCGATCCTGGAACTGATGCTGGTAAGTTTATAGTTTTTTATAAATTTTAATGTAATATATACTAATACATTTATTGATGATCTTAATTAAATGGATAAAATGATATTACAAAAGTTTAGCTCATTTTATTTTTCTAACAAATAGAGGAGGCAAGTATCTAACAAGAGTACATAGGAGCGTACTTTATAAAAAAGGTTAAACTGAATATAGTGATAAATAGACAAAAATAATATCATCCAGAATGACATATTATGTGCAAAACATGAACAGTAGGAACTTAGTTAATGAGCCGTTTAATACTTGCAGTTCCCGCTCGGCTTCACTCGTGTGTACAAATTTATGTCTTTTAAGTGGAACCCTAATTTTTTTTCCAAAATAAAAGTAGCCTAAATTACTCTTTATAACACCAGCTATTTATCAGTGAAAGTCCCATGGAAATCGGGATCATGAATTCGGAAAAAAAAACAGACAGACAGACAAAAATCTTAAAAACTGATTTTTAGGCATAGGTATCGTGCAAATAACTGTTTTACAAACAGGCACTTCAATTTTATTTATTTGTATTGATGATGTATTGATAACAACAGAAGCATATCCAGCAAGGAAGCCTCATTGTAATTTTGTAATTCAGTAAATATCGTAATCCGAGTGACGGCGCTAACTTTATGTTTAAAGTTTTTACAGTTATATTTATCAGTGTCTTGACCAAGGTCCCTTTGAGATCCAAATATTTCACCATTAAATTTTGTTTTTTTTTTGTTTCAGTTCTAGTCGTGGACAACAATCCACAATCTGGTGGTATGTTTATTTAAGATTAAGTTTAAGAAACACTCATCCATTTTCCTACTTCGGTCGCTTTGTATATTTTGAGGATATCTTTTATACATAAGTTTTTTAATGTTTCGTCTACACACAGAAACCATTATCTGATGATTTGTTAACACATACACTCGACATTATACTTAATTTTTTTAATTTTGCATTAGAAATCTATGATCACAAGGAACTATTTATTACATACACTGCTCCTAAATGTAAAGATTTTGTATTAGATTTATTATTATGTAATTCCTGCCGCCTTAATTATCATAATTTTTGTGTATGGGTCACTATTTTCTGGGTATATCTGCGTGTGGGGGTAATTGTGTGCAGGAGAGAAAGAATATTCGAGGTCACCAAAAATATACTTTATTCTTACTGAGGAATTACAAAAGCACAAGCATCGGTAATGAGAATCTAACAACGACTGGCTATAACGCATTCCGCGCTACACAACTCACAGCATCACCACTTCATAATCAATAATACTTATGAATAATAACGTCTATTTATTATTGTTACAGATATCCAAGTCTACCGTAAGTACTTTATTAGTAGTATATTGTACATACATCTCAATGCAATTTAAAACTAAATAATGAATACATTAATTGTTTATATAATTTTCGTCTATTATGATGATATATTCGGAAAAAAAATTTAAAGAAGTTTCGGATTTTTTCCTAAACTTGTTGCCAAATTTCATGATTTTAGCTAATAGGTTTTGATTTACCTGCTGTAGTGTTAAAATTGGTAAAAATAAAAGATTTAAATATCCGTATCCTTTGAATGTATAGACTTGGTAGCTGAATTTTTTAACAGCTTCAAGGGACCATAGACATAAGTATTTGATATTAATTTCAACTTAATACTTCTACGCATTCCTGAGAAAAAGGGGTTTTGATGGATAGACAGACAGACAGGCGGACAGACAGACATAAGGGATAACGATGTGATCCTATTAGGGTTCCGTTTTTTCTTTTAGGGAACGGAACCCTAAAAACTGTTGGATAGCTCGTCATTAAAGATTACATCAGGTTTAAAGCAGTAACTGTACAAAATGTATTTATACGTTTTTTAAAACCGGATTTTAAGAAATCCTACTTTGCAATGTATAATAACTCACAACTTTTTTTTCAGCTGACCAGTTCTTTGCTGGAGGTAGTCAAGCTCCCGGCGCCGGTAAGCAGACATATTGTAGAATAGATTATTCTTGATCGTGCACTTAGAGGTTATAGTAAAGTAACAAAGAAAAATTATATGAACATAGAAGTATGTTGTACCTATGTACAATATCTATGCGGAACATAATTATGTTGTTTGTAAAAGCAAGGTTTTTTAACATTCGCGTTCCAGTATATATAATTATGTAAATGTACGGGAATCAACGCGATCACGTAATAAGTTTAACAATACTTTGAAAAAATTGTCTGATGTTTCGACCACGTAGCAATGGCCGTGGTCATAGGCCGACTGTTAAAGGCCAATCATATAACATGTCATGGCTGCTTCAGTAGCTATCAGTTATTACATTAGAATGAAAACTTTTGTGAGTGGGATATAGTGTGTATTTCGGGGATGTCCGACTAGTTTCGGGCCCGACGCGTCGGGCTTTATCAAGGGTTGAAGCGAACTACCGCGTTAGTGTCAAGCGTCACACTGTCATATAACTGCTATCTGTTAACTTATTATATCTACATAATATAAATATATAGAATTTATTATATGTATATTGTTCCCTCTTACTACATTATCTATAATATGTAACTAGCTTTTGCCCGCGTTCGTGTATACTTTGTCGATCAGTTTAAGTATCCTTCGGGAAACTTGCCTGTTGACCTAGTGGTTAGTTACCCTGACTGCTACGCCATAGGGCATGGGTTCGATTCCCAACTGAGTCTGGGTGTTCTTTGTGCGCATTCTCATTTATATTATTAGTTAGGGTTAGGACTAATAACATTTTGAAGACGACTAGTATTTCACCTATAAATTTAGTTTTTTTTTGTTTCAGTTCCTTCACCTGGTGGTATGTTTATTTATGATTAAGTTTAAGAAACACTCATCCATTTTCCTACTTCGGTCGCTTTGAGGTTATATTTGATTATAATTATGTACTTACAGATCCCCTAGGGTAGATACCTATACTTAAGTTTTTGAATACTTTGTCTACACTCAAAACGATAATCTGATAATTTTTTAACACATATACTCGACATTACACCTTTTTTTTAGTTTTGCTTTAGAAATCTGTGATAGCACGGAACTATTTATTACATACGCTGCTCCTAAATGTAAAGATTTTGTATTAGATTTATTATTAATTCCTGCCGTTTTAATTATCATAATTTTTGTGTATGGGTCACTATTTTCTGGGTATATCTGCGTGTGGGGGTAATTGTGTGCAGGAGAGAAAGAATATTCGAGGTCACCAAAAATATACTTTATTCTTACTGAGGGATTACAAAAGCACAAGCATCGGTAATGAGAATCTAACAACGACTGGCTGTAACGCATTCCGCGCTACACAACTCACAGCATCACCACTTCATAATCAATAATACTTATGAATAATAACGTCTATTTATTATTGTTACAGATATCCAAGTCTACCGTAAGTACTTTATTAGTAGTATATTGTACATACATCTCAATGCAATTTAAAACTAAATAATGAATACATTAATTATTTATATCATTTTCGTCTATTATGATGATATATTCGCAAAAAAAATTTAACAAGTTTCGGATATTTTTATTTACTTCTTGCCAAATTTCATGATTTTAGCTAATAGGTTTTGATTTACCTGCTGTAGTGGTAAAATTGGTTAAAATAAAAGATTTAAATGGCCGTATCTTTTGAATGTATTGACTTGGAAGCTTAATTGTTTAACAGCTTCAAGGGACCATAGACATAAGTATTTGATATTAATTTGAACTTAATACTTCTACGCATTCCTGAGGAAAAGGGGTCTTGATGGACAGACAGACATACGGATAGCGAAGTGTTCCTATAAGGAAGCCGTTCACCCTTTTAGGGAACGGATCCCAAAAAAATGTGTTGGGAAGCTCGTTTATTAAAGAAGATTAACATCAGGTTTAAAGCAGTAACTGTATACAATGTATTTTTACGTTTTTTAAGAAATTCTACTTTGTATTCATAACTCACAACTTTTTTTTCAGCTGACCAGTTCTTTGCTGGAGGTAATCAAGCCCCCGGCGCGGGTAAGCAGACATATTGTAGAATAGAGTACATAGAGTAGATTATTCTTGATTGTGCACCAATAGATTATAGTAAAGTAACAAAGAAAAATTATAATTATGTACATAGGAGTATGTTGTACTTGTGTACAATATACGGAACATATGTTGTTTGTAAAAGTTAGGCTTTTAAACTTTCGAGTATATCCTACTAATATTATGAAGGTGAAATTTTGTGAGGATGTATGGATGTGTGGATGTATGGATGTTTGTTACTCTTTCACGCAAAAACTACTGAACCGATTGGGATGAAACTTGATATGAAGATAGCTGGAGACTTGGATTAACACATAGGCTACTTTTTATCCCGATCTTCACACGGCATCGGCACTTACGCGGGTGAAACCGCGGGGCGCAGCTAGTAAAATATGTAAACGTACGGGAATCAACGCGATCACGTAATAGGTATTACATAACTTCGAATTGCCTGATGTTTCGACCAGGTAGCACTGGCCGTGGTCACTGGTCGACTCCTAAAGGCCAATCATAGAACATATTTTATGAGCTGTCTGTTATTATATTAGAATGAAAACTTTTGTGAGTGGGATATAGTGTGTATTTCGGGGATGGCCGACTAGCTTCGGGCCCGACGCGTCGGGCTTTATCAAGGGTTGAAGCGAACTGCCGCGTTAGTGTCAAGCGTCACATTGTCATATAACTGCTATCTGGTAACTTATTATATCTACATACATATAAATTTATAGAATTTATTATATGTATATTGTTCCCTCTTACTACATTGTCTATAATTTATGTAACTATCTGTTACCTGCGTTCGCGTAGACTTTGTCGATCACTTCAAGTATCCTTCGGGAAAAACACTGCAATAGGCCCACTAAGGGTAGTAGGTATCAACCACTAGGTATACTCTAAGGATGCCTCCAGTAATTCTCTAGTATTTGTTTTTAAATGCTTTTCCATAACGTACATCAAATGTAACGTATGGCAAAAGTAGAAAAAAAATTCAGGAATAAGGTCTCATACCAGAAAAACTGCATTTGACGTGTTATTAATTATTCTACTCGCTGACATACTGAAGTTGGTAAACATAGTAGGTTCGGTGTAAATCTTGATTTTTATTAGGGATGTTTCATTTAATTATAAAAAAATCGGTTTGTTTGCATATCAGACGAATAAATTAGGACTTAACACGAGATGTGCAATTCGACCTAAACTTTAGGTAACTAAAAAGGTATCGTTTCTTATAATAACCACCCGTCCACGTGAGTAAAGTTATAAATACATACGTCATATTAAAAATGTATCGTTAAAAAAAGTATTAATCGGTTAAGTAATTGTATTAGAAATATTATACATATACCTAACTTATTTAATAGTTTTAATCTTTTACTAAACACACTTGCAGACTTACACTCTTGACACTTGCTAATTACTATTAATTAATTTGCTTTTGGTTTCAGCTCGTCCTCAACATCCCAGTGAGTATATTATTTTAATATTTTTGTATATTTTGAGACACTGACCGTAAACACCTTCGTTCCCCACCGCGGTTATCTGTTACTATTGTATTTCTATTCCGAATTTATAATATTGAAAACACGTTGAGTACTGACAGTTCAAGGAGAGTTTGTTGTGTCCTTTTGATTACTTCGTGGTGTTCCTAGTGTACCTACGTGTGTTTTTTACTTAAAACTTTTCTTTTGTTCACAGGCATTTCACCCGCATATTATGTACCTCAAAGAGTTCCACAAGAATGTAAGTATATCCTCGATGTTCTAACTGTTCTAAGTAAAAAGAGTATGTGTGTATCTACATAGTATTAATGTGTCTTGTGGACTGCTAGACATGTTTTAGGGTTTTTATTTTACATCCTTTAAAATTTATCTATGAAAGAAATTGCATGCACTATATTTTTTCCTTATTTTCTCTTTATGTGGCACTGTGTCTATGGTTTCACTTACCAGGATAAACACAACACTAAAACAACAACAGTAAAAAATTGGTTGCCTGTAAAGTCGGTATACGGGCGAAAGTTTTACGTGACAACGACTTTGAGTGGTAAAATCATTTTAATGTGAATATTCATTCGTATAGTAGGAAGAAGGATGAAATAATAGTAACAATTTAAAACATTTATTTATACAAAGAATTATATTTAAAACGCGTGCCTCTCACTCGCTCTCATTGTGAGCGCATAACGTGAGCGGAGCGTAACGCAGTTTCTTGAAGTGTCACCCGGCAAACCAATTTATAAGACGTTGTCACGTCAAAAATATCATTATATTTAACTATGCTTTGCTATTAGATCAAGAACCAGGCGGCTTAGAATTGAAAGCCTTTACGAGCAAAATTAATTTTTTTAGGTTTGTTTATTTATTTCTCTTACTATGTATATTCAAATAACGCAAATATTTGTAGCAATACGCCATTTTATTCACTATTGAACCAAAGACAAGGCGGCTCAGAAAATTGAAACCAATTGTTATGAGAATAGTCAAGAATAACTTCTCAAGCGCTTTAGGTATTTTTGATATTTAAAACGCTACCATTTTACTTCAAATAAAATTATGTACGGGGACCTGGAATTGTTCCTTGCGATATACGACCAAAATTTTATTATTTTGCAGCGCAAATATTTTTCGTAATACGGCAGTTTTCGTGCGTAGCAGTTATATGATGACTTAAGTAATAAGTAATGGTATTTGATTGGTTACGGAACTGTGTTTTTTTTGCTTACAGGGCTCCGTGCCGGAGCCTAGAAAACTCTACAGGCGAACAACAAACATCAGCCGCACGAAACAATAATTTGAGACATTAAATTAATAAATTGCAGCTATTAATTTGTATTTTCATTACCTATTATTGTCACAACAACAACCACTATTACAACTACACTCGAAATAAAAACGGTTAGCTTTACTACTGCACTACTTTTGACAGCATATTCGCCACAAAGCTTGCCATAAATAAAACCGGCAGCGACTACGTATAATCAATCACATACAATTGAACGTAGGTACGTTCAAGCGTAATATGTGTGCATAAAGTTCGTAGCGCAATGCAATGTAATGATGCATCATTAGCTCGGTTTGCAACCGTTGTATAACGTATTGTTAGCAACAACCTTACCACTATTGCTTTATGCCACGTTTCTACAATCAAGATACAATTCATTTTGAAGAAAACACTTCAAAATGTATCGAAGAAATTCGATACATTTTGAAGTTTTAATACAAAAAAAGGAACTGCGCCTCAAGCCGCGAATAAAAGTGTGTTTGTGATGTTTATGGACCTAAAGCAGTGTCAGTAAGAGTAGTACTAAGTTGGTTCTAGCGTTTTCAGTCCGGGAATTTAGATATTAAAGATGTCGCTCGCTCTGGTCGCCCTCATACCGATAAAGTTGATACCAGTTTTCAAAAGATCGGCATTTGCGGCCGAGGAACTGAGTATTGACCACAAAACAGTTTTGACCCATTTGAAAAAGTCTGGCTACATAAAAACACTCGATATTTGGATGCCACACGAGCTCACTAAAAGAAACCTAATGAATCATGTACTCATTTGCGATTCTCTATTGAAACGTAATGAAACCGAACCAGTTTTGAAAAGATTGATCACTGGTGATGAAAAGTAGATTACCTTCGATAAGAACGTGCGAAAAAGATCATGGTCAAAGGGTATTCAAGCTCCACAGACTGTAGCAAAACCCGGATTAACACGCAATAAGGTGATGCTGTGTGTATGGTGGGATTGGAAGGGCATCGTTCATTATGAGCTTTATCGCCTTTTAATGAGACTCAGGCAAGAAATTAAGAAGAAACGGCAGGAATTGGTCAACAGAAAAGGAGTGGTCTTTTATTATGATAACGCCAGACCACACACATCTTTGGCCACTCATTGTGAGAGCTTGGTTGGGAAGTGTTAATGCATCCACCGTATAGTCCTGACCTTGCACCCTTAGATTTATCACCTGTTTTGATCTCTTCGGAATTCTTTGGGTAGTGTTAGGTTAACATCAAAAGAGGACTGTCAAAACTACTTGTTGCAGTTTTTTGATGAAAAATTCCAAGATTTCTACAGCAAGTATGTCACTACCTACAAGATGGCAACAAGTTATCGAACAAAATGGCACATATATATATATTATAATTAAATGTATTTTAACTTTGAAAAAAAAATGTCTTTAATTGGTAAATAAAATACGAAGAAACTTTTTCCCCGACCTTATTTATGCCTCTTGTCAGACGCACTAATGGCGTCGCGTCACCGGTATAACTAGTCATAATAATGTCTAATAACTCATTTTCATTTAATCGTTAATTGTTTTATCATCTACTATAGTTTACCCTCATTTAAAAAAAAATAAAAACAAGTTTTTGATGTGGCGACAACAGTATACATCGCCAGATAATTCTGAACTTTGAAATATCATGCTAAATAAGTAACATCTTCTAAGTTACTTCACCCTACCTTTTAGAACAAAATTAACTCACGGGGAAAATTGAAATTTGGAATAGTTAAAGTTTATAAATGTAAAAGAAGTGAAAAAACCAACAATTTTTAAATACTGTTGTAACCTTTTTTATAAAATAATGGTTTAAAATGTCCTAGAATATTATTATTAATCACTTCTTCCGTAATGTATGATACGCAATTCTCTTATCAGATGGAAATAAGATGTGGGACTATGACAAATCATTGATCTTAGCAAAGAATAATAAAAGAGATAAGATTATGTCAAATGTTTAGCATATATTTCTATAATATGTGAAATGTTATGTATTATTGTTGATAGATTAGGGTTTTTATTAAAGAATCGCTATAGTAAGTCGTTACCGGTATAGTAATCAATTTTCATTACTAAACAAATTTTACTTACATTTTATTATTCATGCTGTTCGCCGACAAGCAGCACTAAATTATAAAAAAAGCTTTTTCTAAATTAGAGGGCGAATCTGTCTCACTATCACCAAAACAAGCGTTGTTGATATTCGTAGAACCCGTTTTAACTAGTCGACAATACAAAATAGTTAGGAATACCAACAAGAAATTCTTCCCTTGTTATTTAAATCGATTTACAGCTTTTAGTAGACCATACTGTTAAGGGTATATCCGTGTTTTTAGTAAAGGTTCTAACAACAGTAAGAGTGGCAGGTCCAACTATACTGGTTCCACTTCCCTTTAACCAACTTAGCTCATGGGTAGGGCAACGGACTCGTGAAGCGCACGAGGGACGGTCGCTGGGCCGACATACCGGGCTGCAGGCAGTCTAAACTGGTGCTGACGAAGGTCTCACCACGTAAGAGACACAGTTGCGTTGTTATCACTTTATATTCCAAGTGTAAGTTGTGGCAAATATTTCATAATTTCAGTTTCTTATTCAATTGTTTCAAGCGTAAACAGCGCTTGAATCCAGTGCCGCGTAGCCTTAAATCATTTTTTTAAAGACATAATAATATGGTATTTCAACACAAATTAAAATATAAATCCTGTATTAATTGTCAACATTTGTTTTGTTTCAGATATTGGTTTCTATGACCTCTCGATTATTTACTATGTTTGACAAATAATACGAAAATTATGAATGTTAATTATTGACTTAAACAAACAGTACGGACATTTTAAAATTATGGCGGCACATTGTTTTATGTATTAACACTTAGCGACAGAGACTTGTTACTTAAATCGACATCGGCTCGGCTAAGACTTGTTCTTTTGGTTTTTATATAATTTATTTAAATATTTTACATCAAAATTACAATAACGTTTGATGCTTTCAAACATGTAAAAATAATTTTATTACCTAATATTCTACACCATTCCGTAAAACCATAACATTCCTTTTATAAAAAGCCTTTATAAAAATTAAAAAAGCTTTTATAAAAATTTTTGGTGTCAATTCTGTTGAATTTCTCTCTTAACTATAATTTACTAAATTTTCTTCATACAAGATGTAAACCTTGTACCCTTCGAAACAAGGTCTTATTTTAAATGTAAACAAGTAGGTAACATGCGTCGCTATCGAAATAAGCAATTTATTTGTCGACTAAAGTCTGACACGCTTAAATAAACTTTAATACTACGTAGCGAGAGCCGCTATCCGTTGAATGCCATCTCTTTTGCTCTGTGTTTTTAGTAAGCGTCTTCGTAGGTGTCGATTAAAATAACCTCATCTTAGTTTGTTTTGAACAAGTTTTTATATGGCAATTATACGGCATTTGAATAAATGGGGACTCTCGCTGCGTGGAAATAAAGTTGAGTATACGTTGACAGGTTTTAGTGAAATTTAGTTACCTGCCGCTGAGAAATAGATGCCAGTAACAAATAGACCTTGTTGCGAAGAAGACAAGGTTGATTTCATATGAAGAAAATAAGTTAGGTTTTAGTTTAGTGAGTCTGACAATAGAATCGGCACCTGCCTAATTTCAATAGCCTGCCTAAGTCCATTCATTTAAGGCTCCATGAAAACAAGATAAAAATCTTATCACAAAGTCACTATATAAGATGGTCATGCATAGTATTATAAAGCAAGGATCAATAAACCTCTCGATCGAAATAAGTTTCTTTTTTCTTAATTTGTTTTCCACGCCAAAACTACCCACTAGATTCTTTTATTCCATTCCAAGGTTGCCTGGAAGCAATAGCTTAATTATTTATTGATAAGGCCGCCCTTTGTACATATCAATTTTGTCACCTTAATGGTGTTTGGTGTTCATTAAAGTTCATTCTATTCTATAATTACGTGTAAGTACAACTGTAAGTACAACGCATTTGGAACAGTACGGTTTACTAAAAAAAAGAAAAGTGGTGTACGATTTTTTTTGGGACTACGACTATAAAATGCATAACAAATTACTAGTAATTTTTTAACCCCTCTAGCTAAGGAGCATAATTATGCTTGTGTTCGAAGTGTTCATAGATATAGAAACCGTGCAGCGGAGAGTACCACATATTAAAGTATTTAAGAGGGAACGATTGCAACTTTTAAAACATTTGGAAAGAGATAAACCTATTCAAATGGCATTTAGAAATTGGGATTTTTATGAACATATTTACCTAAAACTACATAGCATCCATTGGTTAAGACTGCATAATAATTAGAAAAGCCAAGATATGTCAGTTTCGGCCTGCAAACAATTCGATCACTATTCGATCATTGTAAAGTGACAAACGTAACAATTTATTTGAATTTACAATATTGGTATGCTTGTGTTGTTTCAGGGTCTCTCCACCTAGTCTCATCGTGCGAGTTATTTTTTGCACCCATAATTTACAATATACAAAAAAAGTTAGCGTACTAACAACAAACTAGTGTTAAGGAGAATTCGAAGAGGAAAATACACTAGCATTGTTTATACTCTCAAGATATTTGGACAGGTAGACAGGTTATTATTAGCAGACAAGCGTATCTCTATAAAAGACCAAGATTTAATATTTTTTGACAATCACTGTTCTGTTTTGTATCTCTACGGTATAATATATACTGTAATATAACATGAAGGCTTATACTTATTTGGTAAGTGTTTAATTTTATTGTTCTACTAATACAATGTTACCTACATTGTTTTACAGAAAATTTTGTTTACACAAACTGTCTTAGAAATGTTATTAACATAATTATGCCTTGAAGTATGAAAAAGTATTTGAATTTGATTATTATTATAAGGACAGATGATTAAGTTAATATCCAGATTCAAATAGAAGGTTGGTGTACAAAGGCCTGTATTACGACACGTGACTGAGGTTTGTTTTTTAAATGGCCAATTAATTGTCCTTGTACGGATGTCGCAATGGTTTAAGTGGTCGCCTCGCCTCTACGCCGCGCCGCGCCAAGTGTTGTAGGTTCATTTGTGTGATCCACAAATATTTGTCCCTAGTCTGGGTGTTCTTACGTTCGTTTTATAAATGTTTGTGAAGCTCCCGCAACACGCTACACGGCATCGCACGTGTAGCAGAGACATCTTCAACAATCATCATCATATTTCAATCAACACAAAATTTTAACAAATAATACACTTAAACCCTCTTCATGAATCACTTTGTCTATTAGTGAAAACCCAATGAAAATCCGTCCGAACAGACAGACAGACGCGGCGGTGCACTTTGTTTTATTAACCCCCGACGCAAAAAGAGGGGTGTTATAAGTTTGACGTCGATGTCCGTGTGTGTGTGTGTGTGTCTGTCTGTGGCATCGTAGCTCTTAAAACGGATGGACATTTCGATGCGGTTTTTTTCATTTGTTTCCTTGCGGTAGTTCTTAGCTATGTTTGGTTAATATCGGTCCAACAGTGTAAGAGTATCAGCTCTTTTCCAAAATGATGTAAGGCATTTTGTAATCGTTGAAGGGATTTTCGAGTCGGGGGTGTTTTAAATTTATAATTATTATATTAGTGATGTGGGAGTTGTCATTTTTAACAAAAAAAAACGGGTTCTATGGATATGCCAGACAGGTGGCATACCGTTTTGGTATTGAATACGGCTTTTCTGCCTCTGAGTGATCTAGAGTGACCAGGATCATGTCGTATGTTATATATATATAAAACATGAGATTGTAGTCTTAGTTTAGTTAGTTTCACCGGCATTTGTGGTCTTGCTGCTAACTGTAGTAGCGTGAAGTTAAATGCCATAATTACAACCTTCTTCCGGAATTGGGTTATCAGATGCAAAAGGGGTTTTTGTCTGGTACTTCCAAAGATTAAACCAAACGAAATATCAAACCCTTCAGCTTTATTATATTAGAATAGATTATGAATTGTCAGATTACATCATCTTAGATCTATTTATAAAAAGAAGTAAATAAAGAGACCGACAATTAGTACCTAAGTGATAACTGTGACACAAACTCGGCAAGCGGATGCGAAAGGAATCGTATTGTGTGACCATTAAGGTTCTTTTTTTACCTCCGATGCAAAAATGAGGGGTGTTATAAGTTAAACGTGTGTATCTGTGTGTCTGTCTGTGGCATCATATCTCCTAAACGGATGAACTGGTTTTGATTAATTTTGTTTTGCTTGAAAGGTAACTTGAACGAGTGATTTTAGCTATAATTTAAGAAAAGCTGTTCAGCCATTCGAAGATCATTAGCTCTTATCTATTCGTTAAAGGGATTTTTGAGTTGGGTTATAATACATTTTTAAGTTATACTTGTTTACAAGTTACCTACGAATCCCATAAAAGTTCAAGATGCCATGCTGTCGATTAGAGATACAATATATCCTGATAGTGCTGATGCACCAGGTTTACCAACACCAGCCGTGTTCCGTTCGTGGCAAGGACACCACTCGGTGTAACATGAATTAGTTCATACAAAAGTTGGTCTAATGGTTAAAGACCCTGACTGCTGAGCCAGACGTCGTGACTTCGATTCCCACCCAGGGCAAATAATTGTGTGATGAGCATGATCATTTGTTCTGTGTCTGTATATCTATATAAGTATGTTTATCAGCAGGCTGGTTACCATAATACAGGATTCCGGACCGATACGACCTTCAAACCTTCAAGAAATTACTCATACTCCCATCTAAGGCCAACGCACATGTGACCCTTGTGTTCCAAGTGTCCATGGGCGGCAGTGGTTACTCGTTTGCCCCCTGTAAAATAAAAAAAAAATAAAAATACAGGCTCTGCCTAGTTTGGGATCAGACAGCCGTGTGTGAGATGTGTGAAGTTACTAAAAAAAAGTATCCTATAAATATCTCAATGTGCCCACATCCTGAGTGATCCCTTACTTGGTTTCGAGCTGGAATTGAAAAGTCCCTGATCAGTTGATTTGAGTAATTTAATAAAGTCTTTTAAATGGAAAGACTTAAAAATACCTAACAAGTTTGTATAAATATTTATTGAAAAAAATTACTGAATTATTAACTTTACAAAGTGATAAGGCTATTTAACGTGTGTAATGTGTATACACAGATGTACAAGACGACTGGCATAAATAATGCACTTGACTTGTTTATTTAAGTGTTGTAACACATGTACATATACCTAGATGCAGCTTACTTGTCATTATCTACAATGATTAATATTAATTATTCTGGAAATTTATAAATTAATGACTTCATATAGTTTATTCTAATCCAAGAATAGATGCACTAAAGTACAAAGTAACTATAACCACTTAGAGCCATGCTTCGGCACGTATTCGGCTCGACCGGAGTGATACCACGGTCTCACAGAAAACCGGCCGTAAAGCAAAGAGGGAGGTTACCGGAGGCCAAAACCCCCCTCCTCTCCTTTCCCTACTCCCACCCTTCTCCTATACCCATCCTTCTCCGGTAGGTAAAGGTATGCGTAACCTTAAAGACCGGCAACGCCCTTACCACCACCACCAGGTGACCCGTCCACTCGTTAAAAAAATTACAAGTAAGTAAGTTCACAAAGAATAGTTGGCTGCTAGATGACTCATAAGTACTCATAACTGAATTGACTTGTATAATAAAAATAAAAACAATGAAATGGATTATATTAAATTAATTGATATTTATATTATTTTTGATAATGCAAAATGTGAACTTCAAATAACTTGATGATTCTAATATAAAACTAATAAAATGTGATGATCAGTGATGAATATTGCTTGCTAAATGGCGGAATATAGCTGCACTAAATGTTTGTTCTATCAGTATAATATGTAAACACCAATTGTATCAACCTATATTCGCAATAAACTATTTGAATTGAATTGAATTGAATGATTTTTCCGACTAATGCGTTTTCATTATTGTTTAATGTCCCCAGTTCAAGATCAATAAATGAAAAGTGTATATTACTATTAAAGACTTGGGACTTCGGGACACTACCGGTCCTTTGACTCGGGCGGAAAAACCGACAACGATCGAAAGTCGCCCGAGACTAGGCGAGGTTGCACGAAGCGAAGCAAAGTGCTTGTCTACACTCTCGTATTCGCATAACTTCGAGCACAGATAAGATAATAGTTACTTCACTTCGAGTAACTTCGCGAGTAGTGTAGAGGGTATTTGATGGCAAGCGCCCTACGCTTTTTAACAATCAAATTACTTAATTATTTTGAATTATTTTCAACTTTTTAGTTCGGTTTGAATTTAAAGTGTGTTTGTTTTTTTTAAACTTTAATTTTTTTTTTTTTTACAATTTTAAAAGTAAAAAGTACTTGTTATCAAGAGACTCGATTTCTCAGTATATCGTATGTGTCGATAGATCTAAAATTATTTTATTTATGCTCTCGTAACCTTGCCAATTAACTTTATAATAGTTCATATTTACGTATTTTTAGGCCAAAGTAATAAAATTATTGTATTGTTTTTGGCCTTGATAAGTGTGTAACTTTTCAAGTATAACGGACGTCTTGAAGTTGATGAAAATTACATTGAAAAGTTACGTTACCTACATAGAAAGATTTTGAATTGATGTTTACTTACTTCAATATATTTAAAAATATATATATCTAAAGTAAATGCGTTTTATTGCTAACTTAATTTGAAATGTTTTGTTCCTATGTTGATTGCATGCATTTAAAATGCAGGTTTTTCTTTTACAGATCGTGGTGCTAGCGATAATAGCCGTGGTGTACGCTGATAGAGGTATGACTAAAAAGAGTTCGGTGAAACTATATTTTATTTCACAAACAACTAACAAAACCTGGCAGACATTATCAATTCAGTATGCTTGTATTCATCTTATATATCTAAAATGACTGATGATGATGATATGAGTACCTAACAAAAATCTATAATACATTTAAGATAAAAATCTTTGCCTTAAAAGAAACTACATAAATAAAAATTTAAAATTTTAAACACCCCCGATTCGAAAATCTCTTTAACGATTACAAAATGCCTTACATCATTTTGAAAAAGAGCTGATACTCTTACACTGCTGGACCGATATTAATCAAAAATAACTAAGAACCACCACAAGGAAACTGGTTTTCAAATGAAAAAAAAACCGTATCGAAATCGGTCCATCCGTTTGAGAGCTACGATGCCACAGACAGACACACACACAGACATCGACGTCAAACTTATAACACCCCTCTTTTGTTGCGTCGGGGGTTAAAAAAGATAGGTGAAATAAATAATAAAATGGAGTCATACCTCATTTCAGTTTTTTTTTATTTCAGTAAAAGTCGTGAGCAACAACCGTCCCAATAATGGAGGTGAGTCAGTATTGTATGGCATTCAAACCTGGTGAAGTTCTCTTCTAATGAAGCCAATTATTTGCTCAATTATTTATGAAGAATTATTTATGAAGAAAAGATAAAAACATGAAGAGTAAAATTTATTTAGTGATCGAAGGGCAGCGTAACGCTTTAACGCTTTGTTGTGCTTTTTGTGCTTTTTTGGAGTTTACTCCTTAAGAATCGACGCATGTAATTAGATATGTGTATATACCTTTCTGTTATACACATATATATATATATATATATATATAATATATACTGTACGGCGTCTACAAATTATGAATTTATATAGAATACCATGAAACAAACCTCATTTGATTTCTTTATTTTTTTTATTTCAGTAAAAGTTGTGGACAACAACCGTCCTAATAATGGCGGTAAGAGAATATTTTTATGGACTAAAACCTGTTGAAATCCTCTTCTTCTTCTTCTTTCCAATTATTTGCTTTACAACTTTTTTTTCTCTGAGAAGGAAAGTGCTTATAATATAATGCTTAATCCTCAAACTTACATGTAATTAATTCGGTTCGGGTTCCAAGATATTTTAACTTTACCTGGGATGAGCCGAATGTCATACTCATGAGTATAGGTTTCAGAGCTGTGACGGTGTGAGTAAGATTAATCCCATCTCATCCCACGTATAAGATTCTTGCACATATGAAAAAAATAGGTAACAAGTTATTGTTAGTACCATAAAGTACCACACCTCATTTAATTTTGTTTTTGTTAATTTCAGTAAAAGTCGTGGACAACAACCGTCCTAATAATGGAGGTGAGTCAATATTTGTATGGCTTACGAACCTATTTAAGTCCCCTTCTCTTTAGGCAAGTTTAGCCTATTATTATTATTTTAATTTTTCTTTGGACTCATGCTTTGCTAACGAGGGAAGGGCTTTTATTATATTTGTGAATCCCCCAACTTTACTTCTAATTTATTAAGTTTAGGGTTTCAAGATAGTTTTACATTTCCTGGGACGAGCCTAATGTCACGCTCATAAGTATCATGGGTATGGGTGCCACAACAGTGACAATATGAGTAGAGGGATTAGTCTCAGAGTAATGAGATAAGTCCCATTACACCTATAAAATCTGCCCACATATAGAAATCTTTTCCATTGAAAAAAATTACTAGGTAAAAGTGATTTTACTATGAAGCATACGAAATTTGAGTTTTTCTTATATTTTAATAAAAGTTGTGGACAACAACCGTCCTAATAATGGAGGTAAGGCAACATTTTTATGGCCTACAAACCTTTCCTTCTCTTTTCAATTGCTTTATTGTCATTAATTTCAATCAATTTCAATTATTTTATTACAAGTAATTCTTGTAAATCTAATTATCATTTTATTGTTACATCATTTGACATTTATTTGCCTTCTTATCTTTGCGAATGATGTCGAGTATTATCTAAATAAATAATAAATACTGAGTATGGACAAGGTCAGAATTTGCACTCCTGTTTGTGTTTAGTATTTTCTTCTACCTCTAGAGTAATAATATAAAATCTTTCAAAAAGAAGACTTTCATGTCTTTATTTCTCATCGAAAGGTGATATAAAATTCTACTTTTCGCGTCTGATGTCATTTCAAGAATGTACTTCAACTTCAACTTTTTATTAATGGCTTTGCGGGGCACAATTTGTCTAATGTCATGAATAGTTAAGAGAAAAAAGTCATAGATAAAACATTAAACAGAATTTCAAAACTGTTTAAAATTAAAATTATTATGTATTTAAACGTTCTTCTTGTTACAGGTTTCAACGTCAAACGTGAGTACCTAGAAGTGTATATCACTTAGTAACAGCTAATTAATATAATCGCTTAGATTATATAAATTCTCAGTATGGTTTTATAAAGTGTTAAAAGTTTGAACAACCCTAACCGCTAATTAAGAAGTCTGTGCCACAATGATAGTCCAGATTGCCCCGTGAAGAGGAATTTAAGGACACATTTGCAGAGATTCTGATTTGACTGAAAAATGTTTAGTAGTTTTTAGTGTTATCTTTGAAAAAACATTTCCCGCACAGTGGGACTAATCCGGGTTACAGGAATTTAATAAAAAACACGACTCAGAAAAATGATTACAAAATCACGTAAATACATATAAAATAAAAAATAATGATGTCTATTAATAAATGAATAGTATTTGCAAACGCGTCCTTTAGACCGTTTATCTTCCATCTTATCTCATCGTTATTTTGTGTTGCATTTCATCACACTGAAGGGACACACAGAGCAACAAAAAGGGATATAAACTGGGGATAGGTAAATCTTCTGTGCTCAATTTAATTTCAAAGTACTTAGAGTCTGTGCGGAAAGAGAACCGTCGTAGGATTCGAGGTCGCAGCAGTGCTAAATTATTTTTTTACACTGTTACGTCATTATTGTTCACTGTATTGTACAGTATTGTTTACTGTCACACTATAATGACGTAAGAATGTTGTCAACATAACAAAAAAGCTAATTTAGCACTGCTGCGACCTCAAATCCTACAACGGTTCCTTTTCCGCACGGACTCTAACTAACATATATCCATAAATAAAGATATGATTGTAATTTAATCTGAAATATTTGCTTCCAGCTAACCCCAGCTTCGCTGGAGGCAGCCATTCTGTAGGCACCGGTAAGTTTATGTGAGAACTATTTGGACCAATCAATTCTAATGTTTAGAAGCGGTGCAACTATGCTTGGATAATCTATTTCTTAGATTTTTTAACTTCTTTCAATAATCTAGCTTATTCTAATTTATAATGTAATGAGTGACTTTCAATATTGACATAGATATCTTTTTACCTTCAAAGTGCGGTCAAAATGCCCAAAACACACAGTTAATTAGATTTAGTATAATCATATAAGTACTGCTATAATGATGAACGAGATTTAAGAGCTGTTGTCATATTATTTTCAGGATTTCATTATTAACAATCCAACCTTGGACCCGAATATGTACAGCCAAGAAAATTTCTAAGCGGTATGTATTTGTATAACACCGTGTACCTAGACAAAGGTCGTCTGCCTTCTTTCTTGTTGACGTGTATAGTGTTTGTCGTTAGACCTGTTTCATTATTAGCTTGGCACATACTCGTTAAAGAACTTGACACACACGAGTTTCGCACCTTAGCTGTGTATTTTATTTTATATTGACACTTCAAATAGTTTTTTAATGAAAATATTTTCAATATGTGATCCTTCTACAAGCATTTAGGTGTTTTTTGTTTTCACAAATTCACGTAAATATTTTTAGAAATAAGGCACGCATGGGTAGTGCCACTATAACGATAAAAAATATCGCATATTAAGCAAATGGCGGACAACACATGTCATATTTTCGTGATTGTTTTACACTTATACCTTATCAGTTTATAGCCCCGTATCGAACTAATCTTTATTTCCTTCTTTTAAGATAGAACGTTTGGCGTGGCAAGTAAATATTTCAACTGAATGTGATAAAATCACTAAAATACGAACTAAAGACAATTTATGTGTAGGCAATGTTTGGATTTTGTTACTTCTATCTTATATAAATCGATTTATTACAGTAAAAATCTACATTTTTTTTTTATTCTGAACTCGGATTACATCTGCACTCTCAGTCTTATAGAGACCTCCCCCGGCCCTATTATTGGCTCCTTAATAAAAAGATTGAGCAAAATGGAGATCTTTGCCCACCAGCGCTGTGACATGCTGAATGATTTATTAATTAAATATTAAAGGTTTTATTTTTACATTTCATATACAAATTGAGTTAATACATGATAAGTAGAGTAAAAACAACTTGTTGCACGGAGGACGCAGTGATTGCAAGGTCACCTCAACTATTGCTACTGTTTCTAGTGTTGCGGGTTCGATCATATTACGTACTAGCAGCGCCCCGCGGTTTTACCCGAGTAAGTCCCGATCCCGTGGGAATATCGGGATAAAAAGTAGCTCATGCGTTAATCCAGGTCTCCAACTATATACATACCAAGTTTCATCGCAATCGGTTAAGTGGTTTTTGCGTGAAAGAGTAACAAACATCCATCCATCCATCCATCCATCTATCCATCCATCCAAACTTTCACATTTATAATATTAGTGGGATTTTTGTGATTCACAGAAAATTGTTCCGAAAAAAGTCCTTCATTTAGGTTGTTTATTTATGTGCGGCACTTTTCAATAAAAAAACATAACGTAAGATCTTTTTAATAAATAAATTTACAAGATCTTTTTTAATAAATAAATTTACTTATTTAAAAAATAAAATGAGTTTAGTTTCCATGTTGCTGTATTTGATGTTTACACAACAGTTCACAATACTGACGAGATAGGAGACGCCCGCAACAATAAATTTTGACCAAGAAAATTAAGAAAAATTAGATTTCAGTTTATAAGACATCGGCATATTTATAAAGAAAAACTACGATATTTTGAGACACAAATCGATCGTAATTCCTAATAAAAGTGTGAAATGTTCTAGTAAAGATTGAATATTGATGGCAAATATTTCTTCAAAGTATTGCTAATAGTTAAACAAATATTACTTGATTAAGGCAAAAGGTGTTTCTATGTAAAATGTATTTATGTCATCTGTCACTGGTATACATGTGACTGAATACAAACAGTTCAATATGTAACTTTATTTATTTATTTATTGGTTCACCCACAACTGTTACACTTTTTCTTACAACTAACATGCTTGTTGATATGTTAAAGCGTACAGTATCAACTTGCAAACACAGCTTTCTTAAAAAAACAAACGTACTTAATTTAAGATGCTAATGCATAATGCTAATATTACAATACAGTGAATAGACAATAATATGTAAATAAAATAAAAAAATAATGTTAGCAGTTGATAATTGTTTAATAGGAGTTGGTTCTGCGGTGGACTTGGTTCCTGAATTTGTAAATGGATAAACCGGAAAATCTAGCTGGTTGTCGAATTTGTTATACAGCCTACTGAGTCTGGGGATTGGAGAGTTGAAGCCAAGGACTGTTTTACACTTAGGATAATTACCAGGGAATGTTAGAATTTATTTTTAGTTGGGGAATTTGATAAAATTGTTTAAAAGCTTGGATATGAATATTAGATCAAGTGATTCTCTGCGCCTTTCAACGGACTTAATGTTAAAGGTTTCTAAACGCTTAGTATAACTGCGTATTGTTCTAGCAATGCCGATACAATAGGCTAGATAGTTTAAAAATCTTTTTTGGATACGTTCCAATCGAAGAGTCTGCGTAGCGTAGTGAGGGCGCCACACAACCATGTACTCCAGTATGCTTTGGACAAAACAGTTGAACTATAATATTTTAATCTTGGGTTTGTGAAAAGGCTTATTTTTTCGGATAATAAAATCAAGTCCTTTACTAGCTTTTTTTATAGTACATTAAACACATATAGTACATTGTACAAGGATGTTGATGGAATGTCCAGATTTTTCTGAAAACGTCTGCATAAAAAAAAAATCATTAAAATTGAAATGAATATTCAGAATATTTCTTTTTAGAAATGTGCGCCTACATTAGGCACATTAGGAATAACATTTTCCAATTTAATTTTGTTTTCAAAAAACCTTTTTTTTTCAAAACCCGTTTCTTTCAAGCTAAATCAACTATTTGTTGGCTATTCACAACGCTCCTAACATTTGACCACAACTTTCTGTAACATGCTGTATAAATTATATTAAAAACCTTTTGTTTTTGAAGTGAGTAAACCAGTCATAAACCAGTCATAAACCAGTCATAAACCAGTCATAAACCAGTCACAAACCAGTCATAAACCAGTCACAAGCCACTCACAAACCAGTCACAAACCAGTCATAAACGAGTCACAAACAAGTCACAAACCAGTCACAAACCAGTCACACACCAGTCGCAATCCAGTCATAATCCAGTCATAAACGAGTCACAAACAAGTCACTAACTAGTCCAAACCCGTCATAAACCAGTCACGCACAGGTCACAGACCGGTCACAAACCAGCCACAAACTAGTAGCAAACCAGTCACCAACCAGTAATAAACCAGTCACACACCAGTGAGCAGACAGACAGACAGACAGACAGAGTCACAAACCATACCCGAATAATTCCTTTATACCTCGAATAGAACTTGAAATTGATATTTTTATGGACACCACACACAGTTTTTTTTTGTGCATGTGGAAACCCCCTCGGGCAGTCACCCCACCGGAATCGAACTGGCTAAAACCACACGGTGTGCCGTACTGCACCTTAAATATGAGGGATCCGGGGACCCTTAGGGCCTCCGGTACTGTTCTGTTCATTTCATATTTTTATTTACATATGTTGATAAAGTTTGATGTACTTATCAAATATTAGTATTGAATTTTGTAAAGGGTACCATCACAGCTCTCATCATATTGCGAAACGCAGGTCCAATAACTAGATAGTCGCAACAAAAATTATACATGAAATACGGAAAAACCTTAATTAACATGTAAATATAATATAAAATTGACAATCCTTCGAGAATTTGTATTACACCCTCTTATGCAACACTTTACCATTTTAGTTTTTGTTTATTAGTTCTTTTAATACCACAAAACCACCAAAATATACACATTTTATTGTTAAAAACGAAGAAAAACTACTAGGAAGGTATTCGATGACAGATGAACTACCACGAACTACGCAATTCTAAAATGGCGCCCTGTCACAAAAGTGGCTACAAGGACAATAGAGGGGGAGGGAGGGAGGGAGAGTGGGCAGAGTGGGGAGAGTGGGCAGAGTGGGCGAGTGAGTAGGAGAGTAATGTGACGTTTTAAGTTCGTCGTATCGTTTAAGTTTGCACTTCTGTCGGCAGTCCCATGACTGCCTCTTTTTTTTTTGGTAACTAGTAATATGTGGTGTGTACTTGTGTCCCTATCCCTAAATTATGTAAGTGACGTTCTGTACGTGGAAAGACCGGTAGGGGTCGACCACGCAGAACATATCAATTAAAAGTTTAATGACAGTACAGGAAGCTCGTCAGTTATGTAAGGATAAAAGTAAGTGGCTGTCTTTGCCTAACGCCAGCATCATTAAAATTGATTATTGGGCATTTTATCTTATTACGACGAATGCCTAATACTATATACAACTATTCAAAAACAACTTTAGCGTCTGAACAAGTGGCACAGTCAGTAAAAAAATTCAAAATCCGAATTTTTCGATCAGGTAATTCTGTGTGTTAAAATGCTCTTTATTTTGTAGTTATGAAATTTGTCATTTATTTAAGTTAGAGCTAAGAATATTTGTTCACAATGAAAATAATGTGTTTATTAACATCATGGATAGAAATTTCATTGTCGTAGACTAGGGTCTCTTCGTCATTAAATTTAAAGTACACCGGCAAACTAAAAACGGGCTTTTCAGTAGTTTGCCACGCATCGCTCGAAACGAATGCCCACCGTCTGTTTAATGGTAAGTATTTAGTTTCAACTGACGCAATGACTCCTGTATGTAATGACTCAATGACAAATCAACGAGTAGCCTTTAACGGACTTGAAAATATTAAAGCAACATAAACATCTCTTAGTGTTTGTCTGTCTCTAAAATAATTCAGAGCGGTGAATATGATCTAGTATAGACCTTGAGTCTCTATACAATATTTGCCCTTCATCCAATGAATGATTGCTATATACAATTGTATGTAGAACCAGGTGGTTGTGGGTCAGGGAGCAACCGTAGTGACAGATGGAGAAAGATATTTCATTCAAATTAATGTTTTTCTTTAATATCTACATTACTAAAAATCCTTTTCTTTGTTTCAGGCAATAACCCATTGATAACAAGTTCATTTGAAATAAACAAAGTTTTCGATTATTTTTATGTCCCAACATGCACATTTAATAAAATTAACTCTCATGAAATCAAAGATAAAACAAAGGTTATGCAAGTGAGTTCAAGTTCTTTAGGTAAAAAGAACCGGAATTCGATCATTGAATAAAAATAAATAAAACACAAGAAGCCTTTATTGCTGTTAAATAGTAATGTTTTTATTTTTTTGTTCACTGACGATCCGTTTTTCCCACAACAGCTTGTCCTTCGACAAAGGCCTCCTCTAAAGACTTCCATCTCTCTTTGTCCCTTGCGATTCTCATCTATTCTTTACCGGCAACTTTTTTGAGATTATCTTCCAAACGTTTTATTTATAGTCCTTTACTTCTTTCATTATCCCTAGCTACCACTCTGATTTAATTCTAGTCCATATCTCATTCTTCTCTCTTAATGTATGTCCGGCCAATTTCCATTAAGTGTTTTGCATTAAGGTTGAGTTATTCTGGTTTCGAATGTAAAAAAGTACATAGGGTTGTAGCCACAGTTTCAGGATTTGAAAGTTTTCTGAATATGTGATTTACCAATGAATGGATTGTTACAATTTTTATCTGTTGGTCGGAACTTAATATACCATATTTTACAGATTTTGTATAGATATAGAACAAAAATGCACAAATAAAATTACGAATGTGGAGTTAGGACCATAAACTTAGTATACTAACGCAAGTTAGGACATAGTGACAAATCATACAAAATGGCGGACATGACCCCGTGGGCGGTGATTGGTCGAATGAGTGGACATAGAACATTCAAGCCATAAACTTAGTTTAGGTATTATCGTAAAGTATACTAAATTTGTGATTCAAGCACTCAACGCCTCTTACGACGTAGGACATAAAACAAAAACTGGACATAGAACACAACATTTTCATTATAATATCCTGTCACAAATAAAACTCAAATGGATTTTTACACGCTTTAAATTAGCTTCACTTGTATGTTTTTTGTAACCGACTCCTTTGGGCACGATTTTACCCACTTTAAACGGCCAGATTTCAATCAAATTTAGCACACGTGTAAAAGACCGATGACAATGCAATAATTTGATTAAAAAACAAAAGAGTGTTTTTTAGTTTTTAAACTATTACAATTATTTGTTGTTTCAAAAGCAAAAAGTTTTAAAGCTTCCTTAACCGACAGGTGTCATTCAAGTCTTAACAAAACTGAATTTAAAGTTCATTTTCGATAAGTTTCGTTGCTAGGATAAATAAGCACTAAGGCGACGGAATGGCATCAAAATTCGAAAAAACGATCCATATTTCTTTTTAAATATGTTTTAAAATGAAGGGTTTTACGTTAGAAAGTATTTTGAGCGTTCGAAGTCGCGGTAAGCCACTGTCACTATAAGTTACTCGATAATCTGAGCTATAAGATGCACTGTGGCGCTAGACTAACCCAAAGATGTCTCAAAATTTAATATCGTTAATTATTTTTGAGTGATTGAGTTTTAAAGTCCTTGAAACTTAGTTAAGTATATAAAATTTTCTAAAAACCCTTTAATTTTGATGTTTAATAAAAGTCAGTTCGGGTCGCGTCGCGTCGCGTCTCTGTGTCAGCTGACTCTAAGACGACTATCGCCTTAATTGTGTTTTGTTAAGAAATACATATAATCTATATAATATTGTGCTGTTTGTATAAGTCCCATTTTTACCAGTGATGACATAAATACATTTTACATCGAATGCTGACACCTTTTGCTTTAATTCAAAATAACGTAATATTTGGTTAGCTATTAGCAATAATTTGAAGAAATATTTGCCATCAATATTTATCTTTACTAGAACATTCCACACCTTTACTTGGAATTATGGTCGATTTGTTTCTCAAAATATCGTAGTTTGTGACTTTTCTGACCTTATGACTATGCTAATTTCTAATAAACTGAAATTATTTACGGTACATTATTGATCTTACTAAAAATGGTCAAAACGAATTATTGCTGGCGTATCTTATCTTGTCTTATGAATTCTAAAACAAGCTAATTACGACAAAAATCAAATATAGCAACATGGAACCTTAACTCATTTAATTTTTTAAATATAAGTAAATGTATTTAATTGAAAAATATCATAGGTACATTGTTTTTTTATAGAAAACTCCTGCACAATAAAAAACCAACCTGTGTGAAGAATCACTTTACAAACATACATAGAACGATTTTCTGCGAATCACAGAAATACATCATATGTTACTTATCTTATTTGATTGGCCTCACGACATTAGAGACAGTGGCAATTGTGGAGGTGACCCTGTAAACCACTGCGTCATCTGTGCAATCACTTCTTCTTATTCTACCTATTTGCTCGATTTGCCTTTAAAATGTAATTTTTTTTTTAATGAATATTGGCCAAAGATCTCCATTTTATTAAATTTATTTATTACAGGAACCAATAATTGCTGGGTAGGTCTCTACAAGTCTGAGAGTGTAGATGTAATCTGGGTCTAGAATGATTATTTAAGGTCATTTAAACTGAAATAAATTGATTTATCAACAACAATAATCTGTCCCTATATGATTTTTATCTTATAGGGAAATACAACAAGAGTGACAAAAATCAAACATTGCCAATACTTAAATTGCCTTTATTTCGGATTTTTAGTGGTTCTTTTAAATTTCGGTGAAATATTTACTTGCCACGCCAAAGGTTTTCATCTGAAAAGAAGGAAATAATGGTTAGTGGAATTATTATATGTATTTATTATGTACCTCCATATTTGTTATGCATTGTTTATTTATGTTTATGAGTATGCATATATGTATGTATATACGTATATTTGTGTACCTATCCTCATTTTCATTTGCAAACAATTAATATTTACCATAAATATTAATTGTATACAAGATACTTTTTATTATTATATAGGCTCCTTGAACACTGCAGCCCGTTTTTTTATTTATATGTCTCTATTCAGTAAATGGTTGCCTGAAAGAGATCGCAAACTGTGATAAGATCGCCTATTGTACATAACATTAGCTGGTAAGTATTTGGATATGGGTAAGTAAAATATCGTATCCTATTGCATTGTGTACAATAAAGAGTACATGGATCTATCTATCTATCTATCTGTGGAGCTATACCATGATAAAGTTAAAAAGTCATGAAAATATGACATGTGCTAAATATGTCATTTGCTTATTATACGTTTTTTTTTCATAATCCTATTTCATTTCACATTATTTCATAATTCTATGCCGGCACATATTTACGTGAATTCAGGATTATTGAAAATATTTTTATTAATAAACTATATGAAGTGTCAACAAAAAATAAAATACACAACTAACGTCCGGAAGTCGCGTTTCTCAAGTTTTTCAACGATTAATGTGCCAAGCAAATAAAGAAAGAGGTTTGTCATGTCACCAAGAAAGAAGGCAGACGACCTTTTTTTGTCTAGGTACACGGTGTTATATTACCATCAATGCGAAAGACAGTCCTCTATGCAGAGGATGTCTTAACGCTAAGGAAATGGACGTCACGTTATCCTGGAGTGCGAGGGAGTGGCCACACAACAGGTAAGTATCCTCGCGGGTGTGAGGTCGCTCCTAGAAGCCTGTGAACGCCCCAGGAGGCTTCTGTGTTTCTGGAAGGAGCTAGGCTGGCTCATCTAGTCAGCCTAAATGCGTAAACAGACACCAATACCAATACTCAGTACACGGTGTTATACAAATACATACCTTCTTGGAAACTTTCTTGGCTGTACATATTCCGGTCCAATGTTGGATGGTTAATAATGAAATTCTGAAAAAAAAACATGAAAACAGGTCTTACATCTTGTTCATTATTATACACTACTCATGTGATTATACTAAATTTAATTAACCGTGTGTTTTGGGCATTTTGGCTGCTTTCTGAAGATGGAAAGAGATAGAGAGAGATTTAAAAAATCTAAGAACTAGATTATCGACGCATAGATGAACCACTTTAAAAGATTATAGATCACATAAGCTTACCGGTGCCTACAGAATGGCTGCCTTCTGCGAAGTTAGGGTCAGCTGGAAGCAAATATTTCAGATTAAATTACAAGAGGATTTGTCTACTCGCTTCTATCCCTTTTGTTGTTTTGTGTTTCTTTTCAGTGTAATTAAATGCAACGAAAAATAACGCTAAGATAGAGGACTTCAGAACGCATTTGCAAATATATATTATAAGAAATTTAATATCACGATTGGATAATAAACTTAATTATTTGTAATGATTTTAAAAGTATTTTAATTGTGTGATGAGCACAAAAATTTGTTCTGTGTCTGGGTGTATAATTTATCTATAATATGTATGTATGTATTAAGAAATGTAATGAAACGCTCATGTAAACGTCAATCACTACCAAAACTCATGATTGACGGAATAATATCACTCACGGACACATCAATCGTCAATCACTGCTTTAGATGATAGGTTATTCGTCAATCACCGCTTTGGTCGTGGCCAAACTGACAGCAAAACCTACCGTGTAATGGGCGCCGTGTAACTTTAAATAGTTTTGAAATTCAGTTCAATATTTAGGACCATAAATTCGTTGATAGAAATTATGCTTCATTCGTATCAACTAGTTGACCTCAATTTTTGAAATTTTGTGACTAGCCTGTTCAATTTATTGCATTCTTGCCTCTCAATACAATAAAACTTGGTATACCTAATTAAAAACAATATTTTATGCTACTTAGGTACAAGTATATACACCGGCGGCACTATTCAACTAGAAATGAACCAAGAGGTTATGTGAAACGAAAAATATTTTAAGATTAAAAAAGTAAAAAAAAAATTAACTCACCTCCACTACTAGGAGGCTGTGCTACTTGTACTGAAAAGTAAAAAGAAGATTATACCTATTAGATTCTTGACCTATATAAAAGCACGGCAAATAAAAGTAAGACAAAAAGTAAATAAAGTGACACACCACTACTAGGCGGGAGTCCTACTTGTACTGAATTGGTGAAAATTAGATTGAAATACATTCTCGAATTATACAAAGCACAACGAATAATAGTAAGATAGGAAAAGTAAACAAAATCATATCATGTGAAAACGAATATTAAATTAGAAATATTTGATTGAATTGAAAACTAAATAAAATGGCTCACCTCCGCTACTAGGCGGGTTCGCCACTTGTACTGAAATAGTAAAAGGAAGATTAAATTACATTGTTGACTTATACATAGCACAACGAATAATAGTATGATAGAAAAAGTAAATAAGAATTGTAAAATATGAATCACCCGAAATATTTGTCACTATCCCAGTGAGACCAGCCTAATAGAGGAATTATTGTTAAATTACAAATATTAATTTTAAGAAAACTATAACTAATAAAAGTGTGATGGCAAAGTAAATAAATTGATTTAACTAGATTCTGAACCTATGGAAAGCACAACGAATAATATTTTAATAAGTTAAAAAAGTAATAAAAATCTGTTCAACAAAAAATTAAAACCGACGAAAATAACTAAAAAGCAAAAAATAAATAAACCTCTTATTTACATAAACTATCAAGTTTTATATGAACTTATTTTGAGTCGGCACCAAACGACAAACTGATTGTAATTATCTAAATTTTATATGTACCTACGTAGAAATGGACATGGCTATACGTAGGTAATTAATGATTTTATTATTTGGCGCCGACTCAAAATAAGTTTAAATAAAATTTGATAGTTTGTATATAGTGATAAAGTAATGAAAAGTAAACAGAAACACTATTCGTTCCTACAATTTTCGAGGGTTTCTCTCAATTTTATCAGACTCCCATCATCAGATCCTGACTTCCTTGACATGGGACTACCCTGAGGTATACCCTATCTAACAAAAAAAGAATAATTAAAATCGGTTCATAAATAACGGAGAGAGGGCTGAACATACATAAAAAAATATATATACAAATATATATTTATACGGTCGAATTGAGAACCTCCTCCTTTTTTTTCACCTCCGCTACTGGGAGTGGGAGTCTCACTTGTACTGAAATGGTGAAATAAAGGCTGAATTACATTCTCGACTTATAGAAAACACAACGAATAATAGTAAGATATGAAAACTATACATGAATCAAATAATATTAAAAAAATATTAAGTTACAAGTATTTGATATTTCTCGATATCACTGAGGAGCAACTTGATAAACTTGAACACTTTCAAAATGTTTGTATTAGATTTATATTTGGTTTACGCAAATATGATCATGTTTCAGAATTTCGCATCTTGCTCAAATGGCTCCCAATTCGCTTTCATATTCTTACTACACTTTATAATATTATGTTTAATCCCTGTACTCCAACTTATCTAAAGAAACGTTTTACGTTCCTCAATGACACTCACACAAGATCCTTGAGATCGTCGGAATCACTGGAATTGGCAGTACCTAATCATTCTATCAGGTTTTATGACAAATCTTTTAGTGTACAGGCTGTCCGGTTATGGAACGCATTGCCTTTACCTATTAGACGTGCCCAATCAATGGCCATATTCAAGAAAATGGTCAAAGAACATTACTTGGCTTCTTAATTTCTCCTTTTTGTCATATGTTTATGGTGTATATGAATATATTAAATGTTACAGAGTGATTACACTTGTTTCCCTGTACTTACCTATCTAATTATATTGTATATGTTATAGGTATCATTTACTAGTTTTAAGTCTAATATATTTTGATTCAGACACCAAAACTACCCATTTAATTATTATATTACTAGTCATTATTTTTCCATCCCAAGGTTGCCTGGAAGAAATTGCTTTTAGCGATAAGGCCGCCATTTGTACATATCAATTTTGTAAACTTACTTTAAGCAATATTTACTGGTGTATAATAAAGTTTATTCTATAATATATATATAATAGGCCTGTTGGCCTAGTGGTTAGTGACCCTGACTGCTATGCCATAGGTCGTGGGTTCGATTCCCACCAGAGTCTGGGTGTTCTTTGTGTCCGTTGTTTGTATGTTTGTAAAGTCCCCCGCGACACAGGAGTAATTCCTAATGCGGGAGTTGTCTTTTTAAAAATAAATTAAATAATAAAATAAATTATATTCTCGACTTTAAAAAGCACAACGAATAATGGTAGGATATAAAAAGTAAACAAAATGACTCCCGTCCGCTACTAGGGGGCTGTGCCACTTGTACTAAAGTAGTAAAACGAAGTTTAAATTAGATTCTTGACTTTACAAAGCACAACGAATAATAGTAAGATAGGAAAAGGGAATAAGAATCATGTAATATAAATCACTCGTCATGTGTGTCACTAGGATAGACCAGCTTAACAGAGAGCTATTAGGTGTCACAAACACTGAAATAAAAAAATCAATATTTGATTCTTGAAAAACAAACGAAAAGTGGGACGGAAAAGTAAATAAAATGACTCACCTCCGCTACTAGGTGGGTTTGCCACTTGCACTGAAATAGTTAAAGAAAGATTAAATTACATTCTTGACTTATACATAGCACAACGAATAACAGTGACACAGAAAAAGTAAATAAATTGACTTACCTCCGCTACTAGGGGGCTGTGCCACTTGAACTGAAATAGTAAAAGGAAGTTTAAAAAAGATTCTTCTCTTATGCAAAGCACAACACATAATAGTACAATAGGAAAAGTAAATAAAATGACTCACCTCCGCTACTAGGTGGGTTTGCCACTTGCACTGAAATAGTTAAAGAAAGATTAAATTACATTCTTGACTTATACATAGCACAACGAATAACAGTGACATAGAAAAAGTAAATAAATTGACTCACCTCCGCTACTAGGGGGCTGTGCCACTTGAACTGAAATTGTAAAAGAAAGTTTTAATTAGATTATTCTCTTATGCAAAGGACAATACATAATAGTACGATAGAAAAAGTAAATAAAGTGACTCACCTCCGCTACTAGGAGGGAATGCTACTTGTACTGAAATAGTAAAAAGAAAATTTAATCACGTTCTTGACTTATACAAAGCACAACGAATAATAGTAGGATATAAAAGTAAATTAAATGACTCCCGTCCGCTACTAGGGGACTGTGCCACTTGTACTAAAGTAGTAAAACGAAGTTTAAATTAGATTCTTGACTTTACAAAGCACAACGAATAATAGTAAGATAGGAAAAGGGAATAAGAATCATGTAATATAAATCACTCGTCATGTGTGTCACTAGGATAGACCAGCTTAACAGAGAGCTATTAGGTGTCACAAACACTGAAATAATAAAATCAATATTTGATTCTTGAAAAACAAACGAAAAGTGGGATGGAAAAGTAAATAAAATGACTCACCTCCGCTACTAGGTGGGTTTGCCACTTGCACTGAAATAGTTAAAGAAAGATTAAATTACATTCTTGACTTATACATAGCACAACGAATAACAGTGACATAGAAAAAGTAAATAAATTGACTCACCTCCGCTACTAGGGGGCTGTGCCACTTGAACTGAAATAGTAAAAGAAAGTTTTAATTAGATTATTCTCTTATGCAAAGGACAATACATAATAGCACGATAGAAAAAGTAAGTAAAGTGACTCACCTCCGCTACTAGGGGGCTGTGCCACTTGAACTAAAATGGTAAAAGGAAGTTTAAATTAGATTATTCTCTTATGCAAAGCACAATACATAATAGTACGATAGAAAAAGTAAATAAAGTGACTCACCTCCGCTACTAGGAGGGAATGCTACTTGTGCTGAAATAGTAAAAAGAAAATTTTATCTAATTCTTCACTTATACAAAGCACAACGAATAATAGTAGGATTTAAAAGTAAATAAAATGACTCACCTCCGCTACTAGGCAAGTTTGCACCTTGCACTGAAACAATAAAACAATACTTAGTTCTTGAATATCCTAATTATAATATAAATGAGAAAATTACCGTTCCCGAGGGATAGACAAATAACATTTGTCATGCTAGACCGATTTAGATAGACAAATTCTCTTAGTTTGCAGGGTATACTTTCTAGTTGGTCTCATTGTACACTTTCTAGTTGCTACCATTGTCATTAGGTTAGGATCTGATGATGGGGTCCTGGAGAAATTGAGGGAAATCTTTAAATATTATTATTATACTCACTCATACCAACAGCGATTTGAGCATTTTTATATTAACTCGCGTATTTTCTCTTGTAAAACACCATTTGGTGAAGTGGAACTGATGCTGAAGACCACATATGGTTGCTAAGCAATTTATGCTCGTTACAATGTATATATAGCTGATGGTTTAGTACAGGGAGAACTCCTCAACAATTAACGTCCATGCATCGGGAAAAAGCAATATTTTGTAAAAGATGCTAAGATGAGGCTATTGTAACTCAGTTAAATTACAAACTAAAATCTAAAAACTAAAAAGGAGAAAGTAAAATTTAAAAATAAATTGAAATTTTATTTATTTTTAAGTATTAACTTAAAATCGCCTTCAAAAAAGAAGGAGGTTCTTAATTCGACTGAATTTGAAGTGTATGTCACGCGACATCTTCGCTAATTGCGAACCGATTTAAATAATTATTTTTTTAACTGAATACACAAGGCTAATCCCATTTCACGTTAAAGAAAACATTATATAAATAGTATACATATATACATAGTAAAGAATATTACAATTTATCATGATTTAGGCGCATTGAAAGAATAAAATAAGACATTTATTTTTTCCCAAGCATGGGCAAAAGTAGGATACTTCTTTTTCCCCAAGCATGGAAGGGCAATTCGTCAAGCTTTGAACGATATCACTATGATTAGAAGACAGGCAAATCAGAATTATAATAAATAAAAGGAAACGCCATCGGTAAATGATACGCCTAGGCAAACCTCGATCGGCCCAGTTCAACGATTGGCATAAACTTACCACCATTAATGCCAGCTACGGCAAAGAGCGCCAACGTCACAATCTGTAACATGAAATACGTGATTATGCATTCGTTTGAGTCAGCATTACCATTTCTCACACAAACATAAACAGGAAATAAAACTTCTAACTTTTATTTATTATGTAGTGAATTTAGGGCTGTATTAGTGTAAAAGTATAGTTAGGTTACCAAGTTTAGTTTTTAACGTTTCGCTTTTCAGTTCCTTACTATTTTCGTCAGTTAAATTTTTTGGTCAAAAGTTTTTTTTATATCAATTTTCAAATAAATTATTCATGCATATCTATCTATTTAAAAATAAATAAGTTTTGATTACATTCAAATCAAGAATTACATACTTTTTAGTCACCTGAACAAACCTTGTGAAAGCGTCGTTAAACTGTGTAATATAAATTTCAAAAACACCTGACATTATTATTATAACATACATCTAACAATACATATTTGTGTTCGAAGTTTGTCTAACAGTTTCTTAATATTTCCTTGTTAATGTAATATTTACCTAGCCAATATATTAAACCAGTCGAGGACATCTTTGCACTGACTAGTGATGCTATGTACACTTAAAATCATAAGTGTATAGAAATCCTTAAGTGAAGGTCCTATTTGGATATTAAAGAAAGGTTATACAAACTAAAAAATAATGCCATTTAATTCTAAATCAAATCCAGCGAAGAAGAATTTATCATGATCTGTTTTTAAGGAAAACTTTGATCATGAGCCTTGATTAGACGAGATTGAGGCATTGTCGTAGGAGAGTCATACTTCGGCACGTATGGGCTCGACCGGAGTGATACCACGGCCTTACAGAAAACCGGCGCGCGTGAAGCAATTATTGCTTTGTGTTTAGCCGAGTGAGTGAGGTTACCGGAGGCCCTAACCCCCCTCCTCCTCTTCCCCACCTTAAAGGCCGGCAACGCACGCGTTGCAGGAGTCCATGGGCGGTTGTCTCTTACCATCAGGTGACTCGTCTGTTCGTTTGCCCCCTATCCGATAAAAAAGGGTATTCTAATTTGTACAGAGGTTCATGAATATAACCATTGCGTTACTGATAACGCAATGGTTATCAACTCGGCTATCAATGCTAAAATATTAAATTCCAGCTTATCAGAATGAAATATCATTAATATTCAAGATATAATTAAAGTCTGTATCAATACCTCATCAGACAGAGTCTGCTGATGGCAAGCTGTGTGGGAAAAAGTTGGAAGGAACAATGAAAATGTACACTTACCAAATAGGACTTCATTTTGTCTTATATTACAGACGACTGTGTTCCCACAAACCGGAAAAGCAATTGTCCAAATATCGCGAATTTCCTATTATATAGACATACGCTAGCGATAACTTGTCCGCCTGTTCAAATATCGTTGGCTATGTATACACCTGAGATGTCAAACAATAGGTACAGATGTTTTCTCATCCTCGAATTCAACCAGTTAGGCACACTAATGATCGCCTCATGTCAAAACTAGACCGTAATTAATTTTATTATTGAAAACAATCAAACTTGGTTGTTGTCTTGGTTTTCGTGGGAAGAAAAATTTTCAAGCTATATAACGCTCGGAGAGTTCCAATAACCTTCTGGCATTGGTTTGCAACTTGATCGCGCCAATTCGGTATGGAATCGAGATCCAAGGTTTTTCACCGATTGAAAAATAGGTATAGAAGTGCAAAAAGTAACAGCTGGAAGCGTCTTAGTCTATTTTACTCATCTATCTATAACTTCCAATTATAATGGCTTGACATTTTGTGGTGTAAGCCGATAAGCCAAACATTTTACACCAAACTTTTATTGCTTCGAGATCTCTATTCACCATTCCTATAGCTGTTGAAATATCTTCAAGCTTAGATTGAGAATACAGTTGCAGGTCATCGGCATACAGATAAAACGGACATTGAAATTTCAGAAAAAGGAGATTGAAAAAGACAGAAAATAGGGAATCTAAAAGGAATCTAAATCACACCAGCTCGAAGAAGACTCATTGACACGAACCGACTGCTGGCGTCCCTGACGAAAAGGTGGAAACCATTCCAGTGCTTCAGGCGACACCATAAGATAGGAAAGGATAGACAAGAGGATTTGAGAAGCGCGGAAGTAGTGCTATGACCAGGCCTAAAACCAGATTGCAATGGGCGTAACAGGTTGTTTTTGTAGATGAAATTCGATAACTGCTTAAGCATACAGGATTCTAGGACCTTGGAGAGGAAGGGGAAGATGGACATTGGTCTAAAATGGTTGGGAAGTGTGGGATTTAGAATTTTAGGTAAGGGGATGACATAGGCTTTGCGCCAAAGTGATGGTAAATTTCCGGAATCTAAAGAGTAGTTAATAATGTGGGAGATTGCAGGTAAAAGATGGTTAGGATTATTATGCTTCTGCGTCTGTTGATATGATCACAACCAGCAGCGTTAGGTTTAATAGAGAGTATTATCTTTTTGATCTCACCCGCTGCATCTGGAGAAAACTGGAAACGGTTTATGTTAGGGCAATTTAGAGTCATTAAGTAGTGAATATCGTGATGGTTGGTTTGGTGATCCAAATAAACAGAGATGGAGAAATGACGATTTATGTCATCCAAATCTACTATCCCCTGCAGACCACCAGGTCGCTGTTTACCAATACCTAGAGTTTAGAGGAATTTCCAAATATTCGCTGAGGAAGAACGGGTGATATTGTTAACATTTTGTTATAAAATCACAAACTGTTGATACATACAAATGTAGAATTTAAATCAAAAATACACAAAAATTCAATAGGTAAATAAACACCAAATTTTTCTTGCACTTGAGGGTTGCTACACATAAGCAGAAATATCACTCACTTGTTACTTAAATTTGCGATGGTAACGAATCAAGCAAGAATGCGTGCGTGGTACGAAAATGCAAAGAACACAGCAAAATTACGTTTATTTTTCAGAGCTCATTAACATGTTCAGGAAAAAACATGGCTGCAGAGCGTGTGTCGTATGCGTAATTAGTATTTAATAAAATGTTTTTCAGGACGTATTATATTATCGCTTCGCTTCCAATCGCGTTACATTACCCCTCACAATAATATTGTTAATTGTGATGAAAAATGAATCCTATACGATAATCGTAATATCTCCATAAACTCCTCCACATATTATTATGTGCAGACACTGCATATTTGGTTTCTACTATAAACAGGTGCAAACTTCTGGGCTTACGTAAACAATGACAATTTGTAAATTATTGACTATGGAGAAGTCTTTTATTATTATTTTTCAAAAAGTATATTGTAATATTTCTCAAGCCTTTTTCTGTCAGCTAGATAACTCCAAAGTGGGCATGGGTACACTACACTTTGCTGGTGCATGGCGTGACCATGGCGGCAGGAAAAAGACTAGAGCCACGCGGAATCATTTTGAACTAGTGCATTTTATGTCCAGGGCTGTAAGCGTAATGACGCCATTGACTTAACCTTTATGAATGAAAGGAACAAAAACCATAAGTAATTTGTACTAAATCTAATTTAATTCAGGTAAACTTTTTACATGAGATTCAGCTAAGTTATTCATTGGCCGCCGCGAAGGTAGTCAATCGTTGCGATCATCTGAAATAAAGAGATAAATAATGAATCAAGATCAGAGCCAAAATCATAATCACCCGTTATTATTACAAGAGTGAAGAACCATTAGTGGGTTTAAAGGTAATTTAAACCATTAATTCCAACATACAAAAAATGCCATCGTGATTTGTATTTGAAATGACAGTAGGTCAGTTCTATGCGTATTTGTCTTCCATACTTAAAGTATTTAAATGAATAATAAGAATGTAAGACTTATTTACGTCTTGATGAAAAACTTTGGTGCTAAGACGTGGACGGCTCAGTTGGTCCACAAGCTTGAAGCCGCTCAGCGAGGTATGGAGAGAGCTATCCTTGGTGTATCTATGCGGCACAAAATTCGTAATAAAGTAATCCGACACAGAACTAAGGTAACCGACACAGCTCAAACAATTAGCAAGCTGAAGTGGCAGAGTGTGCTGGCCACATTGCCTGCAGAACCGATAACCACTGGGATAGACCAGTTCTAGGAAAATATATAATAATGTAGGACACGACTGCGTCCATGTGGAGACAATCTGCGCAAAACGGCGGGGAAAAACTGGATGAGGCGAGCTGACGATCGAGCTCAGTGGCGTACATTACGAAAGACCTAAGTCCAGCACTGGACGATGAAAAGCTGATGATAATGTTGATAAAAAAATAAGTAATGTTAGCTCACCGATAATAATAATTTTAATCCTAATTTTAGAGCTTTACAATATGGTCATTCGACATTCAGTTCATGCATTGTCGCGGTCAAAAGTAGAATTATAGTAAAATTTATTATTCTTTTAAAATCTTTTGTGGATGCATTTTATGGACATTTCACACTATATATTTTGTTTTGTCCTTTTGCAGTCAACGCCAAGGGTCAACCAATAAAGTAATAACAACAGGAAGTTACTTACACTCTGGGAGAAAATCCGGGCTGTACGTATTCGGGATTAATGTTGGGTACTTGATAACCTAAAAAAATAAAAATAATTATTTACAACACGTAGTAATTATGTTCCTTTTATGTTCATTCTTGAGATCATTGGAATCCCCGGAACTGGTAGTGTTGCTTCGTACCTATGTAGTGTATTAATGTATTAAATGTAAGTATGAAGTCGTATCCAGACTTTGTATTAAGTTGAGCCGTATTAAGTCATCGGCTTTCATGATATAGGAATGTATATGTCTTAAAATATAGCCAATGTGTGTAACTTCGCAGGATGTATACGAGAAACAAAGGATGGCATTTTTGTTGTGTTTTACTGCCCTATCTACAAACTCAAAAGGAAGAACACACAAGGGTTACAATCCAAAGTAATAAAACAGTGAGAATTAAGCAACGTCGTTTCAGTAAAGGCCCATTTACGTAAGAAGTAGGATCTACAATGTATTTAAATGCGGCTGTCGGTAACCTAAACCATTATTATATACTTACTAACCTGGTGGGAAAATTATCTAAACTAATGTCATGAGTCAGAGGATTAATAACCAAGTCTGTACTACATAAAAAATATATTTATTTGATTATGGTTTTCTGGTGTTTTCTTTCAAGAAGTGATTTGGAACGAAGAAAGGTTTTAGAGTCACATCCACAGGAATAAAAACCGAAACGTGGAACAGCCACTTAGTGGCGGACTACTTTTTCAAAATCCTGTTTGTGAAAATCTTTAGGAGAGATCTTTTAAATATCAAATGCTAAAGTAACGAGTACTGGTAGTCCAAATAAACAAGCAACGTTGAAGCTGCAGAACGCTACAGTACATCCTATTAAATAATAATACGAACGATGACTAAACCTCAAAATGTTAATTTGGACTTACAATTATCCTTTGTTTCTCGTATACATCCTGCGAAGTTACACACATTAGATTGATTTGTGTTAGTTTTTGCGTTACAACTATATTTTAATGTACGGGTCGTTACAGTCTGATGTTGTTTAAGCGATTGTTCTACAAACTAAGAGGAGCGAGTTGAATTGTGAGCGTAGTTGGCATTATTTAAGATTATTTTTAACAACTAAGTGGAGAGATTATCTCCTGAGATGTAATATATGTGTGATGTGACACTACATTATTGGAAAGAAGCTTCTTAACGCGGCTATCGGTAAGTGTTGATTTGTAGAAATCGTTACGTAAAAAAAAGCGTTATGCTCCCTCCATGCAACTTTTTCTCTCTCTCACTATCTCTTTCTATTACATACAACAGTGTGTTTGCGTGCGAGAAGGAACTTTAGAAAGGAAATTCCTGTACGGGATTCCCCGACCGCACACGTTTTTCGCTACAAAATATTAGACGCGGAGTCCCTTGCAGAGAGGAAAGTGTTTCAGGTTATGAGAGCCTTAAAGTCTAATTGTACTTCTACTAGATATCTGATGCGTGTAGAAGATAAATAAGTACATGTTTGAGCTGATTAACAAGGGGAATCTATCAATTAATAAGTAGAAGTAAAAAAATAACTTACCTTGATTGTTGTCTACGACGCTTACTGAAACAATAAAATTAGGTATAGGTATACTTTAAAGTATTGCGTTTCCAAAATTGTCTTATGAAAAAAATAATAAATAGGTAACTATTAGTATTAACCTAGCATTCAAATTGTGAAGTACCTAAAACTTAAATAAATAAATATAAACTTACCTGCATCAGGGTTGTTATCCACGACTTGAACTGAAATAACAAAAGTAAAATTAAATTATTGTTGTGTAAGACATTCTTGCTGCGTTGTGTGAGACATCGGTTAGGTACTGAATAGCATACGCTACCACAGGCCTTAAAGCCCCATTCACACATAACAGTGAAGTCACAGTTCCGGTACAGTTCCGGCACAGTACCGCCACCGTAGTAATTATTCTTTCATACATTCTCTATGAACGCATCCACACCTGTCAGTGTCAGTGACGGCACAGTGCTCTCAGTGACACTGCCGTCACTGTCACTGAGAGGTGGTACTGTGCCGGAACTGTGACTTCACTGCTATGTGTGAATGAGACTTTTTGGTTCTTATTCTTCGTGGTATTATATTTTTTTCGGTGGGTATGTCGCAAAGGATACTTCTTTATGCGCCGTTTGAATGCATCTGTACTAGCTTATAATCAATGTAGTTTGTGTTATTTATAGTAAATTACATAAATTGAATAGCCATTACTGCTACTGCGCGCATCTAAAAACGAGTTTTTGTAGGTATTGGTTAAAAGTGTGAGGTGAATTATTAGTAGGTATAGTGCTCTTCTTTATGATTGTGAGTACAGTTGCAAAAGCTCCAGGAGAGAGGCAATGTACGTAAGCGACATGTGTACTTGTTAGTCAACTTGGTTCTATAATAAAAAGAACTATATTCTTCCCTAAAATAATCGTCCTACCTATGGCTATAAATAATAAACTTTAATTATTTACAAAATAATTAATCTGAAGTCGTTTTCTGTCGCGGTGAGAAGCTATTCGATCTAAAGTTGAATGAGCACAATCTATTTAAATAACGAATATGAACTCTGTTATATTTTGTTACCTTGCGGTCAAAGACAAAGAAGGGTTAAGAATAAAAACGCTGTCGTATGCATCTACGGACAATTATTATTATTTAAAAGAAAACCAAGTTCTCAAGCCGATCATAAGTGAAATTATTACATAAATTAGTAAAAAATAATAATATTATTAAATAAATAAATAAAATAAATTATTAATATACTGTTGTTAGGTACCTCTATCAGGACCATTGTTGTCCACGACATGTACTGAAAGAATAAGTTAAATTAGAAACGCTTTAAGAACTTCTTGCTTTAAAATTATCTGTCAGTTATGAGATACATGATTTCTTACCATTAGGCACTGTCTGTATGTTCTTTTTTACTCATATTGTATATTACTCATAAACTTTTGGAACCGAATATATATCACTGCTAGTGAAAGCCTTTTGGAAGAACCCTTAGATGTTTAAAAAAAATGGCACAATATTCTATGAGACCTTAGTTATCTATATTAATAAAAATGAATATTTGTATGTTTGTCTCTATGCGTTCTTAAACCATTGATCAGACTGTGATGAAACTTTGGTAGGGTCTTCTGAAGACGCCCAAGGGTTTCTGGCCTACAAATCTACATAAATAAAAAAAAAACGTTTGCTGTATAATATTCCTGCCTTCTATTAAATATATAATTTTTAAGGTTCCTCCCCAACGGGACCCTATTACTAAGCCCATCTGTCTGTCAACGGGCTGTATCGCATATTTACCTAAAAGGCAAGGGAAATTAACATTATTATCTAAAATAAATAAATAAATATAAACTTACCTGCATCAGGGTTGTTGTCCACGATTTGAACTGAAATAACAAAAGTAAAATTAAGTTATTGTTGTGTCAGACATCCTTGTTGCGTTGTGTGAGACATCAGTCAGGTACTGAATAGCCTTCGCTACCACAGGCCATTATATTTTTTTCGGTAGGTATGTCGCAACGGATGCGTCTCTATACTCTCTATGCTCAGTTTACATGAATATGTACTAGTTATAATCTCTATAGTAAATTAGATAAATTGATTATCCATTATTGCTACTGCGCTCATTTAAAAACGAGGTTATGTAGTTATAGGTTAAAAGTATGAGGTGAACTATTAGTAGGTATAGTGCTCTTCTTTGCGATTGTGAGTAGGTACAGTTGCAAAAGCTCCAGGGGAGAGGCAATGTACATGTACAAGTGACGTATTGTGTGCTTGTTAGCCAACTTGGTTCTATAATAAAATAAACTCCACACTCCCGCCTATAATACGAACCTGTGGGTACTAATAGTAAAATTTAATTAGGTACTTCCAAAATAATGAATCGGAAGTCTTTTTAATGATCATCGCAATAGACTAGACTTATATCAAAACTGAAATTGTTCATGGAACCAACATCCATAATCTGTTATGAGGCTTGAGAATAAGTTTCTCAGTTCTGTGAGACTTACCGTATTTAGCGGACGCAATGGCGAAAAGCGCCAACAGCACAAACTGTAAATTAAAAAATATTAATTAAAAAAAATATTACAGCGCCAAAAACAAGCTGCATTATATTAACTATTTATCCTGCATCGTGTAAAAAAATTGCTCAAACTGGTTGGTTAGTATGTACTTATATTATGTATACATCCTACTAATATTATAAACGTGAAAGTTTGTGAGGATGGATATATATGTATGGATGTTTGTTGCTGTTTCACCCAAAAACTACAGAACCGATTGCGATGAAACTTGGTATGTAGATAGCTGGAGACCTAGATTAACACACAGGCTACTTTTTATAACGATATTCCAACGGGATCGGGGTTACGCGGGTGAAACCGCGGGGGCAGCTAGTACATAAAACTACCCATCATCAACCGTAAGGCCGCGGCGGGTCAAACATTTTCACATGGTCTGGTCGGAGTTCACACTGACCAGTTAGCTAAAGCGGTCCTCTAACAGAGAGGAGCAAAACATTTCTCTTATATTTAAAAAAAATAAAAGTTACTTTTATTTTGTTGATGAAATTAGCATACCTAGACGTGTCGTGTCGGGCTCAAACATGAACGAGACAATTTTTGTTTATTTTCAGTAAGTAATAGTTAAATAGGTACCTAAGTGTGCTCTCAGATGTAAAACAGCTGTATGCCACTTAACTAAGTAAACAGTTATAATTTAAATATGTACTTATTGTAATTTAGGTTTTCGTCTTATTTCTGTAGAACGCAATTCATCGCATATACAATTATGAAACAGATGTCTGTCTACCTTTCATGCATACCTACCCAAAAATTATCAAAATATGTTAGTAAGAAAGTATTTTCAATTTCAATTAATATTTATTGCATTTTCGTTGAGCGGATCACAAATTTTCGTGCTACGAGCCCCTCTTTACAAACCTTTACAGATTTATTAACATTTTATCAACGGACAAATAATACCCAGAGACTTTTACGATTAAGACAATTATTTCGCCTCCCGGCAAAAGAAGTGTCATAATACAAAAACAGCTATGTCGAGAAAACCGACTTTTATGCCTGTGAATTGAACAAAACAGCTCACTTTGTTCCCTTTTTACTGAGCTAATAACGATGTTTTTACAGCTGACCAAATGCAACATTTGCTATTCAATGCTATAAAAATGTTAAAACGTTTTTTTGTGATATGACACTTTTTTGCCGGGAGGTGATTTATGGATCACATAAATTTTGTACCGTGTGGGAATCAAACCCCCATTACTCGGTAAAGCGTAGTGGCGAAGCGACCAATATATCGATTGCGCTATTCGTGTAGTCAAATCTTAGTTTGTTTGTACTATTGCGCTTTAACGTTTGTTCTAGATTGACCATACTCAAGAGGAGTCCTCTTTAAAACCAGCATTGAAATAACCTTGTTTACCCCCAAACTAAATTTAAGTAGGTAAATGAAGACAAAAAAAAATATTGAACTAACGAAAACTATTGTTGAAGACACAGCAAAGTATTGTGTATTTTTTACTATTTGTTTAAACACAAGTCAGTGCCAACAACGCCAGCCAAACATAACAATAGAATTGCTCACTTACCAAAAACGCCTTCATTTTATTTTAAAATATCACAGATGACCGTATTAGTGGGTACGAAACGGATAAATGATTGTACAAAAACCTCAGCTATCAGTCTTATATAGAGAGACGGCATCCGATAACCTGTCGACCTGTCCAAATATCTTAAACAAGAATAAACATTGGCGACGCAATACAAAATCATTGTTTTTCCTCTTTAAATTCCGCTAATTACATAATTAGTCTAAACATTAAAAAAGTCAACTTCAATAGATAGGTAAAGTTGCCAAGTATTGCGAATTTTCACGAAATTTCATAACCGATTTAGATTGAAAAAACTGCCTTAAATCATTTTATCATTTTTAAGGTACCGTACTTCAAAAGGAAAAATAGAACCCTTCGCTTCCTTGCCTGTCTGTCTGTATGTCAAGAAGAAATTAACATTAAATACGTATGTATATTATTATGTTTACGGTCCCTTGAAGCTGTAAAAAATCAAGCTTAAAAGTTAACGTAATCAAGGTCTTATAGCACAAGTGAAGGAAAAAATCCGCAAGACGTTAATTTGTTGTTAGAGATCACATAAAAATTTTGCGCTTGGAAAATTTACTGAGACGTATATCGATGTATGGGGGAGTATTTTTAGAAAGGCAAAATTATTATTGTCTTTCAATCTGACTTAAAAGATACCAAGATTGTAGTTATACGTTTCGAGGACTAATTTTGTGTATGCCACACAAAATTAGTCCTCGAAACGTATAACTACAATCTTGATAGAACACAATCGGATAGAACGTGTAAAAATCTTTGAGAATCCATCTGAGATGAACGAACTATCTATATACCACTTTATACGAAGCCCTCGGTAGGCGAGTCAGACTCGCACTTGTCCAGTTTTTATGCCACACCGCTGTTAAGATAACCTACAAATTTATTAAATAAAAGGGGCAAGAGACATTAATAAAAACTGTAAATTAACTGCATTATGGACCAGGGCGCTATACGAGTTTTGTCATACCTACTTTGTGATTTTTTTTGGAGTAATCTCCTGTGTCATTAATACAGGTCTACAGACATGTAAACCAGGTGCTGAACACATTGCTCCTTTATTCCTCTGGAACACAGCCGCATACCTCCACAAGCGTCTCATCGCTTGAAAACTTGCGTCCCTTCAGTTGTTTTTTTACTTACGGGAATAATGCAAAGTCGCATGGTGCTATATCCGAACTACAAGGAGCACCTTCCTCACAGCAATTTGATTCCAGCTTTTTGCAAATAGTCCGTAGTTTTGGCAGCTCGATACACAGGGACGTTATCTTGATGCAAAAGCCAAGTATCGAGTCTTGAGTTTGGCCGTTCATTTTTTAAGGTATCTAATACTTGAGGTAAACATTCTTCTATATATCATAACAGTAGCAGTAACAGTCTTCCTTTTATCAAGCAGGACCGTAGCCAATATTCCTCTCGTAGTAAAAAATACATCAACCATTATTTGCCGACTGGGTTTTCTTTCCGGTTTAAAGCAGTACTGAGCAGTTTCGTCACCTTTCACAATATTATAGACAGCCCATGACTGTCTTCCATTAAACTTTTTTATCATTTGAAGGCACCATTCGACACGCGGTAGTTTCTGGTCATCTGTTAAATGATGCAGTATCCATCGAGTACAAAGCTTCCGAACCTTCAGATGCACATGAAAATGTTTTGCACTTGGCTCATTTCAATGCCTAATACAGTACGAATTTGCTGACATGTAGTTTTTTCAAATCAGTTTCAATCAGTTGTCGTGTTATATCAATATTGGATTCTATAACAGCAGTCGCCGGCCGATCTTCACGTACATCTTCTAAAGGACACCACAATGTAAAAACAAATGACAATCTTGCAAATTAAAAAGTAACATGTTCCGAGAGAGTTTCATTTTCGAATTCTGTAATTGCTTTTTTTATTGTAAGTTCCAGAAACTTTCAGTATGCAAACGTTTAAGGTCGGGGAAAAAGTCTTTTCGTATTTTGTATGTATAAAATTGAAGAAAAATCTCTTTGGTTGCTGTTTGTATCTGGCTGGTTTTAATATCAATAAATATAGGACATAAAGAAATTCGATACAGTCTGAACTTTTATTACAAAAATAAAAGGTAAAACGCGACTCAAGCCACGAAAAAAAAAAAGGGGACGGTTATGGACCTAATGCAGTGTCACGCCATTTTTGACGTCTTGCTCTTGACGTCAGTAAACACAAAATGTACTTAGAATACTTTCACTTAGAATAAGAAAATATTAATATAATTTATAGCAACGTTAGGTAGCTTGAACTGTAATAAAAAGTAAATATTTTTTTTATTAAATGTCCATACTGACTGGCCTGTTGGCCTAGTGGTTAGTGACCTTGACTGCTATGCCATAGGTCGTGGGTTCGATTCCCACCAGAGTCTGGGTGTTCTTTGTGTCTGTTGTTTGTATGTTTGTAAAGTCCCCCGCGACACAGGAGTAATTCCTAATGCGGGAGTTGTCTTTTAAAAAAAAATAATAATAATTATCTATAACTTAGGTACGTATTGGACTAAAAGGCTTAAATCCTTGAACTTATTAAAGTTAATAAACTAAAATAAATAAATAAAATTGATATCAAATCGTGCGCATAGCTATGTTGCTTACGGTTTAGATAACAGAGCTGTAAAATGTAATCGAATAAATTTTGCTTGCGGGACTAATAGCACTATCGCCTATAAATACCTACATTTTCTTATCGGATCTTATTACTTTAAACGAGCAATTCTTGTATGTATGTATCTATTTATGTATGTAGTTATTTATGTATTTATATTTCGGGTATCTCGGAAACCGCTCTAACGATTTTGATGAAATTTTGTATACATATACAGTTTAGCATTTTAAGTTCAACTGGATAGTTTTATTTCCTGTAAAACCCCAATTTTACAAAAATACATATTAAAAAAAAATTACGATTTTACAAAAAGCTACCCAGCGAATCTCGGTCTCCCAGGTTTATCTTTATTCATCCTCCGCGCCTTTTCACAACTAAGTTGGGGTCGGCTTTCAGTCTAACTACGATAGGGCTCAACTTTGATATTTTACGTGAAGCGACTGCCATCAGACCTCCACGACCCAAGTACTATATATAGAAACAACTCCTTATCACAGGAATCTAAGAAAATTATATTAGTAATTTTTACGTTTTTACAACCTTTTATTCTGCCGCCAAAATCTAATCTGACACTTTATAGTATACCATAGAGTATAGACTATATTTGTGTCGCGTAACATCAAATGTGGGTAATTCCATAAAATAAAATATTTGACTTTTTGGTACGCCGAGATTATGTAGACCATAATATCTTAAAGAAAAAACTGGAATGTTATGGTGTAAGAGGTAATGTGCTGGATTTAATATCATCATATCTAACTAATAGAAAACAAGTCACGATTATATCCAGAATAAACATAAAAACAAAAAAATAGTCTGTTTATACGTCAGAGACCCGTGTTGTCAAATATGGAGTGCCACAAGGAAGGTTTATAGCATACGTAAATGACATTCCCAAATCTACTAACTATCCAATGACCTTATTTGCCGATGACAGCACTATTACAGTACCATGCCAAAGCAGAGCTTCTTACGGAAACGATATAAATGAGTCACTTTCCTCGGTAATATCATGGTTAAAGAACAATAACCTTAAAATAAACCTCAACAAAACGCACATCATGCATTTTAGCCAGCGGATTCCACTTACTCAAAATTTAAATTTTTAAGTCCAAAATAATGAAGTAGATAAAACTAAATTCCTCGGCCTAATAATAGATAAAAAATTAAATTGGAAACCGCATATAGAAGAACTTTGTAAAAGCTTTAGTAGTAGTTCATATGCCCTATATAAGCTTGCACCTATTGTAAACATCACCACTCTACTTACAGCCTACCATGGCCTAGTTGCTTCCATAGTGAGATATGGGATTTTATTTTGGGGGAACTGTTGATAAAGGTGTTGCTTTCGAACAACAAAAACGCTGCATCCGAGCTATGTTCAGTCTGCAATTAACAGACAGCTGCAAACCGCATTTTATAAAATATAAAATCTTAACTCTTCCCTCATTATATATACTTGAGACCGCATTATTTGTTAAGTCCAATTCGCACTTATTTCCACGTTTGTCAGATATTAGACGGCAAAAAACTGTGCATGCATGGAGCAAACATATAGTATGTAACAAACAAAAACAGAACAAAACATACAGTATATTCTGTATGGCACCCAAAATCTATAACAAGATACCAAACTCTCTTAAAGATTTAAATCTAATCATGTTTAAACAAGAATCGAGTGCGTTCTTATATGGTAAATGTTATGAATTATGATACAATAAAAGATTTCCTCTAAGATAGTGATATGTAATTAATAATTTGAAATTTGATTGTCTTATGTATGAATATTACTTCCAATATGCTTAATAAAATATACATTTATATTTTTTTTGTAAAAAAGTGTGTTACGTAATCGAGTAAAATGATAGTCCAATGTCTGTAAAGTAAATATGTACAATGATAGTTGATAATTGTGTTAACCTAAATATTATAATTTCTTAAATGTATTTATATGTCTGTAACTTGCTGACACAGCATGTTGAAACTATGTTTATTATATATTACAGCTATTGTACACATGTCTGATACAAATAAATTTATCTTATCTTATCTTATCTTGCTTTTTTAATAACGGCTAAATCTCACCCTGTTCTAACGAACAAGGGTAACTCCAAAGTAAATACGCATTTTTCTTTTTTCTAGGATGTGTATTTATATTTTGATTACAGAATTCAATTATTTACTATCTATTTCCTTAAATATAATTTAATTTTTTCCATAAAAGGCTAAATCTTGAAAAGAATTGATTGTTTACGTATATCTCGCAATGACATAAAATGGATTTACCTACGTTTGAAGTTACGCGACACATTTACAAACAATATTATTACCCTTAAGTAACAGTTACCAAATAGTTTTAATCACAAATATAAATATGAGATATTGCATTGACCTTACATATAGTCCAATCAATGTACGGATCCACAATATTAATTTCCAGATAATTGAAGGCAGGAAAATAAAAATGAGCCTGTAGACCAATAAAATTAATTCTAAGGAAGATATCGTTTTTTTTTTTTTCCGAAATTTTAATGGCGAACCTAACCTAAAAAATTCGTGAAACTCAAAAATACGGTTTTGAATTTTGAAATTTTACATACAAAAAATGCCACCCCAAAAAAAGACAAAATGTTGTATTTGACAAAGTATAAGCTTTTTTAAATACTGGTTAGTAGTAGTTAGTGTCGAAAAATAATGAAATAAAAAAATACAGCAAGAAAACCTTGTCAAAAACAAAATTTTGTCTTTTTTGGGGTGGCAATTTTGTACATAAAATTTAAAACTTAAAATTTTAAATAATTATGCATGATAGTATAATTCTGAGCGAAGAAATAAAGCTTCAAATAAATGCTCTACAATATCTACTAAAGTAAAAAGTTTCTAGGTTGCCTAAATAAAAAGTTAGAAATGAATAAAAAAAACAAGATTTTTAACGGACTATTGTTTTTTTCTTCATGTATAAGGCACTAATCAATATTTTATAACGTATCAATCAAAAGATAATTTTAATACCTACAACTTTCTAATTTAACTTTTTCGAGTTCGAGCTCAACTGTTTGTTTTATTAGCGAAAAACGTTTTTTTTATTTGCGCGAATTTTTTAGGTTAGGTTCACCATTAAAATTCACGCTCATATTTTTTTCCTGCCTTCACTTGTCTGGAGCATTTCCGTAGATTGATTCTACTACTAGGCAATATCGAAGTTCTGTAGTTAGACCTGGTTGTCGGACTTTTTAGGGCTCCAACTACCAGAGATGTTCGTATCCGAGACCGACGGCTTAACGTGTTCTCCGAGGCACGGAGTGGTCTCAATGTATTAAGAATGGTCACACATCCTAAGACTGACCTGGCTAGTATTACTTAACCTTGTAATACTTTCTAAACTTTTCCTCTGTGCCACAATGTATGGTTTTTAATCAATAGAGCATAACTTCGTTCTTTGGATCTGCGTTTAAATAAAATATCATTGGTTTTCTTTTCTTTTTAGCATAATATATTATGTACCTAGTAACAACAAGTTATTACCATCTTCCTTTTTTAATACACATGAATAAACGATCTTTAGCGTTGTACGACATTCTGTATCACGCGAAGGTATTTTAACGACTGCGGCTTTCAACCGTGGTATGTGTCCGTCTGCAGTCCATCTCGAAATAAAAACGGCCGCAAAAGCAGGCAACAATGCGGTCGACGGTAACTGCAGGCCGCGATGCCGCCTGCGGCAGTCACAGCTCGTTTCGGACTTGTACATTAACGCGATATCTACCTCTATTCAGAAACCAATTATATTCCTATATATTCTCTTAATCTCAATAGGATTAAGAGGGATAAATTCGCAAAAATATTCTATGGCTCTACACCGATCCGGTAATAATTTGTTGGTAGATTTAGAAGACACACTGACATTCGAATGTGACTGTGATGGACAATACCTCCAATTTAATTTGTGAAAACAATGTGTTAAACAATAGTCTTTTTTTCAATCATTCAGATTATTAATATCAATGTCTTTTCATGCCAATCCATACTAATATTATAAATGGGAAAATAACTATGTTTGTTTCTTACCTTTTCACGACAAAACGGCTGAAAGGATCGGAATAAAATTTGGCAAGGAAATAGATTATATCCTAGGAAAGAACATTGGCTACTTTTATTCCGGAAAAATTTACGGTTCCCGTGGGATAAATTTGAATTTCCAAGAGAACGAAGTCGCGGTCAACATCTAGTATTGTATAATATTTTCTACACCGTTTTGAAATAGAAGCGCAACGTAAAGCACGTTGCCCCTGAACTATTACTATACTAGCTTGTTACTAAGTCATTGTGGATATGCACAATAATAATATAAGGACTATCTTTAGTGGGAGAGCCATGCTTCGGCACGTATGGGCCGGCGCTACCGGAGTGATACCACGGCCTCAAGGCCCAAACATCCCTCCCCTCCTTCCCCTACTCCCACCTTAAAGGCCCGCAACATACTTGTGACTCTTGAGTTGTATGGGCGGCGGTAGTCACTTACCATCAGGTGACCCTTCTGCTCATTTGCCCCCTATACCATAAAAAAAATACACATAACTAAAAAAGGTAACCAAAAGTATGTAGATAACAGTGACTAAATTTCTTACATGCACTCAATTTCGTCAAAAAACACTATTAATGTAAAAATAATTTGTTCGTCATTATGCTTTGGGTTTTTTCTTGATTAGGTTCTTGGATACAGAGTATTCAATGATACTGCAGTCTATACGAGATCCGGTAGTTTTTGCAAGAAGGCAAGTACTTACCCATTGTGAGACTTCGCGGAATACAATATAACAATGTCACGCGTGAGCCGGCAAACATAAAAAAAAGACCCTATTAAAACGAGACCAGCGTAATAGCATATGAATGAACACCAAATATAAAATACTTATATAGATATATAACGTTACTGCAATACTTGTATAACGAATAAGAAACAACAGAAGAACACAAGAACAGAATAAAAACGAAGGGAATTTAAACCTAGCTTTTAGCTTTTGTTTATCTTAATATCCGCCGTACACCTATTAGCAAAATAACATGGATACTGAAAATAACATAAAACCACATTCCTAAAGATGAGGTTATTAAAGTTATTATTAATCGTCAAGTTCCCTGATCTTCGTATTTGTATACCTAAGGTGAAAATAAACTCTCGGTTTGAAAAGATTAACTCAACACCGTTCATCCAGCAAACTATATCCATTCATTACACCACAGACTGCTGTAATGACCAAACGAACCTTTACAAAAAAGGCCTCTCTAATAAGTCGTGTAAGCCTATCGAATCATTCCATCCATAGGCCTGGCCTATGATAACCAGGATTCCTCTTTCAGAAAGGACTATGATGACGGCAGTTTCGAGTTTAATAACTAAAAAAGCCGTCGCCTTCAGGCAAGCGTTCATGGAGGCCGGAGATCGTTTTGCAGTCTCCGGTGCTTGGGCGTTATCTGCGTGGCGGGAGAGTAGTACAGTCACCCTCAAAAAGAAGTATACGTGGACAAAGTTACATTACAATGTGTACATCCATTATGCCAAAATATTCGAACCAAGTATAACGACTAAACATAGTATCTATAGTAACTAGTCAATTCCTAGTAAACATCGGGTTCAAAACGGTTGCAAAATACAAAGTTTAAGTAGTTAGTAATAAGGACTCATATTTTACTATAAATAGACATCGAAAGTAAAAAGTTTATTTATAGTTAAGTTTATGATCCATCCACCCATCCCTCTCCGATATTTCCCCCCTCCCCCCTCTTCCCACTCTTCCCCCCTCCCCCTCTTCTCCTACTCCCACCTTAAAGGGCGGCAACGCACTTGTGACTCTCGAGTTGCAGGTGCCCATGGGCGGCGGTAGTCATTTACCATCAGATGACCCCCGTCTTGGTGGTCACCCATCCAAGACTGACCTGGCCACTATTACTTAACTTTGTAATGTGCTAAGCTACTCGGTTACCGCTTAGCCACGAGCTATGTAATATTATGATATAATAATAATAATTTGACACATCTCTCTGTGATCTCACATCACATACGGCTGTCATATCTCAAACTAGGCGGAGCCTGTACTATGGTGACCAGACTGCAGACAAACATAAAGATATATTTATTATATATATAGTTATTGCTCGAGGGTGTGAATCAAACCTACAACGTCTGGCTCAGCAGTTAGGATCACTAACCACTAGACCTTTAAATTTAATGTCTCTTTGCCAATTTTTCAATAAATACGGGTGTCATTTGTTTACGCCGTTATTAAACAATAGCCGGATACATCGTTTTGGAAAAACTGAGTAGTTACATGAAGGATTATTTAGGTGTATACAAACTTATGAAACAGACACGTTTACAACGTTTTGAACTCGATGTATACTTGGAATTGGCTAGTTACTGTAAATACCATGTTTAGTCGTTATAGTTGATTCGAATATTTTGGCATAATGGATGTACATATTTTAATGGAACATTGTCCACGTATACTTCTTTTTGAGGGTGACTGTACTTCTTTCCCATTCCCTTTCTAAAATATATGTATCAATAAGTAGCGGTAAGCAGTTACAAGTGTAAAAACACTCGTACCAACCCTCGATACATCTCCCGTGCAGCTTCAGTGACCCTACTCACCAACAGAAAAGAATGGCACTTAGCTACCAATGCTCTCCAGTCTCCAGTGCTGGAGCTGGGTGACTTTAATACGAGCAGATCTGGTATGCCTTGAAAATGTCTCGCAATGTTGTCTTAAAAATGCCTACCCGTAAACAAATAATTAGTTATCTCTAACTAAATGATAAACTCTGCCCTTGAATCTTAAACGAGTAGAAGAATAATAAGTGGGTTATCGTCTTAGGTAGTGAGGTCGCAGATGACCGAGCGTCTATCGTTTATCGCGAGATTTCTTAAAATATTAACAACAAAAATGTAGGTACTGGTTCCAAGAAATGACTGTTTAAGAATAAAATCATAGTACGTTTTAAGAATATAAGAATACATATATAGGTACGTTCAAGTTTCAATGATCGTTAACAATCATTTGGTCCGTAATATTATTGTCGAAGTACATTATAACAAGTTGAAGTTGACCAATATCAAACGAAGTGTAATTTGAATACAGATAATACGTATTTAGATTTTTATCTATAGAGGAGCAGGCGTAGGTAGTTGTTATAAAAGTATCTTATCTCAGATAAGCTATAAATTTATCTAAGACTGTCTAAAGTCACTTGATGCAACTTCCGACAACAGTTTATCTATACGCTGTAACTATTATACATATACCTATAGCTGGACCAAAAAACGTTTTTGTACAATAGATTATTATTACTATAATACTGAAAGCTTAGCGTAGTGTGTACTTTCGGGATTCCCGAATATGGCGCTTGACATCAACGCGAAAGTTTGCTTTGATAAAATCCCTTGACAGGTCATGGCCGAAACAGGCACGTGTGTAAAACCCTTAAGCCTTAAAATCCCTAATAAATCTAAGAGCTTGTTACTACAGTTTATTAGATAAGGTCCACGTGTGCAAAAATAAAACACTTAGCGACATGTACCAGCGTATTCCAGCTGTCATCTTCATCTTTGTGTGTGTAAATTGGTACTAGTAGTGGTGCAATTTTCTTTGTGAATGCTTAATATAAGGTAGATTAATTGATAAGTTCACAGTACCTAATTGATAGCTAAATTTGAATGCGCTATTAAACAAGTTACAGACCGTTTATTTTCGTAATTATACTGAGTTATTTATCGAGGATATCTCCCGACACCAAATAGCGCCTCGAGTGGGGTAAAATATAAATATATATATATTTATATTTTACCCCACTCGACTGTCTTGAACTAAGAATGTATGTTGGATGTACCTATGTACGTATTAATAGACATTGTTGTTGTTATTGTTGACCTAGAAAAGGTTTAGGGCAGAGGTTGTTTTGTTACTGATTATATGAATCTCTACTGAAACCCATCTCCTAAATGATCAAATTTAGTAAAAAGACATAAAATAAAGAAATAAGTATCTATATATGTAGAATGTGTGTGCATGAATGTCAATGTATCTATAATTCAAATTCATTTATTCAATTAAGACACTAAGTGACATTTATGAACGTTAAATTGAAGCTACTGTTAAAAATCATAGATCGACGCAAACAGACGCCACAGCATGTACTGGATTGTCGAGGTAAATTAGGTGAAAACACCAAAATCTACTGCCTGCTTGTGTCGATCTATAACTTCCAGTTTCCAAAATGCGTAGAGCCTTATGAGAAGAATACTGGCAAAGAAATACTTATATTTGAATATATATGTATGTGTAAATGTGTGTATGTATGTTAGTATATATATACTATTGTATTTGAGATTATATATGGGCGAATACAAATTATAAACACTCCATGAAATCACAGTGGTCAGTTCCGACTTTTGCCAGGCTACCGATCCCAAGTATATTTACGTAGGGTTGGAGCTTAACACCTACATTACACCAACCGCACACCACACCACACACGCACCCACACACAACACCTACACACACACTCACACCTAAACTTACAGACGTACACAAGGCATTACTAATTTGTTAGCCGTATTATTAATAGGTACCTATATTATTAATAATAATAAAAAAATGTAATATAATTATAGAAGAGTGGGGCCTCCTGACACAAGTTTTTCCATACTTAAAAGAAGGTCTCAGCAATTTTGATAAATGTGTAATAAGTTACTGAAATAAAATATTTTCATTTTTTTTTATATAATTCACAAGCAAGATCGAAGTCGCTCAACGAGTCGCCATGTGGAGGTGAGAAATGAAGAAATAGGCAGACGAATAAAAGTCACCTACATAGACCGACGGATCGGCAAATTAAAATGATAGTGGGAAGGGCACAGTGCGAAAAACAATTGCCCGAGGGGGCCGAAAATTCCTCGATTGGAGACCACGGACCGAAAAGCGCTGCGTAGGACGTATCAGCAAGATGAACTGACGACCTTGTAAAGATTGCAGGTCGACAGTGGATGCAGGCCGCTTCCAACTGGTCTTTTTGGAAGTCATTGAGAGGGAGGCCTTCCAGCATTGGACATCCTACGGTTGCAATGATGATGATGAATATAATTTAAGATATTTAGTAAACTTCAATCAGGCTTCATATTTGAATTAGTTTTATAGTTGGTAAACCTATTGTAATTTGTCACTAGTACTAGAGACATGTATCTCATAGTAATTTACATTCCACTATTTTGTCTCGTGATTTTTCTACTGTCTCTAAACTCTACTCTCTCATAACATCCTTTATGCAAATATAATGTGGATTTTAGTAAGCCTGTTTATTCCACTGAGATAGGAGTAGTTCTTTTCATATTTAAAAAATACATATCGTAGAATCGTATCGAAATAATCGTAGAATGTACGTGGAATCACGTGTCTGTTTCGGGGATGAACGAATAGTTTCCGAACCGTCATAAACCCTTTCTCAAGGGATGTAGCGACTTGGGTGTCGCCACACTATGACCACGGCCTGTGTAACCTGGTTGAAACGTGTGATGAAATTTCGACCAGATTGCTGAGCCAGTCAGCCTGTGACCACGGCCTGTATAACATGGTTGAAACGTCAGGCAAATCAAGGGCATGTAATACTAGGAAATACTACCTATAAATAAATAAGTAATTATTAAATAATAATTAAAATAATCTGCTATGGTTTATTAATAGTAGCTATTACACATGTCACAGTTAGTGAGTGTAAGTCTTTAAATCATAATAACTTACCTAATCATATATTTAGCCATGGCATTAATAATATTAAGTATTCCAATTAAAATCCAGAGGACCAAATACTTCTGCGGACGGAATGTTCTCAAGTCGTGATAGCAAGCACAGCGTAAGACGTTCACCGACTAGATGGGCCTTCGGCTTAATTAGCACAGTCCCAATGATCATCATCGTTATCAACTTAGCCGGAAAAGGATTTCTCAATGGTTGGAAATAACAAAAAATGAAAGTAGCGTGTACTTAAATCTACTTTATTTAAAAAAAAAAAAAAAATTGTCAACATTGGACTCAGCTGAGGTGCTCATTTGCCACTGCGAAGGTTGGGATTGCTATCTGAAATATAGGAAAATTATTTTAGTTTAAAATGAAGTTAAAACTTTAATAATTCGGAACAGTTGTTATTCGTGGAACTGTTTTACTCATTAACGGGCTGTTGCTATATAGTTAGTTTACTATATACTAGATTTATGATATTACCTGCGTATTTTATAGAAATATTTACTTACATTATATATTGTAATATCAGTTTTTGTTCCATAACTAATTTTAGAAAAGCAGTCGCTTTATTTTACTTAAAGAATAAATACATACAAAGACTCACGTCTGTATCCCTGATGGGGTAGGCAGAGATATATTAAACACTAGGTGCGCCCCGCGGTTTAATCCACGTAAGTCCCGATGCCATGGGAATATCGGGATAAAAAGTAGTCTATGTAGATATCCAGTGTCCAGCTATCTACATATCAAATTCATCGCAATCGGTACAGTAGATTTCTAACCCCCGACGCAAAAAAGAGGGTGTTATAAGTTTGACGTGTCTGTCTGTATGTGACATCGTAGCTTCCAAATGAAATGACCGATTTAAATGTGTTTTATTTTGTAGGAAAGGTGACTTGATCGAGGGTGTCCTTAGATATAATTCAAGAAAATCTGTTCAGCCGTTCGAAGATCATCAGCTCTTTTCTAAGTGTTGAAGGGGTTATCAAGTCGGGGGTAATTTAAATTGTAAATTTATAGTTATGTTTGAAAGAGCAACAAACATCCATACATCCTTGCAAACTTTCACGTTTATAATATTAGTAGGATCCACGTTTTTAAAGAAAAAATATTATTAGACTCGAGAAAATTTTACATAACGACACTTACATCTACGGGGCCTGCTATGTCCGGACTGTACGTATTCGGGTTTAATGTTGGGTGTTTGATAACCTACAAAATAAAAAGTAGGAATTTAAACAACCTATATCATAATTTCAGAAGGGATACATAAGATTTTACAAAGTAATCAAAGGTTACATCAGACTTTGAAACGGGAAAACGCTGTCATAACTGTCAAATATATTGAGAGCGTCAAATATCTTTAATAAAAACTATTTATGTAAATATAGATTCGATTACACAATACACAAAAATATGGTTATAATAATATGTAAGCTTACCGGTTGGAGCTAGGCTACCTCCTGCGAAAGACGAGTCAGCTGGAAATAACAATAGTATAATTTTATATATACTTAGATAAATGTTATGAAGGCTTGACACGTTAGGTGTCAAGTCGTCATCAGAAGTATCTCTATCCTTTAAAGGACGGAAAGCCTACTCAAAAGCAAACCACGACTTACAACGAGCAATTATATACTTGCTTATGTTTACATAAATCACTAAACATTCCTCGGACATTTCAGCGTTGTTAAATTATAGTAAGTGTATAGAAACGAAAAAATCTATTTCAAAATTCGAATTCAGTCTTTACCAAACACCAAAAACTTATATTTGAATTTACTATTGTTCATATCATTCAAGTTTCTACTGACTTGATCTGTCATGCCGCGTTCCTATAATCAAGAAACGATTCGTTTTGCTTACGGACGGTAAAATTTTCCTTGAAAACTCAACGACGGCATCAGTCGACTACCTACTGTGGTATATTACTATTTGAAATCCAAAATCTCTCGGCCCTGTTTGCTATACATTTCATTTTTAGTTTTGTATTCCGAACGACATTTGATAAACACAATCAGTTATGCATATCAAACATCAATATATAATTCTTTAGATGACATTTACATAATCTTTAAATTACTGTTTAATAATACTCTGCTTAAATCTAATAGGTAGGTACTTACGCAAGATGTTGGGCTCTGAAACAAATAAAAAATGGTTTAGCATGATTACTCTCATTTTGAGTGTGAAGGAACACTGACCACTGAATTCCTAATAAGTCTAATCGAAAATATTTAAAATTCACTCATGATTGTTCTGATTTATATTTAGAATAAGCGTTTTGGTTATGCGATATTATTATTAATAATCGGGTTGGATTGTTTAATAATTTACTGTCTTTCGAAAGTCCTGACTTGGTAATGCAAGTTATTCTAAATACGTTTGTCTGTGATGGTGGTTTGTCATTCAACATGAACAAGACCTTAATTTTAGTACTAATTGGATTATACTGCGCAACTGTCTTTATCAGATATAAATATTACCAAATCAATACAACAACAAATAAGCCCGAAGATAATATGTATATAATTTATAATAATAGAGGTAATAATGTATACTTACGAGGAGCCTGGCCGCCTCCCGCGAAGAAAGGGTCAGCTGGAAACGAGAAATTATAATTATGTAGGAATTAACATTTTATGAGGATGTGAACGCCTGACAAGCGAAGTATCCCTATCCTCCAGAAGCTTGAAATCAAAATTAACTTCAGCAGTTTATATATGTGCGTTGTGTACAAACGCGCGCACTAGAAGCTGAGCCTCTTATAAAATGTATTATGATAACTTACTGTTTCATGTCTACTATGAGACACAATTTATATAATTTGAAGCATTGTTTTTTTAACCTGCTTGTATTCATTAGAGGGCATTTAAAAGCGACTCTGATTTACTACGATGAATGTTGGTTTATCCAGGTACGTACGTATGATGTTGGGCTCTGAAACAAACAAAAAATAGTTCAGCATGATTACTTACTCTCATTTTGAGTGTGCAGGAACACTAACCACTAAATTCGTAATAAGTATAATAATCGGAAATCGTTTAATTTAAAATTCACTAAAGATAATTTCATTTTATATTAAGAACTAGCAGTTCTCGCGCGGTTTCTCTCGCGTGTACATATTTATATATTTTGCGCGGAACCCAAATTCTTTTTCCAAATAAAAGTAGATTAAGTTACTCCTTATAACACCAGCTATCTGCCAGTGGAAGTCCTGTGGAATTCGGTCCACCCGTTCCGGAGATTAGACGGAACTAACAGACAAAAATTTTAAAAAGTTATTTTTATGCATACCTAGGTATCATGCAAACAACTGTATGAGCTTAAAAAATATTTTTTTGACATTACAAACAGACACTTCAATTTAATTTATTTGTATTGATTATCGGGTGGGAGTGTTTAATAATTTACATCGAAAATAAATTAATAAATGAAATACGAAAGAAAAGCATATATTCTGACCGAAATTCGGACTGAGGATATCTTACAGAAGGTCCTGACTTGGTAATGCAAGTTATTCTAAATCAGTTCGTCTGTGATGGTGGTTTGTCATTCAACATGAAAAAGACCTTAATTATAGTACTAATTGGATTATACTGCGCAACTGTCTTTATCAGATATTAATATTACTAAATCAATATAACAACAAATGAGCCCAAAGATATGTCATACATCAAATATGTATAGACTTTTCATCATCATTTTCAAATATGCACATAGAGGTAATAATGTATACTTACGAGGAGCCTGGCCGCCTCCCGCGAAGAAAGGGTCAGCTGGAAACGATAAATTATAATTATGTAGGGATTAAGATATTATGAGGATGTGAACGTCTGACAAGCGAAGTATCCCTATCCTCCGGAAGCTTGAAATCAGAATTAACTTCAGCAGTTCGTATATATCGCTGGTTTGCGAGAATATCGACGTAATTCAAAATTCAGTCGAATTGAACTAAGTATGCCTAACGAGCATTAATCTTTGATATTTTATGGTGAACAGAGATGCAACGCTGATTTCTTGCTAACGTTAGTCAGAAAGCGATACGTTCATTATATATTTAGAACAAAATACTCTAGCAGAAATCAAAAATCATTACCATTCTCTAAAATCAATAATTTTTAGTGCCTCTCTCGCAAACCAGTGATATGTGCGTTGTGTACAAACGCGCGCATTGGAAGTTGAGCCTCTTAAAAAATATATTAAGATAACTTACTGTTTCATGTCTACTTTAAAATACAATTTATATAATGTGAAGCAATGGACATCGTTTTTTTAAACTGTTCGTATTCATTAGAGGGCATTTAAAAGCGACTTTGATTGACTAGGATGAATGTTGGTTTATCTACTATTAGGTACTTACGTATGATGTTGACTCCTGTAACAAAAAAAATATGTAGGTATCAGTATAATGTATCAGTAGATTACTTTCATTGACAGAGTTAATCACACATTCACAGCTGACAATATAAAATCAAATTGTCTGAATTGTCTTAGGTGCTAATCAGATTAAAAATCGTATACTAATCCAAGAGAACATATGCTTATGGAATGATTGGGATCTAAAGTAAATTATAACCAATTTTTACGAGGTGAGTTTAAAACAAATGCATAAATTAAACATAATATATATATATACATATATATATATATATATATATATATATAATGGTATAATATATAATATATAATATATATATATATATATTTATATATATATATATATATATATATATTTATATGTATAATATCACTCACCCCCATTATTGGCCCCGTCTGATACTTGTACTGAAACAATAAAAAGTTTACAAGTTAAAAAAAAAATGTAAAAAAATAATCTTATTGAAATTAACTAGTTTCATATTTTAATGCCAAAATGTAAATGTACGTATGCCTCCGACTGCCGTCACTTGTAAGTACCTATATATATATATATATATATATATATATATATTAGGCGGCGTAATTATACCATCTGAGGCCCGTGGCTAATTCATCGGATGTGTGAGTCTGACTCGCACTTGCACTTTTTAATACATTTTGTAATTAGTGTCTCCTGTGTTTAGCGTCTTTGGTGCCCAGGGCCTTTCGAGCCGGGGACCCTGGAAAAATTTATATACCTAATACATGTCATCTATAGTTAAATTAATATATTCTTAAGGAGACTGAGGAGGAGATAGATTCAGAAAAATCTAGACATTCCATCAACATCCTTGGTATTAATACCCACAGTTTCATTCATGTCATACCTCTCTCATACGAAATATATGAGCTTTATCGGTTAATTCTCAAGTTTAATTTGTCAGTTTCAAAATAGGTATTCTGTAAGTATCCAAAATCACGATTTTTCTAAAAGTTGTTAGCACTTAACGTTATTTACGAGATTTACTATACAACCCTAAAATATGACCAGACATACAGACAATATACAAAATTAAATGAAAACCTTACCTTCATCAGCGTTCGCCATGGCGAAAAGCGCCAACGCTACAATCTGCAAAATTAAAACACACTTCATTACTGAGTGATCACTTACTAAAAATGAATTTCAAACACGTATAACAAAACACGGAGACGAAACACTTGAATCAGAAATCGCACTAGTATCTGAAAGAAAAACATGATTTACCTATCTTTTTGTGATAAGATTATTTTGTGTCATTGGAAGTGTTTTTCACAGTTAGTGTGTTTTTCCTCTTTAGTTGTAAGACTGAATAGTTGGGTTCCTTGAATAAGCGAAAGAAGCGGCGGTAGCGTAATGACTATGGCGTCGAACTTGCGATCAAGTGGTTGCGGGTTCGAACCCCACCCAGTGCACTACCGACGTGAACCCACTCCTAACACAAGCATTTAGCTTTGCTGGAGGGGTTACCAAGAATACTAGTAATGTGTGACCCATGTTACTATACTTTGTCTAATTTAGGATGATAATTTTGACAGCTCACGCCTATGAAGTTTTGTATTTGTTTTCGGTAAAATTTACAACAGATAATATCATACTTCATTGATGGGTACCGCCTACTTAGTGAAGTGCCACGCGTAACGAACAACCAGACTTTCGAAAATCATCGTATTTATAGTGAGTATTAAGTTTCGTAAAACAATATAAGTAAAACATACGTAGGTGTAATCTTTAGAATGTTACAGTATCATTGTCATTACACTGCCATCAAACGGATTTGGGCTCGTGTCAAAGGTTTGTTTTTTTTTTATAATTATACCATCTACCTACGTTTATTAAATAAGTTCTTAAGTTTTATTATTATTTGTTAGGCCATGTAGCCAAACATAACATATCTCCACCATTTACGACTAAGAAAATACCGACTTTATTGCAATATGCCCATGAAAATGTAACCGCGGATGACTAAAGAAAATTCTTATTTCTCGTTTCATTTTATTTCTGTGAGCGTTTATAGTGATATTATTATTTTTTATTAAATAGAAAAGACTGTTCGTTTTGTATTATAAATTTATAATCGACCATACAGCATAACCATGCAACTATCGATTCTAAGGTATATGAAAATAACAATCGGAAATCGAATAGATTTAATAACAATTAAACACTACCCTCATCCCTACCGTGAGCTGTCAAAATTATCATCCTAAATTAGACAAAGTATAGTATTCTTTTAAAGAAAAAAGAAAGTACACTGTACAACACTGTGTTTTGTTTGAATTTCCAATGATTCACCATAGTATTCATTCATGAGGTTATGTCTTACCATCCATGTTAATAAAACCCACGACGCAAAAAGGAGGGGTGTCATAAAGTTTAACGTGTATATCTGTGTATGTGTCTGTCTGTCTGTGACATCCCAGCTCCTAAACGTTTGCCAATTCACGTTGGTACGACTATAGATACTTAGTGTTGCAATAAAAACGCAATTAAGGCGCCCCAGACCTCTTTCATCTCGCTTCGACCATTTGGTATAGTTTTATAAATCCCCAATCTAAAAATTAAAAAGGGTCGAGGGAGGGGGAGGGGGTTGATTGGGTTGGCAGCGCACAAGTATCACACCACTTGGTCGCGTGTATTAACCGCATAATACAGATTTAAACGATGCCACAGAATAGGCGAAGATGACCACCTTTACGGCGCAGCGGTAGAGCATTCGACCGCCACGTCGGGGTATAGAGGGATAGATTGTCACTCAATGCATATATTTGTATGCATGAATATGTCTATTTACTGTTATTGTTTAAAAGTTATGACCGTTTGAATACGTCGCATTGTTAGATACACCCTGTATATGTCTAAATTTACAAAAAAAAATATTTATCAGTCTTCTAAATATCTGGAACGTGAAATTTGGAACACTTAAAGTTTATATATAAGAGATGTGTGGCAAGCTATGTGTACCTGCCGTGCTTGACTAAATAATAATACATACTCGGGGTGAATCTAGAAAACACGTAGGTAAGGAAGTAAAATCTTTCTTAAGGTTCGATGTAGATTGTAGGTACAAATAATCTACTAATGTAATTTTTTTTGGGTTCTATCATTTTAATAGGTAAATCTTAAGTTCTATAATTTTAATAATTTAAAAATAGAAGTTTCCCACAATTTACAACTCATTAAATGGTTTTAGATGTTCTGGATCAACTTTCTACATTAAATTATTGAAGGGTAATCCTTTTAATTAGCAATTGTAATTTTTAATTTAAATTACGTAAAATAATTAACTAAGAAAACAAAAAGTTATGTAATTAATTGCAAAAACGTTTATAATATATTTGTCTGTGATTAATTTATGAGTTAATCTACCAATCACTATTTGTAGGTACCTAGGTAAGGTAAGTAAAGTTGCTGACTCACCAAAAATGACTTCATTTTATATTAAGATATCACAATGAACGTATTAGTACAAAACCAGAATAGTGATTGCACACAAATATCAAGTTCCCAATCTTATATAGAGAGGCGCGCTCGATAACCTGTCCTGGCCTATTCAAATATTTTAAGATTTAATATAAACATTACCAACGCAATACAATACAAATGGTTTTTCCTCTTTAAATTCCAGTAATTACAAAAACGCTATGCTGTTTTGTCTGTTCCAAAAACTAGTATTTGTCCTTGTGTGTGTAGGTAAACATTAAAAATAGTTTTGTTTCCTTTGGTACGTTCAAATTCTATACTCAAACAGAGCCTTGACTTGTTAAGCCTTCAAGTTCAAAAGACCAAAGAAGTTCTTTATAACAACGAGAAATTCTCAACGTGTGCCAACCCCTCTCATAGTCAGAAGAGGGGCATCAAACGCAGATGGACAGGCTGCGACTACAGCAGGCATAGAGAACCTACATCACCTTGAACCATTATTATAATTATGTAAACATAGGTATAATTATAATAGTAGTTCAAGGTGATGTTGTCTTGGTCTGTTGAGAAGTAAGTACCTACACACATATCAACTTATTAGACTTAAAAAACTCAACAAGTGTTTGAACAGTTCAGGTCATCATAATTATAAAATTGATAACCAATTCTTGAGCAATGTAGGTAGATAACAGACATTTTACAAAATTCTGTTATAAAATCTGCGATCGGCTGGACTTGCGATCAAGTGGTTGCGGGTTCGAACCCACCCACCGAAAAAAAACAAGCTGATTATGTTCAATTGCTGTCAGATATTTTACCGGAAAGTTAATTAAACAGTGATCCAGGATGTATCATGCCGATAGCTATTCTTGATTAGCCAGGGAAATTAATCACTGTTCTACAGCGCCGTTTAATTGTCAGAGTCAAGATGGAAATAATTTTATCTTCTAACAGAATTTAGATAATGAAATGAAATTTCTTAACACTTCACTGCCGTCTAAATGTTTTGAAATTTCAGTTTATGTAAATAAGTAGATAAATTATAGTGTGTTCGGTGATGGTCATAGGACTCATAGGAAACTGAAACGTGGATATATTGTTACATCCCGGAAAGAAAGCAACAGTCTTCTGTATGGGTGTTCGAAGGTAACAGCAAACCAACAAAATTAAGGCAGACGAGAAACGTAGGTAAAATAATTATGGTGTTTTTTTTTCTCCCGGACGGGTCCTGTCTGCACGATCCCACTTGAAGAACAAAAGACAGTTAATGCTGAGTGGTACACAACCATTTCTTTGCCCAGTGTCTTTGAAAAAGTTAGGGAAAAACGACCAAGAAGTCGTATCCTATTGCACCATGACAATGCTTCGGCGCACACCGCGAACAAGACAAAGTAATTTTTAGCTCCTGAAAAGGTAGAGCTAGTCACCCATCCTGCACATAGTCCAGACCTGGCACCATGCTATTTCTTAATTTTCCCAAAAATTAAAAATTTGATGAAAGGTATTTACAAGGTAGGTACAAAACGGCGTGAAAGACATAATTATGTTACTAGAGATGGACATAAATTAGTTCAACCAAAATGTAGGCTAGTAAAAGTGCAAACATCTTTTATGGGGAATTGCGTTAAATTCTATAATAAAATACCTGATAATATTCTTCAACTAAATGAGAAGAAATTTAAAACTTGACCGAATAAAAAAGTGTTTAAAATGTAGGTAGGTACCTAATGGAGAATACTTCGAAAAGCAGTAAATATATTACTTTACATGTAAATTGTGTTATTAATGAATTACGCAAAACTTTCAGTGTGCCCTACGTAGTAGTGCATTAATCTCCATAAATGCGGTTTTTTTTAAGTTTTTTTTATAAAATAGAATTTTATAAAACAATTTTCAAATCAAAAATTTAATTTCTTTATTTCATAAAATTGAACATTAATTATTCGAAATCGTCAATTTAAATAATAATTGTTATAATTAACTATTATAGATCAACACACACAGAGTCACCGCAACAATAATTTGCTTTGTCAAATTTTAAAATTATTTAAAAAAAAATGGATATAATATCTACTTGTGTCGATCTATAACAGCCCGTTTCCAAATGGTTGAGCCTTATGAGAAGAAAATAAAAAAACTATTGAGTTTAACTTGTTTATCTAAGTCTTTGATTATATACATGTCTAGATAGAGTATGATGCGCATAAAATGGGCTCCAATTACCAATTATGTGTGAGTACACTGAGTACGCTCGTGTAGTTATAGTCAACAAATTGTCACTGTGTGCGTGTTTAGGGATGCCTACTCTAAATGATTTACTTCCCTTCTTGTTATACTACCTTCTTCTTGATTTAAAAGAATATTAATTTATTACAAAACATATTAATCAACAACAAAAAAATGAAAAATATAAACTGTTTTTAAATAGAGGTGTGTGATTGAATTGTTGGAAACGAAAAATAATCAGTCTAATTCAAATTACAAAGGTACCAATGTGAATTAGTGAAAATAAGTGATTTATTGCAATTGATAAGATGCATTTTTTAATAAAAGAATAATAATTTTAAGACTTTCAAATCAACTCATTTCGACAAATAATTTCGATTAGCCAATTTTCATTGTGAACATTATATGAGGTAAGTACTTACTAGTTATGTAGACAGCTAAATCTGTAATGTTATTTAAAGAAATATTCCAATCCAATCCCTCAGACTTACCGACAAATACTTAAATACATTGCTAATCACTTCTCTCACAACTAATAATGTTATTTTAGCATTTTAACACAATAATCTAACAAACGCCAAAAAGGAACACACATATGCTTTGACAGCAACCACAATAAACCATTCATGACGTTTTAAAGTTACTCTTGCCATTAAAAGCAATTAGTTCCATTTGACGAGGTTTTTTATTTTTCTGGTCAGGCCAAAATTAACCTGAGAAACGTAGAGAATTTTAGAAAGGATTTTATGGGGGAAACGAGTTCAAGAATTGGTAACACTAATGGAAATGACACCATGTCAGGTTTATTGACAAACATTCACGAAACAGCTGGCACTGTGAAGGAGACCGGGAGAACATACTTTGTTTCTGGAAATTATGAATACTATCATTATTTATGTGACGGTTTTGACGACAGAGTAAGCTTATGAAACAGTAGTTATAAATTTGTAATTTTTTTCAATGTTTGATTTTGAGGTTATGTTGCTTATTTTGTTTAGGGTTGGGGATGCGGATACAGGACGTTGCAAACAATATGCTCCTGGATAAACAATAATCAAAGCTGCAGCATTAAGGTTCCTTCCATCAGGGAAATTCAAGATATATTGGTACAACTAGAAGACAAACCTCAGTCATTTTCGGGATCTAGGCAATGGATCGGTAGTTTTGAAGTAAGAATAATAACTATACAGCGGCGATTTTACACATCTGCCGCCAGTAGCCTATTCAAATTTTGCCGCCCCTACTGGTCGGTCTATCTAATTCGATACCCCAGCTTCCACCCTAGGCTTTAGCCTACTCAGCCTGCTGGTAAATACGCCACTGTAACTATACCTACTAAAGCTGAATACTTTGTTTTTGAAAGGGACTGACACCTTTCCCTTTTAATATACTGCTAATTTTCCCATATTTAATTGCCAACGAGCCCAGTGGACAGCAATAGGCATGCTGAGTGGGACCAAAATAATAATTGGTAAAATGTGGGTCTATACTACTTCTACTACTTACATCTGTCTACTCCTTGGGGTATACAGGCGTGAGTGTATTATAGTGGACGTACTTTATTTTTTGATTGATCATGCTAATTTCTGGAAAGCCCAATTCTTGAGTAATAGTAGGACCATAAGGAGAGGAGCTTCTAGAAGTTCTGATATAAAGAGTTACAACCCTAGTCATTAGAAATGTACTCATCATTCTATTCTCTAAGGGAATTAATTTCCAGTCAGATACAACTACAACTTTTAATCATCTGTTCTAAAACCTTTTCAAAAGTTTTTCACTGGAGGCATGATACAGTAGACACCAATCAAAATAAAAAGTTCACCTGATTAAGTTTAAATAGCTATGTTGTAAAGTATACTGTTGTCAATCAGTTCGATAGAAATATTGTTGCAGATATGCCTGGTTATAGACAAGCTATATGACATTCCATGCAAGATCATTCATGTAAACAAAGGAGATCAACTGAATACCATAGTGGATGCACTTGTGCATCATTTTGATAAGTTTGGCAGCCCTATTATGATGGGAGGTGATGTTGACTGTGCCTCAAAAGGAATTATGGGCATTCATGTTGGTCAGAGGGATGCTAGCTTATTAATTGTAGTAAGTAATTATTTTGCATTCTTAAAAAAATTATTACTTTGAAAATATTAGTTACTAGCTATTGCCCGGGATGAAAAGTAGCCTATAATAATGTTATTCCAAAATATCTCTTTGAGCCAAACTTCATCCAGATCTGTTTACCCATTTTATGTGAAAGAGTAACAAACATCCATCCACCCTCACAAACTTTCGCCTTTATAATATTAGTAAGATTGATACAATAAGGGGACTTCCCGGCACTACCCGCTTAGATTTCCCGGCACTACCTGCTTACACCCCCCAATCCACTTGTATAAGCCATATATCCCTGTTCTTCCATTGAACCGGGACAGGCAGAATTGACAGAAGGGTAGGGCCTTCTTACGTACCTTTCCCTTTCAATATCCACCCAATTTTCCCATTTTCTATTCCCAAAGTGGCCTGTTGACAGCCATAGACTGGCTATCTGAGTGGGACCAAATTATCATTGGCAATATTGTGGGTGTTTAATATGCCACTGTGTACATCTTTCATAGTTATGTGACTTCTCTGTTGAGAAAGTATTTTCAGACCAAGTGGTCGAACACCAAGGCTCATTCGCATAGAGAAGACGAGTAGGACATGTCCTGGTATTGGAGTGGTTGTAGGTATCAAGAACAGCTTATAATAGAATGTGGCATGTGCTTGTCATCACGTTAGTTTAAAAAAAATCTGCCTTCAGAATTGCAGTATTACTTAATTAACTTTATTCTAAATATGGGATATAGATTATACTAAACTAAAAATATTTACTAAAGGTATTTATTGCAGGATCCTCATTTTGTGGGCACCGGAAAGACAAAACAATTCTTGTTCAACAAAGGCTTTGTGAAGTGGCAGCGATTGTTTGATTTCTTAGACTCATCATTTTACAATGTATGTTTACCTCAAGTACAAGCGAAGTCTAAATCATGAAAGTGATTAAAGGATTCAGGATGTGTAAAGAAGGCATCCTCTTACTCATAATATAATATCAGCATTCTTTTATATTAGCTGTGTAACGGAATCTTTTTGAAATAAATAATGCATATTAAATTTGCATAATGTTTCCTGTTTGAATATTACTAAATACCTTCTCTAGTCAACCTCTTGGTAAACTGATAGACTTTTGGAATAGAATGTGTGACAATTCCATGACAAAAAAAAACTGTTTATTCTTATATTATAAATTATAAGAGACATCTGTAGTATTTACATATATATTTATTATTTAAATAAATATTTATGCAGATGCTGGCTGATTAAATATTCAATTGACATGATGTTGAAATTATTACACAAAGGGTAGGGTTCAGGGTCTTCTTTATTAGCTGTTTACATCATATGATCTCACTGACGACAGTCGGCGAAGTCAATCCATCAAGTTTTTAGATATGTAGTATATAAATAACAATAAGAAAAAGAATATTCAGCCTTTATTTTAAAATATTATCATCTAAGTACAAAACCTTAATATGAGATCAATACATAATACTGTAATAAATGACTAGAGATAATTATGATATAAGTAATCGAAATTAGACATTTTATATGGGTCAGCCATAAAACTAAAACCGCCTTATATATTACAAAACGTGTATTAACGACAGAACTAGAGTTAAACCATCATTAAATAAAGTGTATACCAATAGGCACAAATTTATATGGCGAATATTTTCAATCCAGGATTGAAGTTATTATTGAATTCGTCATTAGTCATATAACTGAAATTGGAAAAATTCAGTTAATATCCAGTCAAGATAATAAATATGTTAATAAGTTAGTTGATGTATAGAAATAAGCATTCTGTTTTTTGCTTTAAAGTCTTTCTTTGCCATGTCCAATAACTGAAATATTCAAAGTAATATTATAATCCGAATACATACCTACTATTCTTAGACATGACATCAATGGATCAGTATGTTAGTCTAAACTCAGTCATGATGTTATGTTAAGATCAGATAGTACTATGTCAGTCGAGATTGGTCACTGTTAATCTAGTGTGGCAGTCAGTTATTGATCTTCTGTCAGTGTCAGTAAGTTTCTCTACTTGTGCAATTCTATAATCAGTGAATTTTTATTTACTTAGTATTTTATTTAGTCTGTATTAAGTGTGAGACAAACGCCTTGTAAAATCCAATGGCTTGTATGTTCGGCCGTCCACAGGTCAGCCTCAAAAACGAGGCCCACACCCATCGCATTGCGACGCTGTGATGTCGTATACACCGGCGTACGCAGCGTGTTCTGGAAAAATACAAAATGACAACATGTAGGCATACAATTTATTTTTAGGGAGTCTTTCTCAAATAGTCTCAATAGGCTCTTTAGTTAATTTAGGTAAAGTAAGTTAAGATTGAGTCAAATTCGTCTCCAGCAACGGTGGTACTGCTTAGAATCAATACATCTGGTGTGATATTTTATTCTCGAAGTTAATAAAGCAATGCCAAAACCCCAGTTGACTCTTTGTCGTCTGATTTATGCATATCACCCCGTTACAGTACTGCTAAATTCACTAATGATTGTCATTTAAAACTGGAAGAGTCTATGAATAAAATGGGAAAATATCGATCAAGCGAGAAGGAAATGTGGAGCCATGATATATTTATATTATATATTTAGGAACGAATACACTGAATGAAAATTCAAATACATAATCCTGTAGTACCAGGCCAGGTCTTGTCCACAGTGTAGGTATAAATAAAGCTACAAGTACACGGCGGGGTCGACTAAACGTGCCAAAATTCAATGGGCTGCCGCGCGCCGGCTGGGCCGCACGTTAGTTCAAAGCTCACTCACACGCTACGTCGCGTTATCCGTTCGTATCTAGACTATCGACTTATTAGTACTTAGCCTAGGTTTATTTGTTCACAAACAGAGTAATAGGCAAATAAAGAGTTACGGGATAGAAAGAGAGGCAGCTTCTAGGTGAATATAACTGTGGGTAATTAGCGATGTGTGACCTAAATCGCGACTTTATTGTGTCGGAACAAGAGTCGCTATTTATTTAAGTGATTTGGGGGAGTGGGACTTTTGTATCTACCTGTATTTAGATGTACGTACCTGTAACTTTAGCTTATGGAATTCAATGGGTATGATATACATGATGGGTAGTTCAGTGACCAGCACTTTGGGATGTGACCGCTTCAGGCAGCCTTCTTCGACATCCCACCGGCAGCCCTCCAGGTACAGGCCACGCACGTAACAGCCCTGCCAAATAATTGATATTATATCGTGAAATGTTGACGTGAGATGGTGATTCATAGCCAAACACCATCGAACGAACCATGAGAGTTAATGTAACCAAGTAATATGTAGCAAGGATGAACAAGTCTAACCAGAAGTTGTCAAGAACCGAAAACTTTTATTTTGCAAACGTTTATAGTCTATGGTGTCTGCTTACCATCACGAGGGCTCTACGCTTGTGACCTAGTGAGTTATTAGGTTGAAGAAGATTTTAGAAGCCACCTATTATATAGGGCCATCCATTATATGAGCTGGTGAGACGTAGATGTCATGCATCTCTACCAACCTTTTACCATTATGTACCATCGGCCAAATATATCGTCTAATACCCTGCGGTTGAAGATCATTTGACATCATAAAACAGCAAGGTTGATTTTGCCGTGCAATAATATTCTCACAGTTCATTGTTTGAGATAGGTTCAACCTTATCGCTATTGTGATTATACAGAAACCTTTTTCAAAACTGGTAGACCATTTTCTATGTCTACTGTACCTAAATACTGATTTCAATGCTCATAATTAATGCCACTAATTATTAGCCTATAATTAGTGGCAATTAAGCCCTTTATTCTGAACTGTAAGTTTCAATTTGCATGACAGATGTGTGTTATTTTCCTTATAAAATGTCCTGCAGTTCGGCGTGCCTTTTGGCATAGACCTCCTCTAACATTTTCCACTGGGTTCTATTTCGCGCTACTCTTCTCCAATGAAGTCAAGCCGTGAGTTTTACAAAATGCCATTACTTACAAACTGTTATTAGACCACGCTATTAACGCTTAATAACCCCTCGTGGGGCTCGCACATTACAAAGTAATATGAGCCACGTCAGTATATGATGGGTGACCATTCTTAACACATTAAGACCCTTCCGTGCCTCGGAGAGCACGTTAAACAGTCGGTCCCAGGTGCCATACAAACATCTGTGGCATTCGTTAAGGCTAGTTGGAGCCCTAAAAAGTCCGATAACCTGGTCTACAGAACTTCGATATCGCCTAGTACTTGGGTTGTGGAGGTCTGATGGCAGTCGCTTCACGTAAAATATCAAAGTACGGCCGTATCGTAGTTAGACTGAAAACCGACCCCAACCTAGTTGGGAAAAAGGTGTGGAAGGTGAGATACATCACCTATGACCGACAGAGTCTAGGATTCGCTGTCCCTACAAAGCCACTGCTCAAGTACCGGAAATTTCATACCTAGAACATTAGCACGCGAAGTGACTTTTTGCACCATTTGTTAAAATTCTTTACTTTTATGTAAGCGAAGCACTGAGAGCAGTTATAAACAAATATTAAAACGAAACTGGTCGCAGCATACGCGAAAGCAGCTCTTGTTAGACACGTAGTAAGGTGTAAATTCCTTTTTCTATAGGAAACCTTTAAGATATAACCTTTTTAAAACTCGGCTCACCACATACTTTAGCTTCACTTTTTGAATAGTTTGAAAATACGTACAGTGACGGGTCTTTCTTCTATTTCATCTGGGTGGGTCCACTTTGTGACCTTCGTGAACTGCGTGGAGCGATCAAGCGGCCATGTGTAAAGACGGCAGGCGATCTGTATGTGTGCTATCAGGTACGACTCGGGGATGTGCAATCCAGACAGCCAGATCACTACTGGCTCTTCTATGGAGGCCTGTCGAATAGAGTGCAAAAAATATATAGATAATAATATTAAAAGAAAAACAATTACTTACCTACAATGTTTGAAGTGAGTAATTCACAGTAGATTTTACCTGATTTTTTAAGGTAGCTGTTAATCTTTCGTGGGAGAGCTTCGGCACGTATGGGCCGGCTCTACCGGAGTGATACCACGGCCTCACAGAAAACCAGCGGTGAAGCAATGTTGCATTGTTTTTCGCCGAGTAAGTGAGGTTACCGGAGTCCCTAACCTTTCCCCCCTTCCTCTACTCCCACCTTAAAGGTCGGCAACGCAGTTGTGACTTGAGTTGCAGGTGCTCATGGGCAGCGGTAGTCATTTACTACCAGGTGACCCGTCTGCTCGTTTATACCATACCATAAAAAAGGTATTACAGTAACTAGACATATATTTATACATTGAATTACGAATGTATGTATTTTTATTATTAATTTGCAATTATACGGATATATACGCAGAACCGTTAACATTATGTTGAATTCGCAGTGTGAAAATCGTACGGTAGGTACATATTATTCTCTAACAAACTGCTAAGAATGAGCAATGACGTACCCAGTCCGTATACTGCTTAGTTCTATCAATGAAGTGGTCCATCCATCCGCCGAGGTTCTTGCAAGTGGCGGGGGCTAAGGCGCGCCACACTTGAGGGATTTGTCCGTTGAACAGACTGTATGACACGTTGTCCAGTATGGCGTCCATGCCGATCTCACCCGCCAGAGCTTTACGGAGCATTGATAGTGTTGAACCCATACGTTTTACGAGCCGGTTGAATCTGTAACAGCAAGTTGTAATTTTATTAATTCATTATACAAAACAATTCAAGTGATTGAAAATAAAATATTAATTTAAATTTATATAAAAGCATAAGTATATATTTTTATAAAGGCACATGTCAGCCCTGGTATACCATAGGTGCGTATATATATTATATATTAACCTGATGAGAGAAGTTGTAAGACGGGAAAAGAAAAATAGGGACAAAAGATCAGCTTGTTTCTTTTATCGGATAGGGGGTAAACGAGCAGACGGGTCACCTGATGGTAAGTGACTACCGCCGCCTATGAGCACCTGCAGCTAAAGAGTCACAAGTGCGTTACCGGCCTTTATGGTGGGAGTAAGGGAAGGGCGGAAGAGCGGGAGTGGGGGGAAGAAGCGTGGAAGAGGGAAGGGTTAGGGCTTCCGGTAACCTAACTCACTCCGCGAAACAGTTGTGTTCACTGTCAGTTTTCTGTGAGGAGGCCGTGGTATCACTCCCTATATCTCCCACATGATGATGATATTAACTGGACACTGGGAAAAGCCAAAGTCTGCAGAAATGGTATTCAACCAGCAAGAGAGATTTGCACTAGTTTAACCATGAATACACATTTTTGTAAAAAGACAGTGCTCTAAAAATCTCGAATAATCGTTGAAATGAATAGTAGAAAAATTATACATAATTAAACATCATTTCTAAATGCAATATTTGACGTGCTATCCACGTCAAAGTCGGCAATAGCCGACCGCTAGTGATGGGTATATATCTGAACATTATCGAAAAATTTACTCACAAAATAGTTTACGACCTTGTTGCTTCAAACTATTTTATAATAACTATCTAAAAAATTGTAGATTAATAGCAATAATTAATTGGTTATCGATACGATCTTGGAATCCCTTAGTTTTTTTAGGTATTTGAGGTGAATTTGTGACATGGCTCGGGGGACACGCCGATGCATTTACTCTCTGGCGATCAAAGTGTTAATAATACAAAACTCTCCTTTATTATTTACTTTCATACACTAATGTGTTAAAATATTGTAGATCACGCATTTTACCTCTCTAACTCCTGTAGCAACACGACAAGAGTTGGGGTTATGTTCATCTCGAACTGTTTGCGCACGCGCCAGATCTCGAATTCGGGTGGCAACTTTGACAGCACATCTACAGCTGCCAAATCAATGAAATCTTCGCGAGACATCGCGCCACCAGCTTCGCCTAGAAATAGATGTCTTGATATCATTTCTCTTTGTGTGCAGATAGTGCGAATGCTCAGAACAACTGAGATTTAAATCCTTACAAGATACAATTTTTAACGATAATAATTGTTTAATAATTACAGATGTCAAACTGAGACTAACCATATTCTCTTTTCCTTTGGCCTATAATTTGAAACTCAATGTCTAACTTATATCAAACTAGCGGATTAGACAAACGTTGCCATGTCCTAACGTAATTATAAATCAATCAATTATGGATTTTCTTCTTGAACAAATATGTTTAAATTAAAATATTAAAATCACATATCACTACATAACAAAGACCCCCGCTGCGTCTGTCTGTCTGTTCGCGATAAACCGAAAAACTACTGAACGGTTTTTCATTCGGTTTTCACTAATAGACAGAATGATTCACGAGGAAGGTTTAGGTGTACAATTTGTTAACGTTTTGTGTAAATTGATTGAAATATGATGATGATTGTTGAAGATGTCTCTGCTACCCGTGCGAAACCGGAGCGAGTTGCTAGTTTATAATATTTCTAATCATCCTATGTACTTCTGATTCAATTCGTTGCGGATTTCAAGACAGTATAACGTACCCCGGAACTCGTCGAATGTCATTACCCGGTGTTGGGTCGCTGATTTTGATCCTGGTGTAGGTACAGGAGATACAGTAGTTGGAATGTGGGTGAGATTAATCCCAATCACATAAAATTTCGAAAAGCTGTATTTATAAATAAATTATTTTTGACAATGACCATGTACATTAGATACTCGTGGTTTATGTGTTATATTTTTGAGAAAAATAGGCGAGTTTTGTATCTTACCTTTTGTTCCTTCGAGCAGCAAAAATTTCGAAATTACAATTAACAGAGGTGACATCAATTTCATAAGCATATTCTTTTACTATTTTTTTTAAACATTTAAAGTTTAAATTCAAAAAGTTCAATATCCAAAAAGCATATAAATAATAACTTTTCATATGGATGTAAACATACTTCATTGGGAATTATATGTATCTGCTATGAAATAGTAGGTAAGTGTATATGTTATAATTTCAGTGTATGATGGTGGTTGAAGACCACGAATGAGTTTCTAAAATATATACATTTACACGACTGATGCATATTGAGTTAGCAAATATTGATTGTAATAGATTTATTACCAAGCATATTTAAATATTTTTTAGTACCATTATTAAAATTGGTATAAAAATGTTTTATTTTTCATTATCAGTGTATTTATTAGCAGATTATTATAGTGTCATTGGGATAGACAACTTCAGCGTTGCGTCCAAGGAAATACCTAGTTAAAAGGTTTCATTTTCTAAATATATTAATTATAATGAAATTGGGGGTCTTTTCGAGAGTGTCCCCGAACAAATATCATAAATATATCCTACATTACAATAAGAATAAAAATACTTACTTTTGGATATAGTTACTAAAGCAGCATGAAAAAAAAATACAAATAAATCTTATCTGTGTATACCTGTGTGTATATATATAAAAATTTCGTGCCATGTTGTTTGCTCGCGATGAACTCCTAAACTATAATAAAGCGATTTTAATTAAATTTTGCACAATGTGTGCAATTTGGTCCAACTTGAGAGATAGGATAGCTTTTTTCTTTTTTTTATTGCAGTTTACCTAGCCACAGCAACACGTGACCGGGTAGCTAGTAATTAATGTTTTTGTAATACGTACTGGTTTGTGGTTGAAGCTCTATGAGATGTCCCCACATCATGCGCACAGCCTGACTGAAGTAGCCGATCTCTGCATTCGGATGTAGACCGAACACCTCGGGCGTGTTTGCCAGCGGTAATATATCCAGATACTCTGAGAAAGTAATATTATGTTTGTATTAGCTATAAGGATTAGTCGTAAGTCGATATTCGGTGATCGGTAGCTATAAACACCTGAAACGCAGTGGTATTATTCAGGCCTCATTCAGTTATAACCTGCTCTACCTACCAGTGGGAAAGAATATGGTCCCTTTTACTACTGGCTTCCCTTTGAAGTTGACGCTAGATGAGTAACCATAGAAAACGTTTTAACTTAGAAACAGAAGTTTTGAGTAACTTGTATTTTACAAAAATCCATCAAAAACTGCTATACCTAAATTAAAGAAATTTGTGACGATTTTTTCTAACGTTAAAACCATTAATAAAACGTTTTTACGAGAATAACCAATATTATTTGAGATATGAATGAATGTACGAAATTATAATTTAACTTCATTCTAGGACCAAAATCTTCAGATTCTTGTATTTTTTCCATGCGCCTTGTCCCTATCCCACCCCTCATAGAACTCTAGGGAGGTAATCCTGTTAAATCGAAATTAAATGCGAGTTTGTTTGTTAGTTATGATTTCACGTTTTATCTACCGAACCAGTTATCATGAAATTTTTCATATACGTCAAGGGTACAGAAAAGGACACAGAATAGCGATTGCCCGACTCGACCGTTATGGGAGAACTGAGATGCCTCGTTAACGCTTCCAAACACATTACAAAGTGCTTAGATAGCGCTATTTTTTTTTGTTTATTTCAATGCACAAAACACATTACAATCGTAAAACATTCATATTAAATACATTGATTTGATCTAGATCGTAACGTACATAGTATGTGCACACAAGAAAATCAATCAATCAATTTATTAACAAACACTATACTTACATAACAATCTATAATACATTCATATTAAATATCTAATCATCAGGTCAGAATTTAATGCCTCAGGCACTCCTAACTGGCTACATAGCTATGTAGGCACACAGTAGCGCTAATTAAGCACTATAGTAAACCGCATCAAGACGCATACTATGCGATTTACCTACTATTATAGTACTGGTTTACCGTAGATAGTACTAAGTACCTATAGATATAAATTATACTGTGATTTGATTGATATACTTTGACAGGCCTGTTGGTCTAATGATGGATCACTAATCCTGGGTGGATTCCCACTCAAGACAAATAATTGTATGATGAGCACGATCATTTGTTCTGTGTCTGGGTGTAAGTTATCTATGTATGTATTTAGAAATATATAAGTATGTTTATCAACAGCCAGGTTACCATAGTACAGGAACTGCCTAGTTTGAGATCCGACGGCCGTGTGTGAGATGTATCAAGGTATTATTATTATTATATTCCAGCCATGCGGTGAAAGTAACTATGAACTCCAAAAGATTAAAACAGCGTTTTATAAGCTCTAACGTGGGACAAAATGTATGGTCGTGTTAATAAAAAAAAATTTTAATACCGAAATATTCATCCCTTTCGCCGTCCGGAGGTATAATGTAGTCGAAGGTAGAATCGTGATAGAAGTGGAACGGCTGGAATTTATCGAACAGGAATTCTCCAAAGTATTCCTCCATGTAAGTAGCCACTACGCGACGGTCGAAATCGTCTATCACGCGCCCACCGTACATTACCTGAAATTTCAAGTTAAACTCAATCGATGTACTTATTAACCAACCCTTATATTAAGTCTTCATTAAAGGAAGACTTAATATAAGGGTTTGTTGTGTTCTGTTGTTTGTCCTCTATGCGTTCCGAAACTATTGATCAGATTGTGATGAAACTTTGGTAGGATGTTCTGGGGACACTCGCGAGGGTTCTTGGCCCATAAAATCAAAATAAAAAAATGCCATTGCATTGCAACGCATGCCGGGTGCAGCAAGTATCAAATAAAATAAATCTTTTGTGATTGCATACTATCATTTTTACAGTTGGAAAATTTCTGTGACGTAGGTACATCGGTGATTGGGAGAGTACCTATTTTGGAACTGTAAAGTTAGGTTTGTCTTAGAGCAATAAATCTTCCGAGGATCGATTCCCGCGACGGAAAAACTATCTACATAGAAGATTGTTTACTTACAGAACCCTTGGTGCGCGAGTCAGCCTCGCACTTGTCGTTTTTTTTTTGTTAATACATATTATTATACCTAATATACCATTGAAACACAATACTTCAAGTGAACAGACGACACAATATAGTAGGTATGGCAACGCAAGATACTTGTTCATACCGAAAGGTCGTATTTTATCACGACAGATCACACACAAACTAATGCACCTATTTATTTACATATGATGTCGATAATATGGTCATAGGCTGAGGGCAGTCGGTGCATGCACGTGTTAATGTTGTTTGCACGATTTGATACTTTGGTATTGAAGGCATTTAGAGAACCTCATAGCACCTTCTAGTATAGGGCACACTATACAATCGCTCATAAATTAGCTGATATTAAATAATTATAATTTATACCCTCGATCATGTTTGATGGGCGCTTAAGAAATGGCACTTTCTAAACTGTGCTTAAATGCAGGTGTACCTAAGCACAGTTGAGTTTTCAGATGCTTCGCGCCCACGCTATTGGTGTGACGTGTTAGGTATAGCCGAAATATGCTGAAACTATGCTTTAGAAAGGCAAGAAATGTAACTTTCGATAAGTATAATATTGTTATAATTGCTTTAAGCTTTACATTCAACAATGGCACTGTAACAAAGTATAATTTATAACTTAGTTATTTTTGAAATAAGTAGCTTGCGTACCTGTCCTTTTCACTCTAGCGAGTGCATGTGGAATACGTACTAGGACGGCGTCCGATAGACGCTCATGCAAACGTCAATCATTACCAAAACTCATGATTGACGGATGTTAGTTAGTGATTGATGAAATAATATCGACATTAAAATATCATCATGCAACCGTCAATCACTGCATTAGACCATAGGTTATTCGTCAATCACCGTTTTGATTGTGGCAACACTGGCAGCAAAACCTACCGTGTTATGGGCGCCTAATACGCTTCGTTGTGATAAGTAATAAAATATAGACACTATACATTGCAGTTTTTGTATCAAACTATTAAAACATTATATTCATAGGAACATTAATTGTATGGTCTGGTTTATTGTTAAAGTATGTGGAACTATCAAGTGCCACTATTTTACGCGATTTTTTGTAGGAGAATGGTGCATTTGATCTTCGGTTTATCTTTACATATATAGTTCTACTGTGCGTGTGTATGTAACTGAACTCCTCCTAAACGGCTGGACCGATTTTAATAAAAAAAATTGTGAGTCTTCAGGTGTAGATTTATAATTGGGCCCGGTAGATGGCGCTGCGATAGGGTTCCAGGAATAATATTTATGGAAACTTCCAGGTATTGACACTACGACTCCACGTTCGAAGATAAACGACCAACAAAGCAGTCTCAATTTACAGATTTGAACAGCTTAATTCTCAAAATGACCTTTAATACAGGCAAGTACTGGCGTGAATATCTAAACAGAACTCTGTTCAGATACTAGCGATAAACTATTCTGTTATTGATTACCGATATAATCAGTAATTAGCTTGCACTTTGTGGGGGTCAGGTCAACCACAATTATAAGGTGATAGGAATGTGTATATAAGCTTGTATACAGGTCTGTTCGGCACTTACACTTGGACCCGCCACATAGTTCTTTCTACGTTTAGTACCCAAGTGAAAAAAAAAATGATTTTTAAAGTGAGTTTTGATATTCTTTTTCTGTAGTTCATACAGCTGTTTTGACTGATGAAATCTTATTTTTTACACAAGTCACTAGTCGGCAATCGTCTTATTTTGGAATATAAAACGCATTATACATAATTCTTCTCTTTCTTTTCATCAAATATAAATATTAAGTAATTCCTCATAACACTACCTAAGCAAAAAAATTATATGATTTTGTTTTCTTTCAACAGATCGCGTGTTTAGTCCTCGCCCTGGCTGTTGCCTGCTACGGTAAGTTGTAATAAAGATACTTTTTAACCGGCTTCAAAAAAGGAGGAGGTTCTCAATTCGACTGTATTTTTTTTTTCATGTTTGTTACCTCAGAACTTTCGAATGGGTGAACCGATTTTGATGATTCTTTTTTTAGTTGATTGGAAAGCTGGAGCTTCCCGTGTGGCCCCATTTCAATTTGGTCCAGATCTGACAATGGCATCCATGAGAAAACCATATAAGTCTTTTGTGGAATACTTTGCTTTTGAAGTCTGATGTTCTTTGAAAGAATTATTAGCTCTAGGTATGCTACTTGAATAGTCGAAGCTATCTCTCAGCTTCCTGGAAACATTCGCGTTATTATGATAATAAGATAATATTAGTAGGATAATTATGTTGACGAGAATTAACGCGATCACGTATTTAATAGGCTTTACATACCTACCCTGATTTGCCCGACGTTTCGACCAGGTAGCACTGGCCGTTAAATGCATGATATCTCAGTTTTACTCCCCTACGCTTAGTTAACAATTATTTCTTGATTAGACTTATTTTGAAGGGTATTTATGAAAATAAAAACCAACTCACAATTCAAGACTACTTAACTAATTATTAAATTTTTGGGAAAAGTATTATTTTACCGTCGGATTTACGTTATTTTTATTAGCGTAGTTACGTGGCGTGCATATTATTGTTGAAAAATTATAAGATTATAATTTTAGATTGCATTAACGTGTTACGTTCTGCATATAAACACATATTATGCTTGTCTTTGAAGAAGGTACAACATAAAAGTTTTAAGGTTTGGAAAGATAGGTAGGTACCATTTAACGGAACCTTAAGAGGACCCAATCTTATAACCCAAAAGCACATTACCTAATAGTGATTAACAGGCATAACACTACAGAAGAATACATATAGACCGTAAAAGACATATTTTCATTTTCCCCATTCAATATATTTTTTTAATTATAATTCACAAAACTGATGTACAATCTTAAAAGCAATAAAAAAACTAGGTACCTATATTAGTTTGATCTACATTTATTAGATGTGAATCTGTCTTGCATATAACAGGTAGGTATAAATATCACATTAAACTAATCTATAGAAAAAAAAAACATATGCCTTATTAATTATACACAACTTAAGTCGAAAAAAATATAAAGATGTAAAAAATTACACCATAAATAAATTAATCAAGTCTCTTAGTTTTAGTTTCTTAGTTTCAGTTGACCTTAGAGAAATATTTAAATATTTTTATGTTTCTTAACTGAACCAAACATAACTCTCATGTCTTCCAGCGTTTAATTATCTGGTTTATGTTGAATTGTGATTCAACTTGTTTGTATATAGGTGATGGTTATGGCTCTAGCGGTCATGGTGGATATGGTGGTTCCGGCAGTCAAGGAAGTTTTGGAGGAAGCTCTGGAAGTCAGGGTGGATTTGGTCCCGGTCGCGGCGGTCAGGGCGGACATAGTGGGTCTGGGTTTGACAATGGATTTGCTGGTAGTGCAGGAGCTGGCAGTGCAGGACGAGGCGGGTATGGCCAGGGCGGCTTTAGCGGACAAGGTAGCCAAGGAAGTGCAGGCTACGGCCAAGGTAGCCAAGGAAGTGCAGGCTACGGCCAAGGTAGCCAAGGAAGTGCAGGCTACGGCCAAGGTAGCCAAGGAAGTGCAGGCTACGGCCAAGGGGGTTATAAGCGTCACGGTTATTAGATTTAGGAACCAACTTTGCTCCTCGGTTCGATTATTGCTCCGATTTTATGGACTGTATCTATATGATGATATCTAACACCAAAAGAATTTATCAAATCGAATCGAAAGGTACCTGATATTAGCACATTCAACCATACGAATTATTTAACTTTAAGCATTATTAAATGGGAAAATGTTTTATTTATGTACTATGTGTGTTTTATTCCAAACTGTGGATTACCTATAACTACGCCGACAATATGGTACTTAAGTAGTTGCTAACTTCGAGACGATATAAGGAAGCTCTTATAAAATAAGTCCCCAAGTTCCTTCTATTACTAACAGTAATAAACTAGTCACAAAAATAAAATTAAATTTATTTTATGTGATTTTCAACAGGCTGTAACTAGGAAGAGAATGGTCGCACAGCAAAGAAAAGAAAAGTGAATTGTAGCTCCAACATAGTTTTCGAATCTGGCAATGAATAAAATTTATCATGTACGGTTTCGGAGTAATCCTAAGACAAATAACGAAAAAAGTCAGTCGTGGGACTGCACGTCAGAAGTGGAAACATAACTTCACTATGTATTTGCATATACATACACACATTTGTATATATATAATTAGGTTAAAAATATTTTATTTAATCTAATTACATATATACAGAATTTTTTTTTTTTTTATCCCTTAATTTTTGTTACTAGTTTATATATTAAATAAGATACATTCAGCCACTGTGTAGGCCTTGCACGATCACGTAACAATCGCATTAACAATTTATTGACAGACGCACTTAGATGTCGTCATTCTTTATTATCGTGCCGTAGCTTTTGCACATTATTTCAAATTAAAACCCTATTGTTACATTTAACTTGTGTTTAGAAGTAAATATATTATATATTATACATATTAAGTAATAATCACTTAAGTGTAAAATCGGGCCACTTTCTTTTTTAAAAATTACTGTCTTTAGCAGTTACATAATTTATTGAAAACAATATGTTTCGATTTTCGATTCAATGACTCTAAATCCGTAGTTTTAATTGTTATTTGATTTAACGAGATATGAGTATTCAGGGTCTCTGTGTGCCGACAGCAAAACGATGCAAGAGTTTCCTAGTAAAAACCTAAATAACAGTAAACAGGTAAGTCTGAATCGAGCAAATTACTACTTTTTATGGCCATGGAAACAGAGGAAGCCAAAGGTGAGAGCTACCTCGACTTGGCCGTTGAATGCAGCAGACGACTTGGGCGACCCCGGCCGTAAAGATCGCCAAGCGGTCGCATCATCAGGGTAACATCAGCATAGCACGTCATGATCACACTTCCCAAGAGCATACCGCGCAGTACCTACTTCGTAACCGATGTTTCATAGTATTGTATTTATCACCAAACCTCGTTTAACAAAGCGCGACACCTAACCACACACTAAATTATATAATTCCGTTCGTCAAAAGTGAAAAAGGAACCCTTATAGGACCACATTCTTGTCCGTCCGTCTGTCTGTCTATCTGTCAAGACTCTGTTTCTAAATATTTATGTCTGCGGTCTCTTGAAGCTGTAGCTTGTCCATTTTTTTTATGGAATAGGGGGCAAACGAGCAGACGGGTCACCTGATGGTAAGTGACTGCCGCCGCCCATGGGCACCTGCAACTCAAGAGTCGCAAGTGTGTTACCGGCCTTTAAGGTGGGAGTAGGGGAAGGCGGAAGAGGGGGAGAAGGAGAGAGGGGAAAGGGGGGAAGGGTTAGGGCCTCCGGTAACCTCACTAGCTCGGCGAAAAACAATGCAAGCATTGCTTCACTGCCGGTTTTCTGTGAGGCCGTGGTATCACTCCGGTTGATACGTGCCGAAGCATGGCTCTCCCACTAACAAATTTATTTTTTATTATTGTCACTTCCCACTTAATGAAAATATGATTATTTGAACATACCTCTCCAAATAGATACTTGAGCGTGGCCCACGGAATGGGTCCTTTGGCGGCGTAGCAGCGATCGAGGTAACACTGCAAGATTAGCATGCACACCGTGAAATCAGACTCACTGAAATCGTACGATATGTTCCATCCAATTTTGTCGTACTTGCGACGTTCCTGTAACGTTTTTGTAAATTAGGAAACAAAGTTATGAGAAAAATGCTAAGAGTTTTTTGGGCATCGATTAGCCAACATTCTACAGCAATTCATAAAAATCACTTATCGATAGTAGGATGTTTTATTTATTTCTAGCAGCGCCCCGGTTTCACCCGCGTAAGTCCCGATCTTGTGGGAATATCAGCGTAAAAAGGAGCCTATGCGTTAAGCCAGATCCCCAGCTGTCTACATACCAAGTTTCATCGTAATCGGTTCAGTGGTTTTTGCGTGATATGTGGTGGGATGTTCTATATGTTTCAAAATCGACAAACGAAAACCAAAGCCATAGGAACTAAACTATAATTCGAATTAAAACTTTACCTTATCTGGCAGGTACTAACCGTCAAACGAAAACTAAGAAACAATATGGAGTATTAACAACTTATCATCGGAAACACGTAATTTAATTAGTATCTTCGTTATATAGGTACTAAAAACGACTAAGTACCGAGTGCTATGACATAGATTGAAAGAGACCTAAGTCCAGCAGTGGGCTAACTACTTATTACATACTCGTTTACCTATTAGTTTACGGATTGTGTTTAGCTCACCTGTACGACTGCATGAAAGAAAGCGAGTACGTAGACGAGCTTCTTAAATTGCGGATGCGTGCACTCTTCTAACGCACGAGGCCTCATTTTAAAGTATGTATTGCGTAGATTTAGTTTGAGACCGTTAGGGGGCTCGGTCACCACTGGAAAACGAAGAATTGTATTATTGATTTTTTCCGGGCAATGATAGCCTACTTGGTCTCGGGGAACTAGTAGTTCAGTGGCCTACAGCTAGAGTATTTAGTGGTCTAAGGATGTTTCACCTCAATCGATGTCTCATTCCATACTGAAATGAGTAGTGGTAGCATCGTTTAGGGGCAGGTGGCCCGTAACGGTTCCTATAACTATGTCGAGTCGGTTGGTGAAACGTGGTGAGACCTCCGTCAGCATCAGTTTAGACTGCCTGCAGCCAGGTATGTCGACCCAGCGACCGTTACCTTGCCCATGAGCGAAATTGGTTGGAGGAAAGTCGCAGCTGACTGAGAAACAGAGAACACAGAACTCTAGTGGTTTTAAAATACAGAGAATATACCTATAGTGGCAGTCGAATGCACTACCGCCGCACCACATAATAGGTTGTCAAAATTTACAATAAGAAGCACAAATTAATGAACTTTCTCAGTTCGCTGTAGTAGTCTAAGCAAGTTGCAATACAGACCTTTGAGCGATCTCTGCAGTATTCCAATAGGAAAGGTGGGCGTGGGGTCGGTAGTGAGCCAGAGCCGATACTCGGGGTGTGGCTTCACCATCAGTTCCAGCTGCTTCTCCAACTCCCGCAGGAAAGACAACAGTAAATGGCAGTTCTGTAGGATCAACCACTGGCCGTGGGATATTGCACCCTCTAACAACGCAAGTGCCGCCTAAATAAACAGCATTACTTTAGTCGAACGTGTAAAAATAATTAAATCAATTTTATACAACTAAATTAACCTATAACTCTCCCTATTTTTGAATAACGGGTAATTTTTTTTTTTTATTTATGCAATGTATTTACTACTTACCCCTTCCTGTCCCTGGCCCAATGACAAATACTTGAATTTGCCTCCACCAAAGCCACATCTATCTGCCAGCTTCATCAAATCAGCCGTGGGATCTGAGCCGGGACTCAAAATGAATACCACGGGCGTGAACGGTGTAGTTTGTTCGAATATCATGTCCAAACTGAAAATGGAACGTATTAAATTAGTTGCAGGCATATTTATTTTTGAAGTGAAAACTTCTTTAGCGGCGTTGTGCACTTTTTGGGATGGGTAAAAAATGTTAAAGTCGCGTCAGGACACGTGACCTGATCCATAATTCGTAAGACGGAGCCGAGTTTCTTATATTTAAAAAAATATAACATTCGAAATTCAAACATTTATGAGCGGCCAGGAGCGCAGAACTTCCAGTGTACCCTATGTATACATTTAGATATGTTATTACCTACTTTTTATTTTTAACCTAATTATATATATATTATACAGATGTGTATATGTGTGTGTATATGCAAATACATTGTGAAGTTATGTTTTCACTTCTGACGTGCAGTCCTACGACTGACTGTTTTTTTTTTATTATTATAACACGTCAGAATGACCTCAAACCGCCTGATGGAAAGTTAAGGTCCAAAGACTGAGGACCACCATTATAGATACGGATGATACTAAACTGATCACGCCCCGCTTAAAGAACCCGGGATTATATGTCGAAGGGAACACGTGTGCTGGTAATGCATTCCACATTCTAATGGTGCGGCAAACAAAGAAGGTGTTGAACCGTTTGGTTCTAGTTGTGATTTTTTTTAATTTATAGGAATTGACCAGCCCGTTCATTCTCATTCTAACCTACACGGTAGCAGGTCTCGTGTAGCAACTTAGTCAAAGAAGTAATAGTTGAAAGGACTTGCACCACCGCTCTTGGTGATAAGACTAACTTGATACACGGTTAGCCGAGTTTATGCCGAGCTTCGATATAAGGATTTCGTTTTATGTTATAGTCCAAACAGAATGGTCTGATGTATTACTTTTAGCCAGAATGTGAAAGGAAAACATGTCTTTGAACTTGGTGTAAATTTTTATGGTTACAAGTTTGTAATAAGTAACATTGAAACATGTGAAAAAAAGTTTTGAAATGACCCTGTGAGTGGATACCATTTTTTATTCCGTAATCGGGTAATAAGTTGCTCTTCAAATCCCCGGGAATCGGGATGATTTTTTACAGTAGCTTTCTTCTTTGCTTCCCAGAAAAGACATAAAAAGCAACATGACTCTTCTGGGATGGGTTTTCGTCTATACTAAACAATTACATTAAGTAATCATGTAGATATGTAGATGATTACAACATACAACTACGATAACTTTTTTTTATTTATTGAGAAATGGCATAGGCGTTTTGCAACTCACCTGATGGAATATAACGATGAAGATGAAGATGGTACACGCCTATGTAAGAGAAACCTATTCACTCTACACTTGAACGCTTCAGGATTATAATTGATTGGAATAACACGTTAAAAAAAAACCGACTTAAAAAAAAACTATTCCATAAAAGACTTATATGGCTTTCTCATGGATGCCATTGTCAGAACTGGACCAAATTGAAATGGGACTACACGGGAAGCACCAGCTTTCAAATAAAAAAGAATCATCAAAATCGGTTTACCCAGTCGAAAGTTCTGAGGTAAAAAAAATTAAAATACAGACGAATTGAGAACCTCCTCTTTTTTTGAAGTCGGTTAAAAACACACACCTTGGCGACTCGAACCAAAAATGAGCTGTTAAAGCGTTTAGTTCGACTTTTTGACTTGTTACCTTATGACGGGTGGGGTGATGTATTCTTCACCCATAGTAACGGTGATGTAGTCAGTGAGTGCGCGGTAGATCCGGTCCACTCGGAAGCATCGCAGTAACATCAAGATCTCGAATGGCTGTAGATGGTCGCGGTACTTGTTCGGTATATCTTCTGACTCCGGGTTGTCGCTATCGAACCACTAAGCATACAAGAAGACCGTTTAAAAAGACGACTGTATGAATACAAACAAGAAAATTAATTAAAAATGGGACCATACGTAAATTAATTAGTATATTACGTTAATTAATTAATAACAAAACAAATATGACATAAAAAATAAGTAAATTATAAATATGGTAAAAACAATAATGCTAAAATAAGTCAATAATTAAACATACCGCTTGCCAATCATCCAGGTGCCTAGAAATAAGGTCAGGAAGATGCGAAAACGAATCGAAGTCAATGCTTAATTTCATGATGTCTTGCCAGCCCTGTAGAGGAAAAAAAATTATACAGAGCCATTTTGCTATACTACTCTACTTTTTGTTGAGAAAAAAAAAGTAATTGCTAAGGCGTCGTACTTGCGATCAAGTGGTTACGGGTTCGAACTCCATTCCTAACACAAACATTTAGCTTAGTTGGAAGGGTTACTAAGATTATTAGTAATGTTTGTAGTAAAAGATTACTAGTATTTTAAGTGTAGGTACTTTAGTACAGTACAAAAAAATATGTTACTGGTACTTATTTTGTTTAAAAAACATAATAATAATAAAAACATAACAATAATAATTCTGTGTAATAATGAGCAGATCCGAAGGAACTAACAGATAACTAATATCTATCGAAAATATTCGGACCCTGACGATAGCCGGGAATCTAAACTTAAATCTTTAAACATATGTAAATAAATCTCAAGACTTTGTTTTATGGTCAAAAATTCCATTTCATTCCAAGGCCATTCTTAACGAAGATTATAGAACGTCATAGCCATTTAACATCACGCTACAATCCTTAGGAAGGGAGTACCATAAACGAGGATGAAACTACGGGAAGAAGCTAGCAGCGAATAAATGGTGTAAGTAAAATCGTTTATGGAGTAGGGCACATCTAATGATTTCAATCTTGGATCAGGTAATAATATCGCCACCCGGCAAAAAAAGTGTCATAATACAAAAACAGCTATTTCGAGAAAACACGACTTTTAACAAAACAGCTCAGTGAAAAAGGGAGCTTTGTCACCTTTTTCACTGAGCTAATAACGATGTTTTTACAGCTGACCAAATGCAACATTTGCTATTCAATGTTATAAAAATGTCAAAACGTACCTAACATGTGATATGACAATTTTTTGCCGGGTGGTGATATGGTGATTTAAGTTATAACCTGCGCAGGAATCCAAGTTGCGGGCGAGGCGCGTGGTGACTTCTCCAGCGACACGTTGCCTTTAATGAAGAAATCCAGCTGCGCTTGCGACACACGGTCTTCACTCTGCTCTAACTTTATGTCCATTTGGAATGAATACAGCAACTTGTGGCGTTCGAATATACCTGATTAATGTTTTATGCTTTTTAGTGATATTATTGGGGCCAATCATAGGATCAACAATAAATATGCAATTGAATTGGAAATCACAGATATTTGAATTGTTTGGCTATATTCTTAAGTATTATGTTTTTGTTATTAATCTTATTTTCGTTATATGCTAATTTATCTTTCTTTTTTCTTTTCTTTAATAAGACAACTCCCGCATCAGGAATTACTCCTGTGTCGCGGGGGACTTTACAAACATACAAACAACGGACACAAAGAACACCCAGACTTGGGTGGGAATCGAACCCACGACCTATGGTATAGCAGTCAGGGTCACTAACCACTAAGCCAACAGGCCAGTCTGGTCTAACAGTACCAGTAGTATTGTTTGTGTACGTATACATCGGTTATATCTCTGCGTACCTGTACATCCGTAATCGTACACATTCTTAGTGAGCATGTCTATGATATTACGAAGACGCCTCGCTAAGATCACATTTGGCATCGCCTTACGCAGTGAGAAAGCAAATACCTGCAAGAAAAAAGATAACGTTTCTTATCGTTTGGATAAACTTTTATTAATGTCAAGCTCCTGTAAATTAACTTGTCTGTGATATTTTTTATTCTTTTAGAAAAAGTTTGAATTGAAGGGGACCACTTTTATCAGATTGAAGCTGAATTTTCGTCAAAATAACGTCAATTTTTGGATTTAAAATTGGTAACCCTCAAATTAAATTTAGACATAATATTGGAGTATGGAGTGGCATATGTGGAACTTAGTGCTCGCTCGTGTGGTAAGTGTAAGACGATTATTCTGTCTCGACACCCAAGTGTAGAAGTGAGAGTAGTAGTATTGCACATACTTACTTTAATACAATATCATAATAGTTTTCAAGTTATTATTAAAAAATAGTAGAATAACTTTTTCCCGATATCAGTGATCACAATATTATCTATAACTTTATTTAATCTGATTTTTAAATCATTGTCATGTATTAAAATATTTACTATTATAAGGGGGACGAAAAAGTTTATTCGCATTTTAAATACAAATTCAAGATATTTTTTTTTAAGTTTAATTTCATTTAATTATATTATAATATATATGTGCCATTTTGTTTAATAACTTGTTGCCATCTTGTAGATAGTGACAAAATCTCGTTGCTGTAGAAATCTTAGAATTTTTGATCAAAAAACTGCGACAAGTAGTTTTGAGAGTCAAGGCCGTCTTTGGGTAGGCCGGAATCCCTGGGCACACAAGAACTTGGGGCCCCCAAAGTAAAGTTCAAAGTAGTAAATGACAAGAAAAACAGTTTTATTGTGATGATGATGAGTCAATACATAAATATAATTGCCGGCCGGCGGCGTGCCCGACGCGCGGCGACCGCCCGTGTAGTGTTCACATGGCAAGCGTTTCACGGGCGTCGACCGCGCGTTTTCGCAGTTCAGTTCGAATTCTGTATTCGTTGAAGATGGACATAAAAACAGCTTGTGTTTGGTGAAACAGCAACAAAAGAAGAGACGGTAATATTAGGTTCATCCATTTTAACATTCAGACTTAATGAAAGCCACTTTGTAACTTAATATCCTTAACTTAGGCTACATGAAGCTAAACTCAGTTAAGGCTTAGTAAATTTTTACAAAGGTAACTATGATTATGTGATGAGAAGAAAAAGCATGTTTCTATTGAAACTTCGGAATAAAAAAATAAAAAAAAAAATAATTAATCAAACACTTTCCGAGATTTGCGGCAGGAAACATTCGGAAGCTGTATATGTATATATATAGATTGAATTGAAAATTTCAAGACAATTCATTAAATACGCACGCACTTGACGAGATTTGCGACCATAAACATACGGAAGCCGAATAAAAGCTTTTTATATGTACATATAGAGTGATGATTGATTTTTTCATCTATATATTAGTGAGATTTGAATTAAAAAAAAAAAAAAATGAAATTTTGACGGGAAATAAAAATAAAAGTAAGTAGTAGTGCTTTTGGCATTTCTTGTATGTTATATTTTAATTTTAATAAACTGCATAAAATTAAGTGTCACCGATATCATGCTTTGTGAAAAATGGTAAACGGACTTTTATATCTGCCTTCCAGCCGCTATAGGGTCATCACTAAGCGACTATTTATCATCAATATTATTTAGCTTGTGCAATATACATACAATACATATTTTTCAGGGCGCCATGAAAAGCATAATGTTATGTACTTACATCCAAGTAGGAAGAGAGAGAGTACTGATACATGCTATTAACGCTGGCCATATCTGACAGCACGAAAAACAGAATAGAGCCACGTTTAGCCACTGGCCGGTAGCCGTCACGAAAGATTTCTATGTCCTTTGTAGTTATTTCCGCTAGATGTAATTTTTCCATCACCTATAAAGATTATCAAAGATTTTTAGGTAGTATGCTAAAATATATGTTATTACGTGTATATAAAAATAGGTAGGCAGGAAAGTAGGAGGTTGCCTGTGTAGAAAAAAAAATAAAAGAAGAAAGAAAAAAAGCCAGGTAGCGATTAGGCGTCATAGTAAAAAAACCTTACTTTTTTTCTTCCTTATTCTTCATAAGGAAAAGTAAAGAAATAGAGAGAGCATCTTTAGCGAGTAAATACCACAAAATTCTGGTCTTACCTCTCCTGCCTTAGATTTAGTATTCTCCAGGGTGTTGACGAGCTCAACGTTGTCAAGCATGTTGCCAGTAGAAGTGGCCAGCTCTCGCAATAACGAGTCTTCAAGTCCCGACAGTAAACTCTTGTTAGCACTAGTCTCAATGATCAGGCTCTCACGCTGTTCTTCTAAATCAGAACGTTCAGCGCGTACTACCACTGACAGGAGCTGGTCTTCTAGACCCTGGCATAAGAAGCACGAAATACCTTTAATTTATCGTTTATACTGAATGCTTGTACCACGCAACGTGTGACGTTATCAAACACAGTTTGCCGGTACATTAAATGCTTTTTTCAAATGACAACTATTTTGAACTAAAATTATAATGTCGTTTTGCAGTTTGATTAGCAACGACAACACAAGAAAGAAAATATTTTCTATTTTATATTTTTTTTAATTTTTTTTGTTTATATTTTTTATTTTATTTTAAGTCAAATATCACAACATTCTTGTTTTTTAGATACAAATACGGGACCCAACATTCTAATAAAATGTCACTTAAGCGGCCAAATGTGCTGATATTGCTGAGCAAGGATATGTCAGCAATGAGACCAATTTGAGCTTGAGCAGTCCATATTAAACTTCTCCTTCTTTAATAATGTTACTAAGGGTCCGACTGTTGTGTTGTGACTATCTTCTCTTCTTTGTATGTAAGTAGAGATTCTTTTTTAAGAGGTTTTGCATACATTGGTTTGTTGCTGTGGGAACCTCTACTTATAAAGCTAAAAGCATCTCAAAAGTTAGCTACTATTTTGACACTATTTTACATCGTTGTGTATAGTGATTGCAGAGTCTTACTTTTGGCTTGTTTGTAAAATAAATACTGTGGATTGGCCATTGAAAAAGAGCGACTGGACTTGACTGAGTTACTACATGGATCTTTTTACACATATTTGATCATTCTTAACATAAAAATGTTAAGAATGATCAAATATGTGTAAAATAAAAAAAATTAATTAATAAATTTAACAAACACACATAACTAATATGTCAAAAGAAATGAAATTACAAAACATGCCTTGAGTTCATTTAATTATAGACAATTGAATTTGTTTGTGAGTATCACCATCTCCCGCAATAATCTCAGCCATGGGATGTCCACGGCTAAACACATGCGCTATTACTAGAATTTTTAATGCAGAAGGGAGAAGTGTATATACATACTTATTGGGTATCAATTTCAATGAATTTAAACAAAATGAGAAAAGAAATACCCGCAATGTGACAGTATAATTGATGACTACGGCCTTGGCGTAGGCGGCGGGGTTGAATTGCGGATTGCCCAGCTTAGTCGTCAAATACATGCGGAAGTTAGGGTCGTAGTCCACCTCAGTACTGCCCAGTATCACGAAAGCGCGGCCGCTTTCCACTGTGAAGTAATGTTAACTTTTTAAGTATTGTTTTTTTTTATTTTAAAGAGAAAACTTTTTTAGCTGCGTTTAGCGATTTTTTGTAGGAGTAAACCTTATCGTCCGTCACCGATATGCTAATGTGACGTATTACACGACGAATACGTCAAATTAGCATCTTTTATTTTTTTTTGCATCCGCAACATCCCTAGTGCTCATGACTGCCTTTTTTTTAAATTACTTCAATTTGATTGAAATTTAAGTTTAAACTTAGACTAATAAACAAATGAAAGATAACTACTATTTCACTTAACCTTAGATGCCAACCCAGGGTGCTGGGGCACCGTGTCGCTTATTAGTGTGGATATTTTTTTACGAGTTGCAATATTACTGTTTTTTTTTATTTACATGTTATCTTGTGTTTGTCATATTGAATCAGTTGTCCAATCTTTTTTTCTAGGTGCTTACAGCCTACAGCACCCATAATTGTACTGTATATCGTATATAATTGACTATAATATGTCTCACGTTTCTCTTTGTAGAAATAGTATAATAACTGTTTTTTGTGTTTAAGTTTGCATTTAATTTGTAGCACAAGTGTGTTAAGTTTTAATTTGACTGGCAAGAATAGGATTTTGATGGATGATGACATTGCGCAAATCCTCGAGTATTTTGGTGAGCAAGGGTTCATTGGAGGCGCGAAATCAGACGGTGAATTTAATTAAATCATAAAAAAAAAATTCACACAGATGCAACAGTATCGATTCAATTAAATATTGTTTAAGTTTAGCTGTTCAATTAATAGAAAATAAATTCCTAATATAAGGGCTTTTTGATGTTGTTATCTGTGGATGTCATAACACCTTATTTAGAAGAACGTAAAATATGGCCTACTTTAACAACAATATCTGTGAATTGATCAATGGGATCCTTAAAACGCCTCATGAGCCTGATAGCCCAGCAACTAGTGTTATAAAATAAAGACTTTGTGGACGTCTGTCCATATAACAAAATATTGTTATATTACAATGCTTTCGTTGTGTTTTGCCGAGTGATTGAGGTTACCGGAGGCAATATCCCCCTTCCCCCATTCCCCTCCTCTCAACATAAAGGCCGGCAACGCACTTGAGTTGCAGGTGTCCATAGGCGGCGGTAGTAACTTACCATCAGGCAACCCTCTGCTCTTTGATAGAGACATTCTTACCTTTAATATTCTTTTCAAGCACATTATCAACAACAGGGTCTATGTACTCGTTAACGTCTTGGAATAGTACGGGCATGCCGTATTTAATAGCCATTTCCAATTGCCGCAAGAACTGGGGATCATTGAATGATAATACCTGAAAAAAAAAAATCATATGTCTTTTTAGCGCGTAGTTTACCTACAGCGAGATAAAATCGTTAATATATTTATATAGGTATGTACCTAAGGGTAAGGGTTACCCTTTATATATCGTCGCCCGGCAAAAAAAGCGTCATATCACATGTTAGGTACGTTTTGACATTTTTATAGCATTGAATAGCAAATGTTGCGTTTGGTCAGCTGTAAAAAATACTATGTTACCTTTTTTTAATTTTGATGTGATGATCAAGAATATGGACGGCAACTTGATTTGAATGACAATTTATTTTGAGCATAAAAAATATCCTAAAACCACACCCAGGCCTGACAACACACGAGTTCAGCTATACCTTGAGGTTATTCTTGGCTTCCTTTTTCTTGATCCAAGTTAGAGCTTGCGTCTGCGGATCTATACATAGAGGAAACCGCGACGCTCTGGTTGTCAAGATACCGTTCTGCACGGACAATTCGTCAGGCGGTAGACCCTCGGAATTCCACCTATAATACAAAGTCATTTAAATATTTTTCAAACTGAAACCATAGAAATGCTGTACTTGTATAAGACTTTTCGATTAAGTTACCTTAAATAATGATATTTTATTTAGTTTAAGAAGCATTGATCGTTGGCAGCTGATGAGGCTGCCAGGGTTTTATATATTTTTTTTTTACTTATGTTAAAATTCCTCGTATCATAGGCGGAAACAAAGTATCTACTTTGACACCTTTTGCCATTTTAACTAACAATATTTATGTTATTTTTAAGGTTAACAATGCGCGCGATATCCAGTGTTCACAAGCCTCCATACCAGCTTAACTGCCTACACGTTTACCATCAGGCAGGTCATCGCTTTTGCTACTTCCGTTCAACAACAAATTATGAAGTGTATCATGAAACTCGCCTACCCAATGACATGTAAATAATTAAAGTACATAAACAACAATAATAAATATAAAATTATTAGGTACATACTTAACAAACGCAACACTCACCCACTTATCTCAACTTCATTAGTTAAATTCTTTTCAATAGTGAAAGGTTGTGTCAACGGGATACCTTTTTCAAGGACGTCGCCTAACCAATCCTCATAAATCATTGTTTGTCTAAAGGAGAACGAAAACGGGCCGCTGTAACTGAGAAACGATGCTGAGAGCAAACAGTTTCCAATCAGCCGGGATTGTTCTACGTATAACGCAGCCAAGTCTAGCGTCCACCGTTTCTGTTCACTCGATAATCCCGACATTAATTTATCAGCGGCTATCAACCGCCGCATCATTATATCAGTCTCTTCTTGCAACTCTTGCCGTCTGAGCATAGCTGTGTCATACTTAGTGTTCAGGGCATCTAAAGTGTTCTGCAGACGGGTAATTTCTCGGTTCAGCGAAGCCAAGTAATTGCATGCTTCGGTGTATTCCTTCTCTAAAGCTTCTACTTTGTCCTTTTTAGGTTTGACTTCCTTATATACTGCACAGTATCCCAGTACGGCAATCACAAATTTCAGTAAACCATAGCTGGAATGTAAAATGTTACAAACAAATATTTGTTGTGTAATGTGTGTATCGAGTGCGTGTGAGAGTAATGATGCACTTCAAGATAATGTTTATTTAAAAGAACGTACCAAATCACGAAAAGGTATTACATACTTCTGAATTGCCTGATATTTCGACCAGGTTGCACTGGCCGTGGTCACAGGCTGACTGGCTCAGCGGTGCACGCCCTCCGTTATCTTGATCGTGAGGTAGAAGGTTCTTTATCCACCCGCACATTTTCGATATTTTTGATATTTTGGTTTCGCCATGTACCGTCACATACTATACTAATAGTGTCCCTATTCCCTAAGCAAACCGATGTGCCCCTATTCTGGTGTTCACCCGACTGCGCATAAAAACGAGGTGGCATGTTTTTTATCACTGGTCGATAATTTGAAACCATCTTCCCGATTGAAAGTTTTGTTTTTTTAATTTCAATCGTTTCACGTACAACTCTTGAGTAAAAGTGACGTTCCGTGGAGAGGACTTGCGTACGGTGAAATTCAATCCAGTGATTGGTGCCCGCTTCGAGTGCATGTAATGCCTTTTCGTGATCGCGTTAATTCCCGTATAAATACATAATTATATCATGGAATGCGAAAGTTTAAAAGTTAGTAAGAACGTACCCAGCTTTACTAATCTGTTGCATAGTGTCAAGTTTTTTGCTCTTCTTCATATGAGCCTTGACACTTTTTACTTGCTGTTGTGTTATAAGATCGCAATTCATCTCTTGCAGGTTACGTAAGAAGTTGGGGTCAGCCATCATGCCTTTGGCACCTTTCCAGCTCACATCCTTTATACCTCGGATTATAACCACGCATTCACACACGACCTATGAAATACGATTGTTGTATCCCAAGACAAAAAATGCAATGTAAAAAATAAGTTTAATCTTGAACATAATCGAAACCAATCATTTAATGCCGCGTTCCAATAATCAAGAAACGATTCGTTTTGCTTACGGACGATAAAGTTTCGTTGAATTTTCAACGAAAATTTTACCGTCCGTAAGCATAACGAATCGTCGTTTCTTGATTATTGGAACGCGGCATAAATGTATAAATGAGTAACATAACTTTAGCGCGGGCATGGCGGCGGATAGCACCTCCTCCGCCTTCTCCTCGCTGATCGCCTCTGCTCCGTGATCTCCGCTGACTTTATGTAGTTGTGTGTACCTGTACAGCCTCTGGCGGTGTGGCGAAGGATCGTATCTCAGTGATGTCGTTCTTGTCGAGATCGGCGAGCGCGAGACGCGCCGCCTCTAGCGCGGGCATGGCGGCGGACAGCGCCTCCTCCGCCTCCGCCTTCTCCTCGCTGATCACCGCGCTCTGCTCCGTGATCTCCGCTGACTTTACCGATGCCACCGTCTGTTTCGCGACAGCCGCGTCCGTGGCTAGAATACAAATGTATTATTCAATTAGAGTATCTGTACCGTGTATTATAATTTTTTCATCGTCCCCATCACTCTTTAATATCATCCCTGTTCTACGTCACTGCTCCGTTTTAAGCACTTAACCTGCTACAAAAATTGAGCTTTCAAATAAAAATAGTTTTTTTCAAATCCGACTAGTAGTTTCAGAAATAAGTTCGACCAAAAAACTTCTTCAGCTTTATTATATCAGTATCTAAGATGTATCTTCGCTACTATATTGCCTGACGATTCTTACAATGAGAGGAATCAATGATAAGCAATTATTAGGTACTTACATCTTAGATAGATTGGAAAAACTATACCTAGGCTTGTGTAGAAGCACTTCTCTTCCCATTTTTCTTTATAATATTACTAGCAGCGCCCCGCGGTTTCACCCGCTCAAGTCCCGATCCCGTGGGAATATCGGGATAAAAAGTAGCCTATGCGTTAATCCAGATCTCCAGCTATCTACATACCAAGTTTCATCGCAATCGGTTTAGTGGTTTTAGCGTGAAAGAGTAACAAGCAAACAAACATCGATCCATCCACCCATCTAAACTTTCACATTTATAATATTAGTGGGATTTATCAAACAAACTTCTAACCTTTGGAAATCTCCTTTAGCAATACTTCGCACTCTTTGGTCTGCTCTGCCACTATAACCTTTTGCACGGCGAGTTTCTGATTCAAGTCATCCAGTTGAACGTTCGCTTCCTCAATTTTGGCTAGTCCGCCTATTAGACGCTCACACTACATAGATAACAATATAGAGATCTATATTATCTTTATAAAGATTTTGATGATAATAGATCATCAAAACCTACCTATTTGTACTAACGTATTACAGAAAGTCTTCATATTTTAGTAGTTATGTATAACTGATAAAATTGAATTTGCTGAAAAAAGAATGGATTAAAAAACGGATTTTTGAAGAAATTCCTATTTTTGGAGAATGCTTAAATTTCACTAACTTTTGAATGTAAATGAATCTATTTCAACGATTTTGCTTTTTTTTGCCGGAAATTTTTAGTGTAATTTGGCAATTCCATCAACATCCTGGTGTTACACACCTATAGTTTCATTCATGTCAGCCCTTTCTTACGAATTATTAGCTTTTCCGGCCAATTTTCAAGTTCTGTTTGTCAGTTTTAAAATAAGATTACTATAGTATATAGTATAGTATGGAAAATCAAGAATTTGTATAACATTGTTACCGCTTTACGTCATTCACTGGGTCTGTTATACGACCCTAAAGTATTACCACACATTTGTATAACAGTAGACTGCAGAACCGCGAAATATTCCTACTGTAACTGTTGTACTGTACTGTTTTGTAGTCTATCCTAAACTCTTGTATTTCTTTCTGATACCTAATTACATTTTTGCGGCATTTTGTGCAAAATATTAATATATTTTACAAGCTGAGCCCCGCGGTTTCACCCGCGTAAGTCCCTCGTTAAGTTTTCTTTTTTGTGCAAACTTCACATAAATCATCTACTAAATAGTCCGAACAAAGCCTAAACATTTGGTTTGGATAGGTGAGCCCGTTCTTGAGTTATAAAATTACAACGAACAGTGAATTATTGATTTTTATATACATGGATTAAGCAGTATACCTGTGCCGTAATGAAGGCGTCCTTCTCGTTGAGCAACGACAGGTAATTAGTTAAATAATCCATGTAATGTTTAGGCGTTACGAAGTTGTTCCTTCGGAGTCGCAGCAAAAACTCCAGGGAGTAGTACGCGATAGACATGTGTACGTGAACAACATGCTCCACGATTATTGGGCGAAATTCTTCCGGAATCTTTTGTACCTGTAGGGTGGAAGGTTTTACTTGTGTTAACAACTATTTAAAATCATATTGTTGCGACTAAATTGTGTCGGCATTGCTGTAGAAAAAACACCCTTATTATTTATGTACATTATCATCTTATAAAGCTTTTTCTTTTCAGGATAAGCTGACATTAATGTGAAAAAAAAAAACATCCCTTCTTTTGCGCTCTATTAGGGATATCGGGATAAAAAGTAAAGCCTATATGTTATTCCAGGTCTCGAGCTTTCATTCCAAGTTTCATCGCAATCGGTTCAGTAGTTTTTGCGTAAAATAGTAACAAACATCCATACATCCTCACAAACTTCCTCGTTTATAGTATTAGTAGGATAATAATATGAGGATTATATGTAATTTTATCATATTTCAGTCTCTCTTCTAAAAAAGTTAAAAGAACAAAAAATACATTAAAAGGGATTGGGAAAAGATAATGATGATTGAAACGTACCGTATATTAAAATAAATGAAAAGAAATTCTTGTCAGTCACCCACACAGAATATTTTTGTTAATTTAACCCTTATTTTATACAATCCATTGCATACATACGTCGGCCAGGAACACATTAGCAACAGCTAACAGCGCCTGCTTTGGCCAAGGGAACTGCCAATCTATTGTAGTGTTGTTTACCAGACCGGGAAAACTTCTACATCTGTAGACATAAAAAAAAATACGTATATATTAAAATATCCTCATTTACTATTCCTTTTAATTTCTTCATCTTTATAACCTATAGAGTAGTACTAATGGAATGTGATGTTTTGATCGAAGATGAAAGGGTCAAGTAAATAATGAATAAGTGACAAGCCAAGTTCAAGCCAAGAACTGGCGACGCAGCAGCCGTGTGTTATATTACACCAACCATTTGGAGCCACTTTTGACACCTTAATAACTCTACATCTATTTAACAAAAACATGAAATTTGGTTTATTTATTAAAACTCATATAGATTAATTAGAACACCTAAATTTCATAAAGACAGCTCAAACGGCTATTGAGATATGAACGTCTAAAAATCGGCATCAAATTAATATTTCTTGGGATCTCCTTAATACTGTAGACCAACCTAGTAAGAGGAGTCAGTGAGAAAGATAAGAAAACATTGAATTTGCAGACAGCACAAGATACATCGCTCAGGGTATTTATATTATTAGGATCCAATCTTATACTTATATGTAACATATTATATTCATTTAAAAGGTTAATAGGAAAATGTGCTTAAGATGGCCAGTTGATGTCCCTTTCATGGTGCCCTCTCCAATCACATACGGACAGACATTCGGGTACGCGACCCCGGCCTCTTCGAGCAACTGCAGTCTAAGTCTTGTTTCCATATTCGAGACTTGCGGTATCCCTTATCCTAGCTCCCCAATTCCTTGTCCTTAACCCAACTTACCTTCTTCCTTTGTCCTGTCTGAAAATGATTACATTCCCAAAGAGGGTTGGCGTCAGGTAGGCGGCTGGCCATAAAAAAAAACCGGCAAAAACCTTTTGCAATTTTACACATCGGGCCAACCCTAAATAAAATTGGAACAAGGGCAGGAAGATAATAATAATAACAACTTGACACATCTCACACACGGCTGTCTGATCCCAAACTAGGCAGAGCCTGTATTATGGCAACTGCAGACTACTGATAAATATATTTATATATTTCTAAAAACATACATATAAATAAATTACACCCAGACCACAGAACACATAATAGTACAGGTACAGAAGTTAACTCCGCCAAATAATTTAAATAAATAGCGACTCTTGTTCCGACACAATAAAGTCGCAAATTTTTCTTTATCGAAAGTCGTAATTATTCACATAGAAGTTTCGTCTTTTTCTATCGCGCGTCACGTTTTGAGGACGCCGCGACGTTAGGGTTGTCTTTTTATCTGAATATTTTATTAGGTACTAGTCAGTTATGTGCCTATAATTCTATTTTTGTGAACAAATAAACCTAGGCTATGTACTAATAACTCGATAGTCTAGATACGAAGGGTTGACGCGACGTAACGCGTGAGTGAGCATCGAAATAAAGTCCGGCCCGGCCGGCTCAGGCAGTCCACTGAATATTGGCACGATTAGTCGACTCCATGGGTACTTGTAGCTTTATACCAACTCTGCGGAGTGGACCTGGCTTGCCCAGACACAAGAAACATTTGTCCTGGGTGAGAAGCGAATCCACGACCTCTGGCTCAGCAGTCATGACCACTAACCACTAGGCCAACATGCCATATGATGATAATGAGTAGTATGTGCTTAAGTTCTAAAAGGTTAAACGTTTATAACTTACATACCTGTTTCTCAAGATGTCACCACTGGGAGACATAGACAATACAACGTGAAGATTGTCAGAGCATCTATTGCAGAAGAAATTCCAGACTGCATCCCTGATTATATAAAAAAAACTATATTATAAATAATTATATTAAGATTACACAAAGTATTTTAGAGATTTAACGGATGGTGTGGTGCTTAACACGCTCATTACCAATCACGCGTGGTCACGTGTTCACAGTGCGCTTTCATCTGGCTCATCACTCGACGTCACGGGAAGCGTCCATATTATTTTGTATAAAGAATATTACGCGAGCCGTTGCGTTCTCATAAATGAGTTTCTTAGGGGTCTCTAGGGAAAGGATTTATTAAAAACTTACATTTTTGGTTGGGCAATGACACGTTCATTGCCCAACCAAAAATATAAGTTTAAAGAGTTGCTTTAGGTTCGATAGGTACTTGAAATAACTATTTGTATGATTTAAAAATCATTCATCATCATCATGTCTAGCTGTACTATAACTATATTGTGCTTCAATTGTATATTTGTGTAGTTAACCGTGTTAATTGTTCCTAGAATGGTTCTTTAAAAAAATCTTAGACCAAATTAAATGTAGAAATCTTAGATCAAATTTACCATAGATACACGACCTTCTAGACAAATCGTGTTAAACATTGAATTTGACATCGTAATAATAAACCAGACCATACAATGAATGTTTCTGTGAATATATGTTGTAATAGCTTGATACAAAAACAGCAATGTAAAGCGTCTGTAGTTTAGACTGTTTTAGACTCGTGGTACATATTCCATTGCACGCTCACGAGAGTGAATCGTAATGGCACACCGCTACCGCGAGGCGAAGCGTCTGATGACTCAACTGTGCTTAAAACTGCATTTAAGCACAGTTTACGTGGTGCCATTTTTTGAGCGCCGGTCGAACATCTATGGTACATATGATCGAAGGTACATCTAAGAATATGTTAGTAAAGCAACACAAACTTGGCGACTCCGTATCCTGCTTCGGCGCTCGCATTCCGGACAGCGTTGATGATGGAGTCTTTTTCGTCATCACCGAACAACGCTGGGATCATACCGATCATTAATATGTTATTAATGAATTCTAGAAAACCCTCTTCTATTATCTGAAAAGAAATAATTACTTTTGCTAATTGCTACGATTTTGTTCTATTAGTAGAAGAAAAATGTGATTTCCACATTTCAAATAGAAAAAAAAAAACTATACCAACTTCTCTATATATTTCAGGACTGAACAGCGATAAGATAATAAGCGATCTTATAGTTATCTGATAATTGCATTGCCAGGGATGAAATAGTTTTCAGCCCTGGTATTACAATTATACACATTTAGGAATGGAGCTTCCTTCTCAGCTGGAAACATAAATGTTTAGAAAAATCAAATAAGTAAAAAAAAATATAAATATTTTTTTTACTAATTTCATTTTTCTATTCTACGTATTTCTAATATATTTTACAAGTTAGTAAATATCAAATTAAATAACCATCTTCTAATTATTCTCAACTAGCACTCCGCCCCGGCATCGCACGGGTAACAGAGACATCTTCAACAATCATCATCATATTTCAACCAATTTACACAGAACCTTAACAAATACCTAAACCTTAATCATGAATCGCTCTATCTATTAGTGAAAATCGCATGAAAATCCGTTTAGTAGTTTTTGAGTTTATCCCGAATAGACAGACAGACAGATGTGGCGGGGGACTTTTTTTATAATATGTAGTGATTCCAAAAACATAGGAAACAGACATATTAAACTAACGGTTGGCTTATATGCCCCCAACTTTCTTAAGTATAAGTATATTACTTTCTTACTATCAGTATGCTATAGGTATTAATACACTACACTCTAGACTTGATTCCCATCGTGGTAAAATGACACCGACATGCACATAAACAGTATTGCAATTCTTTACTTACCTGAGCAGCAGTGAATAAGAAGACATTCTTCTTATTGTCGCACCCAAGAGAGTTGTACAGCCGCTTCATATCGTCCTTGAAAGTATTCTCGTTGTAGTTGCGTGTTATTGTGATCTCGAATATTTCGCAACCTGCAACCGTTATTATATAAAACTTGACGTCATCAAATAGACTGTATCAGTAGACTGATATTGATTACTAGCGTCCGCGTTTGTAAATTTGCCCCGTTTTTGCAACATTTTTCATTGATACTCTGCTCCTATTGGTCGTAGCCTGATGTTATATAGCCTATAGCCTTCCTCAATAATCCGACACTAAAAAAAATTTTCAATTTGAACCCGTAGTTTGAGATTAGCGCGCTTAGAGATTGAGTTCCACAAACTGGCCAAAGTTGATGCCATGTAGTTGAAGGCTCGAAAGGGTGACAACCAAACAAATGCACATTTACTAGAGATCGCGTGGTGATCGAATTTCGACCATTTCATTGGCCAATATTACTTGACCTGTCATTGCATAGACTTTTGCACCATGACAGGTCAAAATATACACTGGACCTCTATTGCTTTATGTAACCGTTTTAATTACAAACATAATTGTTTTTTATGGTATAGGAGACAAATGAGCAGACGGGTCACCTGCTGGTAAATGACCACCGTTGCCCATGGACACCTGCAACTCACAAGTGCGTTGCCGGCCTTTGAGGTGGGAGTACGCTCTTTTCTTGAAGGTTTGAAGAGCGAATCGGTCCGGAAATACCGCAGGCGACAATTTGTTTCACAGATTGGGGGTGCGAGAAAAAAAGTTTCTGGAGAACCGCACAGTGGTGGATTGCCAATTACCCAAGTGATGAGGATGACAATTTTGTCGCGTTGAACGACGGCGAAACAGTTCCTCAATTGTTTACTTAAATTTTTAGCTTTCTGCACATCTTCTACATATATATACATTTATATATATATTAAATTCTTGTTAGGAACGAAAGCTAGGTACAAGAAAGAACTCTTTATATTTCTGTAGTGTCCTAACCAGCAGCGAAGGCAGCTAATCTGCAGATGGACTTCTTGCCGGAGCCCCCGACACCGATGATCATAGCGTTGCCCCGGTCCATGCGGAGGATGCGCTGTGTTCGCGTCAGATGTTCCAAGCAGTCCTCAAACAACACCACTGATAACTTGTTGTTACGTTCGTTATATTCGTCAAGAATCTGCAACATTTACAAACATACACATACATACACAACACACTAATATTTTTATTTAGACACTACGTAAGTTTAATAATGAGCCTGGAACATATTGTTCGAGACATGCAAAATATTCTTCTATAGCCCTTCAAATTAAAAATAATAATAACTTCACACATCTCACACACGGCCGTCTGATCCCAAACCAGGCAGAGCCTGTACTATGGTAACCAGACTGCTGACAAACATATTACATACATATACATACATATTATATAGATAAATTACACCCAGACTCATCACACAATTATTTGTCCTGGGTGGGGATCGAACCCCCGACCTCTAGCTTAGCAGTCCGGGTCACTAACCACTAGACCAACAGGCCAGTCAAGGTAAGGTCACAATGTATTTTGAAACTGACTTTCAAATTTCCCAATGCTACAATTATTTCAATAAAGAGAGTATCTGATAGTATCATACTATGAAGTGACGTCAACGACTCACTCTCTCTATTCGAAAAGGAATGAGGACTAGTCTTATAACACCCTTAAATCCCAAGTCTAACTCTGTTACCATTAGCTAAACCTACAGAGGGTAGTAGCATACCTCTTGGAAAAGAAAATAGACAGCTTCATAGTCAAGCAGGTCCTCGTAGTATCTGATCTCCTCCTCGTCCAATGCGTTGCGAAAGTCGCCGAATAACATAGGATCACGGAAAACATACTCTTCAAGCTGTAAACAAAATTAATACAGCGTGCCGAATACTGAAATAGTGGATTCAAATCATCATTCTGAGTCGAAAATCACTCGAATTTTCACCGAAAATCCTTAATTTTCTTATGATTTTACATTTTTTTTTGTAAAAAGTGATGTGTCACAGTGAGAAAACAGAACATTGTCAATGTCACATACGGCTAGAAACTGCAATGTAATCAATCAAACAACATTTTATGCAGTCTTGACGGCGCCCAACGTTTAGGTTCACGTACCGCACAAAAATAATACCAACGTTTTAACGTTTACATTGCGAAATCAAACCAACGACGATAATCTCGCATTTTTATGGTGAATTGAATGGCTTTTGCATAGTGATAAGCATCCATATAAACGCGTTTTGTGAGTTTTTCGCGATACCGTAATTTACAAGGTGTATTTCGTGCTAATCTCTAATCAGTATGCTATATATTTGCGGTTGGTGTTTGCAGCTACTCAAATTAAATTCAATCAATTTTCAATTGTGATGAAATGTTTTTGAAAGTCATTCAAATTTTATGCAAACCTTTTTTGCGATACAATTTTTTTTGTCAAATCCTTTTTAAACTCGCACAAGTTTCGATATATTGAGGAAAGAGTATATGGAATAAAGTTAAATTAATAAAAAAACCGGTGATAACACACTTTTATTGACTTTGCATGTTGCAGGAAATATTAAAATTAGTATTTGAAAATCGGAAATCAAGTCAGTAGTATAATGGTGGCAGTAGTTTCTTTTACTAACTGTTAACTCTTTCTCTTCTGGAACTTCCTCTTCTTCTACTGCTTCAATTTCAGCCACGGCATCTTGTGGTCCTTGCTCCCTTTCTATCGGTTCACCAAACTCTGCAATTTTGAATGAAAATATATAAGGAGAACATAAGAAAGAAAGTCTACAGAGGAATCTGTTTTTGTATAGGAGCTGGCCGACTGAAAAGTTCCAGTCATGGGTTGAAAAAAAAATCAAAAGTTATTAGAAAATTAACATTTCTGAACCATCCTTAGTGAATGAACTCGATTTGAATTTTTTGGGGTTTTATAAAGGATTGAGAAATTGGCCCTACTACGAGTATTGAATAGTTGTGAGCCCCACAAAGAAAATTCTTATAAATAATTTATTAACAGTTGCCTTTCGCCGAGGAACAGGAATTGTTAACTAACACAACACGAACTCTCCAAGACTTACTGATGGGAGATGCAATTAGCAGAATAATGTCTGACAACCTGGCACTGGCGAAGTTTAAGAGGAAAGCAAACCTTTCTTTCCTCTCAAGAATGAGGGGCAAACGAAACGTCTTCTATGACCCGTCTGTCGGGTGACAGACAAACTTTTCGACCTCTACCTGATAGTGGACGATAGTTAGTGGCTTTCTTTCTCCCGGCTCTAAGAGCTCCTGTTGCTACACGGCTAGATAAGGTTCAAATTGTGCCTAACAGTGCCCTGTGCCTATTAATTTTAAATTCGTAAGGTCTTCGCTCAGAAAGGTATCAGAAAATATAGTAGACCCGTAGCGATAATATAAAAAGAATAGGAAAGCCGGCTGTAGAAGCGTAACAGCGTTAGAGAGAAAAAAGATTGACCAGGTCTTGCATCTCTCTCTCCCCTCTTCACTGATTGGCTTTCACAGTCCCCTACAATGGGGTAGATGACTGTCAAGTCAAATCAGTATATTTTTAGTAAACGTCAAAACGATAGGGTAGATGACTGTCAAGTCAAATCAGTATCTTTTTAGTAAACGTCAAAACGGTAGCGTTCGTACATTTTTGTATGAAATACTGAGGCGTGACGTCACGCCTTAGTATTGTCAAATCATTTACTTTTAATGTTAACTTAACTATTATAAACTAAATGAAGAACGTTAAAATAAAAGTGGACGACAATTTTCACAGTATTTTAAGTTATTTTATTGCGACACTTGGCGAAATAATTTATTTTAAGCATAGGCATCTACCCAATTGTGCCTTCCAACAAGCACGATTGTAGGGAGTCCCCTACAATCGTGCATATAACCCGTGTAAACTCATTGAAGCGAAATTAGGGTTTAGCGAGAATTAGGGTGCGTCAGACACACGCCTGCCGCCACACGCGCTCGTAAGTTGAATATGTAGTGGAACTTTGCTGAGGTCGCAGGGAGCTCCACTATGATTATCTGCAAATACACACTTTGTAGTTATAGTATAATATTTGATGTTTAAATCGCGATAATATTTATAAGGTAAAATACCAGTACAGTGACCACGAACGCAACCTACATAGATTTGGGCAGGTCTTGCATCTCTCTACACAGTCGTGTAGAGATGCAGGACCTGCCCAAATCTATTTTCTCTCTCTAACGCTGTTACGATTTCACATACAGGCTAACATACGGCTAACCGCCTCTATTTATATTATCTCTATTCTAGACCAGTTGCCACCAGCAGTTTGGCAACTGTTTTTCTATTCTTTGGGAACAGTACTTTTTGCTGGCTGAAGTTACCCTATGTCCATTTCTCTAAGTGTATCTCAGAACGTGTATGCTAAATGTCACCATGATCGTTTGAATAGTTGAGGCATGAAAGCATAACAACCTCACATTCGTATTTATATATCACATTAGAATGTACAGTACCGTCTAGTTCCGGTTCCTTCATATCGTCTTCAGTGACCACGATTTCTTCCAGCACTACAGGTTCTTCTTCAGGGAAATACTTGATTGTCAGCTCTCGTATATGAACTCGCATCAGTTCGTTGTCCTTGAACATTTATTGTCATCAATATTATTAATAGAGAGTGTATAACAGAATGCCAATTAACATACTATGTAACAACTTTCATATGTGATATTTTTTTCTTTCTTATTCTTTCAACTTACTTATTTGGTTTTTGGTTGTTAGATTTACTATTTAATATATATGGAATATATTTCATGCATTTTTAGAACCAAACAAGCCGTTGCCGGCCTTGGTGGGAGTAGTGGAAGAGGGGAAGAACGGGACTAGGGTGGGAAGAACGGGAGTAGGGGGGAAAATCAGGAGTGGGGGAAAAGGGGGAAGAGCGGGAGTGGGGAGGAGAAGGGGGGAAGAGCGAGGATTGGGGGGGGGGAAATGGAGAGGTTAGGGTCTCCTGTAACATTACTTACTCGGCGAAACACAAGGCAAGGACACGGAGAGAGTTATAGGTTAATTTAGTTGTATAAAATTGATATATTTATTTTTACAGGTTTGACCAAAGTAATGCTATTTATTTAGGCAACACTTGCGTTGTTAGAGGGTGCACCACCGTATAATATGTAGATTTTTTTTGTTACCCATCAATTACCCATAATACAAGCTATGCTTAGTTTGGGTCTAGATATCTTGCGCTGTGTAATGTTCTAGAATAATATTACTTTTTTTTGCTCACCTGTACACTGATAAGCCTGTCGCATATAACCCGTGTGAATTCATTGCGCCAACATCGCAAGACGCAACGCTTGTCACTGAAATAATTAGGGTGCGTCAGACACAGGCCCGCCGCCACACGCGACAGGTCCCGTAAGTTGAATATGTAGTGGAACTTTGCTGGGGTCGCAGGCAGCTCCACTATGATTATCTGCAAACACACACTTTGTAGTCATAGTATGCATATTTGATGTGTAAATCGCGATAATACCCTTTTTGGTTACGTTCGTGGTCACGGGTGAACTCATCACTCAGGATTATAAATATTATCGCGATTAAGTCCCGATTTACACTAACTTCTTGAAGCATACGAAGAGAGTCCATGAAGATTTACAGTTAGACTTTGCATGAATAGCTGTACATACAGGCTGGAGGTTCCTACGTCCAATATAGTTTCTTTTTGTTATAAGCATGATGTACCTACCTATAGAACAGGCTTCTATAGGTCTCCGTCTGTGAAAGTAAGACCTAGAGGGATTGCATTCCCTCCTCATGGCTCACTTTACTTTACGCTCGCCAGTGCGACACTAAAACCTCTTAAAAGAGTAATTGCTATACTAATAAACAACCAATCTCTGGAACAAATTGTCGCCTGCGGTATTTCCGGACCGATACGACCTTCAAGAAAAGAGCGTACTCCTATCTCAAAGGCCGGCAACGCACTTGTGACTCTTGAGTTGCAGGTGTCCATGGGCGACGGTAGCCACTTACCATCAGGTGACCCGTCTGCTCGTTTGCCCCCTTTAATAAAATAAACACATAGTTTTAAACCAAAAATTAAATTATGCTTTCTTCTCAAAAATCAATTTAACAAACAGATAAAAAGATTTGTATAGGGTGAAGCCCTCAAACGACATTTTGAAATCATTTAAATTTCTGTTTTAAAAAAATGTTGTGAACGCTAGACGCGTACGTGTTGACTAAACACTTTTGTTATTTCTTAATGAAAGTAGTGCAATAGCATTGAGGCCATCGACAATAAATCGGTAGTTTACTACTCTACAACACACGGGGGCGTAGCTCAGATGGTAGAGCGCTCGCTTAGCATGCGAGAGGTACCGGGATCGATACCCGGCGCCTCCAAACACTACTTTTTTATTTTACTTTCATTCTGCTTATTATTACATATTTCCAAAAATCCATTTTTTAACCTTTTTACAAGTCCAAGGGACCGAAGACTTCGGACGTAATTCTACCTACCCAGCAAAAGATTCTTAAGGGGTATTTGTAATCGCCGTATTATTTGGTATTTGGATAACAAAGCATCCTGTAGGGCTGTCGTTTTACTTTTGGAAATAAGTAACCGGAAAAATAATAGTTTTTAACCAACTTGAAAAATGAGAAGTTTCACCATATTTGGTTTATATGTTTCGTATGTTATGCGATATCTTTGCCATTTGCGAACAGTTTTCAATAAAAAAAAATGTTGTACTCTTCTCTAAGGGTGGAAAATGAAGGGATGAAGAATACAGCTTATTACATGTTATTATTTAGTCTCATTGAAGTCAGCGATTTCATTGTAACTATACTTCAGCCAAATTCGATAATATGGAGTGTTTACTAACAAAGCGTTGCTAAGCAACCACTGTAGGGTAGGTATTACAAACCTGTTGACAAATTATACACCTTTGAAAATATTTATTGTTGCGACAGCAAATAATTTTAACAATTTAAATTTGGGGACTTCGTATTTAAAATTTAATTTAATTAAATTAAACCCTATATCACTATATATGTATCAGAAAGAAGTAAAGTTTGCTTGTTTGTAATTTCTAAAAGAACTAAGCAAGTCATGTGGAAATAGATTGTACTTGATAACTAGATAACTTCACTCAAGGATTCAGGGTTTTATTTGTTCTGTTTAAATTACATAGCTCAGTTTAATTACTGTTAATAGATACGAATAAATAATACTGAAATACTAGAGCAGAAGGCTCATAAATATGTACATATTACGTATTTGGCAGTTAGACTGAGTTCCAGCAAATGCAATGACAGTAAAATTGCAAAGTATAACTAAGAAATAGAGGTAAACTTGATATTATTCTATATTCTAATTATGACAACCCTAGATATGATGACATATGGTTTGTTTACAAAGATCCCATATCCAATTTGGCTCAAGTATAGTATAGATGTAACAAGTCATTTTATGTTTAAACAGTGTTGTTAACTATCTATTGCAAAGAACCATCAAAACCTACAGGACTTCAGTACCTACCTTGTATAATTCGAGCGTCAGTAGTACGAGTTTATCGACGATCCCTCGTATCTCGTCAGGAAATATCTCGAAGTGCCCCTCTAAGATCGACATATAGATATGTCTCAAAGTGGTCTCTGATGGGAACTGCAGATTGTATGTCGAAAACATTGAGATGAAGCGAGGGTCCACCTGTGAGATCACAAAAGTCAAACTTAGATTTTTATAAAGAGTACAGTTACGATATTTTATTCTCTACTTAAAATATCGTTACCGTACTCTTTATATACTCAATAATAAGTAGCTATAATAATCACCTAATTTCTAATCTTTTTTTTTTGGGATATTTTTTTTTGGGATATTTTTTGACGTGACAACGTCTTATAAATTGGTTTGCCGGGTGACACTTCAAGAAACTGCGTTACGCTCCGCTCACGTTATGCGCTCACAATGAGAGCGAGTGAGAGGCACGCGTTTTAAATATAATTCTTTGTATAAATAAATGTTTTAAATTGTTACTATTATTTCATCCTTCTTCCTACTATACTAATGAATATTCACATTAAAATTATTTTACCACTCAAAGTCGTTGTCACGTAAAACTTTCGCCCGTATACCGACTTTACAGGGAACCAATTTTTTTTTTTTGGGATTTTAGTACCAAATAATACCTAACCTAGAAATAAATCCAAATCTTTATCTAAGAATCTGTATTTTATTAAATACTAGCAACCCACCTCGGCTTCGCACTGGTAGCAGAGACATCTTCAACAATCAACATCAAATTTCAATAAATTTACACAAAATTTTAACATATTATACACCTAAACCTTCCTCATGAATCACTCTGTCTATTAGTGAAAACCGCATGAAAATCCGTTGAGTAGTTTTTCAGTTTATCGCGAATAGACAGACAAATTTGTAATTATTTTTTATTAAAATATTTTTTTACATTATAAAGTACATTTTTTTAACTTTAAAATGAAAAAATAAAGAAATTTCTAGCTCTGATAGAACCGGAGTTATGAATTTTTGGAAATGGGTCTCCAAGCCAAAAATCATCAAATTCTCAAATTTTCGATCTCCTCTATTTTCCAAATATTGAGAAAAGAGGAAATCCTACAACACGTATATCTTTTTTTTATATAGAACGCGTAAAAAAATTTCAGCCAAATCAAAGGTGTTCGGTTTGTTTTCTTTTTTTTATGGTATAGGGGGCAAACGAGCAGACGGGTCACCTGATGGTAAATGACTACCGCCGCCCATGGGCACCTGCAACTCGAGAGTTACAAATGCGTTGCCGCCCGTTAAGGCGGGAGTAGGAGAAGAGGGGGAGGGGGGGAAGAGTGGGAAGACGGGGGTGAGGGGAAGGATGGGAATAAGAGAGAGGGAAGAGTTAGGGCCTCCGGTAACCTCACTCACGCGGCGAAATGCAATGAAATCATTGCTTCACGGCCGGTTTTCTGTAAGGCCGTGGTAACGAGCGGAGTCGAGCCGGCCCGGTTTGTAAAAGAATGACCCATATATACCCGTCAACAATTTTATAATTAGATCAAGCTAAGCTTGTGAAAATAATAGTAGGTACACATTACATATTATTATGTATGTTTTCACTTACATCGTTTCTTCCGCCACCAGCTTTACCCATGGCACCCAAAAAGCCAATATCCTTCAAATTTTTCCAGTTGAGATCCTTGCCCCTGTCGTAGAAACCTTTTCTTTCGAACAGCAGTTTCAGAAGAGCTATTGGTTGTTGAGTACCGTATGTGTCCACCTAAAAATGCAGTGCCAGTTTTAAGTCTTATGATTTGTTGACGGACATGTTGGTCTAGTCGTTAGTGATCCTGACCGATCCAGAGGTCGTGGGTTCGATTTCCACCCAGGACAAAAATATGTGTGTGATCTATAGATGACATAATGTATGTATGTATTTAGTGATAAATAATTATGTTTATCAGCAGTCTGGTCATCATATTACAGGCTCTACCTAGTTTGAGATCAGGCGGCCGTGTGTGAGATGTCTCTCTTCTCTTTCTTACGTAAATCTTATGATGTATAGTAGTGATTGATGGTGGGGATATGGCCATACAGTGATCTATTTATAGTATTTCCAAATAATTTAACTGGAAATAGTATTTGAAAAGTAGAATCTAAATTTTTATGTATTTAAATGCACAAAACTCATTACAACCGTAACAATATCACATATGGCAAATACAATGTTTTGATCTGGATTGCAACGACAAATATGCGCATACAACAAGACACAATAGCTAGACAGATACCAACACCACATAATGAGTAGCAATACAGGCTCGACAGTAGATTTAGATACTTCTTGGGTTACGCAGAGCCTTCCAAGGCTAACCTTCTATGCAGGATGTCTTTCACAATTTTAACAAATGCATTAAAGTTACTATCAAAAATGTCTAATGATTCATTATTTTTTACCATATCATTAAGTTGATGAGCTATCCGGGTTAATGGCTTAAGTAAGAAATATTATTTTTATAAATTTGTTTTATAAACTAAAACTTTGTACGTAATAAAGTGCAATCAACATTTTAATAAAAACTTTACACTTTGGAGACATCGCTCATTTTCCGGTACCTTTTGTATGGTGATAGTAATATAATCTCAAAAGTACTTCTCTAGTTAAGCTCTCTCAGATCTCACGTGTACTTCGTTGTATCGTTTGGTCGTCGTCCCTGAACATTACTTCTCTTTCACAGTGAAAGAGTAAAACCGTAATATTCTGCTGGTGAAGAAGAATTATAAGAAAACTTTAAAACCAAAACTGGCTGTAGTCTGCGTTTCGACAAGTGTTTGAGTACGCACGCTTCTAATGTATTATTATGCGTTCTGAATAATGGTACACCAAGTATGTGGAACCGGCGCAGCTCTCAAACAAATACCTACCTGATACAACTCTCAGCACTAGCTACTCCTAGCAGACTACAAGATAGCGCATACACTTTCCAGCTTATCATAAAATGGCCTTTCAAATATGTATAATTAACTAACGCGAAGTTTTTATAACGTCAACACCTGACATCTTCCTTCTCATACTCGAGAAGCAAGCAGGAGGCGGTATGATCGAGGCTATAGGTAGCAAGATGGTAATGTTTTAATTAGCGGTTAATTATTTTTAAATCCATTTTTTATCGAAGCGTGTGGTATATATAAGCACTTACTTGGTTTTGTTTCGAAAAATAAATTACGATATTATATTCCACAATCAAATTTTTGAAAAAGTGTCACGTCATAATGAGTTTAGCAGAATTGACCAAATACCATACTTTAGAAAGTAGATCTACTTACATGTTAAACTTGAATGCAAGCAAGCATTCTGCAAGGTCATTTCGTAATCGCCTTAGGCATAGTAATTGAGCTGACTCAGTTTGTTTTCTAGTTATGCAGTATTAACGATATAGATATTTATTTTTAATTAAACAAATAAGGGGGGCGTAGCTCAGATGGTAGAGCGCTCGCTTAGCATGCGAGAGGTACCGGGATCGATACCCGGCGCCTCCAACTGTTCTTTTGGATAATTTTAAGATTTGCAAAAGGTTGCTTTAATTTTAGCAGTTCCTGGTAGGTATTTTATATGCACAGCAGTTTATAGTTTTGTTGTACTATGATATAAATGCAGTTAATGAAAAAAAAAAAAATCCTGCATTTGTCTTTGACAAACCACTAAAGAAATTGAAATAATAGGGGTTGACACCGGTTATTTGCATTCATATTTTTGTTATCTATTTCATAATTTTTTGAAGTTCTTTTCTACTACTACGATCTTCCGTAATCAATATCTTTACAATCCCTATTGTTAATGTCAAATAATATCTCCGTCATAAATTATACAGCGGATATTAAAGATACACATTAGTGCCACATTATCTGTTACTTACGACTTTGTTTGTCAATACTAATTTTGATTTCCAACCCAACAAAAAAAAAAAATTCCAAATCCTTACTAATATTTAAAAAGCGACAGTGAGTTTGTTTGTTAATTTATTACGCTTTCACGCCTACTACTAGGTAATCAACCGATCATTACGAAATTTTGCATACAATTTTTCAGGGGTACAGAAACAGATAAGGGGTACATGAGTAACTTTGACAAGAGCGAAGCCGCGGGCAGAAGCCAGTAGAAAATAATGGTGACGGCCACCAGCCCAGTTAATGACTAGTGTTACTTTGGCACGTAAGTATTTAACAAATAGAATTCTTTAAAAAAAACCGTCTACAAAAAAAAAATTCCATAAAAACTTATATGGTTTTCTCATGGATGCCATTGTCTTTACCAAATTGAAATGGGACTACACGGGAAACACCAGCTTTCAAATAAAAAAAGAATCATCAAAATCGGTTCACCGTCGCACAGTCGAAAGTTCTGAGGTAACAAACATAAAAAAAAATACAGAGAATCGAATTGAGAACCTCCTCCTTTTTTAAGTCGGTTAAAAATCTACTTAGCGCTATGGCTTATAGTCAAACCCTGTCAATAAACCCACTCCTAGTAGTTGACACTAATCATAAATGTATGTTACGTTGCGACTAAATGATTAATTATGATGTCTCAAAACAAAAAACCACATTTTTTTAATTTTAACGAGATTAAAATTGTCTGATTGGGTGTTTTCAGTCAAAAAAACACGAATCAGACTCATTACGTCATTAACCGATAAACAAGCTGTCAGTTGGTATCATAATCCCACTATCCCACTAATAATATTATAAATGTGAAAGTTTGGATGGATGGATGGATGTTTGTTACTCTTTCACGCAAAAACCATTGAACCGATTGCGACGAAACTTGGTATGTAGATAGCTGAAGACCTGGATTAACGCATAGGCTACTTTTTATCCCGATATTTCTACGGGATCGGGAGTAACGCGGGTGAAACCGCGGGGCACTGCTAGTATTAACTACATTTATACTTATAAACCTGTATGGAGCACTGTCAGTCATTTCGTCTACGTTTATTGTACTAGAATATTATTTTTTGCGTTAAATAATGGCCTAATTATAAAATAAAAGACGTTCCGAAAAATCGTCACCATCCCGATTACAAGTTAACAATAAGATGTACTAATTAATCAATCAGTCTATTGTACCCCATTATTGTATTAATTGTCTCACTCTCCTACCTTCCTTCACTAAACTGAAAGGAGCAAATTCCATTGCTATTAAAATGTAGAATTTTATAAAAACTCCGTATCATTTCTATCACTCCAGCTCAGCTAAATAACTTCTATTAGGAGCAGGTTCACGTAGGTGTGTAATATTATGGATATTGCACCAGCATCTCGTTGACTGCAGACCTGACAGCTTACCCTGAATACTATCACCGTGACAATGTGTGAGGCTGTAAATCTGCAAATCTTTGTAAGTAAAAGTTACTCACGATAGGCATATTCATGTCATCAATGAATACGAGCATTTTCTTTCCGACGGGTGGTCCGAACGTATCTTTAGTTCGCTTCTCGATAACAGACTCCAAATTACGTTGTACGTCCATGGACGAAGTACGTGATGAAAAGTTCATGGGTTGAACAATCTGGAATTGAAATAAGCATTGTTACTTAGGAACTAATAATATAATATATAAATAAAAATGTGCTGTCTCTAGGTTGCTATGGGTGAACACATCCAATTTACACATTGAAGATACAGAAATGTGTAATAACTATATCTGAAAACTGAAATCCAAAAATGTTATATTTGGAGGCGCCGGGTATCGATCCCGGTACCTCTCGCATGCTAAGCGAGCGCTCTACCATCTGAGCTACGCCCCCGGCATAGTTTATGTTACATTTATTATCTACTAGCAGCGCCCCGCGGTTTCACCCGCGTAACTTCCGATCCCGTGGGAATATCGGGACAAAAAGTAGCCTATGTGCTAATCCAAGTCTCCAGCTATCTACATACCAAGTTTCATCGCTATCGGTTTAGTGGTTTTTGCGTGAAAGAGTAGCAAACATACATCCATCCATCCATCCATCTATCATTCCATCCATCCAAACTTTCACATTTATAATATTAGTGGGATTATAGTTACCAATGTAATTTCAACAAAGGACGGTTATTTTGTAACTTAATATTTTCGTCACACCGTAACTGGTATTAAAATCGCCTACCTATAACCTATTTAGATATTTTACCTAGATAAAAAAATCTAAAGTTATGAATGACGTATTTTAATACTTACATATTTCTCAGGTGGCAATCCCCGCAGGTAGTTGGTAATAATTGCCGTTTTTGATGTACCGGTTTCTCCAACTAATAAGACTGGACGTTCCACCTGACAACAAAAAGGAGAAATAAAATAAAATCAGCCTTTATTTCCTTAAGAGTATGGTATTAGTAGGTTTTATATTAATGTAAGTGCAACAAAGAAAGACTAAAGTAAGTATTGGAATTGGTACACCTTTTTAAGTGGTCGATTAAGCTGCTTGATTGTAAATAAATAAATAAAAATTATTATTTTTTAATTTATAGATAAGTTGCCAACGTTTATAAACACTTGAAGGTGGGATAAATAAGGGATGAAAGATACTCGAAGTATATTTCTACGCAGACGAAGTTGCGGACACCAGCTAGTTCAATAAAAAAATAATAACGACTCTGAACTATGGTGTACCGGACTGCGTGGTTCAGCATACGGTTAGATAGACGGATGACGGGCGTTGAGCGGGCGTTGAGCGCGCGTCGAAAGTGCGTTGAGTTTTTGTATAGAGTTTGCATGGCGAGCGTTTCTCGGGCATTGTCGCAGTTCATATCGAGTGCTGTAATCGTTGAAGATGGACGTAAAGACAGAAAATTAAAACTAAGATTTTTATTTATCTATTAATTCGGGTTCATACCTAGTATTTTATGTTTTTATTTTATACAAAAAATAAACTTCATGAAATGTATGAAATGAAGTGTCACAGAATCTGAGAAATATGATATACGGACGTAAACTAACTTTTATGGCCGAATTCTTTTATTAAATTCATGTCACGTTGAAAACACACGCTTATCTTAACGCTCAAAGCGCGCGTCAACGTTGTAGGCGCTGGAACCGCGTAGAGCGCGTATCGTATCGAAAAGCACGTTAGCATGTGTTATCAAAACGCACTCTCAACGCTCGCCATTTGAACATGGCCTTAGTCTTTAGGCTCAAACCGAATAAAAAAGATCATATTAAAACATAACAAGATAATAATCTTACGCTCTCCATGATCTTAATGAGCCAAGTCATGCGCAGCGTGTCGACTGTGGGCACCAGTATCGACGGGAACTTCGTTTCACGGCAGTGCTCGTACGACGGGACGAGCCATTCCCACGCTTCCCAGATCTTAGTATCGAGTTCCAGGCAGTATTCGTACAATGTTGCAAAGCCCATTGGAAAGTGTTCTGCGAGTAAAAAGTACTTCAACATTTTTGAAGCTAGGGGAGTTAGGGTAGTGAGAGGGTATTTTTTTAATAATCAATTATTTTTCTTAACCATAGAATAAATCATTATACTCGTACCAAGTGCTTTGTAATTACTAGGCTTGCAACGAATATTCGGCAAATATTCGGTATTCGGCCTATTCGGCTACTTTCATATTATTCAGCAAAATCTCGAATATCCAGGTACTATTCGGTCGAATACTACCGATTTTTTTTAGTGGCTCTTGTGGGTGAGTAAGTCGGTGCGGGTAGGCCTCGAATGACGTACTACTGTTCAGATCGTCAGTATACTTAGGAAGGGCTAAGAAATGTCTGATGATAGCAATAAGGCGTGAGAGTATGTACAAATTTTTTTTATTTGTTGTAGTCTGATAATTGGTAAAAGAAAACGATTAATTTAATTTATTTTTTTAGGTACTCTCCTTTTTTATTTTCTCAATAAAATACTCATATATAATTGACTTCCATGATGCGAAAAAAACAACATATGTGCACGCATTAGAATTGAAATAAAAATTTGGCAGTGGAAGATTGTGCTGCAGAGAACGAATATTTCTGAATTTTCCGGCAATAGTGAACTGAACTATTGTGTGAACTGAGTTTTATCTTTCGAAGTCTCGATATGGGCTATGCTTTCTCTGCAGAATACTCATCGTAGTAATCCATAAAAGAAGATAGATGCGCTTGGGTGGATCATTGCGGGGGACGTTAAGACAGTGCAAAGTAGGAACAAGAAACAAAAATATCGATAAAAGTTTCCTGCCACACGTAAGCCGAATATATTTGCCGAATAATCGGCTATTCGGGCATGAAGCCTGCAGAATATTCGGTATTCGGCATGTGGCCGAATACACTATTCGTTGCAAGTCTAGTAATTATCTATTCTTACCAACCAACAAAAAATATCATACGAATTATTAATCATTAATGTATTTATTTAAAATGATAACTCAGAAGAATAACGAAAAATACAATGAGAAAACCATTAAAAAACATATTGTCACACCTCTGTGACATGACATACGTTAATACTGGCGTGTGAGAAGTCTGCACTGAATCGCATTCTAAATATTTTGAAATGTATAAATGTCAGATTAGAAGACGCTCTTCCGGAAGACGCCGTGGATGATACACGGTTCGCTCAAGAAATATTGATTTGTTCAAGATATGTAAGGAATTGTTTGATAATTGATAAATGTGTATTTATCAATTATCAAACAATTATTTTTTTGTTGTTGTTTAAAACAGTTTAATTTTTATTACAACGCCAAACGTGCTAGTTTAATCTTTTAATTAATCTCATCTCATCAGCGACCCCCGAGACCGGGTACCGAACTACCCCCCAATTATTACCCCCAATTTTTTTAAAAACTAAATTAAATTATTACTTGTAGTTGCTTTCTTCTCTGGATTATCATCAACTAGCATCATGGGGCAGGCTTTTTTAATGTAGTTGTCGAAATCCATCCGGCCATGGTCCACTATTGTCGCACCGAGACTGTTGTACATTGACTGAAATATATTATTTTGGCTTAATTCCATAAAATATTTTCCTCAAAACATTTACTATGCTCAGTTTAATTTCCTATTATGTAAAAAGCTTTATCTCCCCCGTGATCGCCGTGAACATGTGGCCCGCATCGCGTCACACTAATAAATTATGTATAATGTATATATTGTGGTAGTAGTGTGTTTAATAAACGTATTTTCCTTCTTTCTTTCTTTCAAATGTAAAGTTCTAATATGCCTATCGTGGACTTGTCTATCAGGGCAAATAAATAATATATAATTAATATAAGGAATAAGTAATAGAGAACCTATGTACTTCAATGAACGGGCTACTTTAAGATTCGATTTTCACACAAGTGCAGGTGTCAAATTACTTAGATTGCCTCTTTCATACTGATTTGATAAATACGTTACTGCTACACCCTGACACAGTATAAGTATAGATATACAGTATTGTGACTCGGCCCTTTCCTTGATATAATTACAGACGACAGACGACGACGACGATAGGGCTGCCCATAATTTCATCTACCTACTTGAGTTTCTTTCTAGTTTTGTGATTGTAAATATTATAATTAATTTTTATAAATATAAATAGATTTCCCTTTATTCTGGGTGTTAAAATAAACTGCTTTCGCCGAAGGTTACCAAGCTCCAATCCTTACAAAATTCAACACCAATCTACTCAATCAAAATGCAAGAAACAGCTGACGAGTATACGTCCATAACGACCCCATTATCTACAGTTAACCCGCTGCAAACGCTACTTATTTTTTTTTTTTTTAAATCATACCATATCATTGCGTGTGCGCCACCTAAAGCAATCAAAACTTCTACTACGAAACTACTAAAATCTTATTTATAAAGTAAATTAAAACGTAGGAGAGCCATGATTCGGCACGTATAGGCCGGCTCGACTCCGCTCGATACCACGGCCTCACAGAAAACGGGTTGCATTGCATTTCGCCGCGTGAGTGAGGTTACCGGAGGCCCTAACCCTTCCCTCTCCCTTATTCCCGTCCTTCCCCTCCCTCTTCACCACTCCCCCTCTTCCCACTCTTCCCCCTACCCCTCTTCCCACTCTTACCCCCTCTTCCCACTCTGCCCCACCACTTCCCCCTCTACCCCCGTTTCCACTCCCCCCTTCCCCTTTCAACCCTCCCCCTCTCCCCCCTCCCCAGTCTTCCCCCCTCCCCACTCTTCCCCCCTCCCCTTCTTCTCCTACTCTACTCCCACTTTAAAGGGAGGCAACGCACTTGTGACTCTCGAATTACAGGGGCCCATGGGCGGCGGTAGTCATTTACCATCAGGTGGACCCATCCGCTCGTTTGTCCCCTATACAATAAAAAAAAGTGTAATTCTTGCTAGGAAGGTACCTACCATTTTTTACTTTCATAATCATTTCATAATGATATTTCGTCTAATTCAATAATCTATGAATGTAGCTAAATACATAAGTAAATAGATAGCTTAGCCTAGGAACTACCTAGTAGTTTTTTATATTAAATAAATATTAAAAAAATGTTATCTCTGGGTGCGTTTTTGAAGAATTCAAGCAACCAAAAACAGCACAATATGCTCTATAATTTCTAATTGCCATCTTAAATACTTAAGTATTTGTATTTATTTCAATGAAATACACAAATCGCACGCTAACTGCTTCAAAAACGATCACACCGTTTGTTCCTCACTGCGGAGCAATCGCGAACTGTTTGCGTGCTGAGTTTCAACCGAATGCAAGGCGTGTAGGCAATTCTCGCGATCCGACCATTTCTATGAAGACACATTACTGTATGGATAGTATTACCGTGATCCTGATCTTCTTCTTATATATTACTAGCAACCCGCTCCGGCTTCGCACGGGTAGCATCATATTGATTCAGACATCTTCAATAATCATCGTCATATTTCAGACATTTTACAGAAAACCTTAACAAATTATACACCTTGCTCATGAATGACTCTCGTCTATTGGTGAAAACCGCATGGAAATCCGTTTAGTAGTTTTTTACTTTATCGAGAACAGACCGACGCGGCGGAGAACTTTGTTTTATAATATGTATTATTTATAAAAATCGATGTTTGTTCTTATTCTATGCGCTGCCGTACCATTCATCGGATCATCATGAAATTTTGCATACACCTTGCCAGGGATACAGAGATGGACATAGGCTACCTTTCATCTAGAAAAAAGTTTTGTTCCCGAGGGATGGAAAAATTACTTTTACGGGAGCGAAACCGCGGGTAAAAGTTGGTTTAAATAAACAAACTTTTGAATTTCATTCTTTTTTTATTATTACATGATAATAATATTATATATATTTTCAACGGATATTACAAAAAAAAAACCAAAAGAATTTTGTAGATTGGAGGCGCCGGGTATCGATCCCGGTACCTCTCGCATGCTAAGCGAGCGCTCTACCATCTGAGCTACGCCCCCGTTAAAGTAATATACTAAAATACGCTTTACCATGTCTTAATAAAAGTGAAAGATATAAATAAATTCTTTACGCATACGAAGATAGCGTTGCCTTGAACGTAATCTTACGCAACAACATGACATGTAGTATCAATTATATGATAATGTACACAACTAACATTTTAAATGCTTTTGACTGTTATTTTTTTTTTAATGTTTGTACAATTTTTCTGCCTATAAATAGTAGGCAAAAAACATCTGAGGCGTGCCAGCCAAGTAGACGATTTTGTATGAAATGCCGCAACTGTTGTGCTCTATACACACTTACTAGCCTTAAGTTCCGTGAATTTAAAAAAAATCGTACGTTAGTAGACATAGTCGAGCGGGTAATTTTTTTTTTAATTAGTATAACATATCAATCTAAAGACAATTTTAGTACCTACAACTTTTTAATTTAACTTTTTCGGGTTCGAGCTCAACTTTGTTTTATTAGCGAAAAACCGTTTTTTTACTTTCGCGATTTTTTTAGGTTATGTCCGCCATTAAAATTTCGCAAAAAAAACCCTATCTTCCTTAGAAATAATTGTTCTACACGCTCATTTCTTTTCCTGCCTTCACTTCTCTGGAACATTTCCGTAGATTGATTGGACTACGTCGCCGCGTCGCGAACCATTCCTACTTTTATTTTGGAACAAGAATTAAGGTTCCGCGCAAAAAAATATAAATATATATACACGACCGAAGCCGAAGCGGGCACAGCTAGAATGACTATAAAGATATATAAGATAGAGTAGGTAGGTCATAAGCGCGTATATAAGTGAACATGTCCCGTTGAAAGAGAAATAATATATTATTTATAACGCATGCGCATTATATAGCCGTGTCTGATTGGTTTCTTCTGCAATGACGAGCGAATGGCTTCAACTCAGTGCCGGATTTACCAATAGGCTGAGTAGGCTGAAGCCTAGGGCGGCAGATTTTAGGGGCGGCAAATTTGGGGCTATCTTTTTTAAGTTATACTTCTTTTGGCAGGAAAAATGATGAGAGTAAATTTATACGATGCGCGCACACTCTCACAAAAAACCGACACCCTGAAGTTAGCTAGTCAACATTTTAGTTTTTCAAAAAAAGTTACCATCTTCACGATAGTAATAAAAATGGTTTTTACATATTACTTTGAGTACGTTTGTAGAATTTGAGGTTAGTTGACGGTATGTATTATTTATGATCATTTACCACAGTAAATGATCATAAATTATACATACCATCAAAGCAATATGTAGAAACAATTTTTATCACTTATAATGGCAATTATAAGTGATAAAAATGGTTTCTACATATTGCTTTGTGTACGTTTGTAGAACTTGAGGTTAGTTGACGGTATGTATTATTTATTATGATATTTATTTAAACTTTATTTAACTAGATAAAGTATAACTTTTTCGTGCGTAGATAAGTACACACACACTTTTTTTTTTATATTAATGAATATGTTAATGTTAATAGGTCCATAGGTAACACAAAAAAATCAATATGTAATATGTTTCACCACCTACATATTTTTTTCTACAATTTGCGTATTCGCGTTTGGTTGCGGCACGGGAATGAGTGACATGGCGGTCGCTAGTGTGTCTGATCAAGACGGTTCGGGTGAGAGAAGATTTTCTAACTTAAAAAGATTGAAAGTTATCTAAGATCTACCTTGCAAAGAACTTTCATAACTTAATTAATTGAATTTCATAGTCATAATCAGGCGGATTGTTCCTAGATAACGATTTTTTTTTTGTCAATGATTTGTGCACTACCGTCCTTTTTTTTTATCGTTTGGAAACCCCCACGGGTCGTCACCTCACCGGAGCTAACGGTAAAGTGGTATGTCGGAATCGAACCCACTAAAACCACACGGTGTTCCGTCGCAAGTAGGTCTATTGCAGGGGGACCCGCGCGAGGACATACCTGAAATTATCCACAGCGAGATAGAGGCGGATCTCAAGCAGCTAATGAACAATTAAATCTCCAGGGAATGACGGAATTACTACCGACCTCCTGAAGGTAGGCCAGATCCCAATCCTGAAGGAGCTCCAAGACTAGAGGACAAACCAGATAAACTTGCAGCTTGACTTGAACTTTGAGCTTGGAGTTAGACAAGGGGATGTTATCTCCATACTATTTACCAATGCGCCCGATGACGTCTACAAGACCCTGGGGTTTTACGTGGAATAGATATAAATGGCGAGTATATGTCACACCTTCGATTTGTCGATGACATCGTCCGACGGTCTTGGTATAAACTTAGACAAAACCAATGTTATGTTCATGAACAAGAAGACTTCAGGAAGAAATCACCAGAAGGATCTTGTTAGGACGGGCAGCAATTGGAAAACTACGTTGAGTTTTCCCATCACCCTTACCGCAATGCCTCAAAACGAAGAAATTCGAAAAGAGCGTCCTACCTGTCATGACATACGGAGCTGAGATGCTGACACTAGCGGTGGGTCCATCAATGCCCACGTCTCGGTACCGTATGTCATTCGGTCCAACCCACAAGCATAAAGTCGCGCATGGGGCTATGGTGCGAGCTATGCTTGGAGTTTCTTTGAAGTATAAACTTCGTAATGAGGTCAACTGGCAACGAACCAAAGTTACCGAAATAGTTTGTAGAATAAGGGTGTAAAGTGGTAATGGGCTGACTACATCTGCCGAAGGACCGATCCAAACAACTTCAAACGGGTCCTAGAGTGGAGACCGCGAATCCATAAACGAAAGGAAGGACGCCCTAATGGACTGACAACATGAGGAAGGTAGCTGGGATAGTTTGGATGCGAAAGGCAGAGGACCGGGTGCTATGGCGCACGTTAGGGGAGCAGTGGACTGCAATAGGCTGATGGATTAGACATTTATCGAATGTACATTTAAGTAGTATTAAGACATATCTTACCTCACCTTAATAGTAGTATTGGGGTGGGAAGCCTCTCGCTAGAGACCATGGTTCAAAGTGAGTGCGTGGGATTCCGCCGTCTCGTTTTGCGAGAAGGTAATGTTGGCTAAAGAGGCGGCGGAACGGGAACGGGAGAGGACAAGCACTCTCCCATCCCGCAGAAGACGTACCAGGCATCGGGCTCGGCGGGTCGGGCTGACCGTTACCCTTGTAGAAGCAGGCCCGAGACGGTGGCGCGACGTGTTCCACGCGCACCTCTCTGATCTGGAGGGGGGCTGAAGCCCCCCGTACTCCATGGTGTGGTCGCCTGCTGAAGGCGGCCAAGGTCTGCAGGGGTTCCCGGAGGACTTCTTCCTAGGGTATACCCGGGTCCCCCTGCAATAGACCCACTTGCGACGGAACACCGTGTGGTTTTAGTCGGTTCGATTCCGACATACCACTTTACCGTTAGCTCCGGTGAGGTGATGACCCGTGGGGGTTTCCAAACGATAAAAAAAAGGACGGTAGTGCACAAATCATTGACAAAAAAAAAATAATATGATTGTGAACTGGGGTATCGAATCGAAGAGGTTGGTAGGGGCGGCAAAATTTAAATAGCCTACAGGCGGCAAATGTATAAATCCGCCACTGCTTCAACTCATTATTCTGCTTTGCTGTTTTTATTTGCTGTACATGAGTCTTTCTCTTTCTCTCTCTATGGAGAAGGACTTTTTACTTGGCTTGCTTACTTTAAGATAACACAAGCAATCCGCCCCGGCTTCGCACGGGTACCAGAGCCGTCTTCAACAATCATCATCATATTTCAACCAGTTTACACAAAACCTTAACTAATTATACACCTAAACCTTCCTCATGAATCGCCCTGTCTATTGGTGAAAACTGCATGAAAATCCGTTCAGTCGTTTTTGAGTTTATCGCGAACAGACAGACGTGGCGGGGGACTTTGTTTTATAATATGTAGTGATAATACATCCATGAATATGACATCATTACACGAATTCAAGGTCGCTCTACACTATTACATACCACCATGAAGACGCATTCGACGACAGTTCTATCGATCTCTTCTTCTGCTGCTTTGTTCGGCATCAGACCACTTATCATGTAGCATAGCTGGGTCACCTACGAATGGAAAATAAGGGAATATATTTATCGTGATAATATATGTATCGTGTCACATGTTTTGTCTTAAATAAATTAAAATAATATCAGATCCGGATACCAAACGCTATTCTATCGATCGAGTTAAATCTATATTTCTCTTATATATATAAAAACTAGCTAGCCAGCCACGCGTTGTTAAAAAAAAACTAACTAACTAGAAAAAAAATATCTCTCTTTTATTTTATTTATAAATATTTTATATTTTATCTATCAAGTTGGACCAATCTATTTAATATTTAAAAAACCGGCCAAGTGGAGTCGGACTCGCGCACGAAGGGTTCCATACCATTATCTGTACAAACTTCGTGGCAAACTGAAGTGCGTGAAACATTTCATACCAATTAGTTGGGGCGAATTCAACGACATGCAAAGTCCCAAAAAAATTTTTTTTTATGGTATCAGTGCAAACGAGCAGAAAAGTCACCTGATCTTAAGTGACTACCGCCGCCCAAGGAAACCTGCAACTGAATACTGCTGGCGACAGTTTGTTCCATAGATTGGTTATGCGAGGCAAAAAGGTTCATGAGAAGCGCAGTGGTGGAATGCTAATTATCCAAATGATGGGGTGAAAGTTTTGTCGCGTTGAACGTTTTATACTCATAAATAATCTAAAACCTTTAAACGAGCAATTCTTGTATATATGTATATACATAAACTGAATCTATTAAACGGCTCCAACTATTTTGATGAAATTTTGTATATAGATACAGTTTTGCATTTTACGTTCAACTGCATAGTTGTATTTCCTGTGAAAATGCAATTTTACAAAAAAAATACGGTTTTACAAAAAGCTACCGAGCAAAGCTCGGTCTCCCAGGTACTGTATTTTATTTGAGATAGCTAAAACCTGCTGACCAGATTGAGTGATGTTTGCGGGACGATAGTCTTGAGTGGTGTCTGTTGTTGCAGCCCGAACAATCCGAACACAATATAGTTGATGGCGCCGGCTACGTAGTGCTCAAACAGTCCATCCAGCTGCTCACGTTCCTCGTCATTAGTGCGGCTACGGAGCCACCTGGACCATAATGTTTGAAAGAATATTCTTCAATATTGATATTTACATTAATTCGTGAATATAATTCTTTGTACCTTTTTTTTTAATTTTTGGAACGCATTAAGGTGTAATTTGGAATCATCAAGCTACCTGGGTCCAGTATATACGTTGACCTGTATGTAAGTCTATGCAATGACAGTTCAAGTTATACTGGCCAATTAAATAAACCATGGCTGAAATTCAACCACAAGGTGATCTGCAGTATGTATTTATTCACTCGAAAGTTACCATCCGTTGCGTTTTGTCACGGGAACACAAGTACAGTGACCTCGACAGGTGTAAACTTCTAATACCGAGTTCCTATAATCAAGAAACGGTTCGTTTTGCTTACGGACGGTAAAATTTCGTTGAATTTTCAACAAAAGTTTTACCGTCCGTAAGCAATACGAATCGTTTCTTGATTATAGGAACGCGGCATAAATCACTTTAATCCTGATATTTTTCAACTAACACTATACAATGTACAGTGCAGTTTTGTTTTGTGCAGCTGGAAAGTTACTAAACATAAATGAACTTATTGAAATGCTTGTTTGTTATATAGGTTCGCAATTATGTATTTTTTGACAAATTGAGTTTTTTAGTGTGTATGTTGAATTAAATATTTTGGTATTGGACGCGTAAGTGACAACACTTACGCGTATCAAAATAGCTAATGGAAGTTTTAGTTGGTATGACTAAGATACATTGAAGATTTTTTTGTTGTACATTTTTTCAAAAGATCTAATATTACACCAGATAATACAAGGAAATATAATTTGATATTCTAATGTTTAAACTATATTTTACTTTCTTGAAATAGACGCTGCTACCTGTAATATAACAGTTTAAGTAAATTATCCTGATCTCTAAATCTATATTTAAAAAAAAAACTGTCAGTCGTAGGACTGCAGGTCAGAACTGAAAACACATACACACATATATATATATTAATAAGGAGCTGACAAAACTCAATGTTTAGATTAGCGCCCTCTAGTGGATCTATATATGTATTATTAGCGTGACGGTAACAAGTTCAGTGCTTTTTCCCCATAGCAAAAGTGCATAAACGTGCCTAAAGAAGTTTTCACTACAAAAAAAGTAAATATCTTAAGGCGAACATACATTTCCCAGTAAGGTTGATAGCCCAAATTCTTGGGGTCTACAAACACCATCCCAGCTCTGGACACAGTCGCCGGTGACGCATAGTTTAGATCACCAACTTCGAATAACAGAGCACAATATGGTGCTAAGCGGATTCTCTCTCCGTTGGCTAAGGTGAGAAGCTTATTGTCATCCATGACTGAGTTCATGTTCTCTATCCATAATGCGTCGACGTCACCGTCGAAGAGGGAGTAGCGACGTTCCTCTTTTTCTGCAGGTCTGAAGGACAATTATAAACATTTATGAACGAACGCATGTTTTGTTAAGATGTACTCTAAACCAATTCTTAATCAACTGTAAAACCTTTTCACATTACATGTATACTAATATAATAAAGCGTAATCTTAGAACTTTTTGTTATTGAACGTGTTAGGCTCTACAGAAGGGGTCATGAAATGGCGGACCGCGGTCCAGATCCGGACCACTGACTTATTTTGTGCGGACTTTAGGAAACAGTTAATATATAACAGAAATTTAATGTTTTTTCATTAATAATAGGAGATTATAAATTAACTTGTATTTTAAGAGTTTGAACTCATCTGTAAAAGAGAAGAAACGGACCGCGACGGTCATATTATTTAAAAAAACGGACCCCAAATGAAATTGGTGACCCCTGCTCTATAACTAGCAGTTGAATTATTTTTGCATTTGATAACCTCCTCTAGGAAGGTCTTTGGCTACTAGACAACATGCTACGACCTTTAGAAGCAATGGTGACCGTAAACATAGGTAAAATTGATGGAAACGGCTAGTCTATCATAAGTGTCGTACTACGTAGGTATAACCATTTTTTTGATGGCAAACAAAAAGATTCTATAACACCCATTACCTTGAAGAAAAAGAAGTCGGTGATAAACATCATTATCTACCTTAGGGAACGTACCTATACTACGTGACCCGTTCTGGAGGGGGAGGGGGGGTCTTCAAAATACCACGTTTGGTCACAGGGGCGGAGGAGTGGGGCTTAGGTTTTCGTCACGTAGTCAATATTCTCTAGGGAAATCTCGTATTTTTTCGAGCTATATTCAAATATGGCGCGCAGCGTTTAGCGCTTTTTAACTTTCTGTCTTTCTGTTTAAAACCATATTTATAAATTACTACGTGAAAACTAGAGGGGAGGTCTTGGCATAGGATACTACGTGTGGTCACCGAGGGGGGCAGGGGTATGAAAAATTGTAAAATATGGGTTACGTAGTATGGGTACGTTCCCTTAGCTATGTAAACTATTTTGTATTTATTCAATAGCGAAGGAAACCATATCCAGTATACAATAATTTCTAATTCCTAAATAAAAGTAAGTTGCCTAGTTGGTTTCTTTATTTAAAATACATACGACGGAGATATAGTGTCAAATGTGAAAAAGCGGCGATAGCGTAATGGCTAAGGCGTTGGACTAACGATCGAGTCGTTACGGGTTCGAACCCCACCCAGTGTTAGCTGGAGGGGTTAACAAGAACTCAATACTAGTAATGTGTGACCCACGCTACTAGTAGTCTCTTTAAAAAATAAAATGTGTAGGTCCAAAAGTGAAGTGCTAATGAAATACGTATATGTATTAGAACTTCACATTTGGACTTAAATAAATTCACATACCTAAACATTCATACTTACCTATTCATTTCACGAAATATCTTTGAGTAAAGCCCATCAGTCCAATCCCTGGTTACAGGGTCCAAAATCCCGTACAACTCAATAACTGAACACGCCTGTATTAACAGAAAATTAAGATCAGAATCGCAATCTATGCAGAAGTGTATATGTTTATCCGTGTACAGAAAAAAGGTTGTCTAAGTTTTGACGACAAGACAAGGAAGTGCTTCAAGTGTATGGTAACTGGATATATCCAGGTGATATATACGCAACTGGGCAGATGATCAGGTCGGCTCCCTGGCTGTGGTTAACTCCACGGCTGCTTTTTTTTTGGGGCTCTTGTCTAAGAGATCTAGGAGACTGAATGGAGGAACAAGGGGAAATAATCATGTATGACGTCTACTTCTCCCCCAACCGGAGTCTCAAATGGGTAACTTTGAGGTTTTAATAAACAAGCTAGAGAATTCGATGCGGCGCGACCACGAAATAAAGATGACCCGAGATGATGAGATTCTTCCAGATCAGATCTTTATATCTGATTGGTGATTCCCTTTACCCAGAAACCCGGAAGGTGTCGCAACCAAAGCGGTACAAATGAAACTTAGGGTACGTAACGTACCTTAGGGTTTATAATAGTGAGTTTTGTTGGCAGTCCCAGATTTGTCTGAGCCTTGACTAGCGTCTGTAGGATGACTGTCTTGCCGCCGCCCGTAGGTCCCACTAACATGGTACAGTGACGAGTCATCATCGTTTCGTATAGCTGAACTATTTTGTCTACCTATGGGAATAGAACTAACATTATTTTCACTATATTCTACAAAAAAAATGAGACTGTTACCTCACTTTTGTTTAGTTTCCAAATCTCTTTATATCAAAGGCACAACGAAGTAATTATTTCAGAGTCGAACGGTTTCGACGTATTTCGGAATAATACGCCAACCGCCAGAAGGTATAGCCGCGAAGAGCTCTCCGTTCCTGTTCGTTCAGGATTACGATTGGGCATATCAAAGTCTGTGTGCCTGACCATGTCTACTTCCTACGATTAAATCCAGAAAACTCAAACCCAAAATTATCAACCAACTGCAAAATTAATTCGCCTCTGCTTGATCATTTTTTAAAAATCTTTGTTTACCTACTAAGGAGTTTTTATCCAGAAAGGCACATCAACTCCATTGTACCTTATATCTACTCTTAAAAAATTTTGATAATTTTAAGAGTAGTGCAATTTGTTGTCTGTCAGCGTGGCAGTTTAGGCCGAATGGGGTCTTTGCAAGAACAGAATAATAATAATGTTTTAATATTTTCTCATACATTTATAATAATACAAATTGAGAGAACCCTAGTAAGTTATTAAAAATACTTGTGGCAGGGTTGTCTCGCTTCTTCCCGTAATTTACAATACCTCAATGATATAACATAACGTCTATGCATATCCATAGACGGCTAACCCTTTGACACCGGATTATCTAAACAGGTCCTCGTACAATGTAAGCATAATTTCGCTGTTATTTAATATTTTGTGTCTTTCACCCAGCACGGCTTAGGTAGGTACATGAAGACCAACCTGGTGAGGTAGACTAATGTATCCATCAGTTAGGAGTACTTCTTCTACGGCGGTATTAAAGATCGGGTACCCGACGCGTGGGCACTCCAGCCCAGGGAACAGATCCTTGATCAGACCCAAGAAGAGGGGCACGTCCTCGAAGACAAACTTAGGGTGGTTCATGTCTCTGCAATTTTAGAATTAAGAGCAACGTCACATGCATATTAATTTTGTTCTAGGGATTAAAAATTACAAGAGTCTGTAAATCTCAACGGGTAAACTCATACCTGTGTTTATGTGAAATTTATGATTCCGCTCTAGTGAAAATAGTACCATAACTATTATACTGTAATTTGCTTTTTGGTCGGTGCTGGATATGCTGAACAGTAAAGGTGTGTATACTACATACGAAAATTCTTCGAATTTGTTACAACTAGTAGGTTCAAACATATGTCAACAACAACTCTGTCAAGATATTTCAATGAAATCATTACTAATCTTATAAATAACAAATAATTATGGTTTAGTAAAACTGATAAAACACGCCTTAATAGCGAACTAAATTAAAAAGTAAAATAAGAGTTTAATTATCCAGCCCCTGGCTTGATAAATAATCTGACCAAAAAGTAACAAGTTAACAAGTTCAACAAATTGGGCTTAGTGCGAACTAAGCCTAATTTGTTGAACTTGTTAAAAGGAATCATAGGAGTCCAAATTCGAGGGGTTTACTAGTAGCCACTGAAGAGTTTCACTAACCACCTCCTGACCCCATTATCAGATCAGCTCCAAAATGCCAAATTATAGTATTGTCATCCGAACTACGTATACATACAAAGTTTGATTTAGGTGGGTCCCTTGACGACCATACGGCATGACATGCTGAATCATCATGCTACATGAAGGACCTATTGAGAGTCTATTGTGCAGCATGATAATTCGCTTGGTATAATAATTTTATTCAGTCGATATAGATAGTACAGTGAAGAGGTCTTCTGCGCTGATATGGAAACGTCTTTGTCAAAGGCAGAATCAGAAATAAATAAATTTATAAATATAAAAATAAAAGGAATTGTCAATCAACTGCCAGCATGTAGTTTGCATGTCATGCATGTAGTTTGCATGTCATGCACGTAGTTTGCAGGTCATGCACGTAGTTTGCATGTCATGCACGTAGTTTGCATGTCATTGGCATCAATCAATACAATTAAACGGTCATGCATGCATAGCAGTACGTAACGCATGTCATGCCGCATGATCGTCTAGAGACCGCTTTAGATTTGTTTACATTATTAGTTAGGTAACTACAAGTTAAGCTAATAAAAGCGTGTTATAAAGAACACACCGGAGCGCCCGCATCAGCACCATAATCTCACTAAGGCCAGGCGATTCTCGCCGAAGCGTGCCCGCCATACGCAATACTGCGGTCAGAGCGCGTAATCCCCAATCGTAGTGAGATTGCTTCGATAGCTGTTCACGAGCCACTTTGTACAGCACTGTCATTTTCTTGGCTAGTACCTGTAAAGACAGAAATATCATAGGATAAATACCTTAGCTAGTAGTTAGTGTTTTATTTAATTCAAATATTTGATCCGTCATTATTGTCACATCCTTTTTTTATTTTTTAATGAAATTAAAGTTGAATGATTAGAACGAAAAAAACTCGACAGTCAAATAGCGTATTGTAAACTAAGATTTTTTAAAGATATTTTTTTGTACTAATGTCTGCAATAAACAGTTGTGGTATTCCTTTACCTTGGCCGTTAGAAATCCATCCGAGAATAGTGAGATCTGACAGATCATTTCGAGATCAGGCAGGATACACATGACGGGTCTAAACAAAGCTTTCACCGATTCTGGCAGTTCAGTACGCCCAGCATAACCTGGATTCATTGTGATAAAAATGCCCACCTTCGAATCCATCGCTATTTCTTGACCTTCAAACTGATAAAAAAAGTATTTTATGACTAATAATATCAAGTAATTGTGGTTATGTATTAAATTAATGAACGAGTTTATGTAAGATAGAACATAACAGAGTTTTTGTCTTTCTTTTTTAAACAGAAATACTAATAATGTGGGTCAAAAATATACGGCCCCCGCCCAAAGAGGTATGCGAGTGGCGTGAGGCCGCTCGCCGAGCCACCATGGCTCGTCGGTCGTCCCGGCTGGAGACTACACGTGCTGGCTTTGCCGCCGTGGAGGCGGCGCTCCAGTCAGTCATCGTCGAGTGGGTACGGCGGCAGCACGGGACCCTTTCCTTCCGACTGACGCAGGTTCTTTCCGGGCACAGCTGCTTCGGGAAGTACCTGCACTCGGTCGCTAGGAGAGAACTGAGTAACGCCTGTCACCACTGCGACTGCGGTGAGGACTCGGCTCAGCACACGTTGGCGGTTTGTCCGCCTGGGCGACGCAGCGTCAGGCCCTCACTGTAGTCATCGAAGGGGATCTCTCGCTACCGGCCGTCATACGCTCCATGGCCAGTAGCGACAGGAATTTTACCGAGGTCGCGACCTTCTGTGAGGACGTTATGTATTACCCTAAAGACCTAAAGGTTACCCAGTATAACTAGCATAGCACTGTTGGGGATAATATTCGCAACACGCAAGGGACACAACTACTATCGAGACCATTTGCTTGCAAGGTTATCGCTTACTATTAGGCGGACTGTACTTGTTTTTCAATTTTTTAAATTAAAAGAAGCTTATGTTGCTATAGCTTCGGGTACTATATTATGACAAAGCTTGTGAATTTATTGATGGACTTCTTGGTTCTAGTGATTAGTGATCCTATTCTGTGACTGGGTGTAATTTATCTAGCATTTAGTAATAATATAAGTAGTACCTATGTTTATTAGCCGTTTGATTAACCTACTATAAGTACGGGCTTAGCTTAGCTTAGGATCAGGTTTTCCAATATAAAAATAAAAATCCAGACAGTTGATGACTTACTGTAAACCGTTTAAGTTTCATAAGCAATGCACTCCTTATACACTGCAGCTGAGTAGATATGACAGACAGTACAGACACGTCGATTCTATTGAACTCGTCAAAGCAGCCCCACGCCCCGCACTGACAGAGACCAGCCAGGATTTGTCCAACTGCGCGGAAATCCATACCCTCCCCACAGTTTGTAACAACACAAAGAAGTCCAAGGCATTTGGCTAGATCTTTTGTGGTTTCAGTTTTTCCAGTTCCGGCGGGACCTAAACAGAAAAATTATGGACATAAAATCTTTATTTTCTAGATCAATAAAATCAATAAAACAAAGACAACATAACAACGATTACAACGGTTAAAAGCCAACGATTACTCAATTTAATAAAAAAGATTACCACCAGTTCATGAAAATCATTCTAGTCCATCCTAAGTTTGCCTGAAAGAGATTGCTTTAAGCGATAAGGCCGCTCTTTGGACATTTTCAATGCTACACTTATTGTGTATCATAATCTCTGTAATACTTAGTGTACAAATAAAGTATTACCTATCTATCATAACCCGTTAATTTGACAGCTGTCCTTAAAGCTGCTATAGACATTTGTGATAAGAGATATTAGGATTTGGGATACGAATACTCGAGATCACGGACGCCATACTCGTATATTGTAGCAAATATACAATATTAATTATTAATAATTCTCTTAATCACCTTTTTACTATTAGAAAACGATATCGTGTGGTGAATGTGAATTGGTATATGTATAAAATTAACCAAATTAAATGCAGACAGGTGTTTAGAGAGGTGGTTTTAATCTGAACAAGGCAGTGTATATTCACCAGCGGGTGCCCCTCCGAGTTGCATGGTGAGCGCTTGCGTGATGGTGAGGTAGATACGGTCAGTGAGTGGAGTGATCACCAATCGCCCGTTTAGGCCCATGTACTCGTAACCGTACTCAAATATTCCTGCCAAAGTTTAATTTGTTTATTAAATATTGTTATATTCTCGTTCCTGAATCTATATCATAGTCTTCAGGTGGAATCATACAGAATTTCATGATGATTAGATGATGATGATTTCACTAAATTCATACACATTAACATAGAATAAATGTAATGTAATGACCGTTACATCATATCCTTTTTCTCATAGCTTACTAGGAATTAAGTTAACCGATGATAGTAGTAGGGTCACAGTGACACGGGTAGGATTCAAGCTCAGAACATTTCGAATTCAAATTCTATGTTATTATTGTAGTCCTATATAATAAAAGAATACTAAAAATAGAACCAATGTTAGTTATGTTAGAACGGTAGAGGGCTAGTAATCTCTCGTGCCGTGGAAGAGACACCAGGCACCGGCGAGTGCAGAATCATCTCTGACCGCCATGAACGCTGGCCTGAGCGTAATGGTTAAGGTTGCCCGCGTTACCTTAGCAGAAGTAGGTCTAAGACTCTGATCCCCAGGGGAGGCAAACCTTGGGGCCTAGCCCCCCCCCCCCTCCCCTCCGGTTCAGCGCGCGCAATGGTGTAGCTGTCTACTGTTTAAGGCGGTCAAGGTCTGCCAGGACTTCCTTTCTGGGGTATACCAGAATCCCACTTTTGACGGAACACGGGTTAAAAAGATATTGACAACGGCAACAGATTACATCGTACTTTTTAGTTCATACTAGTCTCTATAAAACTTACCGTTTTAATATTTAATAAAAAAGAGATTGTTTTGACTTGTCAGTGATCTATTGCTAGAAAGTGCTGTTACCACTATAATCCTTTGCAAATCGTTCCGTAATTTAGAAAATGATAGTAACAATATTTTCTTGACGCTACGATTTCGCAATGCCTTACGAAGATTTCCTTTATTATATTGCAAAAAAAAACATTTAACCTAAAGATGTACCTGTACACTGTCGACACCAAAGGTTGTCGTCCTTTTTAAGCCAATAAAACCTGAGCTGGCTCTCCCATTCGAACTCACTCGCCTCGGTCACGTTGTCACGCACGAAGCCCTCGATGATATCGCGCGCGTGCACGTCAATTGTCGTAATAGTACGGAATTTTAAACGATCGTTTGGCGTTAGGTCTGTAACAAAGGAAATTCACACACAAATACTTTAATACATATTTTTATTAGTAATATTCTTGTCGAGTTCTAGGTGAAGAAAAAAAATGCAGATAAGTAAATGTTGTATACATATAAGTAAAAGCATAAAATCAAAATTATTTATTTAAGTAAACCCATTGTAGGTATTTTTGAATTGTCAGCAGTAGGAGTCAGTCAAGTCGATCGTGAAGCTAGTTGCCTGTTCCAAAACGTAGATCCTATAGAGAAGAACAGGCAAGAAACTCCAAGGACACTCTTTTTTTCAACATATTTTTTTTTTCAAATTACTTGTTCCATTGCTTATAAGCGCAATTCAATGTGAGGACAATGTAACATAATATTGTTCTAAAATATAAAAATCACAGAGCTGCTAAGCAACATAGAAAATTAACTTAATACTTACGTGACTACACAGTTCACATATGAAATGTATTTTTATGACCTTATATTTTCCTGAGGAACACAGTTCAATGTTTACGGCTATGATAATGTTACGAGTCGGGGTTCGGATTAGAAATGTAAGTAATTTATTACCAAAATAGACACAATTTATTTAATAATTTGCAAATAATACAATTGTTACAAGTCACAGATACAATTTTAACTATTTCCGCTCAATTCTCACTAGTACTTTGCACTTATCGCACTTTTTCAATCGCTGATCGCAAAACTAGAACTGAATTAATACTGCAATGCAACTGCCTCATTTACTACAAACGTTATTTCATAGAGAGTTCGTGACATTTCCCGAAAACACGGAATCCCTCTAGAATGGCGCCCGCGGGTCAATTTAGACTTCCGTAACAATAATGAAATAAAAGTTTGAAGGTATAACACTTTTCAGGAATTAACTTACCCAGCCTTACTTTTACTACAAGGCCGTCCAGTTGCTCATTTTGTTGCGCTAAATGTTCTTTCATAGCCCTTTTATTGCCTTTTTTAATACGTTTGAAAGTCTCTTCAGTTTCTGCCGTCCACCAAACACCATTAGCAACTAAGCACACCATGCCTTGGTACTCCATTATCCAATCAGTTCTAACGAAAAATAAGACATTTAAAAATTTTCATTTATTGCTTTATTTAAAAAACTGGATTATTTAGTTTAAATCCTTACTAATATTATAAATGCGAAAGTAACTCTGCCTTTTTACTCGTCTGTCTGTCTGTCTGTCGCCCTTTCACGCCAAAACTACTGAACCGATTTAAATGAAATTTGGTACACAGATAGTCTAGAGCCTGAGAACTACTTTTTAATGCGAAAAAAGGGATGTAAGGGGTTGAAAGGTGGGGATAAAAAATTGTATGGAAGTATCGTCATATTTAGAGCTAGAAGCTTGAAACTTATTTTTCAGGCTGTTGATTCGATATAAATACACTATTCCACGCGGACGAAGTCGCGGGCACAGCTAGTTGATTAATTTTTTTTCTGTTAGCGCCACATATTAATACCATATTTCCTCTCATTTTGATTGCCTAGTTAAGGGTGACAAAATCACCAATACGCCGTGCTAATTACCTAATTCTACGATGAGCCGACCAAGATGGCGCGCAAACCAGTCTTGTATTCGACTGTGCAAGCGTCGCTTATCGTTCAGCATTTTTTCTAAAATATCAATTAATCCAAAATATCACCCCTTCTTTTTTTTGACTTTCTTACTCCAAAGGCATTTAATGTTCACATTTCTCTCAATAATATTTTTTATTTTTGTTGTTTGTTATTTTAAGTTGAGAAGTCTAATACTCAACAGTAGATTATACTAAAACAACGAATTTATCAGAGATCAGGAAAAATACTTTCACATCAACATTTTTCTTCGTGTCTAGTGTAATCGAAATTAATAAAATCCAAACCTGGGTACTTTCCAGTTCCTCCCGTAATAAAATATAGCCTTCTTGGACAGAAACCTGTTGGAGCTACGCATTTCATTGAGCACGAGGTTCATCCAATCTTCTACACGACCTTCTGTATATACTACATTGCGGAAGTCCATTATCTGATAGAAGAACACAAGATCTATAAAACTTGACAATCTTTGATTATAATAAGATTACCTTATCTTTAATGACCTTAATGAATAGCCAATAAATACTCTATGTTTTACGACTTTTATAGACCTTTAACTTGACATATTGAGGCATAGTCGCCGCATAATATGGCAAGTGTACGTAAACGACGATATAATATATTACCCAAGTATAGGTAATTGTTACAAGTATTATATTGAAAATATATTATAATGTTTATTAACAATATCTCGTTGCATGCAACGATATTAGCTTTAGATTCATTAATTAATTCCCACAGACACATACCTCATTTTCAGCCGATATCATTTTCGCTGCGACGGGACGATTTGTATGATCAACATACAAATCTAAAGAACGAATATTGTCGAACATCTGTAAATACAAAATGTATTATTCAAATTCAAATTCAAACTGTTTATTTGCGTAATACAGCTTATACAAAGATCTTAGAAAGTATTCATAAATGAATTATCACTACATATTATAAAACAAAGTCCCCCGCCGCGTCTGTCTGCCTGTCTGTTCTCGATAAACTGAAAAACTACTGAACGGATTTCATGCGGTTTTCACCAATAGACAGAGTGATTCATGAGGAAGGTTTAAGTTTATAATTTGTTAACGTTTTGTATACATTGGTTGAAATATGATGATGATTGCTGAAGATGTCTCTACTACCCGTGCGAACCCGGAGCGGGTTGCTAGTATAACAAACATGCCTAAACATTTCACACAAAAATAGTAATTTCGTCTTCTGTCTCCTTAATAACAAACTGGTGGCAAAAAAAACACCATTGAAGTATTAAAAAGAAAAAATAATTAGCTTCCTAACATATACATATGTTACTTAAATGATTTTAGTATACATACATATTTTTACGACACATATACATGAGACACATGACAACGGTGCTAGTACAGACTATGGTACAACCTAGCACCGTAAATAGTTCAGTTGTAAGAGCAGGTCGTAAGATATTAGATATATATGATCAGTGACCTTAAATTTTAAGGTCTCTGACCATGGCATCAACATGGCAACTTGAAATGGAATGCGTACTTACTTTTATCATGTGCTCTTGCACACAAGAGCATTCGCTACTGCCGAGGATGGACAATAGCTCGTCAGTCGAAATAAAGAAGAAACGCGGAAATATACGCCTCTTAGAGTCCAAGTAGTCGTTCAGCGATTTCTGACATCTGCAGAGCAATAAAAAAAATGTATTTAGTAGTGTCGTAAGCATATTAAAATACTAAATTAAACGCGTAAGTAATTTAATTTTTTTGAAATCTTTTAAAAATTTATTTTTTTTGTGTCAAAAGACACAAAAAATTAGACAAAAGTACAGAAGTTAAAATATTTTTTTATTGTATGTGTTAGTAGCACATACAACATAACATTTATATGTTATGGAGCAAGAAAATAATCGGAGTACCACTTACAATGCCCGGGGAGACAGACAGACAAGACTGACCTCTTGGTCTAGTGGTTAGTGACCTTGACCGCTATGCTTATAGGTCGTGGGTTCGATTCCCACCTGAGTCTGGGTGTACTTTGTGTCCGTTGTTTCTATGTTTGTAAAGTCCCCCGCGACACAGGAGTAATTCCTAATGCGGGAGTTGTCTTTTTAAAAGAAAGAAAGAAAAATATGAATAATGATAAGCCAAATCAAGTTTAGTAATTAACACTGATTGATTAGTATGAGTATTGCTATGTTTTTGTTGAGCAATTTGATATAATTTAGGTTTACTATATTCATAGGGGCTAGGAATACACTGTACTCTACACTATATTGGTTTGGAACTTATTGCTCTTTGTCACACGTTGGGTACTTTCTAACATGTCTGGGTATTGTGAACAATATCACTTATTACATAACATACATAAGCGTCAAAAATGTCATTAAACAAACGATACTGTCAAGAGAAACATAAAAAATGCTAAAAATGCTTTTTAAATCAAAGATTATTAAGTTAAAATAAACTTACTTCTGTAGTCCAATTCCTAAGTTGATAAATTCCTCCAGTCTACCTTGCATTGTGCAGCAATCGACAGCGTTGAGTCTCTTTGCTGTATCCAACATTATCTAAACAATTAAAGTAAAATCAGAGACGTCATACAACGAATGTGAAATAAGTTCTTTTAAAAGCTATCCTAAGTAAAATCTATACTAACATTATAAAGCTGAAGAGTTTGTTTGTTTGTTTGGTTGAACGCGCTAATCTCAGGAACTACTGGTTCGAATTGAAAAAATATTTTATTGGTGGATAGCCCATTTATCGAGGAAGGCTATAGACTATATAACATCACGCTACGACCAATAAAAGCGGAGCAGTGACCCTCAACGCAGGTGATACTGCATGGACGGTTAGTTCTAACATATAGGAATGTGAGTTTGTTCGTTTGTTACGTCTTCGCACCTACATATTGTCAGGGGTACAGCACAGTACAAAAATAATTTATAAACCAACCAACCTTTCTAAAATTCCTGTCAATATCGTCAAATTTCTTAGCCTCGTCCGGCAACTGAACGCGAATATCTCCTCCTACGAAGATGCCTTCTAAGTAAAGCCACTTGCGTTGAGTCGCCATCCACTCTTCAATTACTTCCGACATTAAGGACAAGGTCTTTTCCCATTTATTAACCACAGACAAGAACGGACCGATAAACCTGTAATAAAGGTACTCACTTACGTTATGTTCACATGGCGGGCGACGAGCGCGCGTTTAAACAAAAACGTCTGTCATGTGAACGTACTCTAAAGCGACAAAAAAGTGACAAAGTTTCAGTCTTACATACTAATGAAAGAGAAAGGGTAACCTTAGTATCTTCAAAGTAACAGCAATTAATCAGCATCTAGACCAGTAGAAGTTAATATTACAGATGCCGAGCTTAGGAAGTACCAACCTACACACAGATTTCACAGTGGGAGAGTCATGCTTCGGCACGTATGGGCCGCCTCGACCGGAGTGATACTACGGCCTCACAGAAAACTGGCAGTGAAGCAATGCTTGCATTGTTTGGTGCTAATAAGTAGTAATTAATTAATATATATCTATCTATACCAAACCGACATGGCCAAGTTATCTTACGAAAAAGGCTCTAACTATACCTTAATTAAAGTGTAACTTAACTAGTTTTACAATTTTGAACAAAAAATAGTAAAATTTAAAAACGTCCATCCCGTTCCCTAACCGACGCAAAGCTGCCCATAGAATATATATACTCTGCGATATATACTCTGTAGAAACTGGCCTAGTGCGGTTTTACCGTAGTCCAAATAAACTCTGCTCCGCACGGTTTCTACTGCTTATGTAGAAATGACCAAAAGAGTATAGAGGGGTAGTTACTGTGAGGCGGCCATGCTCTGCAACGACATGGCGTCGTCGTCCAACTTAACAGTGATTTCATCGCAGGGGTTGAGAGTGTAACCGCGATCTTCACCACGATTGAAGTGACGTGACACGCTGAAGTTTATGTTCGCCCAAGCTTCCTGTACATCCTTCACTCCACGTTCAATTGCAAGCTCCTGAAAGCGAGACATTTTTTATTAGTACATACAAAAATCTTTCAAATATGGCTGAATTCAGGCGTTCATCTCTACAAATGATTATGAAGGAAAACAACGGACACCGTGTGATTTTGCTTTTTTTTTTGCTTGGTTCGATTCCGACGCACTTATTTTGTGGATATTTTAAACACAATGAAGACCTAGATCCAATACCAATCTTTGCCACCAATACCTTCCAACTTGATGAAGTGACTATACACTACTTACCTACACACCACTTAGTAAATGAGAATTACTTCTATATTTCCCGGTATTCCTACGAATATACATGTAATACTAAGATAAGAAATGGGTATATATAATAATAAATAAATAAGATAAGGAATATTTATATCCCAAACATGTTTTAACAGACAGTAAGATAAACAAATAAAAAGAATAATTACTTTGATAGCAAAATTAACAATGGTTTCAGCTATATCTTGATACTTGTGCAGTTCCATCGCAAACATATTTTCCAATGTAAACCGGTCTGGAGACATGTCGAAGTCCTGACCTATAAGGATAAATATAAATATTACAAAATGAGTTTCAAATATAATATGACTGGCCTATTGGTAGTTACTGCTGAGCCCACGACCTCATGGGCACCTAAATGACTACCGCCGCCCATGGGCACCCGTAACTCAAGAGTCACAAGTCCGTTGCCGCAAGGTGGGAGTAAGGAAAGAGGGAGGAGAGGGGAAGGGCGAGAATAGGGAAAAGGGGGAGAGGAAAGGGTTAGTGCCTCCGGTAAACTCACTCACGCTGCGAAAAGCAAGGCAAGCATTGCTTCACTGCCGGTTTTCTGTGAGGCCGTGGTATCACTCCGGTCGAGCCGGCCCATACATGCCGAAGCATGGCTCTCCCACGAAACTTTAATATGTTTGTATTTAGAAATATATAAGTATGTTTATCAGCAGTCTGGTTACCATACTATAGGCTATGCCTAGTTTGGGGTCACACGGCCGTGTGTAAAGTGTCTAAGTTATTATTTTTATATAATTATATATCGTTCACGAATATGTTTAACTAATACAGAATGCCACACTTCAACCACGATAGAAAATGTCCACGACACTCACCAGTTTTTACCATCAGATCCTTCCAATGTCGCTCTCGCATAGCTTCGTTTTTAAGCGACACCATGAGGGGTACAACGTTCTTGAACTGCTTCATCTTAGTGTCCAGCATAAGACCAGTGGGGGTAAGACGAATAACTTTGGGTAATTTTCTGGGGACCAAGATTAAATGAAGTCAGGCTAAGAAAAAACTTGAGTCACGAAATTTACATATTACTTTTAGGATGTGATTTTCCAAAAAGGATGTAAAAAGATAGAAAAGGCAATAAAATAAGGGATGCCACAATCACGTTAACTCGAAAGTTTATTCTATTTTCGTACAGATAGTAGGTAATTGTTACCAATTACTCATGAAATCACTATGCGCGTGTAGTCTGGCTGCTGTGTTAGTGGTTAAGATCAACTCAAATTCAGCAGCAAAATGATCATCTGCAATGAAAATCGTATGTCTGTAGTAGTGTTCAGCTCTATTTTAATATAACAAGGTTTAATATTACATTTTAAAAGCGCTTGAGCATTTTGCTGCTTAATCTGAGTTGACCCTCACGAGTCTGAGTTAAGGCTTTTTTAGGGTTCCGTTCCTCAAAAAGAAAAAAAAAAGAATTCTTATAGGATTACTTTGTTGTCCGTCTGTCTGTCAAGACCCTTTTCCTCAGCAACCCATATATCAAGTTGAAATTAATACCAAATACCTATGTCTGCAGTTCCTTGAAGCTGTAAAAAATCAAGCTTCTAAGTCAACGCTATCAAAAGATACGGCCATTTAAGATTTAGATTTGATCAAATTTTAACATTTCGCAGGTAAATCAAAACCTATAGGGTACTTCCCGTTGACCTAGAATCATGCAATTTGTTAAAAAGCAAGTTCTCATAGTACAAGTTAATTTGTACTTATATCGCCTTAAAAATAGTTTTGTTATGATTACAAACTCATATTAAGCGGTTGGAAAGTTGACTTTGTCGTAAATCGGTGTATGGGAGAGTATTTTTATAACTTCAAAGTTTTTCGGAAACAACGGGCAAAAATCTTCGAGAATCGGTTACCGAGATACTACGAACATCCACATACAAGTTTGTTTGCTAACGGAACCTTGGTGCGGAGTGAAGCCCGCATTTGTCCGGTTTTTTTAATAAAAAAACACCAAGTGATACAACAGTCACAGATTAGAATTTTCTGTTACCTGTATTCTTTGAAGAATTGCTCAATCCCGTCCACAAGCGCTTGAGGGTTAAGATTGACCCACAAAGTCTTGGCCCAAAGCTGTCTAGCGTTCTTCTGGGCTTTGTATATCTTATACACTTGGTCCATTGCATACATATCTGTCTTTGCGCGATTGAAGTTTGAGAAGTCTGCGAGTGGGTTGTCGAATAGCTGCTCAGCAGCTTGAAGTACTTTCTTCCTTGCTTCAAATTCATCAAAGTATTTGCCATATTCCTAAAATGCAAATACGGTGTTCATTGACATTTTTATAACGAAAAATTAATTTATTAGATGTGTAATTCGGGACATCATCGCGATAATATTTTATAAGGTACTAGCAACCAGCCCCAGCTTCGCATGGGTACAAATCATATACCAAAACCTTCCTCATGAATCACTCTGTCTATTAGTGAAAACTGCATGAAAATCCGTTCAGTAGTTTTTCAGTTTATCGCTAAGAGACAGACAGACGCGGCGGGGGACTTTATTTTATAATAATAATATGTAGTGATAATACAACCATTCCACTCGTGACCACGATTGGTGCAATTCGATCGAAACGTCGGGTAACCAAAAAGTTATTGTACCTTATAAATATTATCGCGATATCAAAGTCAAGTTAAAAACAATATTATAACAAATTATTTACTGATTTAAGACCTCCAAAACTAGGCGATATCGAAGTCCTGTAGGTAGATCAGGTTGTCGGAATTTTTAGGGCTCCAACTACCCCTAACGAATGCCACAGATGGCTTAACATGCTCTACGAGACACGGTGGATCTCTATGTGTTAAGAATGGTCACCCATCCTAAGAATGATTTGGCTACAATTACTTAACCTTGTAATGTGCTAACCTACTCGGTTACCACTTAGACCTTGGTTCTATTGTGTTGTCATATTAAAAAAACACATACCTCCATAAGTAGTGAGCCTCTATCCATATCTTCACCGACTGTCGCAGGACCCTCAGTGTCAAACTTCTCTACGAAGTCGTCTAACTCTTTTAAGAATTCTGCTATCTCCACAACGTTTAACTGGGAGAACTTTTCTTTGGTATCCTCTAACGTGTTTCCGCGGAAGAGACAAGTCTGTTGTAAATTACCCCAGGATGTTTGGAGACCTGCGACGAATACAATGTCTTCCTCATCAACCTAAACAAAGAAAACATTACAACGTTAGGTGTGAAAGGAATTAGGACCCCGTGACGGAACACCGTGTGGTTTTAGTCGGTTCGAGTTCGACGTACCACCTTGCCATTGACCCCTGTGAGGTGAGGACCCGTGGGGATTTCCACACGAAAAAAGAAGGTATAAAAGGAAAAGTTGCTTTAAATTGTGTTTTTTTTTCCAAATTTAATCCAACTGTCCTTTTATATTTATTTGACGATTAAACTTGGATATATACCCACACCAGGTTCTATATATACCGAAGAGTTAGACAGAGTGCCGTCCAAACTAGAAATGAATTTAAAACCACAAACGCATTTCATTTAAATAGAAGAGTTAACAAGATTACGAGTAATGTGTCTCTCAGAATCAAATAACTTTTTTTAGTTTTTCTTAAGTAAGCATTCTAGCAACCTGAGTCACACATTAGTGGTATTCTTCTCTCTCACTTGATCGCAAGTTCGATGCCTTGCCCATTACATTGTTATTACATACCATTATTACTAGTATTATTAGAAATTTTTTCGTGGGAGAGTCATGCTTCGGCACGTATGGGCCGGCTCGACCGGAGTGATACCACGGCCCCACAGAAAACCGGCAGTGAAGCAATGCTTGCATTGCTTTTCGCCGAGTGAGGTTACCGGAGGCCCTAACCCTTCCCTCTCTTTCTCTCCTCTCCTTGCTCCCTATTTTCCCATTTCCCTACTCCCACCTTAAAGGCCGGCAACGCACTTGTGACTCTTGAGCTGCAGGTGCCCATGGGCGGCGGTGGTCATTTACCATACAAAAAAACAAATGTTTTGTGTTTTATACTATCTAATATTATAAATGGGAATGTGTTTGTTTGTTTGTTACGCTTTTACTACTTAATCGATAATCATGAAAATATTGAAAATATAAACGCTATACGATACAGAGTACCTTTCATTCAGAAAAAAGTACTGATCCCGAGGTATACTTAAATTAATTAATAAATCTAAAAAACGCGAGCGAAGTTAGTAAGAATATTAATGGAATTACCTCAATGCCATGCTGCCTGAGCATGAGGAACAACTCCTGCATATTGCGGTACTTGACCTCAGCAGTGATGATTAGTTGTTGCACTTGAGTGATGGTCGCCATCACGAGTTTGAAGTCTTCTAGCCCTTTGATGTTGAGATTGACCGTGGCTCGTAGCGCCTCAAAAAAGAAAGGAAGATATCAACATACATAAAAATTTCGTGTCACGTTGTTTTTCGTCGCAAGGGGCTCGTGGCTAACCGAGTAAGTTAGCACATTACAAAGTTAAGTAATACTAGCCAGGTCAGTCTAGGATGGGTGACAATTCTTAACAAATTGAGACCCCTCCGTGCCTCGGAGACCACGTTAAACCGTCGGTCCCGGGTGCCATGCAAACATCTGTGGCATTCGTTAGGGGTAGTTGGTGGTGGTACCTGATCTAACTACAGAACTTCGATATCGCCTAGGACTTGGGTTGTGGAGGTCTGATGGCAGTCACTTAACGTAAAATATCAAAGTTCGGCCGTATCGTAGTTAGACTGAAAGCCGATCCCAATTTAGTGGAGAAAAGGCGCCGAGGATGATGTGGTTTGTTCGCGACGAACTAATAAACAGATTTTAATGAAATTTTGCACAATGTGTGCAGTTTGGTTCAACTTGACAGATATTACAATATTTTTAAAGCAAATTACCTTAGCCACAGCAACGCACTGCTTGTAGCTAGTTAACTATACTAAAGATCGCTTGGTGGTTGAGTTTCGATCATTTTTTCATTGGCCAGTATAACTTGAGCTGTCATTGTATAGACTTACTTACCATGACAGGTCAACGTATATACTGGACGCGTGTAATTTCATTAAGCCGTTTTCAAGTAATTTTTAAATTTGTAAGACATATTGTTATAAATTTTAGCTTTCTGCACTTCTTCTATATATAAACTGTAAATATTCCAAAATTCACGTTACTACGTTACATTTACATACTTACTACACGAAATTTTCTTAAAAAGGGGTACAAAGAATTCTCTTCACGTATTAATTTTTTTTTTTTTTATGGTATCGGGGGCAAACCAGCAGACGGGTCACCTGATGGTAAATGACTACCGCCGCCCATGGGCACCTGGGGGGAGAGGGGGGGAAGAGGGGGAGAGGGGTAGAGGGGGGAGAGGGGGGGGAAGAGGTCGGAGAGGGGGGAAGAGGGCGAAGAGCGGGAAGAGTGGCAAGGGGGATTAGAGGAGTTTTATAATCGTTGAAGGGATTTTCGAGTCGGGGGTGTTTTAAATTTTAAATTTATGATTATGTTGGACTAAAGTTGTATATATTAAACTAAAACTCACCTCAACTTGATTTTTCATCTCGTGCATGTTCATCCTAGTTTTAGTCAGAATACAATGTCCTAGAATATTCTTCCACTCTTGCGCATGCTCTTGAATTTGATGTATGATCGGTCTGAGGTTGACTCTTATGGCACCAACATCTACGAATTTCACGTGCTTGTCCAAATCACCTATGATATCTTCAAAGAAGAAGAACTTCTCATCATACTTAAATATTTGTTCGTATTTTTGGATATACTTCTCGCAGGATAGGTTTTTGTCGAACGCCCAGAGGTGCTGGTATTTCAGCCATCTACAAATTCGTTATATAAAGAAGTTAAAAGCAGTAATCAGTAAAATTCAATTAACGTTAAAATGACGAAATGTTTTAAAATCCGTAAATGTCTCGAAATCCAAATTTTGTTCCAGACATACCACAACAGAATAAAATGAAGACCGAAATTATTCTCTTGTAGTAATAAAATTGGTATATTATTGGATAAATTTAATAAGAGATATGATGATTGATCGATGATGATGATTTTTGTTACTGTCATAGGCGTAGGTGTACGACACCCAAGTTTCACCAGCTATGTTAAGTAATTCTTCCTTCTTCATTACATATTATAAAACAAAGTCCCCCGCCGCGCCTGTCTGTTCGCGATAGACTGAAAAACTACTGACCGGATATTCATGCGGTTTTCACTAACAGACAGAGTGATTCATGAGGAAGGTTTAGATGTATTGTAATGCATGACGTAAGTCGCGACGTAGGTTGTGTCGTATAATGTTATAGATCGGAAGTTCATAAATTCCTAACATTTCTTAGGACCTACGTAACATGCTACGTTTGATAACCTAGATTAATTCCTATATAAGCTCTTGTATTCCATCAGAAAATATAGTTTTTCTACAGTTCTAATAAGAAGTTTCATTTCAATTAGTGATAATCTCCACATACTTCAGTATAATTTGAGAATTTTGTGTAAATTAATTGAAATATGTTGATGATTGTTGAAGATGTCTCTGCTACCCATGCGAAGCCAGGGCGGGTTACTAGAGTAGTATAAAGCAAAAATACCTTCAGCAGAAAACCGCAGTACACTAAAAGCTAGCTTCACTTGTAACTATGTAAAGTCAATTTTAACCTACTTTTAATTGTTGTATTGAAATGAAACTTTGTATGTACGATGTACAGTACATGTAGTTTGAATAAAAATACTATAATTTGACATCTTTGATAATAGGGTATTAGTAAATCTCTCGAGTTTGGGTTCATATGATTCATTTTAACTAGTTCTCTTATAATGAAGCCAGGAGGTGGATAATGGAACCCTTTTTTTGCTTTTTAATTCGGTTCACCATTAAAATTTACTTTTTACCGATTAAATTTAATAAATATTTTTTTCCAGATACATATTAATAAATACATGTCAAAATTACAATAAACTTATCTAAACTATTCAAAAGACCCGTCACTGACCGGTAGCGGCACAAAAGTGCCCATCACACTCGCCGCATTTCCACGCTGGATTGCGATGGCCAGCCTCTGCACCAGGAACGATCGAGAGTCACCAGTCGTCTCTATGAGCCTTTGTCCATTTTATATATATTTTTACTTAACTATAATGATTAAATCTACATCTACAAAATAATTCCATTAACTGCATTATAAACATACTTTTGTATATACGAGTTGATGTCAAGAGTTAGCCTGTAGATGGTGTCCTGTATAAGCATCGTGATATCGTTAATGGCAGTAACCCGTAGGATGTCTTCGAAGTACGAAAACACGTAAAACTCATTGCCAGTTGCTTCGGTGATCGCTTGTGGAGCGCAAGGGAGACATGTACTCTTCATCCAGCGCGGGAAAGACGTGAGTCTGAAATATAACATAATTTATAATTAATTTAGCTTTATAATTGATGCAGACTTTTATTTTACTGATAAGTTTGCTTATTTCTTAACGAATAGTGGGAGAGCCATGTTTCGGCACGTATGGGTCGGCTCGAACGGAGTGATACCACGGCCTCACAAAAAAACCGGCAGTTAAGATTGCTTAACTGCCGGTTTTCTGTGAGGCGTGTGAGGAAAGCGTTGGCTTTCGTTGTGTTTCGTCGAGTGAGTGAGGTTACCGGAGGCCCAAACCCTTCCCTCTCCCTCTCTCCTCTCCTTGCCTCCTATTCCCCCCTTCTCCTACTCCCACTAAACTTTTGTCATACCTGTTGAGGAAATGCTTGACATTATATCCGAGAATGTTGCACACTTCAGCCTGCGTGGGCCGCATTGTGATATCAGGTGTGACCAGCACCGCGTCTACTTGGAACATCGGCGTCTTGTCACTGAGCATCTGCTGGAAGTCTTGCAGATTCTCCAGTACTAAACTGTTGCAAAAGAGTGACGTTACTGTCGTACAAATTATTTTAACTACAAGTGCAATATATATTGAAGGAATTTATTGCATTACAGTTGTTCATCAGCTTTCATAGTATGAAGGCTTTACTAGAAGATTGTATAAGTAATACAAGCTATTCAGAACATGACTGATGCCGCGTTTCAATAATCAAACAACGATTCGTTTTGCTTACGGACGGTAAAATTTCGTTGAATTTTCAACAAAAATTTTACCGTCCGTAAGCAAAACGAATCGTTTCTTGATTATTGGAACGCGGCATAAATCAAGATTACGTTTACGATTACGTTACTAATTTGTGGTATGGGGAGAATAGGGAATATGCACGTGACTCCAACACAGCCTGAACCGCTATAGAAGTACACATATATATATTTATTGTAATTTATCGAGTTTTAATTTTTAATGTTTATTTTTTTTTACTTTAAATTTTTATTCTTTTTCTAATCTCTAATTTAATCTTTAACAGGTTAATATTTTAAATCTCTATCGCAAATTTCTAAACGCAACGTTATTGGATGGAACGAAACATGACGTCAAACGAAGTGCCTTGCAGTTGCATCACTTTCTTCGCATTCGCATCTCGCGATTTAGTCAATAGGAACAATAAAATATTTAAAATCAGCTTTTCTGTCCTTTTCAACAATAATAAATAGGTTTTATAACTTTGATTTTAATAATATAATAAAGAATCAAACACGCTGTGGTCCTTGACGTCACAGAAAAAGGGCGCTGAAATTGCGGCGTTAGAATCACACGAAACTGGTTAGCTTTTTTTTTACTGTAGTAATAGATTCGTTTACACTAACTTCACAAGGCATTTAAATATCCTTTGCTCCCAGAACGAATAGTAACTGGTCATGACCACCGTGCGACCAGTACTGGAGCCTAAGATAAGGTACTCCAGCTTCATCAGAATTGGACCGATGCGTTCGTAAATACGAGAGAGGCTCGCCACTCGCTCTAAACGCTCGTTCTCTATTTCCACAAAGTACGCCTGAAAAAAAATACATAGGATTATAGCTGATCGACTCATTACTCATTAGAAGCACAGAATACATCTTAGTACAGAAGTATCACTCCGCCAAATCATTTAAATAAATAGCTACTCTTGTTCCGACACAATAAAGTCGCAATTCATCATAGCGCTAATAACCTACACTTATATTCACTTAGAAGTTGCCTCTCTTTCTATCGTGTATCTGTTCTGACGACGCCGCGACATTAGGGTTGTCTTTTTTTAAAGAATAAATTAATCTGAATATTTATTTACCAGTAAGTTATGTGCCTATTACTCTACTTTTGTGAACAAATAAAGTTAGGCTAGCTACTAATAACTCAACAGTCTAGATACGAACGGATCACGCGTTGCAGCACGTGAGTGGGCATCAAACTAACGTGCGGCCCGGCGGCGCGCGGCAGCGCACTGAATTTTAGCACGTTTAGTCGAGCCCGCCGTGTACTTGTAGCTTATACCTTATACCTACACTGCGGAGTGGACCTAGCCTGCTAGAAGTGACATCATTGATATACCGTTTTTGGTTGCCTCGCACTGCTAATTTATTTCATTAATCCTAACTATTCACGTGAAAATTTTGGTAAAATAAAAAAAATAAGGAAACTGTACATTTTATTGGAATAAAAAAGAGGTCAAGTGCTATCCAAACTATATCTTTAAATTTGATCCGCATACGTTAAGCCATTTTTACATGAAAGAGTTACAAACATCCATCCATCCTCACAAAATTTTGCCTTTAAAATATTAGTAGGATTATGCGAGTTTGTTTGTTTGTTATGCATTCCCGATCATCATGAAATTATGCATATACAGAAAAAGACACAGGGTACCTTTAGTCATGGAATAAAGTATTGTTCTTATTGTTGTTAATTCAAGCGGCGCGGCTAAGGCGTCGGACTTGCGATCAAGTGGTTGCGGGTTCGACCCCCAGTGCACTACCGATGTGAACCCACACCTAATACAAGCATTTAGCTTATCTGGAGGGGTTACCAAGAATACTAGTAATGTGTGACGCGCGTTTTAAAAAAAAATGGACAAAATCTATATTAACGCAAATAAGTCGCTGGCAAAATCTAGAGGTATTGGAAGGTGGAAATGTAGGGGTTTTAGAGGGAGGAGTTAATTCGCTTCCAGTGCAAACCAGGGCGAAAAAGATTCCAGGGCGAAAAACAATCCAAGTTTAATCTTTAAATGAGCTCGAACCTTCTGTTCAAGCTCATTTTATAAGATAAAATTTGGATTTTTTACGGTATCTATGTAGTGACTGATTTCAAACAGTTGAAAAACTTTTGTTGCCATTTTACTACTTTCTACACTTGCAACTCATATTCTTACCTTACAAGGATACAACCAGTCTGGATCGGCCAATCCGGTTCGAGGATCTACGTAGTTCTGGGGCCGGACAATGGGAAATAAATCAAAGGCTTCCAGCTGATCGATGAGGAACTGGATCTCTTTCTCTACCATTTTTAACTGCTTATATACAGCTCGTAAAGAGTTTTCACCTGAAATGACAATAAAATCTTTTGGAAAGCCTCTGCTGGAATTTTTATTTTTTATTTTTAAGCCCATCTGAGATGAAAGATCTGTAAGTACCATCTCGAGATAATAAGTGTGATAAGTGTAGTAGAATAAAGAATAGACTAGAGCAGTACGGAGTCTCTGAGAAAAGCTTTACCAGTAAGAAAGATTGGTGGAAATTGGAAGGTTAATTTACACAGGTATATATATATTAACTTCATCATTTAACATTTCCATTACTTTGCGAATTTGCGATGCTATGTTAATTGTTTACTAGCTAACTACGAATATTGAACAATCGCGTCAACTGTCAAACGACTGACAGGTATGTCATGTAATGTTATATTAGAAAAGCTAATATGGTCGTTAAGTTTTCTTAAATTTTCTAATTTTTAGCGCAACATTCTTAATTTTTTCTTTCATAAGAACCTTCTCCTGACAATAGCATAAACAAAAAAAAAAGAATTAGCAAATTCGGTCCAGCCGTTCACTCGTGATGCCGTGACCAAGGGAAATAGGTATTCATTTATATGTGTATATAGAATTATTATAAAAATAAACAATAAAAATAGCATATAAAGGAGAAGCTTTTGGGAGTGTCACCTTGCGATTAAATTTTGCTACCGTTATGTTTGGTGAGTGTAGTAAAAAATGTGGTATAGGTTTCTAAAGAGTCGGCAACGCGCATGCGAGAGTATAATAAAAATACTACACTTTGCAAACGTGTCATTAATATACATTATACGCTGAGATGGTACGCTTGTTTTCTGCCTTAGAGTATGCCTCACCTTTAGTAATATCCTTGATATACTCTCCAATGCCAAGCGCAGTCCACGTAACCCTGGTTAACCCTGGCAGTATATGTCTCTCCATGTCCAGCAAGTGGCGCTTCATGAGATGTGTTTCCGAAGGACTGAGCGCTTGAGCGCTCGCGTTGTATTTAGCTATTACATCCGTTAATGCTTCTAACTCGTAGTATAAACGAGCTTTCTGCATAGCTACATCTCGAATGTTTGATGGTAAGTCGAAACCTGATCAAAAAGGAAATGTTTAATACATTAAATAGTTAATTTTTTTTACACCAGTAAGTGGCCAGGTGGTGTTCCTGTTCTAGAGGCCTCCAGTCACAGGAAAAACAGGATATTCGGGCGATACGTGTTTGCTTTTTTTTATTTAGTTATGTGTATATAGTAAACTAACCAAGTTGTTCCATGAGTTCAGCTTCTTGTATAATCAGGAATATATCTTTGTCAAAATTGGGGTGGAACTCCAGACCGTACTCTTGTATTAGCTTACGGACGGTCAGGTCACGCCACGTGACGTCTGTCTACAAGAGAAGACATAGAAATGTAAGAATTTCTTGTAATATTAAAATACTATAGAACTTATCATTATATATGTAAGTTATTATTTAAATGCCTAGAGAACCCGAGAATAGGCAAATAATAACTGGTTGATTCGTATTGAAACGCTTTAGGAATTTGGACCCCTGAATTAATTGGTCCTCAGTTTTTAGACCTCACTCTAGCTTTCCATTAGGCGGTTTGAGGTAATTCTGACGTGACATAAAAAAAAAACAGTCAGTCGTATGACTGCACGTCAGAAGTGAAAACATAACTTCACAATGTATTTGCATATACATACACACACACATCTGTAAATATATAATTAGGCTAAAAATAAAAAGGAGGTAATAACATATCTAAATGTATACATAGGGTACACTGGAAGTTCTCCGCTCATAAATGTTTGAATTTCGAATGTTATATTTTTTTAAATATAAGAAACTCGGCTCCGTCTTACGAATTGTCGATCAGGTCACGTGTCCTGACGCGAGTTTAACATTTTTTATCCATCCCGAAAAGTGCAAACGCCGTTAAAGAAGTTTTCACTTCAAAAATTGTTTTTTTATATGGTATATAAGGGGACAAACGAGCAGACGGGTCTGGGACTGGTGGTAAGTGACTACCGTCGCCCATGGTCACACCTGCAACTCAAGAATCACAAGTGCGTTGCGGGCCTTTGAGGTGGGAGTACACATTTCTTGAAGGTTTGAAGGCGTATATTGTTATATATGGTTACGTACCAATCCTTCTTTAGCTAGTAGAGACACGGAGCTAGGCGATCTTACATTCTCGTAATGCTGGCCGGGTATTCTCATCAACATTACTGAAACCAACAAGTTGAATCATAAACACTGATGGGTGAAATGGTGATTCATTGCTGTGTTTTATTTAAACTACAATTAACTATTTTCTTTATTGTTCAGCACCTCAATTTTGAAATTTTAAATGTAATAGATAAAGAAATATTTAATAGAACAGGCTCACATAAATCATTTTTTACTTAAAATTAACTGAAAACACTAATCAGAGCTATAATCCAGTAACATTAAAAACACGTAAATTAAGTTTTTACCTCTAAAAAATAATTATCCCTATATCGCGGGACTATTATTAACAGATAGACAACGTATATCCAGAGTTCAGACACATCATAACTGATCTGTGAACGACCATGTCCTATAAATAGTCTAGTCTAGTAAAATACATAGTCCAAATAAATATGGGGATTGAGCCAACAACATCCTAGTCCCTAACACACCTAAGTACTTCATTCATGAAGTAAGGTGGTTTTAGTGTTTAGGTACACACACAGTATGTACAAACACACAGTATGTACACACACAGTATGTACTCACACACACAGTATCTACACACACTGAGTATGTACACACACACACAGACTCACGCCGGTATCTCCGAAGGGGTAAGCAGAGTCGTATTAAATTAAACGCCCACATTTTGCCAACTCTATGTAAGTCCCAATTACATAAATAATAACAAAGGAACGAACAAAGTCGCGGGCAACAGCTAGTATATTATAAAACCTACCTAATAAAACGATACTCACGGGCTTTGTCCCTGCGTCGTTTATCAGCGATTTCTTTGTTAACAATGTCGACGGGAGCAAGCGATGCAATAGAGCTTTTCTTTTTAACGTGTGCCCGACCCGCCGCTGTCAGCTGCATACCTCTGGCCGGCGGTTTTGTCTCCTCTGCAACATACATCAGTATATTACTTACATTATAACACAAGGTGGAAACAACATAACGTAATAAAACAGACTTGACATATACGTGGAGCGAGATCATCAGTCAAAACACTAATGGAAATTAAGACTTGGCTCCAAGTTTAGATTTACTAACTTCCCCGCAAGAAACCTTAGCAGCTATGGTACTTTAGATGCAGTCTTTTGTACTTACATGCCTATGCATTAAAGTAACCATGTTTATATAAAACTCAACTATTGTTGCGGTCGCCTAAATTGGGACGCGAGGCGCCATCTGTTAACGAATAGATAAACTAATATAATGTTTTTAAGTTCCAAATATGTCAGGCTCAAAATAAGATTTATGTATTAAAAATCACCATTTTTTTTACATTTTTTATATAAAATTGTTAGTACTTTACGACTTTAAAATATTGCTACGGCGGAATGAGCATTTATTTTAGCAAAGAAGTATCCATAGGCTATAAAATATGTCTGAAATAACGTACCAGCTTCCTGTTTAAATTCAACTTTTAGAACATTTTTCTTCATCATGTTGTCAACAAACTCAGAAGCGCCATGCACCCACTCCTTGTACTTCGCATCCTCGTACTCTTTGATAACCTTGGATGACGCTTTATATTGCAAGAAGGCTTCCTTCTTCTGCTGGCAGTTGTTAAGTTCTGGCACCTAAGTTTACATGAATAATTAAATCTATTTGAGCTGATGACATATAGATGGTGAAGTGCCAATTAGCTCCTAACTGACGACATCAAGATTTTACAGAAGTTTATGCTATTGAATTGTGTCGAAACTATGGTAGAAAACCTTTTAAAAACACGAAGATTACTTTCATCGGTAAGTTTTGTTTTAATTTACACTATTTTTTTTAGATACTTTATTTCAAAATTTGTAGCTTTGACAGATTAGCCGGTGTTGTCAGTTTACTACGGGGTAATTTTACAAAAACTATGGGTAATCGTAAACCCTGACGCTATTCCTGCTTTATATTATTAAAAAAGCCTATCGCTGAAGAAAATTATACCTAATGATATTGATGATTTTGACTTTTTGATTTTGAAGTATTTTAATTATTCATGTTAGATGATTCGTTAGGATATGTTAGGTCTTATCAGTAGTTAAAATCTTTAAAGAATAACAATAATAGTCTTATAATTGTTATTCTTTTATTAAAAAATTTCAATTGAAATTAATCACTTATTTTCACTAATTCACATTATTACCTTTGAAATTTCAATTAAAAGGATCATTTAAAAACAGATTATATTTTTAATCATATTTTATTTTTAATAAATTCATATTGTTTTAAAATTATTATTATATTTACCCTTCATCTCCTTGGCGTAATACAAGAAGGTAAGTAAATAATTTAGAGCAGGCATTACTAAACACGCACACAGTGACAATTTGTTGACAATACTACACTCTCGTACTCTCACATAATTCATAATTGGATTCCGTTTTATGCGCATCTTTTGACGTGACAACGTCTTATAAATTGGTTTGCCGGGTGACACTTCAAGAAACTGCGTTACGCTCCGCTCACGTTATGCGCTCACAATGAGAGCGAGTGAGAGGCACGCGTCCCTTCCACTCGGGCATGGTTAGCCCGCCTAAGAGCGAGAGAGACAGACATAAAATGTTTTAAATATAATTCTTTGTATAAATAAATGTTTTAAATTGTTACTATTATTTCATCCTTCTTCCTACTATACGAATGAATATTCACATTAAAATTATTTTACCACTCAAAGTCGTTGTCACGTAAAACTTTCGCCCGTATACCGACTTTACAGGCAACCAATTTTTTTTTAGAGTTACTCTATCTAGACATGTATATAATCAAAGACTAATACTAGCTGACCCGACAGACGTTGTCCTGTCTTAACTATGAATATTCAAAATATGTCAAAAGACTGACAGTTATGGTTTATAGTTATATACAGCGCTAAGGTTACATTAGAAAAGTTAATATGGTCGTTAAGTTTTCTTAAATTTTCTAACTCTCTGCGCTTTATTAATTAATTAACTTTATTAACTTTTTCTTTCATAAGAACCTTCTCCTGATAATAACAAACACAAAAAAAAAGAATTGACAAAATCGGTCCAGCCGTACACGCGTGACGCCGTGACCAAGGGAAATAGGGATTCATTTTTATATATAATATATAGATAGATAAAGATAATAAAGCTAATGAGATTTTTTTGTTTATTTGTTTAAACGCGCTAATCTCTGGAACTATCAGTCAGATTTAAATAATTCTTTATTAGATAGGGTATTAATTGAGGAAGGTTATAGGCTATGAAACATCACGCTACGACGCTTAGGAGCGGAGCAGTGACCATAAACGAAGGTGAAACTGCGTGGAGCAGCTAGTTATACAATACGCCAACAATCAATGATGTTGTTGAATCCCGCCAGGATTTACCGCTGCTCCTGGTCAGATAATAAGCGGTTGCCGTCATCTATATCTGTATCATCTGCAGGATGTCTCCTCTCAGACAGTATAAGGACTAGTTTAGGAGCACCACACCACAAGGTAGCTATAGACTTCTATTCAAAACACTAGGACTAGACAGACTATACTTTAAATAAAGAAATCACCACAACTTACTTTTTGAAATTTCATAATTGGTTGCTTCATCCTATTGAAGAGCGCTCTGGCCCAATAAATAGCACCAGCTACAGGTGGATGGTTCCGAAGCAACGGAGGGTTTTTACGTTGGCGCTACAAAAGATAATTTAGGTATCAAAATACAAGAACAACTCACGTCATAAGGAATTATACAATTTAAATTTTCTACGATATTGTGGCGACTTCCACATATGACCGATCCTACATCACGCAATGAAACTTCTCCGGCCGATTAGTGTACATATATATAACTTCTCAACAGCAACTGTTAGGCCGCGGCCCCCCAGGCATTATCACCTGGCCTGGTCGGAGAATCCTCTTAGTGATGAAAGGACACGACAACCTTTCGTCCACAGTACAATATAGACTTTATTCCATAAACAATAACAATACTTTTTCAGTTCATATTTGATATCACATTTATTCCTACCTTGACATAACTTTGTATAAATAGATACAGTTACTAACAGTGAATTTATCGTCGATAGCGGTGATCTCCTTTATAAACTGTCTCATGACAAGATCGAACTTCGTTGACAGTTGGCGCCTGATAGACTCTCGCGTATCGAATTCAAGAAATTTCAGTAGTACTGTAAGCGCTTCTTCCGCTGACCTAAAATGTTAATACATAGTTTATATGTGTTATAAACACTGGCTATATATATAAAACAGCAGTATTGTTATAACGCAGATATTTTTTCTAGCACCGTCTCGTAAGAGGGAAGTGACATCAGACAGTGCCATCTCTTGGTAAAAATAAGTAAGCTATAGTACATACCTATCTGAAAAGATGAATGGACTGCCTGAAAGAGGATATGGCTAGAAAGGGAGAAAGCAGTGAACTGACGAATGATACATTGGAATGGAAGAAGAAAATATATTGCGCCGACCCCAAATAAATTTGGGAAAAGGGAAAATTAGGTGAATAGGCAAACACAAAACAGTTTTCTTTTCGTACTTTCGATGGAGCTTTATTTGTTGTTGAGCTACACTAGTAAAACTAAATAATCAAATATACTTAATGTATTTATATGTGTATTTTGACTGCACGGATGGCGCAAGGTTAAAGTGGTCGCTTGGCCACTAACCGCATTTAATGTATTGTCAATTCGATTCCCACGTGGGACAAAAATTTGTGTGATCCATAAATAGTTATCCTGAGTGTTCTTTGTGTCCGCTGTTTCAATGTTTGTAAAGTCTCAAAAAAAAAACATGTCAATCTAAACACTGATAAAAACAAACTCAGAAATATAATCATCATAATAAATAATCATCAGACCTTTACGAAATTTAAATGGGACCACATTGGAATAAACCTCTTTCGAACAAAAAAAAAGAGTTTTGCAAATCCGTGTATTTTTGACAGAGTTATTCTCGAAAATACATTAAAAAAAACATCCGAATTGAAAACCTCCTCCATTTTTTGAAGTCGGTTAAAAAAGAAAATGTACAGATTTGATTAAGTAAAAGGCTTATTTACCTGAGGTTACCAAAGCTAGCGTTTATATAATTAGTTGCTTCTGCTTCTAGATATTTTACTTCACGCCAAAAATCACCCATAATAACGTCCCAGTTCTCTTTATTATCGAAATTGAATACGCTGAAGTCAATCGTTCGTATTGGGTATACGAGGTTCTTGACGCGTTTGCGCACATCGTCTATTTGAGTTGGATCGCTTATAATCGATTGGAGTTCGAGGCCGAAAATACGCTCAAAGTCTATGAGCACCTGTAAAAAATAATCATTTGTAATGAACTTTATAAAACACTACCAGCGCTCCGCGGTTTCACCCGCATAAGTCCCGATACCGTGGGAATATCGGGATAAAAAGTAGCCTATGCATTAATCCAGGTCTCCAGCTATCTACATACCAAGTTTCATCGCAATCGGTTCAGTGGTTTTTACGTGAAAGAGTAACAAACATCCATCCATCCATCCAAACTTTCACATTTATAATATTAGTGGGATAAAACAAAAGCTAAACGTGTGGGGCCGTGGTGTGGTTGTATAAATGGTATATTACTGTTTCCAGACCAGTGCAGAAGTGCAAAGTACTTTTGTGTTAACCTACTTTCGATGCTGACCGTCTATTTTGTATGCCACCATGCCTGTTGGTAAGCCGTTAACGTAGCCTATATACGCTTCTAAGTCAAGGAGACTCGCATGTGCGTTGCCCCTTTAAGAACTTATACACTCCTTTGTACTGGGAATACGAGGTTCTTGACGTGCAACTCTAGAGAAGATCGCAGTTAACGCGCACCGGAGTGCAGTGTTTTTGTGAACACAATTGACACACATATACAGGGTGAATCTTTCAAGAGAATCCATGAGGAATAGCGAAAAGAACTCGAAGGACTCTCAGGACCGATTATGATGAAAACTAAAACTGAATCATTGGATTTTTAAAAAAAAATTATTCTGGATCGAACCCACTGATTTTGAAAAAAAAAAGCACTAATTTTACACCATTCGAGTGTCGCTAATAAAAAACGAATTCTGGGAAAAGGAAATAAAGGAAAATGTTGGATTTTAAATAAACTGCTCCATATTTTTATAGTAGTGTCTTTAATAATCATACCTACATTACATTTTATCAACACTGGGTGTGTTGATAAAATGTAATGTAGGTAGGTAATCACGTAAGTAGGTAATCACTTACTTGAAAAATTCACTCTGTATAAACCCTTGTCTTGCAAGATTACAGGCACCTATAACCACTTACAATATGGCATTAGAGTCAAATCAAATTAGTTCCTCTGTATCAAACGTCAAAAAGGTACATTCTATAGAAATTTGTATGAAATAATGAGTTGCGACGTCATCCCTAACTACTGTTAAATCATTGAATTTTAATATTTGGTTTACGTCTGTATCCCCGAAGGGGAAGTCACGAACGCCTTGAATCTACTCCTAATACAAGTATTTATTGACAGAATACTAGTATAATTATGTTTTTCAACGTTTCGACCAGGTTGCACTGGCTGGTCACAGGCAATTCAGAGGTATGTAATACCTTTTCATGATCGCGTTAATTCCCGTGTGAATACATAATTATATCATGGAACGCGAAAGTTTAAAAGTTAGAATACTAGTACCCACGTCACTGGTAGTATTTTTGGTAAATAATGATAGTCGATCAGCACAAATTAAAACTTTAAGAAAGCAAAAGCATCACCTTCTTACCTGTACTACATCACCTAGATCTTTAGCGACAGAACCGATATAATCTGTTCGCGTAAACAAAAAGGGTTGATCAAATTCCCAGCGAGCACCTTTACCACAAAGCTCGATCTGCCGACGAGTCTCCTTGTATAAGTCATGCCACATCAGCATTATCTTCTGGCCAGCTCGAGCTAAGGCCAGAACTTCGTCATTTGGTTTACTAGAAGATTAAACAAATGTACATCTATTTTTTTTAAACAATCTGAAATGGTGTAAATAGCGTAAGTCACGAGCTTGACACCTTCTGTCTGTTAAGGGGCTGGCAAACTTGACTGGCCTGTTGGTCTAGTGGTTAGTGACCCTGACCGCTATGTATATGATATAGGTCGTGGGTTCGATTCCCACCTGAGTCTGGGTGTTCTTTGTGTCCGTTATTTCTATGTAATTCCTTATGCGGGAGTTGTCTTTAAAAAAAAAAAATTAAAGATAGTTTTTGGATGTTTTCTTCCTCGCAGCCTGAACACCGTTTCCGATCTTTGGCAGTTAAGGTGAAAAGGTTGACAATCCATGACCACTGTTCCGAAATCCAGAGACAGCAAAACACTCCCGGATCGACAGAAGGAGCCAATTTACGTATAAACATAATACCGACACGCTGCTTGCAAAATAGGTACAAATAACTTTCCAACTGAGAACCTGTAGATACTTTAACTTCCTGTAAATTGTAAACTAACAAAAAAGTTTTTTTTTTATTATTACACGTCAGAATGACTTCAAACCGCCTGATGGAAAGCTAGAGTAAGGTCCAAAGACTGAGGACCACCATTATAGCTAGGTACGGATGATACTAAAATGGTAATGATATGTTTTTATATTTTCCACTTACTCAAAGAGCTTATAGACGTTGAGGTTTCTCTGCAGCTTATCACACAGTGACCAAGAAATTCTAGACATGAGCGGCACCATGGTTTCATCCGATCTGTATCCTTTAGACAACACCCACATCATATAGACACTCTCCACTAATTCTGGCAGGATCTCTATAACTAGGGTTAACGGTGAATCGTCTTCTATGACCTGTTTTTCGAAAAAATATAAATTGCTATTTAAACATTCGCATATACGACTCAAAATCAAAAGTACCACAAACTACCGACGCTTTTTTGTTTTTTTTATGGTATAGGGGGCAAACGAGCAGACGGGTCACCTGATGGTAAATGACTACCGCCGCCCATGGGCACCTGCAACTCGAGAGTCACAAGTGCGTTGCCGCCCTTTAAGGTGGGAGTAGGAGAAGACGGGGAGGGGGGGGGGAGAGGGAAGAGGTGGGAGGGGGGAAAGACGGGAATATGGGAGAGGGAAGGGTTAGGGCCTCCGGTAACTTCACTCACTCGGCGAAATGCAATGCAACCATTGCTTCACGGCCGGTTTTCTGTGAGGCCGTGGTAACATTCATTCAACAATTTCCTTTTTTTTTATTACAAAAAATATTCTTTCTAAGGCTTTGTTTAGGGAGACGCGGGGCGTTGCGTAGCTTTCACCGTTTAGGGAAAGGCGACGCGTGAAGCGTTTATCTGTGGCGTTGCACGAACAAAAACAAACACGGTTCCGCTTATAGAAAAGCTGTAGACAGACTTCTTCTAATTACATTACGGGAACCGTGCATTCCGAGATAAAAAGTAACCTATGTGCTGTGCTGACTATAATCTATTTAAAATTACAAACATCCATCCATCCAAACTTTCTCATTTACTAGCAACCCGCCCCGGCTTCGCACAGGTAGCAGATACATCTTCAACAATCCTCATCATATTTCAACCAATTTACACAAAACCTTAACAAATTATATACGTAAACCATCCTCATGAATCGCTCTATCTACAGGTGGAAACCGCATGAAAATCCGTTCAGTAGTTTTCGAATTTATCACAAACAGACACGACGCGGCGGGGGACTTTGTTTTATAATATGTAGTGATGATTATAGTTGTAGGATTGTCAAGTTTGTACAAGAATAACAATAAGACATACTTACTGTAAAAAATCGCATCAAAGTAGAAAGGAATTTCAAGTTATCGCTAGCCATATGGTATTGCTCCAGCAATCTCTCCTTGTTGTTTTTGAAACCCTGTAAAAAATAACCATCTATTTAGTTGTAAACATACGTAAAGATTAGAAAAAAAAAACATGCAGTTATTTGTTGCCTAAACCTATAAATAACTATAAAGGCTTCTCTCTCTGAAAACGTCTTGAACAGTTAACATTCGCATCAGTACCAACAAAAGATGATGATGCAAAGATGGCAGCCAAAATTACTTCGTATTGCGATGTTGACAATAGCGTAACAGGAAATTACATAACTGTTGACTCTTCCAGTGTACGAAACTGTGTCATATATAACTTTAGGTTTATAAAATAAATTAATTGAACAAAAAATAAAATAGAAGTGGACTTTAAATCGCAATACACCGCCAATTAAAAGGGGTAGTTCTCATTTGTTCTATGGAACATGACGTCATAGAACAAAATGACACATTTTCCTTCTATTTTTACCCTTTTTTTTTTTTTTTTGTGCGTGTGGAAACCCCCTCGGGCCGTCACCCCACCGGGGTTTTCGATGGGGCGGTGTGTCGGAATCGAACCGACTAAAACCACACGGTGTGCCGTACTGGCATAGAACAAAATGGGAATCATATTTTCCAAAAATCTTCAATGAGAAGCTAAATGACACTGGTAATGACAATTATTCTGTCATACTATTGATCAAACATCTGGCTGGGTAAAATAATCTGACTGCACGTCAGCGCACGCACAATAAATAATAATTATTATTTTCTAGAGGCCAGGTAACGGAGTCTTATTTACCTTGTCCTAGAGATCAAGTTAAGAAATAAAAGTATTACATATACCATACTACAAAATAGGAGAAAATATCTTATTCTGTCCGATGATGTCATGTTCCATAGAACAAATGAGAACTACCCATCAGAAGGGGTTCTGCTGCATAATTACAAAAATACCTCAAGGTACGTTGAGTTGGCCTTCTTCAATAATTCGAGTATTTTAACAACCATGGGTTGCTTCAGCTGCTCCACAAGTAAGGACAGCTCCGCGTCTCGCTCGCGCCAATATTTATATTCCGCGACTGGTCCTTCCCCTTCCCGTGTCTGTACAAGTACGAAATTTTGAACTTTATTAAGAAATCAAATATGCCATAGATACACGTTCCCTAACTTAATTAGCCATCCTAATAATAATCCAAACCATACAATTAATGTCCCTTTAAATATATGTTGTAATGTTTTGATACAAAAACTTCAATGTACATGTGTCTGTAGCTTATAACTTACCATAACTTAGCATATTAGACTCGCGGTAAGTGTAACGGTCCACACGCACGCCTGCGAGAGGGGAAAAGACAGGCGCGCAAGCTACGTATTTCAACAATAACTTACTTTTTAAATTATCTTTTGTTAAGCTCAACACACAATATACCGTCACGGTAACACCCGGCTCCACCCCATCAATTAAGTTGTCATTAGAATCTGAGCTTTAAAACGTGGTCGTATAATACATTTCATAATGTCAATATGAAAAAGCCAACGGCGGGCAGAAAGCGCGCTTGCTGTAATCATACAACTCGACTCGCAGACGCCGACTGCGAGCCGCCAGTGAAAAAACTTCGCGTCATGTCGCACACGAAGACGAAGAAATTAGCTTGCACCTCGCGGGCGGCGCGCGGACTGCGAGCTTGCACCTCACCGGCGACACGTGGTAAAGCACGCTGGCGGCTAGCGGTAGCCTCAATTTCAGGCGGCGCCGTGCTTCAGCTGTGCCGTTATAGTGTGTGATGATCTTTACAGTGTCATTATTTATGCTGCAAAAAATTAAAGCTATCATAAAAATTTTATACTTATCGAAAGTAAGATATTTTATGCCTAAAGCATAGTTGTAGCATTTTTCGGCTACACCTGAAACGTCTTTCTGCACCGCTGACAACTTGTATAAAATTAGTTAAAATACCCGCGAAACGTCGTCTGCATTTGTAAATTTTCCCCGTTTTTGCAAAATGTTTCATTGATGCTCCGCTCCTATTGGTCGTAGCGTGATGTTATATAACCTATAGGGGAGGAAGGCCATAGCCTTCCCCGATAAATGGGCTATCCAAAACTAAAAGAATTTTCAAAATCGGATCAGTAGTACCGGAGATCACCCAGAACATCTAAACTCACAAACTTTACCTCTTTATAATATTAGTATAGATAAACTAATGGGTAGGTACGCGTTCAATTAAGGCCAGAAATATTCCAATATTACCTTTCCCAAACAAGCAGCTATAATGGCGTCGATGTGACTTTGCCACATCATGACGGCTTCTTGAAGTTGCTCAACCACGTCCGGCTCCACAAACTCCACAGTACCATGATGTTCTTCTGTGAGCATTGGGATGTTCGGCATTGGAAGTTGGATTTCTCCTTCTATGTGTTCTGTTGTCCTAAAATGACCGTCCGACATCAATAATTTGCTTCTATAGTCAAGTATTAGTTGAAGTTTCTGAAGTAAATTAACTTTATATATCCCCATACCTTCCTCTAATTAGCTGTATAGTGCAAAAAACATACATTTTGTAGTATACTCCTTAAGAATCGATTTTCATATAAGGCCCTCGTTATGGATTTTTTTGAAGAGAGTGAGAGAGAGGGAGAGTTTCATGTAATTATATATGTATAATATATATATAATATACTGTACAGCGTCTACATAATGTTACATAATGTCGTAACGTAAGATTGTTAACTCGAGTCTAGTCTAGTATGATTATATCTCCGAATTCCGCATACTCAAGTGGCTTCCGATTCGACTTCGCCGGAATACTCATATCCTCTCTTTCCTGTATAATATCTTGTTTAACCCTATTACCCCTATCTATTTAAAAAAACGTTTCGCATTTATGCACGACACACACAATAGATATTTCAGATCATCGGAAAATCTAACGATGGAAATTCCAACTCATTCCACAACATTTTCTGACAAATCATTTACAGTGCAAGCCGCACGCTTGTGGAATGCATTGCCAGAAGCTATCCGAAGAGCACAGTCACAAGCTGTTTTTCAGAAACTCGTCAAGGACCTTTCCTTTCTTCGTAAGAACCATATATTGTGTAGTTTATGAACATATGTGTGTGTGTATATTTCTTTATGTATATGTATGTATTTGTATTATTTAGATAATAATAAAAAAATAATAGACTTAAATAGACTGTTATTTATAAATTGTATATTTTTATTATTATATTTAATTGTTGTGCACCGCGAGTTACCTACTTCCATACAGTAAAGTCCATCCTAAGGTTGTCTGTAAGAAATCGCAGACTGCGATAAGACCACCCATTGTACTGTTACTTTATATTAATTTTCTATATTGTATAATACTTTTTTTGGTGTGCAATAAAGAGTACCTATCTATCTATCTATCTATCTAGTCGGAGCTGACACACACACTTTTTTAAACGAAAACAACAATCAACTCTGCTTTATGATATAGATTAAATAAAATATGGAATCAAATGACTAAAGTCAGACAATAAAGTATGTACAGACATATTTGAAGTTGGCATTCAATAGTTTCTCAGTCTTACTGTTTCACTTAATCCTCCGGCAAATTCAACGTTTCCCATAACAACAGCAACAAACAGTTATAAAATTATGTCGATATAAATAAAAAAAAAACTCGGTACTTGTAGAGATTCAACATAAAAAACTAACGATAGGCAAAGACCAACGACGATATTGAATTCATTTATTTAAGAGTGTACTCCCATCTCAAAGGCCGGCAACACACTTGGGACTCTTGAGTTGCAGGTGTCCATGGGCGACGGTAGTCACTTACCATCAGGTGACCCGTCTGCTCGTTTGCCCCCTATAATATAAAAAAGGAGTGATGCTCTTTTACAAGTAGGTTTTTTTTACATTTTTATATTATGTAGACACACACGTAGTACTTTACACTTAGTTAATATACAAGTAGGTACTAGTGCTAAGTCTTCTATGTTTTTCTGTTCAAAAACAGATAAAGACCCAACTCAAACCTACCGATTTCTATTCATGTTTATGAACAATGGTTCTACTGATGAACAAAGATTCTATCAATATTTCAGTCTTTTGCTATCAAAATTATTTTTACGTAAAAGAGAAACAAACATTCGTCCATTCATCCTCAGAAAATTACGCCTGAATAATATTAGTAAGATACCAATTTCAATATACTTAAATGGAACTTGAGTATATATGTATCTACCACATATGAAGATTTTTTTTGTACGGGATAAGGGACAAGCAGACTGGTTATGGTAAATGACTACCGCCACCCATGCAACTCAAGGTCCGTTGCCGGTCTTTAAGGTAGGAGTAGGGGAAAGGTGGGAGAGGGGGATAGGGGGGAAGAGAGGGGGATAGGGGGGAAGAGAGGGGATAGGGGGGAGGAGGGGAAGAGGGGGCGGAGACGGGATAGGAGGGAAGGGTTAGGGCCTCCGGTAACCTCACTCACTCGGCGAAAAGCAATGCAAGTGTGGTTATGGACCACCGCGCCGCTTGTGACCTCCGTCGATTGGAATAAGAACTCTTTGGAAAAGCCGCGAAGGATCTGGCTGGCGGCGCCGCACTCGAATTTAGATTCGAAATAGATTGAAGATTCGAAATAGAAGAAGAAAGGATAATCGTCTTGGAAGACTGGTGTGACAGACGTCGTGCTAGATGCACGAATTTCTCAAGAAATATTAATTTATTTAATATATTGCAATGAATCGTTGCATGATTATTCGGAGCCTAATTACAGTATCAGTGGTGCCTGCCTTTTATCTACTCTCCTCGTAATATAGATCTTAGCGACCCGGTAACCGAGTTTCGTGGGTCGCTGCACAAGCATTGCTTCACTGCCGGTTTTCTGTGATCACTCCTCCGAAGCATCGCTCTCTCACGATTAATAGCGTTGAAGTATTTTTTAAATTGATGATCAACATACCAATCCACGGTTCCGACAAGCTCCTTTATGTCTGATGTGATTTCGTCGGCGGTGGATTTCTTTTCTTCTATTTGCTCGAATGTTGAGAAAGGATTATCCTGTAAACACAACATGTTTTCAATACACTTACTTGTACGTAATGTCTGAGTTAGATGTCGATTTATGCCGCGTTCCAATAAACAAGAAACGATTCGTTTTGCTTACGGACGGTAAAATTTTCATTGAAAATTCAACGAAATTTTACCGTCCGTAAGCAAAACGAATCGTTTCTTGTTTATTGGAACGCGGCAATAGTGATTTGTTATTTATCATTTCGTAGAAATAGGACTTCGCTATATTTTTGTTGCTACTTAATAATGTGCGAGTTTTTTGCCTTTTAGAGTAGGTATACTACGTACTGTACTGCTAACAATGCAAACATATGCGCATTCATACAGGATGTAAGTAACACCGTACCGAATATTGAAATAGTGTATTCAGACCATCAAACTTACACGCTGTATATTATTGTTACTAGCTGAGGTTCGAGATTAGTAAGGTACACCAATTTATAAAAAAATAGACTCAATTTATTTCAATAATTTACAAATAACACAATTATAAATCATTATTCTCAACTATTTAAATTATCACTTGTACCTCGCACTTATATTTCCACTTTTTTATTCACTTGTTCACTCGCTGATCGTTAAACTAGAACTCAATAACGCTGCCCTTTTATACTCCGAACTTTATTTTCTAGAGTTCAAAACATTTCCCGTAAACTCGAAACCACTCTGGAATTTTGTAATACATTGTGGGACATTCTATAAATAGACTATTAGTTCCGTTCAATGTCAAAAGACGGCGTGAGTCTCAATTTAGGCAATCCTAATCCTCTATGACTTCTTATGCTCGACAACAGACGGTGCCCGCGGGTTAGACTTCCGTAACTTTATTATGCTGCAGTTCCAAGTATCATAACAGGGGATCGGACAACTTTTGTTTGAGAGCAGGGGTGAACAACATTTAGTATATTTTATTTCTTGATTTAAAATATATGTATTAATTATTTATCAAAATATTATTTTTATAATCGTTTTATTTCATTAACATTTTTTTACTACATATTAGATTTTTTTCTGATTTCTGTCCGATCCTATATTATGGCTCAGCCAAATTTATTTTTTTGTAGAACTAGACGTACTTTGAACATTCATAAACGTAACAATACTATCGTGAGTGGTATTCATATTAGTTAAGATAATACGGTTTTACTCACGTGTATATTTCGGGGATGCCCGACTAGTTTCGGACCCAACGGGGGCCCTTTATCAAGGGGTGAGGCGTCCTGCCGCACCGGTTGCAGGGTGCCAGACTCAGTCTGGCACCCTGCAGCCGGCGCGGCTTAACTAGTAACAATACTAACCACTTCTGGAACGTTGACTTTATTGACCTGTTCAGATAGACGGGGCTCAGCGTGCATATTCTTCATCCTTTAAATAAAAGACGTGTTTTATCAGCAACTAATATTAAAATATAAAGAAATATATATCTAACAATTAAAACTGTTCTTGTTATCACGGATATCATCTTTAGTTGAAAGCAATTGAAGGTGGTAAATAAACGATGATAGTAAATATCTGTATAACAAAGATAATAAATATTAAATATGAAAGTGAATAATCTAATTAAATTACACTACAGCATATGTTGTCGCCACATCAAAAACTCTTATTTATTTTAGTAAAAAAAGGGGCAATCACTATTTAATAAAAATTAGTTAATAGACATTATTATGACTAGTTATACCGGTAACGCAATGCTATTGGTCGGTTGATAAATATTGATAAATAGCGAGGATATAAAAGGCCATGGTAACATTAGAAGTTGTTAAGAATCACATGAGTGTGGAAGAAGGTTCGAACAACATAGCAGTTACTGTTATTTAGTGATTTTGATAGCTTATAGGCATAATTGTGAGACTGTTCCTAACACATATATTTAGATTTTGATTCCAATAACTTCAAACTTAAAAAAAAACCCCGAATGTCTGTACTCGATACTAAAATTATTCATCAATACGATCACATTTCAGATCTACGATTTCTTTCCTTATATAAAATTTAGTGACCGACCGAATATTCGTTTTCGTTTTCAGCCATTTTCGGCCAAATAATGGACATTTGGCCATATTTTCGTTTTCGGCCTTAAACCAGCCGAAACTTCGGTCAGGCCGAATATCAGAGGTCCGTGAATATGACGGTTCGGCTATCTCCGGAGTGAATTGGGTCCACTCGTGGTTCCAATCAGGTGTCCATGAACACTAATAAAATTATACAATACATATAATATATTAGAGGGCTCAGCAGGAGGGAACAGCCAGTTCGACGGTATGCAACCCTGACCTGCTAGATCTATTGCTTACAATCTGCAATCCAACCGTATAAACAATATCCCTTTCCTTCGTAACTACCTTTCCCTTTAAATATACTCCCAATTTACCCATCTTTAATACCCAAAGTGTCCGGTTGACGATAATAGGCTTGCCTCCTGGCTTGTCCTTGAGTGGGACTAAATTATAGTTGACAAAATGTGGGGGGTTTAGTACGCCTCTGCCTACACATTCGGGGTACATACATACTATCTATATATAGTATTTATTTGTATATATATTTATATAGAAGTATTTATGTATGTATGTATTATGTATATTCAATTGTAATTGTATTTGTAAGTATAACTATCTTTAAGAAATTCTTTCTTTAATGCACCTGCCATGTCCCTCTCTGAATCATCCAAAGGTTGACTGGTAGATAATGCCATGTGGCATTAAGTCCGCCTCGTGCATTGTAAACTGCAGAAAGTTTTTAAATAAATAAATAAAATACACTCGTGAGTATGTATATGTATGTATAATTTAATTTGTTATAGCCTATTGCAGTCCACTGCTCTCCCAATGTAGATGAATTTCAAAGCCTATTCTGGATCTAAGTATTTTTTTCCGAGAAGTAATGGTAGTTTGTACCTTCGTTCAGCGTTTTCCTGTCTTGCTATATTTGACATCCTTCTGTAGTCTGATGGGCGAAGATAGCTAACCTGAATTAAAATTATACAATAAATATTTTCTTGTTTTCTGTTTATTTTATTACTGTTCATACCTTCTTAATTACAGTTAAAGTAAAATTTAATATATTACAATACAAAGATTTATAAATAATTAGGAAGAATATGCTTGAATGGATTGTTTCCTATGCGACCCTTTAACAGGGCAAGCAAGGTAACATATAACATTTTTTTTACAATGCCACGTCATAATGACCTCAAACCGCCTGATGGAAGGCTAGATTGAGGTTTAAACATGTTCCTACAAGATACGTTTACGAGGTGTTTTAAAAAAGTAAGGTGACTTTTTAATTTCGCGGGCAACGTACATTCGATTTTCAATTTTAGCCCGAATGTACAGTTTTAACTATATGGCGTATTTAGTCTGTTTTTTACAGCTACAAAGGTAGAGGTGTTTTGGTGTGCTCGGCGATTTTCTGCTATAAAAACAATGAATCAAAGAATTTGCATTAAATATTGTGTAAAAAATGAAAAAAAGTGCTCCAAAACACTTGTAATGTTGACAGGGGCATGCGGTGTCTGCTCTGAGTAAAAAAAAAAAAATAGGCAGTCATGGGATTGCCGACAGAAGTGAAAACTTAAACAAAACGACAAACTTAAACGTCACGTTAGCAGGTTGGTGACATTAATTAATAAGGAGTTGACAGAATGTTCCCCATAGCAAAAGTGCACAACGTGCCTAAAGAAGTTTTCGCTTCAAAAACAAAAGTACCTGAGAGCCGGTCTCGTCGGCTTTATGATGCCCACCAGCATAGCTTACTTGTCTAGCTAATATTTGATGGCTTGAATCCATGTTTGACACTGTTACCTCACGGAACTGTTTCTCAAATAGAGGTATGTAAGCCTAGAAAAAGAAGGAACATACACTTGACTATGTTTGACAGCTTACTTTACCTAACTCTATCTCACTTTATACACATTATCACACTTAAAGAAAGGATATTCGTATGCTAAGCCTAGGGTGGATAAATTATTTAGGCCGGAGAACCGACACAAGATGTGACGATACGTTTTGGAATGGCGACCACCGTCTGGTTTTTTTGTCTCATCTTAGACACGGCCGTCTAATCCCAAATTAGGCAGAGCCATATTTATATATTCCTAAATACACACATGTCATGTTATAGATAAATAATACCCAGACAAAGAACAAAATATGATCATGCTCATCACACAATTATTTGTCCTGGGTGGGAATCGAACTGACGACCTCTGGCTCAGCAGTCAGGATCACTAAACGCTAGACCAACAGAAAAACTCATCTTGGCAGTTATGAGGTCAGTTTAAAACACTCATACAGAGTGAGACTTCTGTTTGCATGGCCTTCCTATCTATACAAATAAATTAAATTAAAGTTAAATAATACCCAGACAAAGAACAAAATATGATCATGCTCATCACACAATTATTTGTCCTGGGTGGGAATCGAACTGACGACCTCTGGCTCAGCAGTCAGGATCACTAAACACTAGACCAACAGAAAAACTCATCTTGGCAGTTATGAGGTCAGTTTAAAACACTCATACAGAGTGAGACTTCTGTTTGCATGGCCTTCCTATCTATACAAATAAATTAAATTAAAGTATCTGCTTGAATTGTCATAATAAGAGCATTTTACTAAATGCATTCGAATGTTTACACGGTACATAAACCAAGAAAACATTTATTTTTGACCCTGTGCGTTTGTTCCGGCGGATCCCCGGTACGAGTGGACCAATTTTCACGGGACTTTCATTGGCAGATAGCTGGTGTAATAAGGAACAAATTTTAGAAAAATAATTAGGATTCGCGCAAAATATATACATATGTAAACGCGAGTGAAACCGCGCGGGGAACAGTTACTATATAGGCATCCATTCTGTCGCTGATCTAACAAATTGATAAAAAATGAGGGCAACTAAACTCAACTACTTTTTGTTCAACTAGCTAAAACCAAATGTGACAACAATACCTCTCGTAACTGCTTTCCGAGGATTAAAAGCATCCTTCCCAATATTAGGCCGGATAACACGTAGTCTGACATTTTGAACTTAGTTATCCTTGAGGTTTCAGCCAAGGGTATCTCATCCTGTGTCAGCCGTAGGAAGTACACGTATCGGCGGGTACGATGCGTTGTAGGATATCTTAATGCACCGAAGACCGGGAACAGCTTCGGGCTTTGGATCACCCGAGGAATTGATCGCTATGGGTTACAAAGATTTAGTTTAGAATTGTATGCACTACCTAAAACTATTAACTTTGTACCTGGGCGTTAGAATGCGGTCACCGTAGCTGATACACTCCAATACAGTTGTAGACTGTCAAGTCTACAACTACATTGGAAAATCAATCAATTCCTCTTTTTTAAACATCAAAACGATAGGTTGTGTAGAAACATGCAGGAAATAAGAGGCCATGACGTCTACTCCCCCGTTGTTAAATCATTTACTTTTAATGTTTGGTTTTACAATTAAAAAACAGGTCAAGTGCGAGTCGAACTCGCGCATGAAGGGTTCCCCGCACCATCGTACAAGATTTAATACTATAAGTAATAAAAAATACGGTACAGTACAGTAGGGAAATAATCTAATTTTTAATATTTTTTTTATGGTATAGGAGGCAAACGATCAGACGGGTCACCTGATGGTAAATGACTACTGCCGCCCGTGGGCACCTGTAACTCGAGAGTCACAAGTGCGTGTGCGAGTGGGAAGAGGGGAGAGGGGGGAGCAGGGAAGGACGGAAATAGGGGAGAGGGAACGGTTAGGGCCTCCGGTAACCTCACGCGGCGAAATGCAATGTGCATTGCTTCACTGCCGATTTTCTGTGAGGCCGTGGTATCATCGAGCGCAGTCGAGCCGGCCCATACGTGCCGAAGCATGGCTCTCCCACGTAAGAATTTAAATATTTGCTGTTATAGCGGCAACAGATATACACATTCTGTGAAAATTTCAACTGTCTACCTATTACGGATCATACACAGACAGACGGACAGACAGACAGACGGACGGACAGCGGAGTCTTAGAAATAGGGTCCCGTTTTACCCTTTGGGTACGGAACCCTAAAAATAATAACAAATTTGTATTTAATAATGAATCTAATTTCTCGAAGTCATACGTATAACACACAAATTCCTGAGGAGTGTTACATTTTTTTTAACGGCAGTCTCTAACCCTATTTAAGGGGCGTCTCAATGAACATTTATCAGTGGTCCTTAAGAAAATCAACTTAACTTTAAGTCCCATAAAATAGCGGCGAGCCTATCGTAGTCAACCGGGCACAACTACGTGCTACTACTCAGAATTTTATAAACATCATTGACCGACTCGGGAATTTAACCCACGACGACCAATGATCGCTCGTAAACTTCTCACCAACCTATGATACGAGCAAAACGAGCAGTGAATACCAATCTTTTAGAGTCATTAGAGAGGTTGACAAGTGTAGTAGAAGTGTGGTTGCGTTATTAGTCATCTTTATAAAAATCTATCATAGCGTTTCTTATCTGGCCGTATTAAATGCAGGATACAGAGCAAATCTATTGTATACAGTATTAACTCCGCATTAGGAATGCAATCCTGCCACTACAATTGGCTGACATTCATAGACTCCTTACAGTGAGGTGCCGCGCGTCACCACACATGTTCCATCAAGGTCAGAGTGAATCGATCACCCACGGCAAAAAAGAACTCATGAACCGTGATTCGGCGCATAATAGACTACTTACGCGTGACAAATATTAATGATCCGGATGACCGTGCGAGCTACATAGTATATATTACGTGGTCGGTTATTTATTTATTTTAAGTATGTGAACCTTTTATAATTACTACAGTCTATTCTACGGTAAAGTTTGGCAACATTCTGTAACGAATGTAGTACTGCGTAAATCTAGTGGTAATGAAAACTGTATGAATTTTAAATATATCCTTACGATAATTGTATAGTATTCCAAAGTTCCATCCACTTCTGGATCAAGCTCTTCCTCGGGTGCTATAAAAATAATTACCTAATGATTTTTTTTTCATTCTTACGCACTAAAGTATGCTTAAGCTCATCACACACTATACCGGCACGGCTCCAACCCAGCAATAAAGTTGTCATTCAAATATGAGTATTAAAACGTGGTCGTATAATATATTTTTTTTACGTTACCCTGACGGTATAGTGTGTGATGACCTTTAGGGTGAAGGAAAATATAATTACAGGATTAAGTGTCAATACAGAGTACAATAAAATTTTTGGTATCATAGAGACAGTTCAGCGAATATGCATTTTGCTGCAACGATTTTTTTTTATCCATGTTTGGTAACGCATTAATAGCGCCATTGTTGTCATTAAGGGATTATTCTAACACTAGTAACCTGCCCCCAGCTTCGCACGGGTAGCAGAGACATCTTCAACAATCATCATCGTATTTTAACCAATTTACACAAAACCTTAACAAATTATATACCTAAACCTTCCTCATGAATCGCTCTATTTATAGGTGAAAACCACATAAAAAACCGGTCAGTGGTTTTTGAGTTTAGTGTATATGAACAGACAGACAGACAGAGACTTTGTTTTATAATGTGTAGTGATGTAGTGATAATGAAATAGACGGGGCACGGGCTCTGTATAGTCTGTTAATTGGATAACGCCTTTCCTCTCAATCTTAATACCACTAATATAATAAATGTGAAAGTTTGGATGAATGGATGTTTGTTACTCTTTCACGCAAAAGCCACTGAACCAATTGCGATGAAACTTTGAATATAGATAGCTGGAGACCTAGATTAACGCATAGGCTACTTTTTATCCCGATATTCCCCTGGGATCGGGACTTACGCGGGTGAAACAGCGGGGTGCTGCCAGTACTATTATAAATGCGAAAGTTTGGGTGGATGGATGTTTGTTACTCAATCACGCCAGAACAGCTGAAAGGATATGGATAAAATTTGGCACAGAGATAGATAATAGTCTGACATTGCACGTAGGCTACTTTTTATCCCGGCAAAATGTACGGTTTCCGTGGAAATTCCGTAAAAAGTCCACGCGAACGGAGTCGTGGGCAACAGCTGGTAACGTGATATATGCATAGATTAAACAAATAATGTAGGAAACATTATTTGTTCTGTACCTACCGGTTGGATAACGTTAAGTGGTGAATATTCAGTACGGAACAAGCCATGCTGGTAAGTACCTATTACTGTGACTAGCACTAATCAATCAAGCGTTTTTAATGTATTGAGGAATTGGCATTAAAAGAAAATAATTCTTAACTCACGATAAAATTAGGAATGGTGTATTTTCCGTAGTCCAAAATAATTGTTCGATGAATACAGTTGAAAGTAAATTTAAAATACTTACGCGGCGGAAAGTAATACTCGTCTTTTGGGATGATTATACGTTCTGACTTGTCCAAGGAAAAGTCATAAACAGCACTCTTAGCTCCCACTTCCTCTTCAAATACTTGAAATGTACTCGCAGCCGTTTCGATTTCCATTTCTTCAAAGCCAGAGAATAGAATAATTTTCATATATTTAGATAAAATTAATAATGTATTAGATATTGAGATCGCGCTTCAAAACCGTCTCGGCAAATAAAACCTTACTCTAGACCTGGGGGACATCACACTACATCATCACATGTCATGTCGTCCTGATCAGAGCCGCTACTACATCGTTCTAACCAGCCTCCATACATACATCTTGCAGGTAAGCATAGCCCCAACAAGATATAATACAATATAATAGAATAGAATATTCATTATTGTACACCATAATAAATTAAACTACAATTATTGATCTTAATATCAATTTTATTGTTATGTACAATGGGAGATCTTATCGCTAAGAGCGACCTCTGCCAGACAACCTTAGGATGGATTTAGTGACTAAATTACGTGGTGGCTGTCGGTGTACTACATACATATAAACATATTGTAATATAATAAAGAGTAAGGAGGAATCTGTTTAATAAAAACGAAAGTCACATACCCTGAGACACAGCTTGCTCCCCTGGAGCATCTGTAAAATGTAAACGTTTTTAAAGAACAAATGGAAAATACAACGTAAAATTGTTTCAAATCGATAATTATATTGAGGCTGTAAAAAAAAGCTATTATATTTTTTAAACTTTATTGGTAACGGGTTATAGATAGTCATTTTATTTTATAGGAAGTCGGAGAGATTGCTACTACCGGGTGAAAAACTCCGTATTACTTATGCATCGAGATATTATGTACTAGAGAATCCACTCAGAACAAAATACATGTTCCGTTTTTATTTGAATTAAAACTAAAAATCGCTGCAGCGCTAAACCAATAATTTGTAGTCAAGTCCTACAGTATTAAAAAGCAGCGCTCGATCGTTTGAGTTGTAGTTTTCTGGCGAGCGTAAGGTACTAAGCGCCGTGATTTTCATGGCGTTTACGCGTGTTGCCCATCGAACTGCTATACAGATTTGTTTTCACTGCGGTGCAGGGACCGCAGTTCGATTACAAACTTTTTCTTTGCGGTGTCTACTCTATACGCTAGTAATAATAACTCAGTGGAATTACGTCGGAACCGGACCGACAAAAAACAATATAAGTTAGCCAGTATAATTGTTAGTAATACGTTTTATGAAGATTTTGTAAGGAAATGTTTATGTATAATTTTCTTAACAGACAAATATGAAATCTGCCGTTTGTTATTACATACTTATATGCCAATTTTATTTTTTATAAGTACTTACCTATGTGTGTAGTAGTCACTACGTATATAAATCATGATTTTTTTAGACTAGCTTGATGGTAACAAGTTACCGGTGTTTATTACGAACTATACAGAGAGTCCCCCAACAACGGAATAGTTAGTTAAATCACCGATAACTCTAGCATGCAGTTACAAAAAGAATAAAAAATACTATCCGTTTAAAGGTTATGTTGTATGTAAAGGACCGTTTGAATTTCCCGGTATTATCACCGGTTCTCATAAAAGCAGGTGGAATGTGTAAATTTAAATGCTTTTTCAGTGATTTAAGTAAGTGTACATTGTCGGATACCCCCTGTATGTAAGAGTTATTTCTTTGTAATTTTTTTTTATATTATAGGGTCAAACGAGCAGACGGGTCACCTGATGGTAAGTGACTACCGTTTATACCGTGTTTATACGACAGTCGCGATATCTGTTAAATCTTAATATACATACCTTTTATACTTTTCGCGCTTTTAAGACTCTTCGCGCTCTTTAAGCTTTTCGCACTTTTCATACTCTTAGCACTCTTAGCCTCGACCACAGGTTCCGGTTCCGGTGGTTCTGGACTCTTTTTACCTTTATGTTTTTTCTTTTGCTTTGGCGGCGGCGGTGGTGGAGGAGGCTTGATTCCTGACGATAGTATACATGTTTGTAATATACTATATTTATCAATTATTTTTTTTATGATATAGGGGCAAAGTTAGTTGGGAAAAAGGCGCGGAGGATGATGATGAGGAGGCAAACGAGCAGACGGGTCACCTGATGGTAAATGACTACCGCCGCCCATGGGCACCTGCAACTCAAGAGTCACAAGTGCGTTGCCAGCTTTTAAGGTGGTAGTAGGGGAAGGGGGGAATAGAGGGCGAGGAGGGGAGATAGAAGGGTTAGGGCCTCGAGTAACCTCACTCACTCGGCCTCATAGAAAACCGGCACTCAAAAGCAATGCAAGCATTGCTTCACTGCCGGTTTTCTGTGAGGCCGTGGTATCACTCCGGTCGAGCCGGCCCATACGTGCCGAAGCATGGCCCTCCCACGAAAAAACTTCTTATCTACAAGTACTAATATATAATAAAGCTGAAGAGGTTTTTTGTTTCATTGTTTGTTTAAACGCGCTAATCTCAAACTACTAGTCGAATGCGAAAAAATCTTTTGTATAATCTTGAGGTATTTTGAATAGTGAAATTTTGAGGAATAGTGTAGGCTATGTAACATCACACCAAAACCCTTAGGAGTGAAGCAGTGACCATAAACGCGGGGTGAAACTGCGAGAAACTGCCAGTTTATGATAAAATCGTAATAGAAATATCAAATTTCAATGTAACATATTTTATATTAGCTGACCCGCGCAACTTAGTCTGCGTTTGTAAATTTTCCCCGTTTTTGCAACATTTTTCATTGATGCTCAGGTCCTATTGGTCGTAGCGTGATATTGTATAGCCTATAGCCTTCGTCGATAAATGGGCTATCCGAGAATTTTCAAAATCGGATCAGTAGTACCGGAGATTACCCCAAACATCCAAACCCACAAACTTTACCTCTTTATAATATTAGTGTTACAAATAATCCGCGCCATCTATTGACGACGAGCAACAATTAGAACAAGATGCAGGCAACCTCAGCTCGTAACATTAGTATAGATCAGTATTATTTTTCAGTATATTTCAATTATAACTTAACTAAAAGGTGTAACTGCAATGTACACAATGAAATTAAACAATATAAATATACAAAAATATAACTACTAAATACTACATTTTAATGATGTATTATTTATATGTGTACTTTTGCACAAGCGAAGCCAGGCAAAACAAAAGAAGAGTATAAATTAAACAAAAAAGTCAGATTGAAAAATTTCCAGCAGTACTAAAATACTAGCAGTTTCTGCGCGGCTTCGCCCGTGTGTACTTATTTGTATATTTTGCGCGGATCCCTAATTTTTATCCAAAGTAAAAGTAGCCTAAGTTACTTCTTATAACACCAGCTATCTGCCTGTGAAAGTCCCGTGAAAATCGGTTCACCCGTTCCGGCGATTAGCCGAAACAAAGAGACAGACAGCCAAATTTGAAAAAAATAATTTTTACTCATAGGTATCGTGCAAATAACTGGATGAGCTTAAAAAAAACCTATTTTTTTGACATTACAAACCGACACTTCAATTTTATTTATTTGTATGGATTTTAGTTTTTTGTATTGTAGTATGTAACACACAGACAATATTGTACAATACTGTATATTATATTATGGGTAATAAACCTATTAAAATATCTGTATAGCAACTTCCATAGCTTGTGACTGTTAAAAATTTTGTATATCTTTCCCCATTATTTTTTGTTTTTGACCAAAAATGTATAATTAAAGCTACATGAGTAATGAGGACACCTACTACAAACAAAAGATGAACGGTAGCAAATTCAATTAAAATTTGTATTGGGAATAAGAAGTGAGAATAAGAAGGCTAATGAGTGTCTACATACCAGTGCTTAGTATTTCTTATAAAAAGAACTTAATGAATAAAATAGCTACTCACTCCATTCCGTGAATTCTTTGTCTTCATATATGAGCTCATCTACAATAACTTTAGAAACATAGAATGTTTTTTTGTCATAGTTCTGTTCGTGACTTTTCATAGGAGATGTTAAGAAATGAATAAAATTTTTTTTATTGTCCTCTTCTGCTAGCATATTGTAGAATAGATTCTCATTTTGTAAACCAGTATAAGCTAGGATGCGGTCCTTAAACCATTGGACTCGAGGGTCAGTGTATATGTTAATAGTGTCTAGTTCTTCTGATGGTGATGAATGTATATCAGGATCAGACATGTTTCATGTATGATTTTCTTACCTAATGCTGCAAAAGAAGATAAACAATAATTTACTTACTGTATAGTAATCAAGTCTCGAATACAAATTTATTTATTTTACAATGGCCCGTTCGTCTATTGGCTAGTAATCCTGACTGCTGAGCCAGAGGTTGTGGGTTCGATTCCCACCCAGGACAAATATTTGTGTGATGAGCACAATTATTTGTTTTGTGTCTGGGTGTAATTTATCTATAATATGTATGTATTTAGAAATATATAAGTATGTTTATCAGCAGTCTGGTTACCATAGTACAGGCTCTGCCTAGTTTGGGATCAGACTGGCGTGTGCGATTATTTATTAAAGTGACAGAATGATCTATATTTCAGTTTAGTATATATTGTACAAGTTAATTGAAATATTCAAAAGAAATTACTGTAACAAAAACAAAAAATATATAGCATTAAGCGAATGAAATTTTTTGTTAAAAGTCACTGTTTTTTGTATCATAATATTTCAATTCATGCCATGGTTAAGTGTATTATTTATTTTTCTGCTTCATTCTTAAAATCAGTGTTTAATCATTCTGGGACATACATATCTACTTAAAACTTCATTTCACAAACGTTTTTTTAGTTGTTTTATCTACTTTCAGAGGATACACATCTCATTAAATCGAATTGAAAATCTTACCTTGCATAAACTGCTAAAACAATTTATAAACAAGGATAAGATTATTTTGTTGTGTCAAACTAAACTAAAAAAGACATATTATTGTCATGTATGCATGGAGAGCAAGAAATCTATTCTAACCGAATGAGAAGAATACTTTCTGGGTATAAACTATAAATATTAATCATAATAATTTTGACAGTGGTTAAAAAATCTTACCTATCTATAATAAAACCAAGGAATAAATTCATTTACAACACTATTATAAATGTTAACTTTAATCAATTATTAATTAATTCCAAATCAATAATTGTTTAGAACTTTAGTCGGTATCCAAGAAGTACATAAAACAATGAAATTACAACAATAATTCGCTGCCATGGGAACGATCATAATGTCGAATGAAATGACAGCGATTTGATTTTCCCGCTCGTTATCAAACAACAAAAGGTGCAGCTTCATGCAGTCGCTTCTTAATTTTTTTTAAGTGTAGTACGCACGATAAATAAATACTAACTCAGTTTAAACTTACGTTAGTATAGGATAAGTTAGTATTTATTTATCGTGCGTACTACACTTAAGTTTATGGTTTAAACCACTTTAAACTATATAGGTTTCCCCGACTGAATTTTGATGGTATTAACCTCTTTGATATTAACTATAAACTTCTTAATAAGAACAATAATGTTGTGGCTGAATAGCAAGATAAGAATATACCTACGGACCTAAATAATTATTTAAATAGTCCTGTAGCTGATTTTAAACCAAGATTCATTACTTTTATAGCCAATGGTAGAATCCATTTATCTATAGCTGAAGAAAGTAGTTATTAAATGTGTATGCTTAGCAGCTTTATTCAAAAGGTGGTTAGCTAATATATTAAGTTTATGCAAAGAGCTATTTATTGCTCTTAAAGTTTATGGGTTAGAATAATGTATTCACAACGAAACAGATTAGAAGGACAACTTTTAAATAAGTTATTGTTATGAAAAAAATACCTTCAAATAATTTTGTTGGTATCGATGGTCACCTGTCTTGTAAGGTGACGTTCTGCACCATTTGTATTGAAAAACATCACTACATGATGCCGGTGGCGAGCGGTGCGGTGGTAGAATGCGGCCGAAAACAGTTCCCCAGAGCACAACCCATTATATAAGCGGTAGAACACAAACAAGGAGGCAAAGTCTCTCCTTAGGCTTAAGGGTTCAATATCACTTGTGAGTTTGGGATCCTTGATGATTCTCACAGAAGGTCTTTGGACCGAGTTGAGAGGCCCAAGCTGATATCCAGGTGCTCCTGCTAAGAGATGACAGCAGTACTCCATATGGGGACGGACTTGTGAGTTGTGTAATATAATAAATCTTTATAAAATAAACATTATATTGGTTATTTTATGAGTATTTAAATGCAAAAACTATGCCATTATAATGCAAATTATATTTTTATTACTTAATTTGTAAACCTTATAATTGAATTTTACTTCGTGATATAATTTTGCTCTGTTCCTAAGTTCGTGAAATCGTGACCCCTATTTCGTGATGAAGGTTATTATAGTGATATAATAACTTAACAATGAATTTTAAACAAATATATTTAAAGAGGTTTATAAATAATGACAGGATAAATTCTTTTAAATTTCCTTACTTACAACTTAATTACGATTTCTAAGTCGTTAATTGGTCTTTAAGCATTATATTTATATATGTATAGGAAAATATCTTCACCCACCTATGGGGAGAGCCAAGGCCTTTGTCCGGGTCTGGCACGAGCCTCCAGTGTATGGCATACCAACCGAACTCTTCTTCGCGACTTCTCTCTGCAACCTTGTTCCTGCTCATATTAATAACCTCTTAACACCTGGCATTATTGGCTACGTTGATAACAGCACCGTTGTAGAGAGATATATGTCCAATGCGCGAGCAAGTTTACAAGAAATCCAGTCTTTGAGAGAGTCCATGATTGAGCGGGTTATTTTGACATTACAGTAGGGGTACGATTGGGGTGACGCGAATCTTTTAAATTTTAACCCTTCTAAAACTCAGGAGTGTCTCTTCTCTGCGACTTACACAGTTAAGTACCATCTAGAAACTCTGAACTCTGTTGACCAAAGAGCCCGTAGACACATAAATGACGACGTGCTCACGAATAGTGAACTACATATCTTTGAGCATCGTCGTAAAGTCGCCTGCTTATCGGTTGTTTATAGGATTCACTTTGGTGAGTGTGCGAAAGCTCTCTTCGAATTAATTGAATACTCACTATTCGACTATCGGACTACTAGACGCAGACAGAGGTTCCATCCTTTCGTTGGCGAAACACCAATAAGTCGAACTAAATGCTCTTACAGCTCCTTTTTGGTTCGAGTCACCAAGGTATGGAAATGGGCTGCCTGAGACTATTTTTCCAATCAACTATAATCCTGGAACGTTCAAGTGTAGAGTGAATAGGTTTCTCTATGATTGGCGTGTACCATCTTCGTCTTCATTGTCACTTTCCATCCGGTGAGTTAGAAGACAACGCCTATTCCATTTCATACTAATTATAATAAAAAAAATATCTATGATATGTATGTATTTAGTAATATACAAGTATGCAGTCTTTCAGGTTTAATCTTTTCTTAGCTGACGTATGCTGCCTATAAACTATCTTCCTGTTAAATTTCAAGTCTCTGGTACACAAAAGCAAGGACTTTCATACAAATTTTCGAGAGTCCCCCCTTCAACCGGCCCTTTCCTGGAATTCTTTTTAGCTGACGTGTCATACTTATAAAATTCCTCCCCGCTAAATTTCAAGTCTCTATATAGTACAAAAACCAAGGACTTTCATACATGCGAATGCCTTTAAACCCCCTAAATCTGGTCCTGTGGCAAAATCCTCTCATAGCTGACTCCTACTCATAAACTACTTTTTTGTTAAATTTCATCTTTATAGTTCCAATAGTTTCCTAGATTTCGTAATTCTTTCGCTTCTATTTATACAGATTATAATGATACTTATATAATTAACTAAATTGTTTTCTTTATTATCTATAAAAGAAGTGTTTTCAGTAATAAAAGCAATTTATAGAGGTTTGAAGAATATTTAACCATGATTTGGGTATTTTCCCGTGTTTTTACCTCATATTTACCCGACAGGGAATATTCCCGGGTATTCCCGGGTAGATGGCCATCTTTAATCGTAGCTCACTCATATCATAATATGGTGGGTAGAAATACGCTAGTATACTAAATACATGTCTGTTGTACGATATTCGAATCAAACACGTTAATTCTTAAATTACTTTTTAAAGTTCGTGACCGTCCTATTTATTATAGGTACACCTTTAAATAAAAGTCAATAAATCGTTAAAAAATATTTTGTAGTCTTTATTTTTTATTTGCTTCATTATTTAACATAATTATATCTAGAACTACTAATTATAATTAGGTAGGTTGACGTAAAAACTAAAAATAATATCTTAATTGTTTTTGGTTGCACAGTCAAACAGGTAATTAGTTCTATATCTATATGAATAAAACTAAACTTCTATTTACATTTAGTGGGTATTTTACAATAAAGGTATTATTACATCATACACTTACAAAGAGATTAAATACATTCTAATATATATATATATATATATATATACAGAATGTATCTGACATTGGTACACTTACTTAAATCACTGAAAGGGCATGACTCTAGCATGCAGTTACAAAAATATTTTTTGAAAACAAACTATCCGTTTAAAAGGTATGTTATTAGGAGGGGTTAACACTTACTAGTCATTTCAAAAGAGAACAAAGAGAATCGTCAAAAGTCGTTATGAATTATTATAAATTGATATTTGGGTACATCATCTGGGACTTTAACTTTCATTACATGCGGGATTTTAAACTGCACTTTCCAAAAATTACCAACTTTAGAATTAGCACAGCTAGTTTTATAAGTACACAGCTGAATATTCTAAAGAACTTTAAAAAACAAACTGGCGTGCTGGCCTCCCTTTTGGATAACCATTGTTGTTATTATTTTCAAAGTCTTCCAATCTAGAATTGAAGTTATTTTGTGTATCTTGTGTTTTTTCTAAACTACCGACTGACGACTGCGGAGCTATATATGAAGAGGGTCCCGAGTATGGAGGATCAGTTCTAAGTCTATCAGAGTGTTTAGTTGATGTGTTTTGTTCCATAGAGAAGTCTACACTAGATGTCGTGACTTCATTTTCATTATTATTTCCTGGAGTAATTTTCTGTTTAATTATATTTCTAGGAGCACCAAATTCGTCTATTTGAAAGGCATCAAGAATTTGCTGTTGCTCTTCCACATCTTCTAATTCGTAGTTTACAGAAGGTATTAACTGGAAAGTTTCTAAGTCTGGCGTATTGCTGTTCTGCATTAGTTGAGCGTCTTTTTGTATAATCGTATTGGACTGTGTATTTGTAGTAAGATTTTCATCGATTCTATTGTCGTCTGGTTTTGTGTATAGGTAATATGATCGATCTGTCTGATAAGTAACTAATTTATTTTTTTCTAGTGGGTGTGGTATAGTACCTACAATCTTATCTTGTAACTGTGCCGATATACCGTTTCCACTGTTAAGTAAGTTGGTAAGAGTCTCTGTACTAGTAATTTGGTCCGATTCGTTAGATGGGTCTAGTTGTAGTTTGGCTGGACTTAGATTTATAGTTTCTGCTTTAATAATTTCGACTTCAGGAGTTGTTTGCTTCAGATTGTCCGGTGCATTGTTTTGATTAGTGTTGCGCTGTAAAGTTAACATTTGTGTAGTCTGGTGTTGTAAAGTATTTGAATTTAATAGATTTGATGATGATGATGGTTGATTGTAAATATGATTTGTTACCTCAGGAACGGGCCACCGGTATAGTTGACCACTGTAGATTTCATTTTGATTATTTAAAACGTTTTGTTGGGTGTTCGGCATTTGAAACCGGGCAGAATATAAATCGCTTTGAGTTTTGTGTGAAGGATAGCCATTAAGTTGTGGGTTTTGTAATTGTCGTGCTTGATGGTCATTTGAGTATTTTAAGTTACCTGTAAATGGAATAAATTGATTAATATAGGTAGGTCGAGTAGTAATTCTTGTGTCCCTATCAATACTATTAAAATGATTACTTGAGAATTGTGATGATGTCAATTGTGATATTTTATTAGTAATATCGGAGAGTTGCTGATTATTCAAGTTTTGGAAATGTGCTGGAGTAGGTGTTACTGTAGATGATAGTACTTCTTGTTGTGCAATGTTGCGGTGTTCTCTCGCTACGTTGATAGAGTCAGTCAAAAATGAATAGACGAGTGCCTGTGAATCAGAAATAGTTCGACTGTTATTATTTTCAGAAAGTTTTGCGATTGGGATAAAACTAAAAACCTTTTTCGTAGTTAACAAGTTGTCAATATTGTTGCTTAGCACTAGGTAGTTACTACTACCAGTGTTTAAAATTTCTAGTTTGTCAAAATCTGCATCACTTTGATTTTTAAACAAAAACATAGCAATTTTTTCCGGTATCGTAATTTTGATGGAAACTGTTCTCTCTATCGTGTTAGGAAACCCAGATTCCTTATAATAAGGCAAATCAGAGAGCGGGTTAGTATTTTTATAAATAAAACTTTCATCAGGTGGCACTAAGCTTGTTGCTGGTGTTGCTATAAGGCGCGAACTTTTCGAAAATACAGTAGTTGTAGTTTGTAATGGAGATTGGTATGTTAACTTTTTACCACTATCTGCGGTTGTTCTCATGGAAATGTAGTCATTTCGATAAGGATCAAGAGATTTAATAAAGTTCTTACGATATTGACTATATTGAAGGGGAGAAGCGGTTTTTAATACACTGTCGGTATCTTTGACTATATCATTAACAGTAGTATCTAGTTTTTCTTTTGTTAAAATATCAGCGAATGTTAAATTGTTATGGTTGGTATTTATACGTGAGTTTCTGTTTAATGAAAATGATGGTTGATCGAGATGATCCCTAGAAGGTATATTGATCGGTGAAGAAAAGCTTGGATTGGCCCTTAGCTGGGCACTTTGGTAATATACTGGTTGAGGTATAGCGTTTGGTGACAAGTATTGGCGAGATAAGGTTGCAGAATCTCGTGGAGGAGGCAAATATAATCGTTCAGTCGGTTGAAATGGAGCTGGTGGAAGATAATATTTTGAAGATTTTGTTGGTAGAGGAGATGGGGACGGTAAATTTAATGGTTCTGAAAATGTGGCTCGAGTTGGATTGATTGACGGGGCCAGGTATAAACGTGTGATTTCTGATTCTGTTGTTTGTATTTGTTTCGCAGCTATAGTTGGCTTAGGGTAAACGTAAGGTTCTTCAGAGTCCAGTTCCGTTGATTTAGCATTCTCCACTGAGAGAGAGAAAGTTGTTGGCATTTCATAAATATAAGGTGTGGTATCATCAACGAATATTTCTGTGGGGGTTGGGGAAGGAAGTGACGGTCTTATGTAGGTGTACGGCGTTGGGTCCGTTAATTGCCTACCTGCTTTAGTTGGTTTTATTATCCAAGTCTTAATTGTAACGTGAGACTTAGGATTTGCAAATCTTGTTTCCTGAATAAAGCGGCTATATGTTTTTGTTACAGCAGTTGTTGGAATGTCCGCAATGGTACTTACCAAGTTGTCCTTCAACTCTCTTCCAGCTTTACCATTATTTATTTCATTTGAAAACTTTGGTAAACCGGGAGGAGAGTTTTGATTATTTTGTGGTACTGTAAAAGTGTCGCCATCATAACTGTTTTTTTGATTAGTTGCCTGTGACGTTCGTTTGGATTCACTGACTTGAGACCGGTGTCTGTTTGCTAAACCTCTTTGATTGTTTTGTGTGATGCTTGGAGGATTTGCCTGAATTGTGTTTGTCTTCCTTTGCATGAAAGTAGTCACTTGTGACGGTCGTGTCACTTGTGATAATTGTCCATAAACTTTGTTATTGTTGAGGTTTGAATTAGAATTTTGTACAAATCGCCCTGCATGGCTATTGGACATGAGATTACTGTTTTGTTGTAAATCTTGAACTCTGCCAGTACGGGTGTATTGGCCACTTTGAGGCTGTTTTTGGATGAAACCTTCATCTTTTTGGATTGGTGCAAAAGTGTTTGTTGGAGCGGAAATGTATTGTGGATCGGGGGTTGATGCAGAGAATGTATAATCTGTTGGATTACTTTGAATAAAATTTTGTTGTATTTGCTTTGATGGTACATAAACATTGTTAGGAGAACGTTCGGGGCCAGCTAAAAGTGCACCATTAGGAAACAACTGGCCAGTTGGCGGTTTATAATCTTGCATGACAATTAGATTGCTTTTCATAATATTTTTATCATAAGGATTTCGCATAGGATGAGTAAGCATCTTTTTAATATCTTTCATGAGCTGTGGTCCTAGCCTTAGGTTTTCAAATTTCTCATTATTGTTATTGATTAGTTCTTGGGTTTTTGTACAGTCAACGTTCATCCACCAGTCGCATACGAAGACTGCTTGGTTGAACAAAGTTCCATTTGGGCAGAGGAACGACTGAAAACCATACGTGGATCCAACCGTGCAGACTCTGAATACTTGACAGTTGGTTTCTATATCTGCGTAGTAACCTGAAATAAGAATTTTCTATACGTGAGTATTCTCATAATGAGTAAGAAATATAAAATATACTTAATTATATTTTATTAATTAGAAAAAAAATATATATTCAAGGTTTATCGCTTGTAAAAGTTGATAATGTAAATCCTCAATTATTCTCGCTACTGCTATTTTCGTGGTTAAAGATTTTATCTCGTAGTACCAGCTGTAGCATCAGGGGACTTTTCAGACAAAAATAGTTTGTGTTCTTTATAAACTTACAAGAGATTCTCAATTTTAATTCTTTTAACATTACCTGGTTCTTTTCCGGCGCACGAAAATGCCGTTCGCGGTATTGCTCCGAGGGTAGGATAATCATTGCCAGGTTCTCCAGGAACTGCCAGCCTGATATCCCATCCGTGCCCGTTGTGGTCTTGGTATTGCGGTCCTCGACCATTTTGGGCTTCAACCCATGTAATGGTGAGAAACACTGGAAAGTAAAAAAAAAAAATTATATAATTGGGATGGAGCACACCTGTTTTTCCTTCAAGAGAAGCACTGGAGCAGAAAACTGGGTTCAAAGAAAATAACAAAAATAACATTTGACTGTTAATGTTCAATGCATTCTATGGTAAGCTCAAATTCATAATACTAATCACCACTAAGTTTCTTTTTCTTTCTTTCTTTAACACAACATATAAACTTCCAGTTAAATCGAAATAGAATCGTTATCGTTCAGCGATGGTTACGCCTTTACGTTTTATAGCCTTGTAACTTCTACATTCAATTTAGTTAAGTGGTTCCAAACAAAATCATCTACATAAAAATCCTCAATGGAGGGTGAGCAAGCCAAACAAAACTCGTTCTGACAGGTGGAACGATCACTAATGAATAAATTACGAGTAATATCGAAAAAAATTAGGTCACTTTTACTGTGCTACTGCAAAATGTTTTTTACACGCTTTATATTAGCTTCACTTGTATTTTTGTTTGTATGTTTGTTTGTAACCGACTCCTTAGGGCGCGATTTTGACCCACTTTAAACGGCCAGATTTCATTCAAATTTTGCACATCTGTCAAAGACTGTCCGATGACAATGAAATAATTCGATTAAAATATGAATATTCTATAAAAGCGTGTCTTTTAGTTTTTTCAACCATAATTACTTTTTAATTCATTATAACAGTAAATTCTATTTTCTTTTGAAAGTGAACCAAATTCATAGCCAAAAATGATTCAAGTATTTAATAAGATATTAAGGAACGAGAGCTTCCAGCCATTTTTTAAGGTTTTCTTAAAATAAATTAAGTATTTAAAGACAGGGTTGCGTCGAAGTTTGCATGTACCAGATCATTTTTACCAAAAGAAGCCTGAGGCGGTGAATATATTCACATGGCCGAGAGGAATACAGTTTCAACGATTTTCTCAAAAAAAAGGAAAAGAGGCGTTGTCGCCTTTATGCCTCAGGTTTTCTAATAAGGTATTCCATTCTTCTAACTTTCTAGCTAATATATTTTCTAAGATGAGAGTGGAACGCAGTGGAATGCCTTGAATGAACTGGGAAACTACGACCTGACCTTATTATAAATTAGATGCCCAAGTTCTGAAATAGCTATGTATGAGGTTCCAAACATCAAACGGAACGAGATTAACTTAAAGAGACCCTTATATCTTGATTGTTTGTCCATCTGTGTGGTTGTCTATCTGAAAACCATTGAAACTGGGCACGACTTGAAATTTCAAATATTTAGATTGACTGTCCCTAGGCAGCTGTAAAAAATAAGGCTTCGAGTCAACGCCGGCGCCGCGCCATCAGAGAGTATTTACGGTAAGTTATGTTTATTGTATATTTTGACACTTACAAGTAAATGGTAATCTGTATCTTACCAGATCTATCTGTATCATCTGCATCTGTATCAGAAACTAATAATTAAACTATTTAAACAAATTTATTTAGTATTTTGAGAACTTTAAGGCCGTCCGGCTTCCTACGAGGCGTAAAATCAGTAAAAATATTGTCAAACATCTTAAAATATCGCAGCAATGGGCTCATCTTTGCTTTTCAAAAAATATGCTGATATTACCACAAACCAGTTCATTAAGTACTTGTCTACACTTAAGTCCTATATTCTCAGTTACAACTTTGTTCAGTAGTTATTTTATCCACAATAGTTTCGCAAACTAAAATGGCATGGAGACAGTTCTCATAGTTTTTTGTGGCGTAGAGTAATCTGTGAGCAAAAACTTAAGGTGTGACGGCTATCTCACGCGGTTCGTTATTCTATTGTTACAAGGTCGCTTAGGATATAATAACCTTTTCTTATACACCTTAGTTAGCAAATACACACGGCCTGCCTAATGATAAACTTACAACACTGTGACCTTTATCATCATCATCATTTAGCCTAGGTATTGCAGTCCACTGATGAACATAGGTCTCTCCCAATGTACGCCAGAGCGAGCCAGTACCGTCACCGAATAATCCAATAATAACGATTAACGATGACAAATCGTGACTGCATCGTATGTTTTGCCAGTGCCGTAAGATAAACCGTGCCCGGCCCCTGGACTGTGATCATCTGCAGGCTGCTTTAGCTCCAACGAAGTTTCTTGTGGCACGTCTTTTAATTAACTGTCTGTGTCTGAATAACGATGTTTTGAGTTTTTATTTTCTTTTCACTATTAAAAATGTCATTATAGACTTATAGAAAATTGGGAAGGTTTAGGGCGTTAGATTTTAAACAGTAGAACTTGAATAGCATTCAAGTAAGAAATGGAATATCTGGCAGACTACATCGGCGTTCATCGGTACGGCATGATGTAATTCTTATTGCAGCCAAAAAAGGTATTTTAGTTCGAAGGAGACTTCAAGACATATAAAGTAGAAATATTACCTATTTAACATAAAGCTTTATTAGGTCACAAAGAAACAAAGAAAAACTTGGTCACAAAGTAAGGAAATTTAAAAAAGACAAAACTCAGAATACTTTAACGTTCAAACGACTTCAAAAATAGTGTGTTTTTTCTGCCTTGTGAAGGGTTCTCCGCATTAGGCTGCTAAGCTCTATCTTATTATAAATGGTGCAAATCACAAGGATTGTACAGCGTTTCCTCATTGACGGGAGGAAACTGTATATAATCCTTGCGAGATATTTACGACGGCTATAGTCAGGCCTATTTCACTCGATGTACTTGCGCGCGCTAAATAACTACAGGCCGCTGGTCCGTCGGCGGATCTTAGACGCAATCACGCGCAGTGGGTTGCCGATATATTCTTTAAATACTGTAAAATTGACATTAAAAATTGAAATGGTTGTTTATGTGCACTATATTAATGTAGATAAAGTAAGAGAAAAAAGCCCGGCAGCACTATTTATGAAATTTAAAAAAATAATCCTCTTAACCCTATTTGTCCTTGTTTCCCTCAAATTATTTATTAAAACGTTTTGTAAGATATACAATATTTTCCACCACACAGTTTAATAATCGAGATTTTAGAAAAGGGAAGAACTTTATTAATCTTCATATAAAAATAAAACACAGGTAGGATTTTTGTATATTTAAAAATTGAATTGTAAGTTTTATTAATAGCTTGTTTTTATAAATAAATATATTAAAGAGGTAACCCTACACACATTTTAAACCCCGGAAAGAGTAGGCAATTAAAACGGGAGGTATATTTTGTTACGTGGTAACTACTTAGTAATCTGTGCTATAGTGCTCAGTGCACATGATATAAATAAGTATACAAGGTATGCCTATCCAGACAGAACTCGGATAATTCGAATTATTTTAAAGGTATGAAAGTATTCTAATAGTCTGTCTGTTCCTTACCTTTTTACTACTCAACTTCTGAATAAATAGTCATGAAATGTGGCAAAAAAGTAACGTAGCTCGGAGAAGAAAAGTAATAAATTACTATTGCTATCATTTCTGCGATTAGGTACCAGCACCGATCAAAGGAGAATGCAACATGAGAAGGGTGAAGATTTTAAATCAAAAACAGATTAGTAAGACCAAAAAAACCCCAACTTGATTAGATTTGATAAAGTGTTCGCGTTCCTTAATAATAAGCAAGAAATTCTATTTTCTTTTTATTTCCATCCATTTTTCAGTAAATTATTTTGCCGCCTACGCCGCTAGTGTGGTGTTTTGGTTACGTCATCTGCTTAACACAAGAGTAGGCCATTTTTTGTCTTTTATGGTATAGTTTAGGTTAAAAATAAATATTTCCACAGACGAACAGACAGACGATATTTACATAGTTATATCACGAACGAAGATAATCCAGTTTTGTGTCAACATTAACTTTACATAACTGTAATTTCATAATTTTTAAGTAAAACATCAACGACCATTTACTTTTCTCTTTGTTGTACTAGTCAATACTTATGATTAGCGAGATATAAACTCATTTCACTTCTTTTAAGTCGTTGTGTAATTAATCAGTATCTCTTAAATACTTTAAGGCCTAGTGATATACATTGAAGTACCTAAGCCTATAATTTTTGGGTATGAGTTTAACGCGAATGGCTAACTTAATAAACATGCGACTGATTTGTAGTGTATCAAATTTCAGATTAAATTTATAAAAAATCATACAACTACCCAATTTAGTCCATTAACTATTAACAATAAACTAAACAATGGTACAAACTATCTTTTGTTCAATCTCTGATGAAGGTCATTAATCTACCGAAGCCTTTCGCATAGATTTATAAACAAACTGCCATCATGATGTATTCATTTATGTCACTGATGTCACATTGAAATTGATATTTTACGATTAAGGCCTGGCAAAGGTAACTTATGTAACGGCCACTTGAATGGGTCTAAGTTTAGGAATATATTATAATAAATTGACCGAACGACCAGTGGGCCGTGCGTCTATAGTGCATTCTTGAGGTAGAAAGTTGTCAATAGATTATGGTTAGAATATTAGGCAATCGGTACCTATTTGATCTGATTTTAGGCGTGACATCGGAGGTCAATAGGTGATGAGAAAATTTCTATAGAATTTATTCTCGATTTCATATGTGTTGATTGGGCCACTTTTATCGCTAGTTTTGTATTGTTAGAAGACAATCTTTTGTAAAAAAATAAATCATTAAATAGTTTTCTTGAATTACTGATTATTAACAAATGGAACGCTGGAAAAATATATATTGTTTTTACAGCCCTAGATAAGGGCCTACTACAATTGTTATTAAATAAAGCGGTCCTACACGTATTGGTTATCAATTTAAAAAAACAGTCAGTCGTAGGACTGCACGTCAGAAGTGAAAACATAACTTCACAATGTATACATACACACACACACACATCTGTATATATATAATTAGGTTAAAAATAACAAGTAGGTAATAACATATCTATATGTAGGTATACATAGGGTACACTGGAAGTTTTGCGCTCCTGGCCGCTGATAAATGTTTGAATTTCGAATATTATATATTTTTTAATATAAGAAACTCGGCTCCGTCTTACGAATTTTCGATCAGGTCACGTATCCTGACGCGAGTTTAACATTTTTTACCCATCCCAAAAAGTGCACCACGCCGCTAAAGAAGATTTCACTTTAAAAAATATGTAAAAAGATAGCTTTATTAAATATAAGGGTTTTATAAGTGAGTACCTACTAGTAGCGATGAAGCTTCAAAAGAGAAATTTAATTTAAAAAAATACACACAATATGTAATTAGAAAAAATTATGCTACAAAAAAAAACTGTGTAATTTCGTATCATATATAACAAGTTACTTTATTTATGATTTTTCGATAGTGTTTCATAATATTCGAATTAGTTAGTACTTATTCAAATATTTTGTCTTGGGAAACGTGTTTTCCTGCCATAAAATTTATAGAAATTTGCACACTCACCAAAGCTCCAAAAGTTTTGGAGCTTTGGTGAGTGTGCAAAACAATACGATGAATTTTAAAAGTATGTGGAGCAACGAACAACGAGGAACTATAAGTAATATTCACTTTTTTAAACAGATAAATAAAATTTATTTAACCTAATTTTGAGTATATTTATCGTTACTGAAAGAAGGCAAGTCCATGTTAGTGCATAACAATGCAAGAAATTACATAAAATAATTATACCTGTTTCGACCAATTGTAAAATAAATAAAATACATAGCAAGAATCAAATATTTACCAACTATACCAGTTTTCATAAATCTACCATAGGTTCTGCGACGTTTGTTATTTGAAGATGTGTGTGATTGTGATGATGAAAATCGTTTTTATTTACTTATATTGAAGAAAAAATTGAATTTAGGTAAAAAAATTTAACATTGTTTTCGTTTTAATAATTTTTTTTTATCATTAATAAGGTAAGTAGGTAAGGTAAGGTAGTAGGGTGTCATAAAATAGTTGTAAATATGATTCCAGAAAGCATAAAAAATATTGACATCGGTTAACGGTGCTATCTTTGGTTTCTTGTTATTTGAGGTCGATAGCTGATTATTTTTAGTGACAGATAGACACACCGACTAATTCGAGAGAAAGTTTTCCTTCCAATATCCAACGCACTTGCCGCCATTATCTTATTTTCACGTTGCCCAGTACAATCTATTTCGTTTTTTTTACATGTCACCGAAAAAAAAAACTACAGTAGGTAAGTCATGAAAACACGTAAAACACAACAGGGACCGCATACAAAGTAAGTACTTATACGCGCTCAGACATGATTATCGCGATTTGACGCGACGGCGGCTGATCTTCTATTAGAGAGTGATCTATAATATAGGTACTCGTAGATATATAATATAGCTGACACGATACAGACAGAAAATTCTTAAAACTTATCTATTTCTTGTCAAATTACATAGAATTAATTTTAATAGTTAAGAATATCAAAATATTTAGATATGATTATGAATGTGATAAAAATATTTACTCGATTATAACGATTTAATTGTATCAATCTTTATGACGTTTCGACCAGGGGGCAGGCAATTCAGGCAATTCAGAGGTATGTTATACTTTTTCGTGATCGCATTAATTCCCGTGTGAATACATAATTATATCATGGAACGCGAAAGTTTAAAAGTTAGTAGGTAATTGCACTATAAACTCAGGGTTACTAATGCAGAAATAAAAGAAATCGATTGATTGAAATTGGTTGAAGGTTTCATCAATTATATACTTAAAGTTTAAAGATAGACCATGGCCAGTGCAACCTGGTCGAAACGTCAGGCAATTCAGAGGTATGTAATACCTGGTTTGGATAGATTATTCATTGAAGAAGGTAATAGGTTATTTAATATCACGCTACGACCTTTAGGAGCGGAGCAGAGACCATACACGCAGGTGAAACTGCGAGGAACAGCCAGTGTAGTTAAATGAATAAATGCAGAGCGTTATTCTTTAATTTATGTAATCATAACTTTCGTCTCGGTATACCTACTTACATATTTTATTAATTTTTGAGCGTTATATTTAGTAAAAATATTATTTATTTAAAACACCATTTTACATACATAATTACATGAATAATTAATTTAAAAAAGTTAATTAGTTGTGAATTTAGTCGTCACATTTTTGTTTAATTTTATTTAAGTACCTTCTTACCAAAGACGATGCACCTATTATCATGTTGTTACAAAATGTTTTCTTATTCATCGCTTAGGCGTGCGTCCATTACACGGTAGGTTTTGCTGTCAGTTTTACAACAATGAAGACTGTGACTGACGAATAACCTATCGTCTAATGCACTGATTGATGGTTACATGATATTGATTGCCCAAAATGTAGATATTCATCACGCAACCATCAATCATGACCTTGGAGTGAACGTCAAGTGTTTGATTTTAAGTTAAAATTTATAATAAAAAGTATGGTATACTACTTTAGTCGATATTACATGTTCTTTTAATGTTATTAATTTGATTTTAGGAATGAAAATTTAGGAAAATTGAAACCATTTTCAAGAAGTTCACGAAAAACGGAGGCATATATATCTGGAAATTCAATCGGTCATAACTTGTAAACAGATAGTTAAAAAAAAATCTAATTGTAACTGCATGTTAGAGTCATGTTCCTTTCCAGTGTTCCTTTTTCAAATACACCCAGTATTTCAGCGGTAGTGCGAATTGGCTCTAAGAAATAATAATAGCTAACCCTCGCCTTAACGGTTCATGTATGTCCAGCATAATGACAATTGATGTACCACCACCACCACACATGGTGGTCACACCGGAGAAATACCCTTTTAATGGACAACTCATGGTCCCATAAAAGCTTTAAAAATCTAACTTCAACCGTAAGCATTGAAATCGGTATTTCTTATTTCAAATACTAGTTACGTGCCACTTACTAATGAAATAATAAGAGAAAGATAATCTAATTACATATAGGTTCATTAATTAAATTTTGATTATCAGATGAGTTGCCCTTCCATTCCTTAGCTGGACTGGAGTGCCCCATTAATGAATAATTATAGTCATAATTATGTGTGGCTTCCAATTAAGTGAAACCATTGTGCCTAGCAATATATTTCATGCTAAATAACGTTGTTAGTTAATTGCATGTACCTACGCACAATGGTACTTCCTACCTAGACAATTAAGTACCTACATTGTTCCCTCGATATAATAACAAGCTATTGACAATATATGTCTTGTGATGTGAAGTTATATGACTATGAGAAGTTATTGTCTGTCGAGCAAACACTTGCACTTGTATTCTTGTACGGAATTTGTAAAAAACGAACTTTCTTTGATAGTAAGTAATTTTGTAGTTAAAGAACCCACTGATCCACACTAGTTTAATTAATTGCATTACCTTAAATATGAAAATTTGACCATTTAATAAGTACCTATTAGTTTTATTTTAAACGTGCCAGCTAATTACTTGTTGGCTACAAATTTCAATTGCCACCAAACATCTACTACAACCAGCCCCGGCTTCGCACGGGTAGCAGAGACATCTTCAACAATCATCAACATATTTCAATCAATTTTTACAAAATCTTAACACATTATACACCTAAACCTTCCTCATGAATCACTCTGTCTATTAGTGACATCCACAAGAAAATGTGTTCAGTAGTTTTTCAGTTTATCGCGAACAGACAGACAGACAGACACGGCGGGGGACTTTGTTTTATAATATGTAGTGATATGATTTTGTATACAAAAAGAAATAGAGCGTAACATAGATTGCTACTATACTAGGATACATTATTAAAGTAATATTTTAATATGATTATATTTAGTATTGTTAAGATTGTGGAACTTGCCCCGATCATTCACGATGTTCTAATAGGTATGTCTGGTCAAAATAACCCACACTTGATTATTGTATATACTGGCTATAAAGGCGTAAGAGCTATGGCTTCTTTATTAGACAATTGACCTCAATGTTCACTTCACGAGGATTAATTGCGACGAAAGTATCCCGACATACGCTATTATGTGATGAAAATTGACCATTCACGTCCGCACGTATCGTCAATGACAGTTTTTTTGACGTTTAAGTACCTATGTGCAAAGAAATATTAGGAAATTCTATTAGAACCACTCTGATGAACAGGCATGTGGCTAGTAACTATTTAAATATGATATGTATTTTCAGTTTGGTCTTCAAAACTGAAATTGTGTTATTAAGGTGCTACCTTAGCGGGTGCATTCGCCTGTAATTTATCGTTACAGATCCGAGCATTACATCATTGTGGGAGGAGAACTGAGCATTACAGTGTACTGTAATGATAAATTCTGTAATATTTTGATACAATTTGTAAAACCGCTTATGTTCCGTCGGTCTGTTTTTTTACGTAAATAACAATTTCGAATTAATATTGCGACGCTCAACACAACGACCGCTTCGTCTGACATTGTGGAATCAACTAATCAATTCGAATCATAAACGTTACATTACAGGCAAATGCTCGTCAGTCAGGTAGGCAGTATTGTAATGTAATACTCTAAATTGAATCATAAATCCAGTTAGGGAGGCAGTATTGTAACGTAATGCTCAAAATCGAATCATAAATGTTACATTACAGGTGAATACCTTTATTTAAGCAACTTATTCCATGAGGTATATGGGGACATTTTTAACATATTGTATGCTTCGAAAAGAAGAAATCAGCATAAAAATTACTTTAAGATTTTTTTCTCGTATTAATGAGATTTCTGATCTAAATGAATAATGATATATAACTTTCACAATTACATAAAATGGCAGGAACTATGAGCATCTGATTTGCATATTTGCTAAGTACAAAACCAAGATCCACGGATATTTTAAGAACTGAAAGGTATGCAGTTTCATATGAAATTCATTTAAAGTTTTGTTTGTATGCGTCTCGCTTGCGAGGAGGTGATATTGGCCAAAGAGGCGGCGGAATGGGCACGGGAGAGGACAAGCACTCTCCCTTCCCCCAGAAGACGCACCAGGCGCCGAAGAGCGCTGAATGATCTCCGTCCTCCATGGGCGCTGGCCTGGAGGTAGTGGGTCGGGCTGACCGTTACCCCAGCAGAAGCAGGCCTGAGACAATGGCGCGACGGGTTCCGCGAGCGCCTCTCTCATCTGGAGGGAGGGTAAGGCCCCCCCTAATGCACGGTGTGATCGCCTGCTGATCAGGCGGCCAAGGTCTGCAGGGGTTCCCGGAGGACTTCTTCCTAGGGTATACCCGGGTCCCCTGCAATAGACTCACTTGTGACGGAACACCGTGTGGTTTTAGTTGGTTCGAGTCCGACATACCACTTCACCCTCGGTGAGGTAATGACCCATGGGGGTTTCCACGCGATAAAAAAAAGTCTAGAAGTTTGTATTTCATTTCACTATCATAATAACTACATCCTTCGTATGTGCGATACTAGTACTTAGTGATTATGCTCCTGAGCCACAGGTCGGGGATTCGATTCCCACCCACGACAAATAATTGTGTAATGAACTCGATCATTTGTTCTATATCTGGGCGTAATTTATCTATTATATGTATGTTTTAGACATATATATGTATGTTTATCAGCAGTCTGGTTACCATAGTACAGGCTCTGCCTAGTTTGTGATCAGACGGCCGTGTGTGTGATGTTTATAACTTCACTATACGGCAGAGGCGCCTACCTATTGTAATTTATTTTACAGTAACAAAGACATAAGCGTTGGCGACTATGTATCATTTGCATGTATTTACAAAAAAGAAACAATCCAGTTATGTTTAACCTAGAACTCGTAATACAAGCTATGAGTCTAGATATAGCTGTATAATATTTTCCACAGTGTTGGTATGTGTATCACAACTTTGTTAATATGCATTACGTTATTTGCAGTGCCATGTGTGTATGACTATATATAGTATATAATTTGTATATACTTTTGTAGCTGTTCACGAATAATGTTTTCATTACGCAGATTATAGATGAGCTATTGCAAGAAAGATTCATTTACAAATAAGTAATTCCAACTGGCTTAAAAACGTGTCCACGTTTAAAGTGCAAATTGAGGATGTACATAGGTACTTCTAAAATTTATATGGGAGCAGGCACCTTTTCATTCCCCAGATTAACGATCCGATAGCCTCCTGGTTGGTAAACCTTCGGCTAATTCGGCTTACACAAATTGGGTATTAGTGCGATCTGTTATCGTTGTGGTTTTACGACACACCTTTATCTGCTATTAAAATCTTAAGCGTTTGTTTCAAGTAAGTAACCTATGACGTTGGTACTGTTGTAATAATAGTCCATCTAAAATTTAAAGATGGCTGTTTTGTATGTGATAGATGATAGGGTGTGATTATCAATGGTGATCTTAATCTCTGAGTCTTATTCTCGTGAATCTTATTAAAATAAAATTTATAGAGGCCGTTTAATCTAAATAAATAACGGGACAGGCTTTCTTAAAATTTGTACGCAACCGCCGCTAAGGCCGAGGTGAGTTCACTTCAACGATATAGGTACATAATTGAAAGATTAATAAAAAGAATGATTAAAATCAAATCAGTGTACAAAAAATTTTTTATCTTCACCGGTTAAAAGACACTAAGTATTATTTATTTGCTTTGCCCAAGTGTAAATAACCACTCTGAGTATATATTTCGATACTTTGCCATTTGTATAACGTTAAAAATATAAAGGCGCTTCTTGCGGCATACTTTTGTTTAAAACATTGTTCAGAAATGCCAAACAACAGTGTGTTGTTTTGGAGATAATTCAGGTTTGAAGAGGTTTTATTTATCAAATTTGTGTTAACTACATCATTTACAAAATCCTCGTAAATACCTCACAGAACAAAATCAACAACAGAAGTATACGAAAATACTGATTGCAGTCAGTCAAAACTGTCTTAGGACTAGGAGCCGCATCAAGCTTTATACTTAACTGACCCTACTTCTTTGATTAGCTAAATAACAAAAAAAGAGAGATTACGAGAGGAGCAAAGGAATCGAAGCGTTGTTGGTCAATAGTTTTTGACATAAATATGAATGATAGAACCGGCAAATTATAAATCAATACATCATATACTTGACACAACATTTATTATTCTTTTACCGTAAATACAGCCTTCAACTTTTCTTTTGACGACAAATAATTTAGGTTGCATGTAGGTTTGCAAAGATGGCCAAGAAAACATTAAGGGAAAATTGCTTTAAAGACATAACGTACTGACCTAAATACATAGAAGTAAAACTCGAATATAATCCTATTTAACTTATAGCAAACTGCAGAAGTTATTATTATACATTCCTATGTGCAGAGGTCTTAGTGTTGAGTGAGTAGGTAGCGCGGACACTACCGACACTTTACGTCTACGGAGTTAAGAACAATATTAATATGCTATTGTACACACGGAAGATGAATTTTGAAAGTTAAATATATACTTCGAAACTGCTAGTAAGATATTTAGTTTACGGAATTTTAGTGAACGGATAGATAGTTAGATGTACTCTTTATTGTACACAAACCAATACTTTACAATATATTACATATATTTACTTACTAGCCAATGTTATGACTGGCCTGTTGGTCTAGTAGTTAGTGAACCTGACTGCTAAGCCAGAGGTCGTGGGTTCGATTCCCACCCAGGACAAACAATTGTGTGATGAGTACGATAATTTGTTCTGTGTCTGGGTGTAATTTATCTAAAATATGTATGTATTTAGAAATATATAGCTATGTTTATCAGCAGTCTGATTGCCATAGTACAAGCTCTTCCTAGTTGGGGATCAGACGGCCGTGTGTGAGATGTGTGGAGTTATTATTATTATGTACAATGGGCGACCTTATCGCAATTTGCGAGCTCTTCCAGGCAACCATTGGATGAATAGAGAAAACATAGGCGAAAAGAGGGCTGCAGGGTACAATTTATTTAAGAAGCCTATGGAAAAAGAAAATAATTATGTGTACGTGCTTGTTAGGTACCCTGCCTACACTTAGCTGAATAGCAACATTATAGCTAATGACGTACAATAGAAGTTCTTTATTGAAATATTCTAAGTACCGAGCCGTCGCGTTGTCTTCGATTACCTACTTGTATGTGATAACGCAGCAACCGATTTAAGAACTGAAACGTACAATAGAAGTTCTTTATTGAAACATTATAAGTACCAATCATCGCGTCGTTTCATGTCGCCCGCATCTGATTTAAGAACTGAAAGTATTTATAATGGTAATATTGAAATGAAGGAACACTTCGGTAGTGACATCGTCCGAACTTAGACATAAGGCTAGTTAAGTTAATAATGTAATTTCTTTTTAGTAAATTAAATTCTTATTTTAATAATTTCGGTTTCTCTTCAAGCCCTTCGGCTGCCACCTTCCATAATTTGCTATTTAGAGATACTTAGCATAAATTTTGCAATAAATATTAGGATGGTAGGTAAATAGACATATGTACACAAATACACATTTCAGTTTTATATTAAACATGATTAGTTACAGAATTGGTAGGTAGTGACATTTTAATTTGTGATAAAATCTTTGATAATAAACAACAGTAAAATTGGATAGAAAGGTAAAAACATAGAACCTTACCTATACTAATATTATAAAGCTGAAGAGCTCGGTTGTGTGGTTGAACGCGTTAAACTCAGGAACTACTAGTTCGAATTGAAAAATTCTTTCATTATTGGCTAGCTCATTTATCGAGGAAGGCTATAGGTTATATATCATCACGCTACGACCAAAAGGAGCCGAGCATCAAAGAAAAATGTTACAAAAACGGGGAAAATTTACAAACGCAGACCAAGTTGCGCGGATCAGCTAGTTATTGATAAGGTTCTGTTTTATTAAGTCTTCATTCTAGTGGGTTTCAATCAATACAAATAAATACATTTTTAAATGTCTGTTTGTAATGTCAAAATAATAGTTTTTTAAGCACATATAGTTATTTGCACGATACTTATGCCTAAAAATTAGTTTTAAAATTTTTGTCTGTTTGTCTGTCTGTTTGTTCCGCTTAATCTCCGGAAAAGGTGGACCTATTTCCTTGGGATTTTCACTGCCAGATAGCTGGTGTTATAAGGAGTAACTTAAGCTACTACTCTAATATTTTATATGAGATCTATTTTTCCAGTGTATGTTATTAATGGTGTACAATAAAGAATATTCTATCTATTTATCTACTTTTATTTTGGTAGAAAGAAAAAAGAATTAGTGTTCAAAGATATAACTATGTTAACGCAAAATATATAAATATGTACTGAACTAGGAACGAACGAACTGAGGAACTGCTAATTACATAATATTCTCGAATTAAAATTAAACTTTTTTCGCACAAAAACAAATGTGTCCAAAGTTTAAAAATATTTCTCTGTTTGTTTTTATATAGTAGGTACATTATGCACTTTAGCTTTCTTATATTCTACCATTTCTTGTATACAAATATTCTCTGTTTCATAATCTTACATTCTCATAATATGTTTATAATTATCTTTTTATTTTACAAAATATTTTTATCATAAAGAAATTCGTCTGTTGAATAATAACATTTACCTAACTTTTTAATGTGTCTTTTTATCTTGATGAAATTCAAGCGATCCAATTTTATTCGTTTTATTAGTTCTAATAATTTAAATCAGAATAATCTCCGGATGAAAAAAAAATCTGTTAGTTGTGTCAAATGTTACATTTTACAACTACATATTAGGTACAGTCTTCACTTCAATATTAATTAATTTACACTGTATGGTGTTTCATAGAAATATTTAGAGTTACAGTAGGCTGCTACTGCTCTGCTGGCTAAGAATTATAATAATAATAACTTCAGACACCTCACACACGGCTGTCGGTAGCACAGTAGTAACCACACTAAATATAACTAAATACATACATAGATAAATTATACCCAGACACAACAAATGATCGTAGTCATCACACAATTATTTGTCATGGGTGTAAATCGAACCCACTACCTCCGGTTTCGCAGTCACTAATCACTAGACCAACAGGCCTGACAATGAATTCATTTTCCTCTGAATATGGAGAATCCTTTAAATAAATAATTCTTATTCTAAATTGATTGTGGCCTGTCGCCTTTAGAATTATAGAGAATTAAAAAAAAAAACGTTTTTTGAGGAAAAACAATTGAAGATGTCTATTATTCTTTTATTCAATACCTTTTTTGACAGACGTGAATTACTATTCACGTCTGTCAAAAAATGTATTGAATACAATATACAATGATTTACTAATCATTGTATATTGTAGGTCCATGTTCCCTGTATTATTATTAGTCGATGAATTTGGTCGATTGAAGTCAATTTATGTCAAGAAGTTACTTTCCCAATTTTTCGAATTAGGCCTTTGTAATTCTAAACGATGTGTCTAAATATATATTTAACTGAAATATTTAAGGACTGTCGTAGTAAAAATTAGCGTATTTTGCATAAATTGCATCAAATGTACTGTGATTAAGTAATTTTATGTTTCCCATCGTTGGCATGAGTCAATAAGGGTTCAGAAGGCATCAATCTTTTCCAAAAAACTGAAGCCTACTCTGTAGTGTAATAAAAAAATTATAAACTGAGAAAAACAAAAAAAAACAACTCACAAAAGATCACCAGACTCCACATTTCACCTAATCATTCAAACACTTGCACTAGTTAATATATCCAATGTAAGTATCACTAAAATACTTTACAGGAATAGTATAAAAGTTTGTCACTATCACTGATCGTGGGACACTACTCTCCGAACCACGCTCCAACCGAGATTGTGGCTATATCAGTACCACTCCGATCACCAAACCCCTACCACAGATTATTTAGTTACTACATAACATGTACTGGACTCCCTTTATATCCTACCACTGAAAGTAAGCGCAAGTTTGAACTCGGTTGCTAATGAATTAAAACAAATCATTTCATCTGTTTAATTAATGTTTTTAATGTACAGTTTACAACAAATAGTCTAATGAGTATACATAATTCAGGTAAGTTTATATTGTAGGAGACTGGTTCCCACCCCTTAACATTTTCATTTCCTAGATTATGTAAGTAAAAAATCTATAAGTTGCAGGCGAGTTTTAGACAAAAAAATATTATCGAGTTTGTATTTAATTTATGAGTACAGACGTATTCGTCATATACATGTACCTATTGTTTCTAAGTGAGTCTAAAATTCCACAATAATTCCTCCTACTTCTCCTTGTGTCGATTCCCTCCATTCTGAGGGTCGTGACCTCTTTTCTGTATCATGGCGTGTGTGAAAGTCCGCCATCTGTGTCTGTCTTGGACTGCGTGTAGAACAGTGTGGACCGTGGTATCGAGGGTGGAGCATAACGGACTTCGGCCTATGAGCCTTCTATAATTAGATAGAACCCCTACTTTGTTCAGGTGACACTTATAAATTAATATTTATTTAGTTTATATCTACTATAAACTTTAGTGCAGTCGTTTTAGGATGTACAAATTACGTATACGAAATTTCGCTTCCTTTTATTTAATAATTTATTATCGCACTATCTTATATCTCATTGGGTTACGTTTTTGGTTACGAGTGGATGGGACAGGATTTCCCCTCCAACGGCTGTTGTGACCTGCCGCGATAGGGCGGCCTCTGTTTAGACCTGGATGTCACCCTCGCGTCCCTTACAGACTTACCCACAGAAGGCGCCCGCATTATTGCGAGCAGGCATATAGCATATAGTTTTAATCTTTAGTATGCAGGTATCTTTACGATGTGCTACTGCACATTTTAAGCAAGAGTTATTTAATTTCATATACGCACGTATATTAAACTTCGAAAAACAGACCGCTGTCTAAGCGGTCAGCATTGTAGTTACACAGATCTACCAACTGATTGGCAGCAAGAATATGTTCATCTATTTGTTTCTGTGAACTGACATATTTATTAAATAAGGTGTTTAGAGAGTCTTCCAATAACTTTATTTAAGACTATATTGTTGAGTGCCCTTTATCTGCTTTGTAGTCTGGTGGAACTTTAATCATCGCGTTATCAGGTTAGGTTAGGCTATCAATGGTAGGGGTGCTGTCTAGAAAACCTCCACGTGGTGCACCCTGGAAACGTTGGCGATGACGCTTCCTTTTCCTTCTTTTCGGGAGGGCGTCATCGCCAACGGCTAATATTCTAGTAAGGAGAGGAAGCCATTTTTCTTCGGCCACTCGGTCGAGGCTTGGTCCAACAGAGCGGGCGTTTCTGCCGATACCTCTGTTGGCTCTTCGCTCTTCGGAGCTATGAGGATGAAAACCTCGGTAAAAAATCACGAAGAAGGGACTCTTCCATGGGTCGGAACTTCTCCGCTGTCCTCTGTGGAGAAGGAGGACGGGCTCGGCGTGCACTCACACTGCCACCGAGCAGGCATGGGAAATTTAGTTTCCTAGCCACCGTCGGCATATCGTAATCCTGAATGGAGTGGTGGTCATGTCTCGCGACTCCGATCAGGGACGAGGGTCTTGGCTTAGCCGCCCGGACTGCGAGGAAGAAAACCTCTCTAAAAAATCACCCCGAATCCCGTGTTCTGGTGCGTGACCAGGGGATGTATGGCTGATGGGTAGTTCAGTCGCAAGCGCACTCCCAGCCGGGGCACCTGCGGACTCCTCGGTTGGGCACAAATCTTCGCTTGCCCGGGTATTGGGGGATCTCTGCCCGGGTCGACCTTTATTTCTCCCCCTCTCGTGGGTTTAATTATGGAAACTTTAAATACATTTACAAATACAAATAAAAAAGACGAACAAAAGAAGGAGAAAAGTAAGAAGAAGGCGGAGAGTAAGAAGGCGGTGGATACCTCGTCTAATGACGAAGAGGTTACGATTGGAACGCCTATCTCGGAGAAGCTCCCAGAAGTCAATCTGACTCCTGGGAGCCGAAGATTCTCGGAACGCCTGCGTTCCAGGTCTGTCGTTTCATCGGACGGAAATTCCGGTACGACGACTGACAATACAGAGGCAATGGAAGTGGAGGCTCGCGGCAATGACAGTCGCAAACGCGGACGCTCCAGGGATGAAGATGGCGACGCGTCCCAACACATGTTGCCACCGAAAGTGGCGAGCAGCCAAAGAGGGCGGTCGAGGTCACGTACGCCAATCCCCGCTTCGGCAGGTTCCGCCTTTTCTAGGGCGGGCGTTTATGCCCGGGCCAGAGCGGAAGGTGAAATTGTAGCGGAGGAGGAGATTGCAGATCTCCTGCTAAAGATACGGGAGCCGGTGGAGGGGGGTTCTGTCCCCCAAACACCTGTTACCATACAAGAGAGAGCAGACGCGGCGGTGGCCATCATCCACAAGGTAGCCACCAAGTCCACGAACCTTAAGGGTTCTTTTGTAAAGGCCCTTAAGGACTCCTCCTCCGCCGTCTCAGGGGTGGTCAAGACCCTCATTGGGGATGTGGCACGCCTCCAGGCGGCAAATGATCGGCTGACGGGACAAGTGGCTGAGCTTAGTGCTCAATTCGCCCAATTTCGGGCACAGGGCGATTGCCCTGGGCGGTCGAACCTAGTTGCGCTGCAGCCTACCCCCTCCCCCTCTCCCTCTGAAGTTCCGGATTCCCACCTGCGTCAAGTTATTGACGCAGTGTGGAGAATGATGGACGGGCGCCTAGCAGGCCTGGAGGCAAGGCTGCCTCCGGCCCCTATCGTTCGACCGCCGCTCGCCGCGGACAAAAATAAGGCCGCACCAGTCCCAACGCCGCTTCCTGTCTCGGGTGGCCGCGTCGCTGTTTCATATGCAGCGGCGGCATCGGTGCCAGCCCCTGCGACTGTGGCGAAAGCCGGGCGACCGGCTAAAGCCGCAAAAAAAGCGAATGCAACGAAAGCCGGGCAACAGGCTAAGACCGCGACAAGGGCAACAACGGATTTCCCTCCACTCCCTTCTCCGGCAACTAAACGAACGAGCGCGCCTCCCGTTTCTTCTGGTGCTGGTCCTGTGCCTGGCCCCTCCACGCCTGCCCCCCTGACGTGTGCCGCCTCCAACAAACGGGTGGCAGAAAGTCGAGGGAGGTAAAAAGTCCCGAAAGCGAAACAAGAAGGCAGCCTCTACACCGCAGTCACCAACGGTGGCAGTGACAACAACGAAGAAGCCGCGAAAACTACAGCCGCCTAAGACAGCGGCTGTGGTGATTACTGTGTCGCCGGAGGCGACAGACGGCGGGCTGTCATACGCGGCCGTTTTCAAGAAGGCCCGGGACAGCCTCGCCGGAGAGTTCGGGGCTGTAGGTGTGAGGATGCGCCTTGCCCAGACGGGGGCTCGGGTTCTGGAGTTCCCCGGGGCTGAAGGCGCGAAGACGGCGGACACCTTTGCCGAGAAGATGCGGTGAGATTTTTGCAGCCACGGATGGTGTGAAGATCGCCAGGCCCATCAAGTGCGCGGAGCTGCGCATTTCGGGCCTGGACGATTCCGTCACGGTCGAGGATGTCCGCGTTGCAATTCGGGAGAAGACACTATGCAGCGCGGACAACATTAGGATCGGCACCATCCGCCCCGGTCCAGGGGGCCTTGGCGCGGTGTGGGCTAGTTGTCCCGTGGCGTCGGCCAAGACCTTGAGCGACGCCGGAAGAATCCTCATCGGTTTCGTGAACGCCAGAGTCACACTCCTGGCGGCGAGACCGATGAGGTGTTTCAAATGCCTATCGTCGGGGCACACCCGCGTCAAGTGCAGCAGTTGCTTTGACTGCAGCGGACTATGTTTCCGCTGCGGTCAACCGGGGCACAAGGCGGCGGAATGTTCTGCCGCCCCTCACTGCCCAGCGTGTGCGGCGGGAAATCTTCCCGCCAATCATCAGATGGGGCAGGGTGGCTGCAAGCCGCCCCGCACTTCTCGACAAACTTCGGGGGTTAGCCAATCGACCCAGGCTGCCTCCGATGTCAATCCTGCGTCGTCATCGTCGCCCATGGAGGAGGTTGTAGAGACAGTCCAGTAATGGGACCAAGTCTCCAACCTCCTAGTCCAGACGAACCTGAACCACTCTGCCGGTGCGCAGGATCTTTTCCTGCAAACCATGGCGGAGTGGTCAATAGGTGTGGCCGTAGCCGCGGAGCCCTATTACGTTCCTCCCCGCCCAAATTGGCTGGGTGACCGGGACGGCTCCGTGGCAGTCGTCAGCTCCACGGCGGCTCATTCCTCGCCCTTGTCGCTAAGAGACAAGGGTACTGGATATGTTGCTGCCGAGTGGGGGGGGATAACCATATATGGTGTCTACTTCTCCCCCAATCGGAGTCTGAGGGACTTCGAGGTTTTTCTCAACAACCTAGAGACCTCGATGCGGCGACTAGCGTCTGGGCACGTCCTAGTCTTGGGGGACTTCAACGCCAAGTCCGTTGCGTGGGGTTCCCCCAGGACGGACGCACGGGGCGATGCCGTGGAGGAGTGGGCGGCATCAGTGGGCCTCTGTCTTCTAAACAGAGGCTCCACCAACACGTGCGTGCGACAGCAGGGGGGGTCGATAGTGGACCTTTCGTTCGCTACCCCTGCTCTCGCCGCACGAGTAAGGAACTGGCGTGTCCTGGAAGAGGTTGAGACGCTCTCAGATCATCTATATATCCGATTTGAGCTCTCCCGGACCCAGGACCCCAGAAGGGGTCACGGGGCGCGGCGTTCTTCCCGCTTTCCGCGGTGGGCTGTGTCAAAGCTAGACAGGGATCTACTGGAGGAGGCAGCCATCGTTTACTCTTGGCTGTCTCCACAGCCTCCGACCGAGGAGGTAGACATGGGGGCAGGCCGCTTTCGCGATGCGATTACGCAGATTTGCGATGCGGCCATGCCCCGCGTTCGAGGTCGTCGGCCTCCAAGGAAGGAGGTCTACTGGTGGTCCCAGGAGTTGGCGGACCTCCGTGCGGCCTGTACCCGTGCCCGGAGGTCCTACACTCACAGCCGGCGGCGTCGCCGCGGAGAGGGGGAAGAGGACCAGCTTCATGAGGAATACCGAGAGGCACGGAACACTCTGAAGCTGGCCATTAGCCGCGTCAAAGAAGAAAAAAGAAAGGAGATGCTGGAGGGTCTCGATCGTGACCCCTGGGGTCGCCCATATCGCGCGGCGCAACAAAAGCTCCGCGCGTCGGGCCCCCCCCTTACGGAGACTCTCCAGCCCAGCTTCCTGCAGGAAGTGGTTGAGGGCCTTTTCCCGCAACGGGTGGAACACGTACCCCCGTCGATGGCCCCTTTGGCCGGAGACGACGGGGAGGACGAGGAGGATGGTGTTCCGCCCGTCCCGGAGGTGGAGGTAGGGGCGGCTGTTCTACGGATCCGTTCCAAGAACACCGCCCCCGGGCCAGACGGGATCCCTGCCCGAGTGTTGGCCCTTGCCCTTGACCACATGTCCGACCGCCTCAGGGAAGTGTTCGACGCTAGCTTGGCATCCGGGCGCTTCCCTGATTGCTGGAAGAGCGGGAAGCTGGTTCTTTTAAGGAAGCCGGGACGGCCTACCGACTCGGTCGCGGCCTACAGGCCCATCGTGTTGCTGGACGAGGCGGGTAAACTGTTTGAGAGGGTTCTCTCTGCCCGCATCGTCCGGCACCTTGGCGAGGTCGGCCCCGATCTGTCGGACGCCCAATTCGGTTTTCGAGCAGGGCGTTCGACGGTCGGTGCTGTGTTGCGCCTGAGGGCCGTGACCGAAGAGGTAGTGAGCTGTGGCGGCGTGCTGTTGGCGGTGTCGTTGGACATCGCCAACGCGTTCAATAGTCTGCCATTCAGCTGCATCAGGGAAGCACTCCACTATCACGGAGTGCCAGGGTACCTGAGGCGGCTAGTGGCAGAATATTTAGAGGAGCGTACCGTCATGTACGAGGACCGAGATGGAGTTTTGAGTCGTCGGCCCATGTCGTGCGGTGTTCCGCAGGGGTCTGTCCTTGGACCACTCCTGTGGAACATAGGGTACGACTGGGCCCTCCGAGGCGACTTCCCCCCCGGGCTGGGCGTAATCTGTTACGCCGACGACTCTCTTGTCACAGCCCGGGGGGTGAACTTTCAAGAGGCGGCGCGTTTGGCCACCAGGGGAGTCTCCCTGGTGGTCGGGCGCATCGAGGCGCTGGGCTTGCGGGTGGCCCTGGATAAGACGGAGGCCCTTTTATTCCATGGGCCCCGTCGTGGTCCACCCCCTGGCGCCTCTATAGTGGTCAACTCGGTCCTCGTACCGGTTCAGGCCCACATAAGATATCTGGGCCTGATCCTCGACGGTAGGTGGCTCTTCGACGAGCACTTCCGACAGCTTGCTCCGAAGCTGGTCGGCGCTGCGTCGGCCCTTGGGCGACTCTTGCCCAATTTGGGCGGACCCAGTGTCGCTACAAGACGGCTATACACGGGGGTTGTCCGGTCAATGGCACTGTACGGTGCACCGGTGTGGGCGGGAGCTCTGACCGCCCAGAATAGGGCGCGCCTCTGGCGCCCTCAGAGGGTTATGGCGGTTAGAGCCATACGCGGATACCGCACCGTGTCGACGGAAGCGGCGTGCGCGTTGGCCGGGACACCACCGTGGGATTTGGAGGCGGAAGTGCTCGCCGAAGTATATCGGCGAACGGCTGAGTTCCGGGCGGGAAGCGGCAGTCGGCCCCCGCCCGAAGAGGTACGCGAATGGCGAGAGGCCGCTCGCCGAGCCACCATGGCTCGTTGGTCGTCCCGGCTGGAGGCTCCACGTGCTGGCTTTGCCGCCGTGGAGGCGCTCCAGCCGGTCATCGTCGAGTGGGCAGGGCGGCAGCACGGGACCCTTTCCTTCCGACTGACGCAGGTCCTTTCCGGGCACGGCTGCTTCGGGAAGTACCTGCACTCGGTCGCTAGGAGGGAACTGAGTCCCGCCTGTCACCACTGCGACTGCAGTGAGGACTCGGCTCAACACACGCTGGCGGTTTGCTCCGCCTGGGCGACGCAGCGTCGGGCCCTCACTGCAGTCATCGGAGGGGATCTCTCGCTACCGGCCGTCATACGCTCCATGGCCGGTAGCGACAGGAATTTTACCGCGGTCGCGACCTTCTGTGAGGACGTCATCTCGCAGAAGGCGGCGGCGGAAAGGGTCCGGGAGGACGATCTCCACTCGGACCTAATTCGCCGCCGGCGAACTGGTCGGCGGAGGCGCGCTTACCAGCGCCTCATGCCGCCCTGAGTGTGGCCGCGGGTGGAAGGGACGGGTTTACCCCTCCACCCGCTATAGTGGCCCCCGCGAGGAGGCGGCGTCCGCGTGTGCCTGGACGTCGCCTAATTGAGAGGTTTTTTTTTACCCGAAGGTGGTGCCCGCGCTTTGCGGGCAGGCCCTAGGAGGGTTCCGGATGTCTTAATAAAAGCTGTTCCCGGATCCCTCCTACTTAAGGCGCAGTACGGCACACCGTGTGGTTTTAGTCGGTTCGATTCCGACACACCGCCCCGCCGAAAACCCCGGTGGGGTGACGGCCCGAGGGGGTTTCCACACGTACAAAAAAAAAAAAAAAAAAAAAAGGCTATCAATGGTTCCGGATGTTTTAATAAAAGCTGTTCCCGGATCTCTCCTATTTTAAGCGCAGTACGGCACACTGTGTGGTTTTGATCGGTTCGATTCTGACTAGAGATGCGCCGAATAGTGGTTTCACCGAATAACCGAATACCGAATATTATTCGGTGTAACTTTTACCGAACCGGATATTCGGCCGAATTATTCGGTTTACCATTACATTGTTTTGCCGCGTATAAATGTTGATTTAAAGTTTAAAAATAAATATTGTTTTCAGGTTTAAATTAAATGTTGATTTAAGGTTTAAAATAAATGTTGAATATACCAACTATAGGTTAAGAAATAAATATATTTTCTTTGACTTATAATATAACATAAATCTTACATAAGAAGCCTTGTCTTTTAGTCCTACACCTTGGCTACATGAGCCAAGAAAATAGAAATACTTAAACCGAATATATTCGGCAAGAAAACCGAATAATTCGGCTGAATACAAATAGGGGAAAAGATGCCGAATACGCCGAATACCGAATACCAAACGAATATTCGGCGCATCTCTAATTCTGACACACCGCCCCACCGAATACCCAGGTTAGGTGACGGCCCAAGGGGGTTTCCACACGCACAAAAGAAAAGGTTATCAATGGCTCCGGATGTCTTAATAAAAGCTGTTCCCGGATCCCTCCTATTTTAGGCGTAGTACGGCACACCGTGTTTTTTTAGTCGGTTCGATTCCAACACACCGCCCCACCGAATACCCCGGTGGGGTGACGGCCCGCGGGGGTTTCTACACGCACAAAAAAAAAAGGCAAGGCAAAACAGTTAAGAACCATATTCTACTATGTTTGTCAACAGATTTTCTTTTTTTGTTTAGTAGCCTAGTTTAGTAACCCGCCCCGGCTTCGCACGGGTAGCAGAGACATCTTCAACAATCATCAACATATTTCAATCAATTTTCACAAAATCTTAATAAATTACACCTAAACCTTCCTCATGAGTCACTCTGTCTATTAGTGAAAACCGCATGAAAATCCGTTTAGTAATTTTTCAGTTTATCGTGAACAGACAGAGAGACAGACAACGGCAGGGGACTTTGTTTTATAATATGTAGTGATTCACGAATTTTAGTGATGTCAATAAAAAATAAAAGTGGTTCACATGGTTTTCTTTTTAATTATGTGAAAACGGCTAGAAAACGCTACACGTGTAGAATGCATATAATGTTGACCTGCCATGGTACGGGAAGTCTACACAATGACAGGTCAAGTTATATGGGTCTATGAAATAAAACGAAACATTCAAACCTTAATGAATTATGGTCACATTCATTCGAAAACCAGGCGATCGCTAGAAATATTAAATATAGATAACAAACCTTAATATACCGTTTTTTAATGTGCTCTACAGAGCACTACGGTTCTTTATTCATTAGTTGGTTCTCAAGCAACAATAGAAATATATAAATTGTATCAAAATATGATGTGTGTAGTGTTAAACAAAAAAAAATAATTTAGTTATTTCAAATTTTTTATTCAAAAATCATTAGTGTTATTGTGTATACTTTTGACAAGTGATGAATTGTTTTATGATTATAATTTCGGAATGTTTTAAAGGTTATTGAAGAAAAATTTAAAAAGAAAATCCTCTAACACGAAGGCAGCTGTCTGTGTCAGTCTTCCTGTAGGATCGTATCTCGTAGCAATGTCCAAAGCTGTTTTCGGGTTTAAAGCTTTGTCTGATGAAGATGATCAACCGTTTTTTTTTATGAATGAAGGGATCTAATGTTAGATTAGTTTTTTTGTGTATGCACACATTAACATGTTTTATTATTTTCTGTAGTTCCCACTTCAACAAACATGTAATTTTTACGATAGAATGATTAACAAAGACAACGTAAAGGACTAATGGTTGGTTACTTAACCGAGAGCAATCTAATATGTTATAAAAACAGTTCGATATTGATTGTCATGTGAATGTGACGAAAAACACAGCCGCTGTGCGAATAAGTGTGTGGTGAACAAACAGACGTAATTGCGGCTGTGCTAAATTGGATATCATAATAATGATATATGTATGTATAACTTTGTCTATTAGACCATAGTGACAGATAAAAGAAACTTAGATGACAAATGGTTTTATAGACTGTTAATGTGCTAAGAGTGATTGCGCCTGTAATAAATGTTAAGAACTTAAATCCTCAGCAGATATAAAAACCAGACAAGTGGAAATCTGATTCGCGCACCGAGGTTTCCGCAAGCAAACAACTCGTGTGTAGCAAGGTAGTCAGTCTATTTCGGGAATCGATTTTCGAAGATTTTTGCCGGGTTTTCCCGAAAGACTAAACTTAAATATGCAGTTTTAAAAATACTCTCCTATACATCGATATACGACAAAAGTAAGCAGTGAACTGAGGAATGATGATGAGGAGAACTGAAGAAGAAAACATATTGCGCCGATCCCAAATAAATTTGGGAAAAAGGCAAGAATACAATGATCGTCGATATTGGATAAAGTTAACTTTCCAACCGCAAAATATAAGGTTGTAATTACGTTTTTTTTTAAATGATATAACAACAACCTTTCGGATTTTTTCCTTTCCTTGTGCTGAGACCTCGCTTCTTGCTGAAGTTTTATGATTCTAGGTCAATGGGAAGTACCCTATAGGTTTTGATTTACCTGCCAACAAAAGTTACTTTTTGAATTCTACGAGATGGGTGAATAGAACGATTTACTCGTAATATGTTATTATTAATGTGCTACACCTTAACTACAATAAAGACTAAATAATATAATAACTTGAGACACCTCACACACAGCCATTTGATCCCATACTAGACAGAGCCTTTACTATGGTATTCAGACTACTGATAAACATACTTATACATCACTAAATACATACATATTATAGAGAAATTACACCCAGACACAGAACAAAATAATGATCGTGCTCAGCACATAATTATTTCAAACTGACGACCTATGGTTTAGCTGTCAGGATCATTCACCACTAGATCAACGAGCCCGTAATTAAATAAATGAAAGTTTGCTATTCAAAACTAGTTCGAGTATGTTCGTCATTTGAGTAACAAATACGAGAGTCTATAACCAAAATAATTATAGTTACAGATGAGAACATTATTAGGAGACAAGGTTTCTCTATCCCTATTAATTTCAAGCAAGAACACTATCCGTCTCATTTTTCGTATAACTTCAATTGAATGTCGAGAAACATCCTTACAATACATATTAGGTACGACCGCTTGTAATTACCGATTCCCTATAAGTGAAAATTGAGGTCAACTATTTTCTTTTTCGTTATATTGGGTGTATCTGACAATGCGACACTTGCTTAAATCACTGATAGGGCATAACTCTAGCATGAACTTAGGATAAGAGTTTTTGGAAAAAAAAAGCTGTCCTACATAAGTTAGTTTTTATGTGTTTTCTCAATAACGGAGTGAAAATATGTTGTATTTAAAACCTTTACATTTACACATTACACCTGATTTTATGAGAACCAATGGTGATAATGGAAACCTGAACCCACAAGGACCTTGAAGTTCAAACGGTCATAACTTTTAACGGACAGTTTTTTCCAAAAAATCTTATTTTAACTGCATGCTAAAGTTATGTGCGTTCAGTGATTTACGCAAATGTCGTGTAGTCAGATAGATACACTCTGCATTTTCATAAACCGGTACAACCGATGACACTGGCTGCGTAATATGTAGGTTAATATAAAGTAAATTAAATGTCGCGTTCCCGACACTGCGACAGGTGTCTACACTCTAGAATATAGATATTGCATTCTACACGAGCGCTGTAAAATACCAATACCTACGGAGCGGATCAGATTATCATATACATTAACTTTATTGAAAATATTTCCTCCTGTATCATATAATATGTAGGTATATTATCCTGAAAATGTTGCATAACTTAGAGGATTATCAACGCTGGATTTATCATCTGAAGATTTTATTTCAAAACTAGTTGCGCCCTGCGGCTTTACCCGCGTAAATCCCGGTACCGTGGGAATATCGGGGTAAAAAATCACCTAAGTATTACAGGTCTCTAGCTATCTACAGACCAAGTTTCGTCGGAAACAGTTCAGTAGTTTTTGGGTGAAAGAGTGACAAACATCCATTCATCCTCACAAACTTTCACGTTTATAATATTAGTAGGATGTGTACTAAAGTTTTGCAATTGGTTAAGTACATATAGTACACAGTCATAAAAGGAGCTTTCAAACTTTTTTTTTTGTTCGTGTGGAAACTCTCTCCGGCCGTCACCCCACCGGGGTGTTCGGTGAGGCGGTGTGTCGATGTGCTTTCAAACCTAAAACAACGCCAACCTGCAACTCGACAGACCATTTAATTCAATCTGAGTCTGGTCAATCAAATAATGTATAAACATTATTTATTTATTAAATGTAGGGAAGACTTCCAGCTATAAAAAATAGAAAAAAATGGAGAAATTGATTTAGTTACCAGTGAGCCAATAACAAGTCCTTACTTATAGTATTTGGGTAATTAATATTGTAATGTCAACGGGCATTAACGCGAACACTTATTTAAAAGGTATTATTTGATTTAATTCCCGTTAACATAATGATATGTCATGGATCCCGAATGTTTAAAAGTTAGTATAAACTCACAAAACACATCACGCATTTACGCTCAGGATCTAAAATATATTTTAATTAATTAATCTAACACAATACATCACATACATAAAACAAATACTTTGCAAGGAAACATAACATCAATTTGCAAGTTTGAAAAATGTTAGACTACCTCTATCATCATCATGAATACTCAATACAAATAAATAAAACTGAAGTGTCTGTTTGTAGTGTCAAAATAATAGTTTTTCTTTACGCTCATTCAGTTATTTGCACGATACCTATGCCTAAAATAGTTTTTAAAACTTTTGTCTGTCTGTTTGTTCCGGCTAATCTCCGGAACGGGTGGACCGATTTCCACGGGACTATATGTAAACGCGAGCGAAGTCATGCGGGAACTGCTAGTCTATATATGTATATATATATATATCTCTGGGACCCCCCCCCCCCTTGGTGTGGTGGTACCGTATTCACAATAAAAAAAAAAGTTGCTAATATTGTAAAAACCTTTAATAATCATATTTGAAGAATCCCATAGCGTAGTAATTCATTACAAACTCTGTCGTAGAGATGAAGGCCATTGCAGATTTCTACTTGAAATGGACCCGATTGGTCCATATCTTGAGTTGTTAGAGAACAAGAAAAGTTACGATCGATTTTGGACACAAAAACAGAAACTGCGTAATTCTGCTATAAGCATTTAAGTTGAGATGATGGAGTAATAAAAAACATATAAACAGACTTCCGGCTTCATAACTGACATTATTTACGACGGATGCATGAAATAATTCGGCTCGTTAAACCAAGTGAACCATACGTGGATATGAAGAGGTTTTTGTCGAGTTTTACGAGTTGAACTTATAACTAGATCGCGAAATGTGAGAAAGAGGCCATAACTCATTTTTTAACGAGCAATGGAATCTGCTGAATTTTAATTTTTATCACTTTCGTCAATTTACGTCACACACAACTATTTTCATCCAAAGGTTTGGGCGGGCAAATTTAAAGCCGAATTTAACGAAGCTACGGAGGACGCAATGTACGCCCAGCCTCTGTATCACATTTTTTTATAGGATAGGGGGCAAACGAACAGACGGATCACCTGATGGTAAGTAACTACCGAGGGAAGGGTTAGGGCCTCCGGTAACATTACTCACTCGGTAAAATACAACGAAGCAATGCTTGACTGCAGGTTTTCTGTGAGGCCGTGGTATCACTCCGGTCGAGCCGGCCCATTCGTGCAGCATGGCTCTCCCACTAGAGAACACATGAATAATTGTTATACCTAGGAATCGAATGCACAACACTCGGTGGCAGTAGATCAGGGAAGTACTCTTGTATTTTTAAATAGATATTCAGAGATGTCCATGCTATGCACAACTGATGTTGTGGTAAAATATGATCAAATATTATATTAAAATACATGTTAATATTCAATATTAAAAAAGAGACTATTCTCAGAACATGAGACATAAAGACGTAGCTATCTAACTTGTGTATTCTTTCAGTCCATATGTTTTTTTAAACTTAACTTAACTTAACTGTAAATAAAGAACAATATATAGCCTGAAAATAAAAAAAAAACCTCGTAAAGGGGTGCCTCAATTGCGTTTTTAATGCACACAAGTATAGTCATACATATGATGCCATAGACAGTCACAGACCCGATCATACACAGATGCCCAACTTAAACTTAGAACACCCCTCCATTTGCGTCAGGTATTAAAAATAAACTTGGATGGTACACATAACCTTATGAATGAATACTATGGTGAATCCATGGAAATCCAGACAAGAACATTTTTGAAATGTACTTATTCAAGAAACCTTTATCTATACTTCAAAACTAACGAACAAAATCTTAAACTCTGAGATACGAAGGAAAACCAAAGTTACGGACATACTAAAGCGTATAGATCATTTGAAATGGGGTTGGACAGGACATATGCTTCGATACAAAAGAAACAAATGGAGCAAACAAGTCACCTTATGGTATCCAAGAGACGGGACTAGAAAACAAGACGGTCCAAAAACAAGATGGGTTGATGATGATGATATCCGCTTAACCTTGGGGCCTTACTGGACTAGAGTTGCTGAGGACAGAGCAAAATAGAGAAAGTAGGAGAAAGCCTATGCCAAAAGACACACTGAACCGAGAGACATCGTATAGTTATTGTTAAACATTTCTATCAAACATTGTACCCAAATTTCGCGATTAAATGGCTATAATATTATTATCTATACTTAATATTATAAAGCTGAAGAGTTTGTTTGTTTGGTTGAACGGGCTAATCTTAGGAACTACTATTTTGAATTAGAAAATTCTCTTAGTGTAAGGTAGCCTACTTATCGAGGAAGGCTATCGATTATATAACATCACGTCGTGACCATAAACGCAGGTAAAACTGCGGGGACGGCTATTTTGTTACAAACATAACACAAATATATAATATGCCAGAATATTTTCATATATTTTTTATTTCTACAATGCACTAAGGGTTGGAGTCCAAACACATCAAAATCATTATCACTGCCATTACTTGATGAACCACTTTCACCGTCACCAACATTAATAATATATTTTACGATAAACGTTTCAATCATAGACCCTCTACTTTGTTATTTTCTTGCATTTTGTCATGTGCTCGCAACAGCTGTTCCATATTTCTATGAAACAAGAATAGACAAACACACAAATTCAAATATAGACGATTCTTATACTTTGACAGCAATCCACAATAAATAATAATGACATGTTAATGACGTTTTAAAGTTACTCTTGCCCTTAAAAGAAATTGTTTTATTGGTTTTCCGCAATATGACGAGGTTTTTTATTTTCCTGATCAGGCTATAAATACTCGGAATAAAAGTGGTGTCACTCGAGGGTTGCCAAAAGTATCCATCCTCCTTGGAACTCTGCCAGCAGCTTAAATAGGTGGTTTTTTCGAAAAGGTTTTCATTGATAACGAGTTTAATATATCATTGGTAGCAAATTCAAAGGTTTAAACCATCATTGGGTAGGTGTGTTACGGATTTGCTTCACTGTCAGCGCAAGAGCATTGACTAGAATGAAGGGTCTATTAATTTATCATTGTTTGAGTGTATTACGAATTTTAAATGGTTTTCTATGGTGACATAACTGCAAGAAAGTTCAATTCTAAATCATTTGAGTGTATTAAAAAACCGTTTTTTAGTATCTTAAGAAAAAATCAAGCGTGGCAAGCCCAGAAGACCATCTCTCCTTTCTGGTCGTGCCGCTGCCGGCTTGGATGTTCATATCAAGATTTCTTGCTCCGGATTTCTGCATAATAAAGACTAACCCGAGAATAGAAAACGATCCTCGTTTTATTTTTGTGTTAAAAAGATTTTATGGAATAAATAAGTCTAAATTTTAGGAACTAATCGCAGATTAAACAGCTGACTCACTTAGCATTATAGGATTCAGGAAGGAGGAAGGACATTCTGTCAACATGTTCTATAACATTAATACTTTAAATTGTATTTTATTCAACTTAACACATCATCCATTATCCTATAATACGTTTCCACTGCTTTTACGGTCACTGCTATGCTGATGTAACATCACGCTATGACCCCTAGTAGTGGAGCAGTGACCATAAACACGGTTGAAACTGCGAACAACGTCTAGTATAACATAAAGTTCTTCGAATAGTTTACTTAGTAATCAGGTATTTTTTTTTAAATATTCGATCACATATCGAATAAAAAAAAGTGGGTGTCTACTTATGTACGCACGTTAGAAGTTATACTTTTATCTAGTTAAATAAAGTTTATTTAAATATCATAATAAATAATACAGACCGTCAACTAACCTCAAATTCTACAAACGCACTCAAAGTAATATGTAAAAACCATTTTTATCACTATCGTGAAGTTGGTAACTTTTTTGAAAAACTAAAATGTTGACTAGCTAACTTCAGGGTGTCGGTTTTTCGTGACGGTGTGCGCGAGCATTGTAAAAATGTACTCTCATCATTTTTCCATAACGCACCAATAGAAGTATAACTTCAATAATTCTTAACAATGGGTTCTAAAGTCTTACAATCTCATGTCAACGAGTAACATATAGCATGACAACTTGCTTTGTAGTGTTTTATACCAGCCAGGTTTGAGTTATTTCTACAACATTGTGCTCCACATTATTTTCTGAAGGAGCATTTGGTAATCGCATTGCACTCCATTACACATTTACTTTTATTGATCAATAAGGTGATGTTTGCAACATCTACAATACATGGTTTTTATAGGTAGCTGAAATTTAAATGTACTGTAGACTTTGGCGTATTCATTTTGAAATATACTTGGGTGTCGTGTACATATTATATAACAACAAATTAACGACATTCGGATTTTTCCGTTACTTGTGCTGCCAGACCATGCTTCTTTATTTAATGCTTCTAGGTCAATGGGAAGTACCCTATAGGTTTTGATTTACCTGCAAAATTTTCCATTTTGTTAAAATCTAAGGCTTAATGGCCGTAACTTTTGAATGCATTGACTTAGAAACTTGATTTTTATACAGCTCCAAGGAACCGCTAACATCAGGATTTGATGTTAATTTCAAATTGATGCATTTACGGGTTCCTGAGGAAAAGGGTCTTGACTTGACAGACTCACAGACAGACAGATATAATAACAAATTAACGACTTTCGGATTTTTTTCTTTACTTGTGTTGTGAGAACTTGCTTCTTACAAAATTTCATGATTCTAGGTCAATGGGAAGTACCCTATAGGGTTTGATTTACCTGCGAAATGTTCAAATTTGGTAATTTCAACTTGGTGCGTCCACGGGTTCCTGAGAAAAAGGTCTTGACAGACAAACAGACAGACAACAAAGTGAATAAAGGTTCCTTTTTTCCTTTTGAGGAACGGAACCCTAAACTTTTTTTTTGTGATTACCAACTTATATTTTGCGGTTAGAAAGCTGACTTTATCGTAAACCGATGTATGGGAGAGTATTTTTAGAACTACAAAGTTAAGTTTTTGTCTTTCAGAAAAGACGGGCAAAAATCTTCGAGAATTGATTCCCAAGATGGACGTACTATCTACATACAAGTTTGTTTACTTTCGAAACCCTTTTTATCTGTCTGTCTGGTTGTAACTTGGCCGCGCATCATGCCGAAACTACAGCATGGATTCAAATGAAACTTGGCATGATTTGAGTTCATACTACGAGGCAGGACACTGGATACTTTTTATTCCGAAATTCATCACCGTTTTCTTGAGAGATGGAGTTGAAAGTCAAAGTGTGTATAGTTGTAATTCATTGCCACGTACTTCGATTTCATTCCTACATTACAGATAGTGCCGTAATCTACTTTCTTCTATATTTAGTTTTTCTGTTTGGTTGTGCACGTATATACTTGAATGAATTATAACTTACTTAATATAGACATATTACATAACTCCTATAGTTAAATATTTGGTGTTGGGATGAATACTATTTATCATAATTTAATAGAAAATACTAAAATCTACATATACATATTCATGTGTTTGGAGTTTGCCCGTTTATTTGTGAACGCAACACGTAAAAGTTACAAAATAAACGTGGAAATATTTTCTGCAAAAATATTGTACGTAGATTACTCTATCAATAGAAATAAAAATATATTATGTTTCAGATAAAAAAACCGGACCAGTGCGAGTCTGACTCGCACACCGAGGATTCTCCAAGCAAATCGCTCCCCCACTCCAAGACATCGCGCCACGCACCACCCCGAGATGCCGCTCCCGTGCCGCACACGCCCTGGGGGCACGCTGCGCGAAGACTCGAGCCTCTTTCGCTCCAGACTACTCTGAAGTTAAGTGTTCTCCACGTACCAGCGCCATAACTAGGTCCAAAGCCTCTCAAGACCTTCACACCCTGAGCCTAACCTTGTTAACCTCTAAATTCTCTTAAATATTGTTTTACAAGTTTAATTATAAACTGTGAAAATGACTTAACGTGTCTAATTCCTCTCCTCACTTAAATGTACTTTCAGAGGACCACGTGCAAAACCACGAGGCAACCCCCTATGTAAAAGCTGGAGCCCAACATGGGGCCCAAACCCACGACCCTGCGATTAAGATTCTCATGCTCTACCGACTGAGCTAGCCTAAATATTCAAATTTGTTAAAGGTTGTCTAAGGCTTAATCTTTTGATTGCGTTGACCTAGAAGCATGATTTTTCTACAGCTTTAAGGGACCACTGATATAAGTATTTGCTGTTAATTTCAACTTGATATATTTTCGGGTTCCTAAGGAAAAGGGTCTTGATAGACAGACAGACAGACAGACGGGCAAGAAAGTGATCCTATAAGGGTTTCTTTTTTCCTTTGAGGAACGGAACCCTAAAAACAAATAATTGCTATGCAGTTACTATTACTTTATTCTAATAGATGTTAGTACATTCAGTTATTAGCGAATATTAACGAATACGCGTTTGCTTTTTTTCTTGAATAAAACAATGTTAAATATTCCTTTATTTTTATTTGTTACAAAAAAAAAGAAATAAAAGTATTAAATTTAATACTTTCTGAGAGTGCACATAACCTACAAAGTGTTGTGTATATGTGTTGTCTATAGGTAGGTTTGTGGCATTTTTATGAACAGCGGTATCAAGATTCTCCGCGAAATAATAACCTTTGCGCACTTATTTCCTTAAGTTGACGTACTAATGTTTTCTCTGTGCGGTTATAAAATTATTTGATTACAAAATTATAAATTTGTTCCATAATGGCACATTTTTAATCATTAAATAGCATAGACTAACGGAAAGCGCGGTTATCTGGTGACCGTTAGCGTCACACTCACACCTAAGTATATACATAGTATTTCGTAAGTAATGGGATAGTGACTTAGCGCTCTCAAGGAAGTATTGAGAGTCGCGAAGCGAGGTTAAAGATTTAAGTTTGATATACGGCCTCACCAATAGCTCGGTGAGGTGAGTTTCCACACGAAAAAAAGGGGTGATTTTCCCACCATCAACTTTAGGTAGGTATGTCGTTATTACATGTAAGCAGTCAAAACAATATTTTTTGTACGCTCCAGGTAGTTTCACCGCCGATTGGTTGGAGGATTTCTACCTTTACCAATTATAAGTGATATATTGTTGTTCTCCGATATAAACGCCAACGAAGTCGCGGGCCCACCTGGTATTAAATATATAACCCACCGCGTTATCCACATAGTATACAACTACAAAATATAAATGTGTACTGACATGAATGAGAAAACTGTAGTATTTAGGTACAATGAAAAAACATATCGGATAAAAATAAGTATAGATAGATAGATAGATGACCTCTTTATTGTATACAAACAAATAGGTTACAATATTTTACTTAAATCTACTTACTAGCTAATGTTATGTACAATTGGCGACCTTATCACAATTTTGCGATCTCTTCCAGGCAACCATTGGATGGATAGAGAAAACATAGGTGAAAAGAGGCGCTGCAGTGTATAATATATTTAAGAAGCCTATGGAAAAAGAAAATAATTATAAATAAGTGCTATTTAGAGATACTTAGCATAATTTTGCATATAAATATTAGGATGATAGGTATATAGACATAGGTACACAGATACACCTACTTACATAAACTCATATATACACATATACATATATATACATACACACATACATACACATGCATATACAATACATAGTTAATAACTATGAAGATCCATAATAGTACCTAGTATGTCACCATTCACGAAGACAAATAGTGTTCTTTCACTAGTTTTTTAAAATTTGTCAACGTTTGTGCACGTCTGATGGCCAGTGGCAATTCATTCCATAGACGGACAGCCTTAATTGTGAAAGATTTGTCCATAAATTTCGTGGTATGTGTCGGCATTTTTAGCCCAAGATTCTCAGACGACCTCAGGAACCTCGAATGCGTGTTGTGCAAAAATTCAAAACGTTGTTTGAGATAGGGAGGAGTGCTAGGATTGAACAGAGTATTGTACAAAAGTGTAAGGATGTGAGTATTCCGGCGGAGGCGTAAAGGTAACCACTTGAGCTTAATCCGATATTCAGAGACATGGTCATATTTGCGTAATCCAAAAATGAACCTGATACAGAAATTTTGAAGTCGCTCAAGTTTATCAAGTTGGTCCTCGGTGAGATCTGGATAGCTGGCATCTGCATAATCAAGGATAGGAAGAAGGAGTGATTCTGCCAGCGCAATTTTAGTGGCAACCCTGCAGATGCAAAAAGTTTCCTATTGACTTCTTGCAGTTGTGGGCACCAGGATAGGTCTTTGTCAATGATTATTCCCAGGTTCTTTACTGTGTCTTGAATGGGAATGAGAGCACCATCGCAGCTAATCTGGGGTTGACTTGACCAATCTATTTTCGATCTCATCCTGGAACTACCAATAACAATAACTTGCGTTTTTGCAGGATTCATTTTTAAGCCATGCTGCTTGCTCCAAACACAGATCTGTTCTAAATTTGTGTTTATAGCACTTATAGCTGTTGATAATTCTTCTGGAGAAGCTTGTGTATAAATCTGCAAATCGTCTGCATAAAGGTGGTAAGAAGAAGAAAGTTTATTCGAGATTGAGTTAATAAAAACTGCGAAGAGCAAAGGAGATAGAACGCCACCCTGTGGTACGCCAGCAGGTGTAGTGCACCATGTAGAGAAGGTGTCTTCAATACGGATGCGCTGTCGTCGACCAAACAGGTAGTTACGAAACCAGTCAATCACCGTTGGAGATATGTTAAGAGAGGACATTGTCCCAAGCAAGAGATCGAAATCAACGGTGTTAAAGGCATTACTAAAATCAAGTAAAGCTAACACCGTCAATTTGCCATTTTCCATTCCCGACCTTTTATCATCCGTAACATGAGCCAATGCTGTTGTGTTGGTTGTAAGCCAGGCGTTCAAGAGCTTTGGAGAGGAAGGGTAAGATGGATATGGGGCGATATTCAGAAAAGCTAGTGGGGTTACATTGCTTTGGTAAAGGAATAACTTGCGCTTCCTTCCATGCCACGGGAAAGTTCCCACTTGATATGGGAAAATTAAAGATGTGAGTAAGAACAGGAATAATTTCATCCAGAACTGGCAGGATCATGTCACGGCTAACATTATCACTACCGATTGCGCGGGAGTTAATAGACATTATACTCTTCTTAACATCACAATCGGTAAATTGGCTAAAGACGAAAGCTGAATAGTCAGGAGCTGGAAGAGAGGAAAGATATTTTAAAGTGTTTGCTTTTATAGTTCTATCAAAGTTGGACGAAGACGAGAATTGCTTATTCAGCAGATCGAAATTTAGGTCTTTAGGGATTGTATCTTGTCGAGATTTTCCAACTCCTAGTGATCTAAGAAACTTCCATACTTTGGCTGGGTCACCATTTTCTACAGAGGAGTGAATATGTTGGCGTTGTGCATTCCTACACACCTTATTGCAGTGATTTCGTAATGTGATATATTTCTCCCAGTTGTCCGTGGTTGGGCGTCGTTTAAATTTGGCCTTGGCTGCTGCTTTTTTAGTAAGTAGCATTTTAATGTCTGGAGTAAGCCAAGGTGATGGAAGGTGTTTTACTTTTATTTTGCGGATTGGAGCGTGTATGTCATATAGCTTAGTCAAGATTTCTGTAAAGATTCTGATTTTGGTGTCAATACAATCCGAATTATGTAGAGGACCCCAATCTATGTTGTCAGCGTCCCTGCGAAGGCCAACCAAATTCATGCCACGAAAATTGCGCTGCAGAAGGATTTTTGATTTTGGTTTTAGTGGTCGAATTTTATAAGATAAAAATATGAGATCGTGGTAGGAGAAGGAATCAGCTGAATATTGGCCATGTTTTTCAATGTTTTAAGTATATTTATTTTTTCTAATAATTCACTTCTAAATTTATCAGCAAATAAAGTAAATAAATATAAGTTGACTGAGTGTTGCTAATACCTATAGGTACCGCTCACTAAAAGTCATCACACACTATAGCTCGTCACACACTATACCGTCACGGTAACGGCATGGCTCCACCCCAGCAATTAAGTTGTCATTCAAATCTGAGCTTTAAAACGTGGTCTGTAAAAGGAAAAAGCCAACGGCGGGCAGTAAGTAAATCAAAAATCTTTTGGTAAATCAAATAAAAATAAAATATGTGAGAATTCCATAATCCCAATGGTTGAAACTCAAAGTATTATTTTCTGTTTAAATGAAATTAACTATTGGTGGTACACTATCAATTAACTTAAATGTGACGTAGGTAAATTGGAGACAACTGTTCGGTTCCATAATCGGTATAATAATGTTATAAATTAATGTGTGCAGTTACATATATTATAAGGTAAGGCGAGCCGCTCACTACATAGAAGACGCTGTACAAACCCATTGATTTTGAAGTGTCATACACACATGTTAGGTAGACGGATAGCTAGAGAAAATTGATAATTAGTACACGGAATCGTAAATCAAAGCTTCTTACAATAAAACTAAATTTCTAATATAAGTTTGTAACATAACAGACATGATTATTTTGTGTCGGCAGTCGATATTCAAGTACTTATCTCTGTTATCTTTATACATATTTTTTATCGAAAGGACCTCACTGTTTTGAAGTGAGCAAAATTAAAGGAATATTTTATAACGTAAAACACACTGACTCAATACGTGATATATGAAACGTGTTCGTAAGCTTTCGCGGCTCACCTTGCCACTTTAGGTTATCTAGACTAATCCACACTTGAGTCTCATTTACATATTATGAGGCATAATACATATTGCGAGAGTACAAATATGTCTCGACTTCCATCTGCTTAAAATTCAGCTTAATAAAAGCAAGATATGAACTGGAATCCTGAGACACGCCTCGCTTAACTTCCGAGTAATTTGATGAGTTTATTGCTACGAAGTAGATGCTGTAATGATATTTGCTTTGCGGTACTGTTATCTGATTTAATATTATTAGTTTTAAGTTGTCATCTTGTTAACGATATTAGTAATACCATATTTGTGGTTACAGGGCTCGGACCTCCCGGCAACAGCCAGTTCAAGTTGCAGGTATGCGATCCTTTTTTTTTCTTTTGTAACGAGGTGCAAGATCCTCATGGATGTCCTACGCCCTTGGGGGGGGGGGGAGGGCTGAAGGGGTCTGTCGGACTCTTACAGACTAAAAACCACTCCGGTGTTCCACTGCTTGCCCATGATTGGGGGATCGAGAATCCAATTTTCCTACATTTAATTCCCAAAGTGCCCAGTTGGCGGCAATAGGCTTACCCATATTACGTGAGTGGGACCAAATTATAGTAGGCAAAATGTGGCTGTTTAATACGCACCTGAATACCTGGTAAAAAAGCTGGTAGATTGTTGGGGAGGGTCCTCTCTATGATCTGCTCTAATCAATCGCATCGATTCCTGGACTTACGGGTGGCCTTCTATGAGGCGGAGGCCCGTAGTGTCCTAAAATACTTCGGACCATCTTTATTTATACCTGACACGGGCATTAGGCATAAAACAGACTTGGCCTCTTTTAGGGTCCTGCATTAGCAAAAGTGGCCTCCCTACTATGTAGTTAATTTTCTCTAATATTCCCCTTTGCTGCTGGTCACTATATAAAACCCGTCTCGTCTACCAGCTGCCTCACTTAGGGAGGTATTTATAAGATCCAGTGAAAGCTGTATAAGAAAAAGGCAGTAAAAGAACCTCTGCGATGGTTGCAGCAAAGGGCCGGCCGCGCTATGCCGAATCCTCGCTGCAGTCGTACTGCAGCAGACCGTCAAGTGAATCAATGCCCTCCTCCGGTCCGAATACTGGTACTTACTGAAGCAGCCGTGGCCGGAAAGCCCCTGCGTCATGGGGAAGGAAAGGATCCCGAGCTGCTAAACTGCCCACGACGATGATGACGGGCTGAATTGGTACCACAGCGGCAAAGCCAACACGTGGAGCCTACAGGCTGGAAAACCAAAGAACCATAGGGTCAATTGACATGGTGCGGCAAACACCGGCTTGCCCTAATATGTTATGCTATGCCCTGTAAAGGCGCATGGCATTCATGGACGCGCCAGCTTCCATAATATAGGTTATTTTAAACAAGAATAATAGTAGAGAGTACTCACTACTCACTCTGCGTGATGGAATGACCGCAGCGCTGATAGCCTACAAATTAGGTTGTCAGTGCTGCGGTCATCTCGTATTATAATCCAGAGCTATACATTTTGGGCACACTAGGCTTTTAAGGTTATTTTATCTTCTCTCATTTGCTAGTTTTACATAATATATACTAAGTATATTTATAATGTCGATGTGTCTTAATTTAATGTACGTGCTTTTATATTTTCTTTATTTAAAATTATCAACATTAAATATAAAATATCGATTTATAACATTTTCAATAAAAGGCAAAATAAGTCATGAGCAATATCATATTGTGGGCGTTACATTGACACAAAACATGTTGATTAAAAGTTTCCAGTTTGTAGTTTTTACACAAAATATATTGCAAATTTTACCACATATTATTTGATGACAATGGAGATCGTTTGCATATTTTTTACAAAATCTGGAACAAACTCGGAATAATAATTTGCATCCAAAAGCTCGGAAACTGATTTGCATTTTTCAACGAAAATGCAGTTTCTTTTTATAATGCATCCATCTCGTTTTTCGATTTTACTCATGATTTTTTAAGCTGGTACTTAAAAAATCATGAGTAAAATCTGTCCATTCGATTTATTTGATTTGTAGTCCGCTAAGTGACGCAGTGTGCTTATTTTGTGTTGTGTAAACGTAAGCTGTATTCAGATAGTTAGTGTCCCAATCTTGTGTAATTCTATTGGCAATTCAACTAGCGCCCTAAACTTACTGGTCTTCAAATTGGATAATGTAAACGAGTCTTAAGACATAAGAGTTAATTCATATTTTACTGTTTAACTCTACAAAGTACATCCATATAGGGTGACTGTAGTTTTAAGTATCAACTTTAAAGGTGTGAGCAAGAACAATAATGACATGAAAATTGTGAAACTAATAAAATTTGATACAATTGTAACCAAATTAGTATTAGTAATACAACTAACAACAAATTAATAATATTTTCTTTGTAACCGTCATATCAACTGTCAAATTGCCATTCCATTGTGTGGTAAATTATTTAATTATTCAGTTTTTACAGGAAAACAGTCGCGTGCGAACTAATTTATACCAAAACGTCAAACGTACTCGTATATATCACGCTGTGAGAAAATAGATAACATTTAGAAGTGAATACATGCGTTATATTTCAATACAATGTTGAAAGATTTATTACCTAAACCTTATTCCCGCCTGGCAACCGCCGACATTCCGCTGACAGATTAGGAAAACTAACGTGAGAGGTTTCACATTGAGAGATGAGAGTACATGATTGATATAAAAAACTTTCATTTTAGCTATCTTTATCTGTAAATTATCGAAGGGGTGTCTGAGACATAAGGGATGTGAATTATGTACTTAACCAGTTGTTTTCTATGTTTAAAAAAGTCGAAATATAATGTTCTAAGATCCTAATCTCTATTTTAAATTTTAAGCGGGTGATAGACGGACAAGCTTTTAAATCGCGATTTTAAAGTACGCCTATTGACTCGGCTCAACACCAACACCAAGGAGCTCTATGTTAATTAGGAGTAATATCACTTCGCTTGTCAAAAACAACAAAAGATGTAAAATAAAGGCTAACCAAAAAATAGCATTTTTTAATTTAATAAAGGAATTACATCACGAGAAAGATGACTCTTGGAACTAATTACGTATGCCTGAGCCATTGTATGAAGACCTCTTTAACTTACATTTGCTTAATTTTCCCTTTGCTGTCCAGCGATACTATTCAAAATGTCGATATTTTCGGTAGCACTATCCAAAAAAAAAAAACTATTTTATCAAAGTCTACTATCGACAGGGAATCTATCGCGATCACACAACACTGTTTGTAATATTTTAATTTCTTATTTTTATCATTGCAGTCGTTGTTTTTAATTTACCACAGATATGCATAACTACGAAAATATTCTATGAATCCTGTTATGAAGTCATGTAAATAATTACGAAAATCGATTATTTCCAAGCAGTAAACAGCAAATAAATAGGTAACGCGTCACACGATAAGGCTACCACGTCAGCCGAAAGCTACAAAGACAGAAGAAAGTGTGAAGGAACGGGTGTTGCCCTTCAACACAAAAGGAGGATCTTCCAACTAGGTTAGGTGATTGTGCATGGCGGACCGCGGCCCAACCGTTGATATTAAGAAGTTGTATAATATACTAGCTGCGCCCCGCGGTTTCACCCGCGTAAGTCCCGATCCCTTGGGAATATCGAGATAAAAAGCCTATATGTTAACCCAGGTCTCCAGCTATCTACATACGAAGTTTCATTGCAATCGATTCAGTAGTTTTTGCGTGAAAGAGTAACATACATCCATACATACATCTAAACTCACAAAACTTTCACCTTTGTAATATTAGTAGGATACTAATCAGCGTGACAACTTTCATTGCGTGATGCAGGATTAGTAGTTATTCCTAGTTCGGTGTGTCTTCGTTAGATGACATTGATGTATGTTTTTCGCTGTATGTGGATGTCGCCACAAAGGCAAGAGGCGTTGCCGTTTTGTCATATTTTAGCGTGATTCTATTTTGTGTTATGCTGATATCCGGGGTCATTCGAACGAGTCTTAAGGGTTCTGTATCTAATGATAATAAACGAACGTATCGTTTCAAACATTTTTAGAACTTTTAAACGACACGACACTACGACTATTATAGTCGCAACTGACTCAGATTATTATTAGAGATTTGAGATACACATAAATATATACCATAGACATACTTCTATGAAAAACAAGAAAATGTTTCATAATCACTTCCATCTGGAGCATCCCAGTCAAACAGAATATTTTCCGATTCAGCACACGCCAAAGTTAAAGAATGAAACAGTAAAGATTTATTTCTTCTGTTTGTTCCCGATAAAGAGTCGTATTTACTTTTATGTGCGATTTGCACATGAAAGCTCGTGACTTTGTTGCCTTCCCGGTGGCACCAAGCAACAACGAACGGCAAGGCTGTGAGGCTGTGTTTTATTGCCTGACGTTGTTGCTGAGCGACTTTGCAGATTGTATCATAAAACTGACGGACTGCGACTACGCGGCCTCGATTTAGAGTAATAGGTTAGAGTAATGCATTTACGTATATCGCGTAATAGTGACTCTACGTTTAGTTTTCAGTCAACTTATAGAAAGAAACATTTTATTGACGTTACTGCGAGTATCTATTCTTCTATTGTAATAGTGAAATGTATTTTATTATTTATATTGGGTAAAAAGAGATAATGTACCTACTTCTACTTTAAACCTGCGCATAGTAAAATAAGACCTAAGAGAATGAAAACTTTGATCATACTCTCGACTTTTTTGTGAGCCGGACACATAGGTACAGAATCGTATTGTCAATAAATTGAAATTATATGGCGGTAAGGTTATTAGAATCAAGACCTCATGAATGTCTGATCTTAGCCCATGACGCTTTTTTTTTGTAACGAGGTGGAAGATCCTCATGGATGTCCTCCGACCTTGGGGAGGCCGAAGGGGTCCGTCTCTTTCCGACTAAAAACACCCCGGTGTTCCACTGCTTGCCCATGATCGGGGGAGCGAGAATCGCCATTGCACTCTTCCGTAATAGCCCATGTTGCTTATCTCACTTAACCCAACTATTGACACTGTGGTGCATTGATGGTGATTGATTTAAAAGTAAGTGATTTAATCTACGAATAAATAGTTTGTTCTGTCGATTTCAACGACCTCTGTGGCTTGGTAATAGAACAATCTTCTGCAACGTCAGGGGTCACGGATGAGATTATCGCCCAATGCAAAACTTTATTTGCACGAATATGTCTTTGCATTGTCATAATATGAGTATAAGTTTGCCTGTGGTGTAGAACTCATAGTTGCTTAGTAGTAACTCTGCTTAATTAGTTTAGTTAGTCTAGAAAGTGCTGTGAAAATATATTATTATTATTACTCTTAAGAGAACTAAAACAGACTAAACAATGAGTCTCTCTAAGAACAGGATAATAACATAATGCAACACAAGGTTATAATTTATTTAAACGGCTTTTTCATAAGAAAAAGCCGTTTAAATATTATACTAGTAGACTAATTAATGTCAACACATTAAAAACATTATAACCGTTCGCAATTTGTATTTGTCCATTTGTATATTTCAACTTTTGACATAATTTATTATAGTAATCACCACTTTCTACTTTTGATTTCATATTACAGAGAAATCAACAATACTATTGGTCAATAAAGTCAATTAGATAATATCAAATTGTAGTACATATTTTCTACAAAATTAATAGTGTCTATTTTTTAAGGTAGTGGCGTAATACTGCTCCGGTGCAGATGAATAGGGTAGCCTTATACATAACTACAAAATCGCGGTTCCCAAGCCGAAGATATGTGTAACGACTTAAGAACACTGCGAGCCGTAAACTAAAACTATTACTTTTGTAAAAGAAAACATATTTCAGAAGACATCACACGGTCGAAGGGTTTATTAAGATTTTCATTCGGTCTGTATAAGCGATGAAGATATATCACTTAATTATCATAAATTTAGCAACGTTAGAGATGCATTAAGGCAAAGGTCTCGTTAACTTTGCATCAAATATACTGTCGAAAATGCTGTCAATGTCTTATTTAGGTACTATTTACTATAATTATTGTCAATGAACAATTGTTAATTGTGCTGACACGTGTAAGCTTATAGGGTTAATGTTGCTGTAATTTATTAATAAATTTATCTAAGATATCTTGAAAATTGGATATTAATATATTCAAAGTTGTTTCAAGATGCATGCTTAATTCAACTTGTATACACCTACTGAGCGTACATGGTATACGCTCACTGCCCTTAAATCGAGTTCCTATGTTCGCTCCATCCCATGGTTGCCTATAAGAGATTGCCTCAGTGCGATAAGGCCGCCAATTGTATAAGCCATCCAACATTGCTGTGCTCCTACTTCTTCAAATTATTTTATAATAATAATCGTGTGTGAGAAGTGTGAGGTTATTATTATTATTTTGGTGTACAATAAAGATATATATTATTATTATTATTAAGCTACTGTGCACGTATTTGTGCCTCAGTGTTTATAGTTTTTGTTATGTGTAGAAACTAAAACCATAATATACACCTAGACTAAAAATGAATAAATAACCTGACCTGTGTGTATGTATGTCTGTCCCTATGTTCCCACGTAACTAGATACTAAACGCCTAAACCGATTTTTATTAATGACACGTGTCGTTAGATTTGTCTGTATTGAACGAGTGTCAATGGGTATGAAAAAATATATATTTTTCCCAAATAGTTTTTCTCGCAAATTTATCAAGAAGTGTATCAAAATGAAGGGTTTTAAAAGGTTATTACAAAAATATATACTTTAACAACTTATATTTTTAGTAGTTGTTAACTTAACGCAGTTGCGTTTTGTCATATTTAATGATTTATTGTTAATAAATTTAAATATCTTATGTAATTTTTTTACCTACTGTTGTAACTTTAACTAACTTTACAGTTGGTTGACGATGAACTTCTTTTCAATATATCGTACAGGTGAGCATCTTAGAATCATTTTCGTCACCATCAGAAAGTAATAGTCGAGGGTACAGATGTCTTAAGCTAAAATTGTAACACAGTACTCCAATATTGTAGGCACTGTTACTAATTTAGCTCCTAATACATACGTACAGCAAGTCAGAGGGTATGCATTGAACGGGATTATAGAACGATAGTAATCATTCCAAAATGTATGTAAAACTCATTGAAGCTTTAAATAAAACAAACAGTATTAGTTAAGTTAAGTATACGGTTTTACTCACGTGTATATTTCGGGGATGCCCGACTAGTTTCGGACCCGACGGGGGCCCTTTATCAAGGGGTGAGGCATCCTGCCGCGCCGGTTGCAGGTGCTTGACTCTTTATTCAGCCAGAATTTTTATTCGAGTAAAACAAACAGCTTATTTATTTATCTTTTTTTATTTAGGTGACACCAAGCAACAGGTTCTGTTTGCACAAAACCAAGCTTTCTATAAACTTTACAAGCATTAACATTATGCTTATAACAAAATGCAAATACCGCTTTTCCCTCTTTCAACCAGATCTTGCTTGCTAGCTTTAACAGTATTTCAGCATAGCCCTGCTTTCTATGTTCTTCTATGGTATATAAATGTTGTAATGCACCAGCCTCTTTGATAAAAACCCAAGAAATAAGCTCATTTTTGAGAAATAAACCGTATCCAGATTTAGTGTTAATTAGTAGTTTGAAGTACCATTTAGAATTTGAATAGCGATGAGGCCACGTTGAGTCCACTAAATCGAGATGCTCTAATGTAACAGGCCCGAAGGTGATATTTGGAGGCAAACTGCGAATAAAAAGTTTGGTTAATTCTATATTTTGAAAAATATCAACTGTTTATAACAATAGCACTGAGGCTAGATAGCAAATTGGACATTCATCACAGTAGTAAGCAGTTACTGTCACTCTACTTGGGATTTGACATGGAGTTGTAGCGACCCTAAACCATCAGCAGAAAACGGAACTACCCTGATAGTGTTAGTTAACCCAGCTTTTGTTGACAGTGGAGGTACTTCTTTAGTTGGGCACTCCCAATTCAAACAGAAACCTGATGATCATACGTTCTAGAAAAGAACGCTTTAGATGTAGTAAGAGAGTGCCTACTTTTTTTTGGACACCAAAGCTACGTGATGTTACGTTTGCATGATTAATTTGAATTGTACAATGTTAAGCTTAAGTAAACAAATAAATTACTTCACAAAACTATGATGTAAATGAACATAAAACGACGTAAAAGCCTAAAAGTAGAACAAAATAATCATTATTTTAATCAAAAACAGCTGCATTGGCAATTAATTGTCTTTAAATGAATAACGAAGCTGTAACATTTCTCTCCAACGTGTAATTTACATATAATTATGTAAATAAGGTTTCCTACAAATGTACAAATATTGTAGCTCATTGTTTGTGAAATTGGTTACTCAAGTAATTCTTATTATTATTACAGTCTTATCTTATAGTAGCTGGAAATGATAAATGAAATTATTTTGCAAATAGATATTTTCGAACACTTTTCTACGTCGTCGATTAGTTCTGTAAAGCTAGACGGTAGATCATCTTTATGAGTTCCTGAACACAAAAATTAGACAATCATCAACATAAAACAGGGTAAAATTAATTACAAGTTGCTTTACCACTTACATATATGCACAAGGAAATCATGACATTGAGTGCACCTTTTATTTGAGAATGCTTGTGTACGTTTATTGTGATACGAAGACTAGAATGGTATTTATTTTATGTTTTCTCCTGTCTCGTTATTAAGTACATATATTGAAACAATTGTTATAAGATCAAATATAATTATGTATGCATGGTACATTTAAATAATTTTGTTTATTGTTGTGTTGTGCACATCTCTGGTGATTATTAAAAATTCAATTTCAATGCGATTTGATTTTAATAAGATTTTGAAAAAAATATATTAAACAGGTTGTTTTAATGCATTACTCTAAATGGATCCTGGAGCAGGTGGCCAACGTGTAGTAATTAGTTTCATAAATTAATTATAATGTTAATATGAAATACCGAGCGACGATATTTTCAATGGTTTTTTGGTTACTTACGGAATGACGTCACACGACGGTGCGAGGCTTTGCCCACTACAAATAAGATTTTATAGTGGATGGATTTAATAGATGAATAGTTAAGATGAAAAGGCGGGTGGATTGTTTTAACACGCACACCAATATGAACAAGCAGTGCTCGTCTATCACAGGTGGGGTAATGTAGTTACCCCACTTTATGAATTTAAAATCCAACATGAATTGTTAGGTACTGTCTAATACCAAGCTGTGATAAGACATCATTATTTTTGTAACTCATCTTAACTTTTCTTTAGGAATTGTGGTGATTGTGATCATGGGTTCACGAGTACGCAGTCCATGATCAGGAGAGGGCTATCATTAGATAGTGGTGACATCATAATACAACACCCATTATTTGGAAATCATCAAAGTGGATACTATTTTTTTTTCAAATGACTTATGTCGCATGGCAATAAAGATGAAACGATTCGTTTTGCTTACGGACGGTAAAATTTCGTTGAATTTTCAATGAAAATTTTACCGTCCGTAAGCAAAACGAATCGTTTCTTGTTTATTTAGAACGCGGCATAAGTGACATACTTTATGTGATTATTCTAGTACTAAGAACAATACTGCCCCAATTTGCACTAACCGTTCACTATTATGGTGTTCATCATAAAAACTCATACCCCGTCAGTTCATAAAGTTTAATTCATACGTTCTCTTTATTTTTTAAATAGTTTATGGAGAGCTTAAATATATTGAATGACATTGAACAACTGGAAGTCTCTGAGTCCCATATTTGTACGCCTGAACAGTGTAATCTATACTTAAGTAATACCGTGACTTCCTTAAAATAATTCAGCTTAACATCAGAAGCATTTCTTGTAATTTTGACCAATTCTAAACTTTACTACAGATAATTCAAATACCGGTGGACATTATAGTTCTATCTGAGTGCCGGTAGGTAAATTACTGAAAGGCATAGTGCAGTATCTTGAATTAGCCCAAGTTAATTACATGTTATCATCAGCCTGTTCTGTGGTGGTAAGCATAATAAATCATTTTCTAATTAAATAGTCTCAGTGTTTTCATTTATATCTTACCTCACATCTTCATATGTCGCTTCTTCGAGTATAAATGTTTCTAATGGATCGTGCCCTGCTACCTCCACTCCAATCTCTTGTGCTACATTTCGAAGACAGTTGATCACATTCTGAGGGGCGTATGGTACTATAACTTCTCTCTCCCAATCAATAACTTTTGTCTTTTTCAGAGCATCCTCAAGTTTTGCTGTGTCGTCTTTTGGACATTGAATTATTATTTCATAAAAAGTATCCTGCAATATGAAACAATAATATCAAAGAATGAGTTGGATATATAGATGACTTTTTTATGTGTTACATAACATGCAGAAGTGGAGGAAATATTCCTAATGCGTTAGGACTGCACTAGAGACCAATTACTACACTTAGCTTAGCTGGCTAGCCTAGCTGGAGGGGTCCAGCTAAGCTAAGTGTTAACAAGTGTGTTAGGAGTAGGGTCACGTCGGTAGTGCACTGGGTGGGGTTCGAACTTCGAACCCGCAACCACTTGAACGCAAGTCCGACGCCTTAGCCATTATGCTACCGCCGCTTGAAATGAAATAAAATTGAAAGCCGTCGGCCTACTTATCAATAAAGAAGAAAAGGAAATAGATAGAATATTTTTTATGTGGGAGAGCCATGCTTCGGCACGTATGGGCCGGCTCAACTCCGCTCGATACCACGGCCTCACAGAAAACCGGCTGTGAAGCAATGCTTGCATTGCATTTCGCCGCGTGAGTGAGGTTACCGGAGGCCCTAACCCTTCCCTCTCCCCTATTCCCGTCCTTCCCCTATCCCCCTCTCCCCTCTTCCTACCCTTCCCTCCCACCCCCTCTTCTCCTACTCCCACCTTAAAGGGCGGCAACGCTCTTGTGACTCTCGAGTTACAAGTGCCCATGGGCGGCGGTAGTCATTTACCATCAGGTGACCCGTCTGCTCCCCTTGCCCCCTACACCATAAAAAAATAGTATTAGTATGCTTTATTCACAACCCTATTTTTAATACGTAAAAATATAATAATACAATTTAAGAAACCATTCAGTACAGAATCGAAAAATATGAGTACGTAGGAACTGTATGAATCTTTTATTTGTTGCATACGGGACAACGACTGTGAGTCATTGTACAGTAAAGCAAAATGGCTAATAGGCATAAAAATGAAAAAAAATATTAACCAGGTAATGAGACTACTAAATAAATAAACGGCTTGAGGCCGCTGCCCTGTGAAGGTATAATCTTGTAATGTAATGTCTCAGAGTAAAAACTTAAAACACGAGTATGTGATCGGAGTAAAATGTAGGTACACACCTACCATGTGCGCACTTTTGTTAGTATGACAACGATCCAAAGAAAAATGGTATGGAAATTCAAGTTGGTGAAACTGATGGTGAGAAATCGATCAACATACCTGAGAAAAACGTAGGTGACAAAACGATATATTATCCTTTTTTTAAAGTCGGTTAAAATAGGCAATAATTAAAGTTCGTATATACCAGTTCAATTAAGAACGTGTTCAAAACGCCTAATATAAACAAGCTCCATAACGTCATCTGTGTATAAGTAAGAAAACATTAACTGTAATTAGTTACTATTCTCGCCAATAGATGTCCATCTGTATCTGTTACTATTTATCTTATGATATTTAATATAATGTATTTTAAGACAAGCAAACAGAAGTTTTATATCCCAATCATTAAACTATTGCTGATTAATGTTTTTGACAAGCATGTGCCCTTTCATTGCCTTTGTGAAGATGAGAAATATTGCCATAACAGAAAAAGTGGATAATTTATCATATAGGTTACTAACCTCAAAAGCATGTCATTGGCTGTAACAACCATTAACAATCAAGCTTATCTTAGTAAAATGAGTACATAATCACCTTTTCATTAACAGCAACCATCCCACTAGAAACATCACCGAAAGGACAATAAACTCTGAAGTCATAATCAAAGCCTTGTTCCGCCCACTGTTTTTGTATCTCTAGAGCTGCAAACCCAGAAATACTTCGAGGCCAATCTGCCTTGAAGGCCGTCTGAAGTTCGGTCCATCTCTCCAAAGGTAGACGGAGTAGTGAATCTTGTTCTATAGACATTTTAAAATATTATTATCACAGCACACATCACACCACACGTCCACGGGTAAAGACGTACTGACTCAATGCAGTAACATAATAATATAGCGCCACAATAAACACTGTGTTTATCTGTACCGTTCTTTATTTAAATAGTTGATGCATTTTTAAATGCCTGTTCAAACTTTTTAAATTATAATAATTAGCCGCGTTCACGTTTGTCGACAAAATTATTTGGAATGCGATATAATTTTTAAAATATGATCCCATATTGATAAAAGGCCTGATCTTTATTGTGTCTTTATTGAGTTTAATCTTGTTAACATGTAATAAAAGTAAAAATATGTAGATAGCTTAAAACAGACTAATTGTTGCCCGCCCCTTATTTGCGTGGAAATTTTGATGAAATCTATCCCACGGGAATCGAACATTTTTTCCCAAGGGAACCTTACATTTATCCAAGATAAAAAGTAGCCTACGTGCTATTGCACACTATAATCCATCTCTGTGGCAAATTTCATCTAGATCCGTGCAGCCGTTTTTGCGTGAAAGAGTAACAAACACCCATCCATCCAACCATCAATCCATTCTCACAAACTTTCGAATTAATAACATGCAATGCTCGACCTCCTACGTCATATGAATTTCTTAGCAGAAGAGATGGTCATTAAATGCAAGGCAGTAACTAATATTGATTTCGAGTTTATATCGATTATTTACTACTTGCAATATCTATCAAAAGTAAGTACTATTACTTAATTTATTTCTATTTGAAAACATTAATTGATGCGAGTTTGTTAAGAAGCTATTTTATTTGTGCATCTACCAAGTACATATTGTGTTTTACTAACTAATTAAAAGTAACCTTGTGTACGTTAGTTAAAATATTTACCAACTAGCTTTTGTAGATGAAATAAATAATAATTAAAAATAAATAATTTGATACAAGGTCAATATGTGAGTAGACAAACATGATAATACATTCCTTATTAAGGGTCTTTTAAGACTGCCTTAAACCATGTCGGGGTCATCACAAATATATATTATTCCAAGTGATGACAGATGATCATGCTTGCCCAATGCTTGAAGTTCGCAAGTTGTATTAATCGGTGTTAAAAGAGCCACTTACGTGAAATTCATGTAAGGTGTGTAATATATTTTTAAAACGTAAGGACAAACAAAATAAAATATTTCTGCTGTTCTCAGCACATTTTTTTTAACCTTTTTTATTTAAGTAGCACCAAGCAACCTGTTCCGCCTCGACAAAACCAACCTTCCTGTACACCTTGCAAGCACTAACATTGTCTTTGAAACAAAACGCATACACTGGTTTCCCTTCTTTCAACCACATTTTGCTTGCCAATTTTAACAACAGTTCAGCATATCCTTTCTTCCTGTGTTCTTCCATAGTGTAAAGATGCTGTAATGGACCAGTTTCTTTAATGAAAACCCAAGATATCAAAACATTATTTAGGTAAAGACCAAAGCCAGATTTCGTGTTGATCAGTAGTCGGAAATGCCACGCTGAAGTTGCGTAACGATTTGGCCACGTTGAGTCGACTAAGTCAAGATGCTCTAATAAGACAGGACCAAAGCTGACGCCTTGAGGAAGACTGAAAAATAATAAATATAATATTATTAATATATGTTTAATGCGGTAACAAGCAAACAGCCTGTACGAAGGAAAGCTGTTATATGTGTTTATAAACTCGGTTTAGGAGTCAGCGATCCTAATTATATTACAGTATTTTAGTACTTTCTGTTTTTTTTTTCTTTTTTGTGCGTGTGGAAACCCCCTCGGGCCGTCACCCCACTGGTGTTTTCGGTGGGGAGGTGTGTCGGAATCGAACCGACTAAAACATCACGATGTGCCGTACTGCACCTTAAATAGGAGGTATCCGGAAACAGCTTTTATTAAGACATCCGGAATTATATTGTACCTAGCTTAAGCTATATTATGAGTAATATTAAGTGGTATATTTAGTTATCTATTATAGTTTATAGAGTCAATAAAGAATTATTTTTATGTTACCACCATGTTCTACAAACCACGACGGGACTCAGGTAGCTCAATTGGCAGAGCACACACTGTTTTCAAATTCAAGGTACAATGGTATTAGTGTTACATGAAAGGTAAACAGGATGCAAGCTGTTGCCACCTGAATTTCATTTTATTGAAATGCTCCAAAAGCTAACGTACAAACAAAAAAAATCACTTAGAGATACCGTTGAAGGTTTGAACCTAATCATTCAAGGTGCACATAAGTTACAAAGTCTACTGTTAAAAATAATTCGTGACTGGATTAAGAGGCTAGAGTTGCAGGTAAACGAACCAAAATAATAGTATAGGCTAAAGCATCGCTGACTAGGCCGACCAGTCACCCAAGCATCACCCGTTCACGAGTATGACGCATGGACCAGCCATCATCTTCTTCGCCATACCATCGTTTTGGGGCAATAGGCGGTAGAGATCAGCAAATTTATTCTCAAATTTTTCTCAACTTGTATAAAAAAAGTGGTGAGACTATGATTCAAAGATACCGGTGGTGTCATTTTCGTGACTAACTAACTGGTACCCGCTTGCAAACTTGGTGATATAAATAATAATCAATGGTGTCAATTCTGTTGAATTTCTCTCTTAACTATAATTGACTAAACTTTCTTCATACAAGACGTAAACCTTGTACCCTTCGAAACAAGGTCTTATTTCAAATATAAACAAGTAGGTAACATACGTCGCTATAGAAATAAGCAATTTATTTACCTCAAAAAACGGTTCAGTTTCTTACACGACACTCATTCTAGATCTTTGAGATCGTCGGAATACCTGATATTAAAACTACCTGGACATTCCACGAAATTTGTCGACAATTCCTTCTCTGTCCGAGCCGTTCGGTTATGGAATAACCTGCCTTTGACAATAAGACGTGCACAATCACTCCCTACTTTTAAGAAACTGGTAAAAGAACATTACCTGGGTGATATCAACATATCATAATTGCCTATTTGCCTTCTTATTTGACTCAACGTAGCAAAGTATCCTATATTTCTATGTTTTATTATATTTGCTTATGTATTTATTTGTCTATTGCTCTCTTGTATGTATATTCTCACACTATATGTAAGATACTTTATCGATTTAAGTTGTTTAATATACCTACTGAGCGTACACCATACTGCCCTTAAATCGATTTCCTATGTTTGCTCCATCCCATGGTTGCCTGTAAGAGATTGCCTCAGTGCGATAAGGCCGCCAATTGTATCTAACACCCAACATTGCTGTGCTTCCTACTCTTTAAAATTATTTTGGTGTACAATAAAGAGATATATTATTATTATTTATTTGTCGACTAAAGTCTGACACGCTTAAATAAACTTTAATACCGAGAGCCGCTATCCGTTGAATGCCATCTCTTTTGCTCTGTGTTTTTAGTAAGCGTCTTCGTAGGTGTCGATTAAAATAACGTCATTTTAGTTCGTTTTGAACAAGTTTTTATACGGCAACTATACGGCATTTTAATAAATGGGGACTCTCGCTGCGTGGAAATAAAGTTGAGTATACGTTGACAGGTTTTAGTGAAATTTAGTGGCGCTGAGAAATAGATGCCAGTAACAAATAGACCTTGTTGCGAAGAAGACAAGGTTGATTTCATATGAAGAAATTAAGTTAGGTTTTAGTTTAGTGAGTCTGACAATAGAATCGGCACCAATATCCTATATAACTACCTAGTTTAATTGACGCAGTCATAAGTAAACCCTATGGTCCCTATGTATCTATTAGGTACCATGTAGGTATATTTAAATTACAAAAAAATCAGTTCAATTTATTTGATACTTACGTGACATCTTCGAATGTGGCATCTTCGAGTATGAAAGTTTCCAAGAACCTGTGTTCAGATAGTTCCACATCCACGTCACCAACGGTATTCCTAAGGCATTTAATTACGTTGCGAGGAGCATACGGTACTACAACTTGTCTATTCCAGTCAATAATCTCTGTTTTTTTCAATGCCTCTGCAAGTTTTTCTGTGTCATCTTTTGGGCATTGGATTATTATTTCATAAAATGAATCCTGCAATACATTTGATTGATCGAGAATCAATTACAACTATTCTTTTTTAAATTCAACTGGTTACATTCAATATTTAAGAGTCCCTATGCGATGAAAATTAAGGGATGAATAATACAGTTTATTACAATTTATCATGAGTTAGGAGCATTAAAGTCGGTGATACTTTTTTTAAAAGATTATACTAATTTGATATACGGATAATATAAAAATCATAATATCTTTTTCTCTTAAAAGTTATTGCATTACAGCGTATTATTTTAGTCTCTACTAGCAGTTCCCTCACGGCTTCGTTCGCGTGTACATATTATTGCCCGGAACCCTAATTCTTTTTCAAAAATAAAAGTTGCCAAAGTTACTCATTATAAGACCAGCTATCTGCCAGTGAAAGTCCCGTGGGAATCAGTCCACCCGTTCCGGAGATTAGCCGAAACAAACAGACATACAGACGGACAGACAGACAGACAGCCAAAAATTTAAATAGCTGATTTTTAGGCATAGGTATCGTGCAAATAACTGTATGAGTTTAAAAAATAACTATTATTTTGACATTACAAACAGACACTTCAATTTTATTGATGATGATGATGATGATGTATTAATTGGTGCTATTGACTACACCTTGTTTATTTTTGCTGGATCATCAATACAAATAAATAAAATTGAAGTGTCTGTTTGTAATGTCAAAATAATAGTTTTTTTAAACCCACACGGTTATTTGCATGATACCTATGCCTAAAAATCAGTTTTTATCATTTTTGTCTGTCTGTCTGACTATTTGTTCCGGCTAATCTCCGAAACGGGTGGACTGATTTCCACGGCACTTTCACTGGCAGATAGCTGGTGTTATAAGAAGTAACTTAGGATACTTTTATTTTGGAAAATGAATTAAGGTACCGCGCAAAATATATAAATATGCACCCGCGAGCGAAGCCGCGCGGAAACTGCTAGTTCAATATAAACCTTCATACAACGATACGGTACTAATTAGTAACTCAACAGAAAACCTGACTTCAATGCGCCCAAATAATAAAAAATAATTTATATATATTCATTTGTATTATGCAACTCCATGCAAATAAAGGATTATTTACTTATGCACTTGTAGTTAAAATTGGTTAGTACTGAAATGGAGATATAACATGCACACAAAACCGTCTAATTTCTTTTCGAATTTGGTTAAAAATAAACAATAAAATGTACCTATATCTGAACCAAATATTATGTAAATATTAATAGTTATAATACATCGGTACAAGATAGACTAATTAATTTGCAAGTCATTAAGTAAATTAAACAAAAATCAACTGTTTTACTTTTAAGATTGTAGACGCATTATTAATGTGCATTTGACCTTGAAAAGTATGAAATGAAATATAATAAAGTATAAAACAATGAATGAATATATTCAGAATAAGCTACATAAAAAAAGAACACTTACTTTTTCATTGACAGCAACCATTCCATTCCACACGTCACCGAAAGGGCAATAAACTTTTAAGTCATAATCAATGCCTTGTTCCGCCCATTGTCTCTGTATTTCTAATGCCGCGTATCCATTGATACCTCTAGGCCAGTCTGCTTTGAAGGCGTTCTGAAGTTCGTTCCATTTTTCCAAATGTAAACGTTGCAATGGATCGTGGCTAAACATTATAAAACACGCATGCACGACCGCTTCATACAAGCATCTCACAGCATCACACGATAAATACTGTTTTTGTTGTCTGTGTTAGTCATTGCCATATTGTTTGTGTTCGTGCATTCTAGGAAATTTTTATGTTTTTTCCTTAGACTTTGTTAATTAGTCAACTATAATACAAGGTAGGTACCATTCCGGTGATTGACAAGTCCTATAGATTTATCATAGTTATGTTACTTATTGTTGTAGTAATACTAATAAGTAATAAGCCAAAAGACAAGAGATAAGAGGGGAGATCGTGTTTACAATTTTATAAATACGTAATAAGTTTTGTGTTTTTATCTTTTTAACTTTAATTTTTAAATTTGTCAATGAATTTGCATTTATTATGTGACTGTTACGATAGTTGCATTGAATGAGATATACAAATCGCACCTACATCTGAATATTTTTCCATCTATATAAATAAAAAATGTTAAATGCTGATACTGGCAGCATTTCTGCAAATTTGGTTTTAAAATATCCATACCATTACGAACTAGCTTTTAGATAAAGAAAAATTAGGTAGGTATGCTGGAAAATATCTGAAATTACAGCAAAACTGACAATGCTTTTTTCTGTGACATGAAATAAATGGGTCACAAACAATTTATTGAAATTCGAACAGGAAAACTTCTCACGGGTCAAGAAAAAAGTGACCGTCGTCAGCGATTCTGACATCAGAATGGCTTTCTACTTTTAGTTTGGCATCTTTTTAGCACTATTAATAAATAGTATCTACAAATATAACTAACTAGTTACTCAAAATATGTTAACTACACAAGTTAAGCCTTGGAAAAAGTGTAGAGCAATAAGTTTATATATATTTATATATATAGTGGTAATAATGTTTTCGTAGGCGCTCAGTGTCTTAACGATGCAAATGATTGGTGGACTGTCTCAATTGTGAATTCTTTAATATAACCTCACAATATTAAAAACACAACAATCATCACTACCTTTAAAGTATTGCGATCCTTAGTGTTGAGATCTAAATCCTTTTTTCAAAAATTCCTCTTTCTCTTGTTCCAACTAAGCGGTCCTTTAGTTTTGCAGTAGAATTTTCGCATAGAGTAGGTACAATTGTAAAAAATGGGCAAGAGAACCAGGATCTAAGCTTTTGAATTTGTGCAAAGACAAGCTCTGGGAATCATTGATATATATATTAACTTCAGAAAGATGTTAGATGAAGCTCTGGGCAAGTTCTTCCCCCTTCCAAAATTCAACTTTAAACGCGTCCAACTATAGTGACGTCATCGCAAGTTTTACAAGTTTATATTCCTACCGGTGACCGCTTCCCATTAGGTTAATTGTATGTTTGTTTGCCAATTTTCTTGTGTAAAAAAAGAACTTTATAGATAGACTTAGGAATGGTTGACTTTCTTAAATGTATTCTAACTCAATTCAGAATCGAATTTCGCATTCCAATTTTATCAGACTATGTTTGCTACATAGTGATTAAACTAAGTATGGGGTTGTTGGAAATGATGATAACCAGACGCAAGAAGACGTAAGACCTTGTGACGCAGGTGTCCTTAAAGTACAGTGATCTATCTCTATTAGGCAGACTTTAACGTAGCGGTATAAACATCTTGTTTACTAAAAAAGTTGTAAACAAGATGTATAATGTATGTAGATAAGAATCCTATGTTTATTAAAGACTGTACGGTTTTACTCACTTTGTATTTCGGGGATGCCCGACTAGGGACCCGATGGGGGCCCTTTTTCAAGGAGTGAAGCGTCCTGCCACGACGGTGTCTGGCGTCACACTATTGTAACGTAAGAATCCTATACGTAAGTTGCCGTAAGCTTCTGTCAAAATATAAAAATCAATGTATGTTCGTTTTTATGCGCTGCCGCACTTTTCATCCGATCATCATAAAATTGTCCATACACGTGGCCACGGATACAGAAAAAGACATAGGGTACCTTTCATCCAGAAAAAAAGTACTGTTCCCGAGCGAAACCACGTGCAAACGATAGTAGGTAATAAATATTAAAATCATAAATTTAAAATTTAAAACATCACCGACTGTTCCCGAAAGCCCGAAAATCCCATCAACGATTAGAAAAGAGCTGATGATCAAGGAACGACTGAACAGATTTTCTTGAATCATATCTAAGAACACTATCGATCAAGTCACCTTACAAAGAAAAAAAAACGCGCTTACATCGGTCCATTCGTTTGGGAGCTACGATGCCACAGACAGACACACTCTTTTTGCGTCGGGTATTAAAAAAATGTTCTAAGAATATTTATCCGTATTCCAAAACACTAATAATAAAATATAACTGATTGTATAGGTACTACAAAAGAAAAGAATAGTATAGTGTAGCAGGTGTTTATTGAGATAGAACCATGCAACTGAATGCGAGTTCGAAAATCCGAGTTTCTCATATAATTTATAGGCACTCGCATTACCTTTGACGCAAAATGCTAGCACAGGTTTGCCCTCTTTAACTAACGTATTACTGACCAACTTCAGTATGAGTTCTCCATAACCGTTTCGTCGATGACTTTCCAAAGTATACAAGTGCAGTAAAGCACCTGATTCATTAAATAATACCCAGGCGATGAGTTTATTAGCTTTGAATAGACCGTAGCCAAATTCCATGTCGATAAGCAATTGGAAGTACCAACGCGAGGAAGCGTAACGATATGGCCACGTTGAGTCAACTAAGTCCAGGTGTTCTGGTGACATAAGGCCAAAGAAAATTCCCTCAGGAAGTCTGAAATTCAAACCGAAGTTTCAAAGTGTCTTTTATTAATATTTAAAATGTAACGTGTCGAAAACAGATAAATATTTATCCAGGTACTCTATCCTGTGAGATGAGTATTTGTTCATATATATTTCATGAAGTGTTGCATTAGAAGCAAGAATTAACTTTTGCAAAAAGTTGTCCTAACTTCCGAAAAAAGTGAGATCAGTTGGAACAAGGTCTGGTGAGGTGAGTGACTTAGAGTTTCCAGTCGTAACTCCTGTAGTTTTGAGTCTGCCCTTAGTGCTGTGTGTGAACAAACATTATCATGAAGAAGGAATGGACTAGACCTATTATCAAGTCTAACTTGTTTGGCTGGAAACCTAGCGTAAACGTTGTCAGCCATTTGAAAAAAATGCAATTTGCAAATAATACCTGTTTAGATAAATAATAATAGTCTAATAAAAATAAAACCTTAAGTACTTACTCGGTTTCTACAAATGTTGATGGTTTATCATATATAAATGTGTCTGATGGCAGTAAATCCACTTTGGCATGCTCTCCTAAAGCCCTCTGGAGACAGTGTATAACGTGGTACGGAGCAAACGGAATAATGACATATTTCTGCCAGTTTATTATTTTGGTTCTTCTTATAGCATCTTCGAGTTTTTCAGTGTCATCTTGAGGACATTGTATTATGATTTCATAAAGTGTTTCCTGTAAAAACGTTATTCTTTTGAGGTTAGCGGAGAAATTAACCCTCATTTGATTTTAAGGTTAGTTGAATTATTTTAAATCACCCCAACTTTAAGTTGCCCTGACCTGAATCCCAGTTGAGATGACTTGAACTCCGTTTTAATATTTCTCCAGTTTATGATCTTATGACAATCTCATAGGACTAGAAACACCCATTTAATAATATTACCAAAAAAAAGCAGATGTTTTACTAAAGTGAAGTCTGTAATACTTCCTACTTGGGATATATTGCAATTAGTTCGAGCCAATAAAAAAATTAAAAGTACAGTTGTAGCAAATTTATTTATACTAGAGATCACCTGGCGTTCGCCGTTTTGAATGTAATTGTTTTATTTAACGACGATCGGTATAACTTAAACTGTCTGTTGACTTTTGTACCATGACAGGTGAAGATTTATAATGGAGGCTATAGCTATAGGTAGTAGTTTTTACATCATTTTTAGAACTTTACAGCACATGTTGTTTAAAAATTTTAGCTTTATGCACTTCTGAATATAAACTTGAATTATTCCAAATTTCACATTCCCGTCTGTGCGCGTTTGCTTAAAAAATACGTACAAAGTATTCTCCTCACGTACTAATCGAGTATATCTATAGATTATTGATGTATTTGTAGAATATTTTATGATTCCAGACAGATTAAAACGTGCAAATGCGATGTATGCAGTTAAAAGTCTAACGGTGGTAATTCACTCTATTTAGAATCAAAGCTATTTTTGTATTTATTAATTTAGTTAGCACTATTGAGAGAAAATTGAAGTATCGCAACAGTACAGTTATGACAATGCGAATAGTACGGTCTAAGCATACAGTGAAAAACTGAATGATATTTTTAATCTAATGAATTTTGAAATAATAATTTTTGTTAAAAATTTCTAATTCAAACTATAGTTATATTTATACGGGTCACACTGAAAGATTTTAGAATAGGCCAGTATCTAAGAAAAGCAGTTCATAAAAAAATTATTTAAATTTCGAATTAGGAACTCTGTGGGAATCTGTAGATGTTTAATGATTTCATATAATAATATCTTATTTGTTGTTACAAATTGGCGGCAGTTTAAAAAGTGTCTGTTGTGCATCGAAATGGAATCGCTAATTCGCTCAATAATTTATTACGACTTTCGTTCCGACTTCGATTGGCATTTCATTATGAAGCCCCATCTCGTGCCACTGTTTACAACTGGTTTAATTAGTTTAAAAGTGAACACTGATGATTCTCGAGAAGGACGTCCTTCTACGGCGACTACTGCAGATAACGTGAGTGAAGCCGATAACAGGGTGACATATCACCAGATTCGGGCAGCTTTTGGCATTGGTATGAATTAATTCCAAAAAGTCTTACATGAACATTTAGGCGTCAGAAAGCTTTGTACTAGATGGATACCTCATAATTTGACGGAAGATCAAAAACGCAGTCGTTTGGATTGGTGCCGCTTAATGCTTAAAAATTATGACGGAGGTGACTCGAATGCTGTGACATCGTCACAGGTGATGAAAGCTGGATATATTGTTACGAACCTGAAACCAAAAGACAATATGCGCAATGGATGTTTCCATTCGAAGATTTGCCGACAAAAGTAAAGAAGGCAGAAGTGAAGGGAAAAAGATGATTGTCTCATTCTTTGGACGGACGGGTCATTTCGCAAGAACCATTCTAGAAGATAAAAGAACTGTTACTGCAGATTGGTATGTCAGTCATCGTTTACAAGTTGTCTTGGAAAATGTTAGACAGCAGCGCCCAAGAAGTAGGATCCTCCTCCACCACGACAACACTCCAGCTCACTCCGCCAGAAGGACTATCGAATATTTGTCTATTGAAGGTGTGGAGCTAGTGAGTCATCCTTCTTACATTCCCGACCTGGCACCTTGTGACTTTTATTTATTTCCAAAAATAAAAAATAAACTTAGAGGAATTCGTTTTATGAAGATGGAAGAGGATGGAACCCTGAAGATGCCGTGGAACCCTGAAGAAAAAAGGGCGGAAGAGATTCTTCGACGACGACTTGCGATCACTTGACTATTTGGATATTACAAGTATATAAGCTACGGAACAGATTCTCGGAGTTAAATACTATTATCGGAATAAAATCTACTTCGACTATAATACAATTTTAAATATTATATTAAAAAAGCATTTACAATCTTAAAGTTAGTAATAGCTACTGTCATAGTCATAAGCCTTATGTTATAAAGTAACTGTTTATTACTTATAACATCTTATTGTTTGACAATAGCGTAACTATAAAATCTGAGGCCCATGGCTAATTCATCGGATGGGTTCCTCCCTTACCATATACATCGAATCATCAGTTGTTACCACACCAATCGGGATGAAAAAGCCAAATCGATGGATTGGTGCGCTGGCATCCCTAGCCTAATAGGGCCTAGGGTAGTTTAAAAAAAAAGGTTTAATTTTATAAATCACTAATTAAAGTGACAGGTGCCGAGACATTGCCATTGTAAATAACTTCTTTCATTGCAAGGAAACCCGCTCCAAAACACGATAGAATACTTTAATTTTAAAGAAGCTTTTAGGATCTTAGTAATGTTCATCCTCATAAATTTAATCAAAATTACGGTTACCTTCCTCTGAAAAGTTTTAGGAAATAAATGGCTGATAGACCATTTGTAACCGACTTTAAAAAGAGGAGGTTCTCAATTCGAAATGATTTTGTGTGTATATTACGCGAAATCTTCGCCATCTATGAACCGAATTTTAATCATTCTTTTTTTTTGCATTTGTATTAATTGTACTCAAGGTTTGTCCCTTTTCACTTTGTTGATAATTAATCATGATTTCGGCCAATTAAAGTCGTTGATACTTTTTTAAAGTTAATAATTGCTACACCTTTTGAATTTATATTTCCGTTCCAGTTATTCAAGATAAACTTGCAAACACTTTAAAAGCAAAAGGATGCATTTAAAAGATCAGTATTTTTTAGACTGAAGTACTTTGAGACTGCGTCTATATTCTACAGAATTTTGCAATGGAACCAAATAATATAATGAAGTCGCAGTTTTCAACCTTGTTCTTCTGTGAACTAGGATTCCGCTAGTACCGTTGTAAAAGAAAAACCGCACACATGCGAGTTTGACTCGATCACCGTTCCGAGGGTTTCGTAAGCAAACAAACTTGTATGTAGATAGTACATCCATCTCGGGAATCAATCCTCGAAGTTTTTTGCTCGTTTTTTCCGAAAGACAAACTTAACTTTGCAGTTCTAAAAATACTTTCCCATACATCTATTTAAGACAAAGTCATCTTTCTCACCGCAAAATAGTAGTTTGTTATCACAAAAAAAAACAATTTTACAAATGGGAAGTGCCCTCTAGGTTTTGATTTACCTGCGAAATGTTCAAATTTGTTAAAGTCTAAGGCTTAAATTTAAATGGCCGTATCTTTTGATTGCGTTAACTTAGAAACTTGATTTTTTTACAGCTTTAAGGGACTGCAGATATAAGTGTTTGATGTTAATTTCAACTTGATGACAGACAGACCGACAGAAATAAGAACGACTTTCAGATTTTTTCCATTATTTGTGCTGTGAGACGTTATTTGCCCGCCCTGCCACCTTATTGTTACGCCACTGTTATCTGATTTAGTTCTATTCAATTTAAGTTAAAACGCAAATAAAACACATTTTTAATTTTTTATGGGATAGGAGGCAAACGAGCAGATGGGACACCTGGTGGTAAGTGACTACCGCTGCCTATGGACACCTGCAACTCAAGAGTTACAAACTTGTGCCGGCTTTTATTTCACAAAGAATATAAATTAAATTTAATGAATTCAGTAGTTAAAAATTAAGGAACTTTGTAAACAATCTCTAGTGGTAATTGTTATTATATTTTTTTTTTGATAAACGTCAATTAGATAATTCTTTAAAAAAAAACCGACTTCAACAAAAAAAACTATTCCATAAAAGACTTATAAATGGTTTTCTCATGGATGCCATTGTCAGAACGAGATCAAATTCAAATGGGACCACACGGGAAGCACCAGCTTTCAAATAAAAAAAAAATATCAAAATCGGTTCACCCAGTCGAAAGTTCTGAGGTAACAAACATAAAAAAAACATACTGTCGAATTGAGAACCTCCTCCTTTTTTGAAGTCGGTTAAAAAATAAAAATAATTTCCATTTAAAAAAAGATTTTAAACTCACATACCTTTACATTAACGGCAACCATACCGTTCCTCACATCACCGAAAGGACAATAAACTTTAAAACCGTAATCACAACCTTTTTCGACCAAAACTCTCTGAGTGTCTAGGATCGTGTACCCAGTTATACCTCGAGGCCAGTCTGCCTTGAAGACACTTTGTAACTCACCCCACTTCTCAAAAGGTATAAACTGCAGCGGTTCCTGAAACATTATTAATTAAGACTCGACATGCACACGCTATTAACAATAGTATCTGTTACTGGCTGTCATTGTCCTCGCTTATTAATATACCGGTCTCAGCTTATCTGTACTTTGCTATCAATAATAACATTTGCACAACATATACACCATCTTTTGCAGTTTAATAAGTAATAGATACACAGTATTTTATATGATGCTGTATTTACTGTATTCACAGTAATTAAATTGTTTCAAATCATACATCAAATATAGTCTACTTTCTATTAAAGGTTCACTAGAATTCGGGTCACAGAAATTTGTTCACGCGTTCAAACTTTGGAATGGTTTTTTGTGTGTACATGATTTTTTTCCAAGACACCCAGAAATTATCAATGAACACTGCAATAAGTGTCTTCTCATATAAAGGACTTAGGACTTATGTTTGTGTTTCGAAAATTCCAAACGCATATTTACGCATATTACACATACGATCTTTTGTATGATGGAACCATTTTTGTAGTTCTAGGAGGTTTCTATTAAGCTCTATCAATAATAAAAGAAAAATATACTTCAATAGGCACTAGAAACTATCCATTACATAAAAATTATAAACGGTTCACAATTAGGTAAGAAACTTAAAAAAAACACTTTCCTAAGAAATCTTTTTTTGGAAATCAGATATCAAACGTATCTAGCGAATTAAATAACTGAACTAATGCATTTTTTTTGTTGGAATTTATATTTAACTAGCGACCCACCCCAGCTTCGCACGGGTGTAATGTAGATACTAATGTGGTGAACAATTATCGTCATATGATTATACAAATTAACAAAAAACAATATTAAACCATTTGAATAAACCTTCCTCTTGAATCACTCTATTGGTTTAAACGGAATTAAAATCCTTTACGTAGTTTAAAAGATCTAAGCGTAGAAACGGCGTAAGCGACGTTATTTTGTACTATGTAAAGATGACAGAACGGCAACTGAAAACATAATAATGTAATAAATGATGTCCTACAAAATTATCTGTAATCCAGCGTTGTAAGGTTTGTTTTATTGCTACCTAAATGTCACTTGTTTATAAATGCCCTTGACGGTATTGCGAGGCAGATAAGATTGTACCTGAGTTAGATTATTTCAAAATGTATTCTTCTGCTACTATTTGTATTTGTGTAATTATTTTAATTAGAGACTGAAGGCATTGTTGGATAATTTTCTATGTAGAATATCGTTGACTGTGACTACTGCTAGATAATTTTTAATAACTAGTATTGTATTGCGGGTCGCAAAGATCTGAACTCGATTATTTTCTGAAATAAATATATATATTTTTTTACTATTTATAATTGTTTGAGAAAATGTAGACACAACCTGATTTAACCTTTACCTGACCTTGACTTATCTATATGAAAGTGGGGTCTAGCGATAAACATTAGGACTCATGACAGGAAACAGTCTCACTATGGGTACCGAAATCGGTAAGAAAGAATATAACTATGTGTGTAAGTAGTTTTAGTAACATTAAGATTATGTCAAATTATGCATTATATTACTGTATTATACGTTCAAAGCGTACAAGTTCGTGCAATATATAAATTATGGGCTGGAGTCTTCCTTTGAGAACGATCCAAGGAAATTGATAGTCTGAAAGTTGCGTAACACACTTGTAGTAGGTATCTGCTTGCAAATATTAGGTTACTGATATTTATTAACATAATATTTGCAAGTAGTTACTGTTACTTAATCAACGTTAGGAATAAGTATAAAGTAAAGGTATATGCCATCCTTCATATAAACTCTTCAACTCTTTTGAGAGACTGAGTAAGTTTTACTGATATAATAACTTTTTTTTACATATTTAAGGATACTGTTTAAAATCGTGTATTTTGTGATACCGTTTACTTATTAATTTGCGAATATGGGTATACATTTGCAGATCTTAAAAGCATTAGCTATACTCGACGAATTTGCTCTCTCAAACGCCGTATAAAGCTCAAATAATGTTCTTGATTTACAGTCTGAAATTCTGGCAAGAATTCCGAGTGCACACCTCGATAGTCAAAGAAAACAGTCAACAAGACCTTGACTTTTGATCGACTCGATCATATTACCATTTGCTGTACTTTTACCATATTACTACTCTGTCAAGAAAGTACCGGGAAAATTTAAATAAATCACCAAATGTTAACTATTCTTCCAAATTTATTGTATCGCCTTCAAAGTAGGCTCCTTCAGAAACAATACACTTACGCCAATGAATAATTCAGTTATCAAAACATTTTTTAAATGCATTTTCCGGAATCGACTTCAGTTCTCGCCGCGAATTCTTTTTGATATCTTCTATCGACTGAAAACGGGTATCTCGAAGTGGTAATTTGAGTTTTGGAAAGATAAAAAAGTCGGCTGGAGCCATATCCGGTGAATACAGTGGTTGTTCGATGGTGTTTGTTGAGTTTTTGGTCAACAATTCTTTCACAATGATGGCCTTGCGCAATGACGCGATTTCGTTGTGTAATATCCAAGAATTTTCATTCCACAAATTTGGCTTTTTTCGACGAATTTGCTCTCTCAAACGCCGCATAACGCTCAAATAATATTCTTCATTTACAGTCTGACCTTCTGGCGAGAATTCCGAGTGCACAACACCTCGTTATTCAAAGAAAAGAATCAATATGGCCTTGACTTTTGATCGACTTTGTCGTGGTTTTTTCGGTTTCGGTTCAGTTAGAAGTCGCCATTTTGAAGCTTGTTGACTAGTTTGCATGTCAAACTCGTAAACCTATGTCTCATCACCAGTAACAATGCGTTTTACGAATGTAGGGTCGGAATTGACTCGTTCTAGCATGTCTTCAACTACTTTTACCGATTGTGTACACGGGTAGACTGGTGAGAGCTTAGCGACGCCTCCGTGAAGTGCGAGTTTCGGGAACTACCTGCATTTAGTCTTCATTGTTTTTATTTACGTTCGCACTGTTGGTACTTCGACACACCACACTTACGACGTCTGTTGAGTCCGGGTAACCAAAAAAGGTATTGTACCTTCTAATTATTACCGCAATTAAGTCCCGATTCACACATCAAATATATATAATCGCGAAAGTTTAAAAACAATTATTGAAAACCGCTTTCGGGACTAGTCGAGCGGCAACGTGTTTTATGCCCAAGCGATCGTTAAAATGGTACGAATCGATTCGTGAGACACATAAAGTTCAGCGGCCATCTCTCTTAAACTTGAATGATTCAGTCACAATTTCTTTCACTTTAGCGATGTTAACTTCAGTTGAAGACATTGATGGCCGACCAGAGCGAGGCAAATCTTCCAACAAACCTCGACCGCTTTTGAATGCACTGTACCACAGATATGTACAAGTTTTTGATAAAGTCGATTCACCGCATGCTTTCTGTAACATTTTCAGCGACTCTGAACATGAAATTAACTCTTTGTTCGATGTTTTTATCCATTATAAAAATCGCCAAACACTCATGAGATAAACAAACTAAATGACAGATATTGCTCAAACTTCGCAGCAATATAGAAAACAGTTGTGCCAAATTAACCACAAAAAAGTGTTTAAATTGAATTTGGAATTACAATTAAATTATCAATTCAGAATGTATAACCAATGATTTTCAGTGAAAAATACTTTTGGCCAATCTGTTTAGTGAAAAGTACATTTCACCAATCTTTCAAGTAACAAGTACTTATGACCGATTAAGAGTTTTGACTGTTACATCATAATAAAAACCAGATGCGATTCACTTTTCGAAGAAAAGCACACAAAATATATTCGCAGCATGGCACTAAAATTTTAAAAAGAAAATCCTTAAATAAAATACGTTATATAGACTTAGTTTCTTACTAAGTTTCAACACTGTCATAGTAAGAGGCATACTTGCAAAAGATCTTATGGTGTATGGAATTAACCTACTTAAGACTCCTTCTTCCTCCTTCAGTACATAAAGCCTTAGTGGGGGGATGTCTGCGGGTTGTAAGAACAGAGGTCTTGGTTGAACTTTGCATTTAAATGTTCCATTAGTGAATAATTGTGAGAGCCATCATGACGTGAATGTCAAGTAGCTGGAACTACGAGACAGAGAGCGGCACTATTTAAAAAGTTAGAGAAATATGAATTAACATTACCTAACTTTATAAGTTTTTATTTTTTAATTCGTTTTGTCATTGACATGTAGTTTGATTGTATGGATATAAGTCAGTACAGACGATATAAGTCTAATCAGTGCGATTTTACCAGCGATTTAAAGATGATAATTATATGCCCATTATATAGTTAATAATTTAGTAGGGATTTTAAATCTGAACAAAAACTTGATACATTTGACTGCACGGATGGCGCAATGGTATAAGTGGTCACCTCGCCACTACGCCGCGCCGAGTGTTGTGGGTTCGAATCCCACACGGGAATAATATTTGTGTAATCTACAAACAGTTGTCCCGAGTTTGGGTGTTCTTTGTACCCGTTGTTTGAATGTTTGTGAAGCCCCTCCCAAGGGTGGCTTCACATTCACAGGAATATTCCTAATGCGAGAGTTGTCCGTTAGAGAGTAAAAAGAGTGAAACTAAGCAGAACCTACATGAACCAATTGTAGTAAATACAGTTAAAATAAATAAAAGAAGTGAAAGTTGGATGGAACCAACAAGTGATAGATGATCTGACGTTTCAATTATTTACATCAGTGGCAAAGGTGAATGTCAGCAGCTCAGTGTTTCGTGGCGTCTCAGTTTTTAGCATCTCTTCTCTGACGTCGGGATAAGGTTTTATATGTCTGTCTTTTGTCCTAAAACGACTCAAATATTCATGTAGAGAACCAATGTTTTTTGCAACAAAACCAGGGTTATTAAGTCAGTATATTTGTAAATGATTTGAGGATTAAAAAAGCTTTCTCAAATTTCAGCTGACACAATATGGTATGCTTTCTTGTGATGCGACTCGACATACTGTTTGATGACATTATTGCTAAGAAATATAATTGTGTGCAATCCATACTAAAATACCATAGACGTTATTAAACTAGTGGCCTAAACTTAAAAAAAGAACCTCACATACATGTGATATATATATTATTCTATTTCATTAACCTAAAACATAATCTCATATAATTTATTCAATTAATCTAAAACATAAATTAACTAGTTATCAAAAAACATATAAAATGTTTTAAGGATTATTATATTATTACGTAAAGTTAATTGTATTAAATCGTTCGCCAGTCACTTGTGATTTGTTGGTGTAAAAAAAGAATTTCCAAAATTAAAATAAGGTGTAGAATTGACACTCTGGCTATAATAGAATTTGTCTTAAAAAAATGACTCGCTATCTATGCCACCATATATCTCGGACATCTCGAATCAGTGTAGTGTAGCGCGATCGTTGTATTATTATTTAAACGTGACCGGTTGTCTTAACAAATACATAATTACTAGCTATCCGGTAGTAGCTTCACGCGATGCTGTGGCTAGAGAATTTGCAATTTTATTAAAAAAGAAACTATCTTATCTCTCAAGTTGGACCAAACTGCACACATTGTGCAAAATTTCATTAAAATCGGTTCATTAGTTTAGTAGTTAATCGTGAACAAACAACGTGACACGATTTTTTTATATAAGTGTACAGATAGATGTAGAATTTCTGAACAGAACACAATTTCTCCTATGTCTCCTGCTAATCAGTAGTAGTAGAACATAAGAGGGATATACTCGTAACAAACCTTCTTTTTTGGGTAGGTACAGGGCAGTTCAATTCTATGATACTTCGCCTGTTGTAAGAAAGTTGGACCTTAATGAATACCAACAAATGTACAAACATCGGTGCGTTGAAATCATTATACGAGGCTCTCGTGAAAAGTCATTTAGAGTGCAATACTGTTCTTTGGTCACCATACGAAGCCAAATGTAAATGAATGGTAGAACGTATGCAAAACAAGTTTATTAAATTTATTTATTTTAAACAGTATAATATACATCCAGGTTATCCAGTTCCAGTATCCAAGCTAGAAGTAAGAAGGGAAGTGGCTCTCGCCACTTAGATATTAAAAGTGTTTCGTGGTAAGATAAACAACCCAAGCGTACTGCAGACATTGCAGATATTAGAGCTGTGTGTTCCGGACGAGTACGTGGGTCCGACAACACTACATTATTCAATTATGATGTGTTGTGTGTGGTAGTATAATGATATTTGTAGGTATGTGGTAAATAAATGAAAAAATCAATACAACATTTTTTTATGGTAAAGGCAGTCCTATGTTACTCGATGTAATTGCGCGCGCTAAATACCTACCTGCCGCTCGTCCGCCGGCGGACCTTATACACATTCCAGAGTAGTAGGTTGCCGACAGTTGCATCGTGCGCGCACGCTTTTATTTTTAAAGTACAAAAAATGTAATCCGATATCGTATTGATATATTCGTTAAATACTGTAAAATTCATAGTGAATATTGACATAGTTGTTTATGGGCAGTACAAGAATATAGATAAAAAGCCCGCAAGCGCTATTTGTGTAATTTAAATTAACCTTCAAATTATTCAACTTTTTGTAAGATTTAGAATATTTTCCACCACGCAGTTTAATAATCGAAATTTTAGAAAATGGAATAATTTTATTAATCTTAACATAAAAATAAACCACATGTAGGATTTTTATCGTAGGAGAGTTATGCTTCGACACGTACGGGCCGGCTCGACCGGAGTGATACCACGGTCTCACAGAAAACCGGCAGTGAAGCAATGGTTGCATTGCTTTTCGCCGAGTGAGTGAGGTAACTGGAGGCCTTAACCTTTCTCTCCCCCCCTTTCCTCCCCCTTCTTCTCCTCTACCACATTTCCCCTACTCCTACCTTAAAGAGCAGACACGCACTTATGATTCTTGAGTTGCAGGTGCCGAACTGCCCATGGGCGGCGGTAGTCATTTACCATCAGGTGACCCGTCTGCTCGTTTGCCCTCCATACAATAAAAAAAAAGTTTCAGTTAAGTCCATTATTTTTCACTTTTCAGTGCTCTTTTTTGGTACTTTTTGAAGTCGGTTTAACTTTTTTTTTAAATGTTTTTAACGTGAAAGTTGTAAAATATAACAACTCGTAAATGCCGAACACGCCTGTCCTTATTTCACCCAGTGACTCGTAAAACGAAGAATTTATACTTTGACCCTAAGGGCTAATAGGTAATACGTAGTTAAATGACCAAATCCCTCATGATAAGTGTTATTTCGAGCTCGTAGCGATAATGTAATTTATTAGTGAGTATCATTCCTTTTTACCCGTTAATATTAGGGTCATAAGACAAAATTTGGAAACCCTCCTGTGTGCCTTTTAATGCCTTAATAACTCCGACCAATTCCTTAGCTAAGACCAGACCAGACGAATGATTTTCAATACTAGTTTAAAATATTTATAGTATGTTAACATTAATAATACTATATATATATATATAAAACTTAAACTCTTTGCATGGTCCTCATTCAATTTCAACTTGTTTAAAAAAGAAGGTACGCAACAAAGATCATAATATATATTTATATACTTATTAAGTTACCTAAAATTGTATACACTTAATACATCAAAAGTGGCTTCTTAACAATACATAAATTATCAGATATCAATTTACGTGGGTTTTCATGTAGTCTCTATTCTTGTATATCTCTATTGGTCTCGAAAGTTTTATTAGATTAAAAAAACAGTGCAGTGGGTTATATAGGTATAATAGCAGTACTTATTTGTATATTTTGCGCGGATCCCTAATTATTTTTCCAAAATAATTAGCAAAGTAGCCTAAGTTACTCCTTATAACACCAGCTATCTGCCTGTGAAAGTCCCGTGGAAATCGGTCCACCCGTTCCGGAGATTAGTCGAACAAACAGACAGACAGACAGACAAAAATTTAAAAAACTAATTTTTACTCATAGGTATCGTGCAAATAACTGTATGAGTTATTATGATTAAATAGTAAAATGACACCAAATAAATCGCGATAGTATCCGTTAAAAATAGTTTTATTTCAAGTGTATGAGTTAAAAAAACCTATTATTTTGTCATTACAAACAGACACTTCAATTTTATTTATTTATATGGGGTATGGATAGGTTCGCGTTCTGAAGATTTAAGTCAAAATTACTAGAAATGTCAACCCCTTCTTATTGATGCCTATAAGCTATTTCATGTCGTCGCCACATCAAAAACTCTTATTTATTTTATTAAAATTAGGGACAAACTATAATAGATGATAACACAGTTTACTATTTAATAAGAATAAGTTAGAGAACGGGGTCTTGAGTTCGAATAGTGGTACGAACAACTTGGCAGTTACTGTTAGTTAGTGGTTTTCATAGTTTATATCAGTGGTTGTGAGACTGTTTCTTACATGCAAAAGTTTAAAGTTTTAATTACAATCAAGCACATCAAGCGTAGCTCCCAGTTCATAAGTTAACGAAATAAATAGACAAGCTTGCCATCAATCAGATCATATGCACAGTTAAGATCTCAAACTTTAGAAAAGTACAACAAGGTAGCTATTTCGAACATCGTATCATGAGGTAACGTTGGGTAAAGATTTTATGTTTGAATATGTAAACAACCTCTCCTCGATAACAATATAACGACGTATTAGGTATAAGGGAGGGGATGGAGTAACTTTTGCGAGGAACCGGAACTTTCAGCATAAGATTAAACTTTATTTTTAGGTGAACAATATTATAAGTTATCGATTTTCGCCTTTAGGTTGTACAGATCTGCTGCATCAAAAAAAAATTGTTTCATTAATACATTATAATAATAAATTACATATTTATATTAGTTTTGAAGCCAATCGTTCTTTTTGCATGCATACATACGTATACTCCCACCTGTGGCTCCGTTATTAAGCCAGTATATTTCTTTAATGGTTTGAGGATTAAAAAAGCTTTCTCAAATTTCAGCTGACACAATATGGTATGCTTTCTTGTGATGCGACTCGACATACTGTTTGATGACATTATTGCTAAGAAATATAATTGTGTGCAAGCCATACTAAAATACCATAGACGTTATTAAACTAGTGGCCTAAACTTAAAAAAAAACCTCATATACATGTGATATATATATTATTCTATTTCATTAACCTAAAACATAGATTAACTAGTTATCAAAAAATATATAAAAATGTTTTGAAGATTATTATATTATTACGTAAAGTTAAATGTATTAAATCGTTCGCCAGTGACTTGTGATTTGTTGGTGTAAAAAAAGAATTTCCAAAATTAAAATGAGGTTTATACATACATTCGTATACTCTCACCTGTGTCTCCGAAGGAGTAGGCAGAGGTATATTAAGCATCCACATTCTGCCAACTATAGAAAGAAAAGAAAGAAAGATAAATTTATTTGTTAGAATATAGTAAATTAGGTGTTACATTATGCTTATTAAGTTTCTTATATTCTACCATATCTGGTGTACAAATCTTTTCTGTTTCCTTACATTATCATAATCTTATATCTACAATTATCTATTTATTTTATAAAATATTTTTATCATTAAGAAATTCGTCTGTTGAATAACATTTAGTTAGTAACAAATCAAAAAATAATTGTTGAAACAAATTTAAATTGAGGTCTATAAAGCAGTTGGGTAATTTATTATAAATTCTAATGGACATGCAGTACGAATTTCGGGCATACATTTTAGTGCGTTGGTATGGTTTATATAATTTATTAAAGTATCTACTATTTCTATTAGTTATTGCTATATTTTTCTCAAACAATCGTGGATTTTTATGAACAAATATACAAATCTCATAAGTGTACAGAAAGGGCGGTGGTAGAATTCTGTGTTCCTGAAACAGTGAAACGCAACTATCCGAGTATTCAGAACCACTTATTGCCCTCACACATTTCTTTTGTGCCCGAAATGCGCTTATTAAATCCACAGAGTTACACCATATGACTATTCTGTAGCCCAGGACTGCGGAGACGTAACCGTGGTATGCCTAGAGAGTGCCGTTTTTTGTAGCTACTTGCCTTGTTCTATTCAAGACATGAACATAGCTGTCTAATTTAGAGCAAATTTGGTCGATTTGCTGCTTCCAATTACAATATTTGTCAATATTTACGCCTAAAAAACTTGTTGATTCTACGGTTTCTAATGATTGGTCATTCTGAGTAATATTTTTTTTTTTTATAAAGAATACTAGCAACATGGGTCACACATTACTAGTATTCTTGTTAACCCCTTCAGCTAAGCTAAATGCTTGTGTTAGGAGTGGGTTCACGACGGTAGAGTTCTGGGTGGGGTTCGAACCCGCAACCACTTGATCGCAAGTCCGATCCTAAGCCATTACGCTACCGCCGCTTTTTGGCGAATTGAATTGGTCCCACTCACGTAACAGGGGGCAAATCTATTGCCGCCAACTGGGCACTTTGGGAACTCAAGATGAGAAAAGTGGGAGTATATTGAAAGGGTAGGCAAGAACATAAGCTAGTGGAAGGAAAAGGATTTTGCTTATATGGATACATGGATTTCTTTTGTATTCCGCATTTATCTACCCACATCAAAAGTGTCTAGGGATCAAGTACGTTTTAGAGTATCGCCGCAATTGAGGATTATTATTTTAACTTTTTTGGATGGTTATTAATTCTTTACTCTTACCGGTGCTCGCATTAACGTTCTGCCGTGGAATGCTCAATCGCCAGATCTCAACCCAATTGAGCATGCATGGGATATGGTCCAAAGAAGAGCACTGCCGAGCATGGATACCGTACATACCACACAACAACTTTTTGACTAGTTAGAAAGAACGTGAGCCATTCCTCAGAGTGATCTCATTTTTACCATTTAATTGACGACATTAACTAAGGTTTATTGCCAAAAATTTGCCAAAATTGCAATTTTTCTTAAGTTTTACAAAATATAGGGATAAGTTATTAACTTAAACATTAGGAATTAAAGTAAGAAGCCCACCTGGAAGACTAGATTTGGTAAATATTAGGTAATTGGTTATTTTTTTATTATTTAAAAATGTACTTGATCCCTAGACACTTGTGATGTGTGTATAATCGTATGTTCTTTAAGTTTTATAAAATGAAAAGACGTGTGCCTAAAACACCAGGATGTCCGAAAATATTTTCTTCATTCAAAATCGAAAATCTAATAATTCTAAATCTACATATATCGATACGTATAACCGAGGAAATAGACTGAACAAACAAAAAATAGGCTTATATTTATCCACGACATGCGTTAAAGGTTGTTTTAGATGGAGGAAGATGATTAATAATATAAATTAAGATACACAAAATATTTATACTTATGCACAAGCAATTGGGTATAGAATCTGAGGAGTTGAATATGCTATTGATTTACTATTCCTTAAATGGATAATTATATTTCACCAAGATCTAAATCGTTATTTATTCCGATCGACCGACTATGAAGATCAACAGAATATACAAGAATAAAATATTAAGTCCATCAATTATAATAATGTATGTTTATGGAATTATTAGAAGTAGTTCTAAGATTGCGACTTCGCTCGACAAACTACAAAACAATTATATTTTATGAAGTTTTGATCCTTAATTTATATATTAAATCGCCTTTGCTATGTTATTATTACGCCTGAACCACAAAATTACTCTCTGCTGGAAGTGGCACCTCTGAAAATTATTAAAAGAAGCCATTATACTTTTGAATGGGTATCTGTAATGTATCAAATTTAAATATATAAATGTATCAAATGTAAACATAAGTTCACTTTCAACGCCAGAACAGGTGGAAGCACAGAATACGGAAACGTATATCTTGTGAACAGAATTAGAACCAATAATCTTTGATATTTGTCAGAAGTACTTAGCGTGAAGGTTATTTGCAGGATTCTTATTGGGTTGAATTATATGCGGACTTCTTCATAAAGAATATATTATAATTATATATTTTAAGTACATACTGGTACGACTAATAAATATACATTTAAATTATTGCACAACCTAATCCGTAGCTTGCAGGGAGACGACTGTATTTATGACGATGTAATGGCAACCGTTATGAACTAAGCACTAAATTAGACACTAACTTTACAAAAGAAAACCTAAAGTCTCCTAATAAGCAAAATAAGTAGAGAATATTTTATAAACTACTGCCTAAACATATGTAAAATAGTCAACAAAAGAAATAGTAAATAAGAACTTGCTGTAACATATAATTCATTTTATATGCGTTAGCAAGTAGTTATAAGATTAGAAAATAAGATAAGAAAATTTATAAAATAAATAATAAAAGTAAGAATTAAAATATAAAACACGTTAGTCATTAAAGCTGTAGAATAGATCCAGTAGAAAGATGAGAAAAATTTGTTATTAGAATAATAAATAAAGCCAGAGAGGCAACAATAAACTAGTATATAAGAAAAGAATAAATAAAATATCAATGTACTACAATCCTTGACGAATATCAGGGGAAAATAGAGCCTAACGCCCTGTGACGACGGGTGCGTTTTTACAAAAAAAAAAAAAAAAAAATGGCAGCCGTTATAATAAAATCTTAACAAAAGCGCTACTTACATATAACACTTATGTGCCACTACAGTCGCCGCTACATTAGTATTGTAGACTTGACTGATGTGTTTTAACGTAACGGTTTCAGTACTTGGTTTGAAGGTGGCAATGTATGTATAATGTATATGTATAGATAGGTAATGCCAAAACAATTCGATACCTCTTTAGCCTTTGCTTGTTAACATATTTTCTTTTTTTTTGTTTACATATTGATAAGCTCTACAAAAAATAAAATCATACTCATAAAAAAATGGAAACAGTTTTTTTTCCTTACCTTCGACGGAGATTTATCGGCAATAAAAAAAAAACAGGTCCAAATTCGATTTTTTTGCTAGAATTCAGTCCAAACAACAATAGGTTTTTTCCTATTTCTTTTTATTATTCGTTTCATAGAAACAAAATAAGTAAAGGAATAAGTTTATAATTGCTAGTACTGCTTACAGTGGAACGAGGAAGTCGGTGATAAATCCTTCAGCATTTCCATTGAACTTTTACAGTACCTGCTTTCAGCAAATTACAAGCGTAGCGAGCTTCGGGCGCGTGGAACAACTGTTTTGTGCACATTATGGAACATTCAGCAACAACACTGGAAGGTCGTTAGTAAAAAATATTACTATAAAAGAGAGCAGTGTTTTAGGCTCTTTCAGATTTGAATAGGTATATAGTTCATAGATATGTCTTTGCTAATAAATCTATGAAAGAAATTAACCTACACGCTTGGTTATTAAAATACAAGATTGACGATGATTCCTAAATCAAATGTTGTAATAAAATACAGTCAGAATAATTAGAACACACTTGACATATGTACTAGTTACGATAGGCAATCAACTGTCTCTCGAACCATTTCGTAAACATAATTATTTAGATAGTTACAATTGTAGCTACAATGCTTTTGACAAGACACTGTTAAGTTTTAATCTAATAATTAGCTTTAGTAATTTCTGAAACAGTAACTCGACAAACTTGAATCAATTAAGTAAATGAGCGTACTATGAATGGACTCATTTAATGGCCGTATAATTCGAAAGTACTGAATAAAGTTAATTAAATCATTGTATTGTGATTGTTCAAACCATAATTGTAATAATCACTTCATATTTTATACATGCTTTCAACAAAGACAAGAACGGAGCATTATTCTTATCTAAATGACGCTTCAGGCGATATTTCATTGTGATGTCTACAAATGTTAGCACTTGGCAGAATTACACGAATATCATCTCACATTTATGACTGTTCTGCTCTCGGTAGCCACGTGGAGCACTAACGAAGACTCATTATTGTCATTGAAATACGTACTTGATTTGTCGCTAATGTACTCTTTTTATCTCTTGAGCATTTGCCGGAGTCAGGGTCAATTATAGAAGATGTTTTGGACCGATGGTAAATTTGTTAATATTTATCTATGAATCAGAGAGGCTGTCAAATCTGAAGCGATTACCATACGTTACCATACCATACTATAGAAGCTTACAATACCAAAGTTGATTATAAATGATCACGAGTTTGTGAGTCGGTTCTGATTTCGGAGCATTCAACTAAACAAAATGTATGTAGTTTCAGCTTAATCAGTCATCATCATCATGGCGTTGCTTCCCGGTTACAACCGAAACTTCCGTTTCGGTGCCCGGGGCCCGCCTTCCGACTTTTTCTCCTCCACTTCGCACGATCTTCGGCATCCCTAGTAGTGAGTCCATTGGCACGCATGTCACCCCTTACGACATCAAGCCAGCACTGCCCGGCGGAGGCGGCATGGCTAGACATTTGTTCCCCACGTAAGTAGCCGCTTTACAGCTGAATCACTAATTATAAAACAAAGTCCCCCGCTGCGTCTGTCTGTCCGTGTCTGTCGCGATAAACTAAAAAAGTACTCAATGGATTTTCATGCGGTTTTCACCAATAGACAGAGTGAGAATTCATGAGAAAGGTTTACGTATATAATTTGTTAAGATTTGTGTAAAATGGCTGAAATATGACGATGATTGTTGAAGATGTGGCAAAAATCAATATATGCTCTACGAAGCGTGTAGTATTTTATAAAATGGCATATTATTTTGACCATTTGTAGTGTTATCTGATTGTAAAAACAAACAAGTCCTGATCAGTGTCAGTAGCGTAGTATCTGTGTTTGTAAAGGATTCACTTTATGAATGTGATATCAAACCTTGATGAATGAGAACGAGAACTGAGGACTGAGGCAACATATGACAAAAATCCCTCTGCCCCGGTTTTCGTTGTGTAGTTCCAAATTAGTAGGTACTGGGTGTACAAGCTGTTATATCAAATTGCTAGTGATTTACTACAGACCGTCAATATTAGAAGAGGTTTCTTAATTAATCTATTGATTACGTAGTTTTCGTTCTTTTTCATGTCTTTTCTTTGATCTGGAATTTCAATGTAAATTAATTTATGCAATTTTTTTTCAATAACTGTCTCAATATTCATAGTAATTAGTTTTTTGTATTTTACCTGTGTTTTTGTCACATGTGATGCCAATGTCACATATGTAAGGTTAAGGACAATTATTTGTATGACATATATAAGAATTTATATGTGTAAAAACAAAAAAGCAATTAAAAAATAAAGCAGGTGTCAGCTCATACGATTATCGCGAGGTAGAAGAGTAAAGAGTATACAAATTCTCTCCTTTTTTCGAAAATTAATTGTTCCTGTTTCCATAATTCATACTTTAGGAAGGGGAACCACGAAGGTGTGTCAACGTTTCCTGGAATGCTCTACGTTCCGTTTATGACCACTGTGAGATATATGTTAAATACTGCTAATAATACTCAATAGTAAATAAATAAATTTGCAGTCACATATGGGCACATGATAGGGCTCATCGCAGTCTTAGGCTGGGCAACAAACAGGCTACAGTCACAGTTACCGAAATCGACTGCCCAAAAAAGGAGTGTAATATTTTCAAGGTTCATGTATGTATGTGAGTTACTTTATTCAAATTCAATATCTTTATTTCATATAATTGATCATCAATTATTCGAGATTGTCAATAAAAAAAATTAATTAAAAGTCATTTTCATATTCCACCATAACTTCTAAATGCTTAAACAGATTTGGATTTATGGAGAATAGTTAGAATTCTTACGGCATTCCGAGTGATACAGGCTATAAAGTTATGAAAAAAAAAACAATATGGTGGCTGCATGGCGCAATTTTCAAATGTAAAAAAACAAAAAATCTTTAATTCGTTTTTGGTCTGATAGGATTGTCGTGTTTTAATTTCTTTATTAGTAACTTGTGAGCCTACTATGAACAATAATAATGTGCTTATTAAAGACTATACGGTTTTACTCACGTTTGTATTTCGGGGATGCTCGACTAGTTTCAGACCCGACGGGGGCCTTTTTTTAAGGAGTTAAGCGTCCTGCCGCGACGGTGTCAGGCGTCACATTTTTTACACACACATTTACTTTTTATTTACCGATGGAAAAGTTAATTATCAATTATCTTGGCCAGTTAGAGATCTACGTCCCTAAACGGCCAAGATAATTGTTAAAACAAATATCCATTTATTCAAATTAAATCAATCGAGCTTTACACAAAAACAAATCAGCACACAAATGTTCGCCCATATATGTTATGTAGTCGATGTGCCTAGGTTCACAAGAGATCAGAGGCGAGCAGACTCGATCAGTAACGAGCCATGAATAACATCAAAGGACTGCTCCTTCATCAAAGGAATGCTCCTTCATAAGAAACTTTGCAGGATTATTACTTATATTTATATGATTTTGTGGAATACTGCTTTGAGACTTTAACGAGATGACAAATTTTGACATGTTGATTTCCGGTGTTGTTTTCTTTTATGTAATATGTATCTCTTATCCGTACATATTATAAAACAAAGTCCCCTACTGCGTCTGTCTGTTTGTTCGCGACAATCGGTTTTCATGCGGTTTTCATCAATAGACAGAGTGATACATGAGGAAGGTTTAGGTGTATAATTTCTTAACGTTTTATGTAAATTGGTTGAAATATGATCATGATTGTTGAAGATGTCTCTACTACCCGTGGGAAGCCGGGGTGGGATGCTAGATCTAGCTATTGATAAAAGGAATCATCTATAAGAACATTTTTTTTAAAGACCACTCCCGCATTAGTAATGATTCCTGTGTCGCGGGAGTAACCCACCCCTGGTTACTAGTATTATATAAAAACAAAGCAACAACAATTTCTACATGAATCATTTTTTTAAATGTGGAAATATATTCCTAATCTAGGTAAGTTTTTGCGTTAACTAAAAAAATATAAATATAAAAGGTTTGTGGTGTGGGGACAATAACGTAAATTGACCCGTAGGTTGCAACGTCGTAGTAGTAGTTGTCTATCTTTTTTTTTTTTTTTTTTTGGGCGTGTGGAAACCCCCTCGGGCCGTCACCCCACCGGGGTTTTCGGCGGGGCGGTGTGTCGGTAGTTGTCTATCTAGCCCATACCTGCAAAGCACGTATGTCACCAGTAGTGCCATTAACGCTTTTTTAATACTATTTCTTAACTGAAGCTGCAACGGCTATAATTATCAATAGTATAAGTACAACATTAAAAAACCTGTCGAAAATGAGTGTCCTTGGACTTGCCTGTTATTCTCCATAGGATCTACGTATTGGAAGAGGCAAGTAACTTCACGACTGACCTATTCTGACTGGAGATACCTTTCTAGTCAGGTGGACTCCATTCTTATAGAAAATTTGTCTGTTAAAACCATTTATTTAAATATTTCGCTATTACTAGCTACGGATATAACTATAACTAAGACAACTGAAAAACAATAAATTGATTTTTATTTGATGAAATGGAGGAGTATTAGAAAAAAGTCACATTAAAGCTGATCTTTTTCCCCTTTGTTTGATGGAGAGCGATTATAATAAAGTCTACGCAACCAACATTATTATTGTGTACGAAAACGCTTTCATATTTGCTTCAAACATAAAATTTTTGATCGAAAAATAGTTTTCTATGTGCTAAACTTAATCAATTTTAGTAACGTACGTGTATGATAGTAATAGCTGTAATGTACTGGGCCAGTAAGTATAGGTCAGCAGTAAAATATAGTTAAAAATAACTAATAATACGACTTTAACATAACCAAAAGTGGGTGAAAATTTCTACTATTTATTTCCCGGTTCCGACATTAGACTTCAAGTATAATGTAAGACTAGTATAATGTAGACTTTGACTTCGAGAAAGCTCAAAACAAAATAAATGTACCCAAACTCTATGGGTTTACTAGTAGCATTCGTTTAAGCTACTCGAGTCACTGTTCGGTACTCCACACACGATTCTAAACATGAACAAATTGCTATTCATCGCATTTAGGGGTGCAACCTTTCAGAAAATAAATATAATACGTACTAAGCTAATAGTTTATAGGTGGTCTGGAGTGTAAGACTATCTACAACCGGGTTGAATTTCCGTGTGTTTAGGTATGTTTGATACCATGTTTTTGAACGTTTTATGATTACAATTAGCGCTCACAATAATCATGTTAGTTTTATTATAGGTATCTATTTTCTATAAGCCTTTTGTTTGTTTTATGCTTTCTGTAATAAAACTGTTGAAGCCTTGCGTGTGGCGGCCTGGACTCTTGAAACAATACAAACGAATCTTTAAAATTATAAGTATATACAAGTGTTTCTCTGAAGTTTTAAATCGACTGGAAGTACATCCAGCAGTACTAACAAAGTTTTGATACTAACTTTCGTAAACGCACTCCACAATAACGTCAACGCGAGACGTTGACTTTGAAGCAACTTTAATCGTACAGTTTCTCATAAGTAATCTTGAGAATGTATTTAATAACAAAATCCATTACATTACATAGGATAGTTTCTCGACAAGGTATTACATTTTTATATGTTTAGACAATATACTAAAATTCATGCAATCCTCCTGGAGGTGTATATTTTTTCCGAATACCCTTAATGACTGATTTACGCTTTCCCAAATTAGTCCTTAAGGATAGCCTATGTCATACTACCGTCCATAAACTATCCTTATGTAAAATCCATGTCGATCTGTTCTGTTGCTGCAACACATTAAAGTAGGATATTACTTTATCGCCTCAACGATATTTGCTTTTGTTAGAAAATGGTCCATAAAATCTTTTACTACTTTGAAGTTACTATTCCTACCCATATCATTTAGGTCATCCTTTTACGGTAGCTACAGGTTCTTAAAGATAAATCAGTTTTTAAAAACATGTCCTAAAACAAAACTTCTGTAAATATACATAGCATGATAAAGATGCTATCTGCAATTATTTATAATTACGAAAGGTCTACAGAAAGCTGTCGCTTGGGTAACAATACATTTTTGAAGTACAAATTACAGGTTGCATTCAAAACACTGTTTAGTGGACAGTTTTACATAAGTCATTTCTCCATTGACAACTTTAACTTGCTTCACTACTTCTTTGCTCCCCATTATACCTTATTCTACCCCACACTATATCGTCAGCATGTCTTTGCATGTTAACCGCTGCAATAATTATCAAAATTTACTTATCAGTTTTCTACATTTTACGTCACAGTCTCTTTCATTATTTTATTAAATAATCTGCTCTAAAAAATAAAGCTTATTTCCCTTATGACTATGTTCCGAACTATGTTAAGTATGTTCCGTTACTATTTTCCAACCTAAGTTCCGAACTATGTTAACTATGTTCCGTTACTATGTTATGTATAACTATGTTCCGAAATTCCTGGAACCGTTTTTTCTTTTTAAGGTAACAAACAGAAATACATGAGTTTTAAAAATATGCATTTTGAAGCATACTTTCTTCCGGAGTTTCTCGAATAATTTTTACTTATTAAGGTCATGAACAGATAGGCATAACTTTTAACAATACGTAAGTTATACGTGCCATACTAGTTGATTTTTATTTGACTTTGTATATCTGTACCTATTATTAGAGTTAAATATTGCCGTTGTTTATAAGTATGTATACGTAAAGTTGGACAACTACTATGTCTCGTGTGTATAGCTGATCGGCCTTTGATATTCGGTTTCCTATTGTTCCGAAATATACGGTCGGTGATTTTTCGATTCCATAATTTTAATATACCGATTATATATATACATATTGAATGATTTATTTTAATTTATGGTACAAAGGTGATCAAGAACCTTTCCTGTCTTGTCATACGAGTATCATTTATTTCTGTAATTTGTTGCTATTAGATATTTCAATAGGAGCTTTGTAATTAGATGTGACAACTCTAAGAATAACAATTGCTCTTGTATACACATCGTTCGACTTAATTTTTGTTGTCACCTTGAAAATTTGATAATTAAACGCGTCCGTAAAAGTTAGGAAAATGACTAGTTTAACTACTTAAACTAGTCATTTTCCTAACTTTTACGGACGCGTTAATTAGGGCTTTTTGACCAAACACGGATTGCCTAGTGGTAAGCCAGTACCTATAAATACTTGCAACCTCACAGGTGCCATTCGAGCTTTGTTACCCCATCGACACTGGAGCTTTTCTCGTAAGCAGAAAATTAACACTACACTACACTAGCAGATCTGTTTAATATTTGTCTTCCGTCTCTAGTAGTCGAGTTCATTAAAATGTAAGCTTCAAATGGGAATAGCATCGATAGACTCTGAATATAAACATACTCGCTCATGTTTGCCTATAGATCTCTCTTAATTATTCAGTGCAGAACATGCATGTATCTCTACTATTATAGCTATATTACCTACAAAACCACTTTCTAGAACTCAGTGATGTGACCTACTTTCAGTACATCACCTCCAATCGCCCATAAACGAGCGAATACAAGACTTAATGTCAATCTTTTTTATCCCGCTGTAACGTTCAAACGTTGCCTATAATGATCAATGTGTAACGAACCGGCAACAATATGCCAAATACCATTAAAGTCATTAATAATCGTATCGTAAAACTGGAAATTTTCAATGGGAATCCCATCGTCGGGCCGGTTATCCATTAAATAAATTTTATTCGTGTGTGATAAGGCGCGGGGCGGGCGGCGGCGGCTAGGCGGGCGCCGGCGAGACGCCCCAGTCGCCGCCCGCCGCTCGCTCAGCGACGACGCATCGCTGCTCAGTGCCCAGCCGCGCTAATTTTACACGCCACTTACTCTCTACTGGTACACATAGCCATTGACCCGCTGATAGTGAAGTGTTGCACTGTATAGTGTTAGTGAGTCACCGCTAGCAGCTCACCGGTCGTCGCGCCCTGTGAGTACCACATACCTCCGGGGAAACTTTCACACCGACTTATCTCAATCATCCGTCGAGCTTACGGCCATTTTAGACGAACGTTCAACCTTGAATCGTTGTCAGTATTTTGGTCATTGTGACTTGCAGCTGACATATGAATTTTTCTCACACTTCACCTCAGAGAATGAATTCCATCGTACCATACAGAAATAGCGACAGAGGAATTTCATTAACGTATCGGGCCGTGAGATTTATTTGGATTAGCTCGGCCAAACGATTCATATTCTGAAAGTTGTATGAAAACAAGAGCGATATTCATGTCAAGGTTCTGACACCTTGTTATATTCACAGTTTAATCTTCGCGCTCGGTGCTACACGCTAACGAAAAAGCGAAGAGATTGCTTATTTGAAGCCATTACAAGATCGTAAAGTTCATCTATTTTTATTCTCATAATCATAGTATAGCTTCAGGTATAAAGAGAGACGGCTGTCATGTTGTGTACATGGCCACTACGTACGAGTATAGTTACTTCATATTCACGGCGCAGTTACTCGGGGTCAAAAAAAATGTTGGCAATGCTTTAGTCTGCTATTTCATTTGTGATCACAATACGTTACACATATTGTGAGTTAACAGGCAGGCGTTTATGTAATTTGCACATTATAAAAGTTTTGATATCAAACGTTATAGCCAGGAATGTTTGACGTGGCCGTTTAGTTTAAATTTTATTGCATATTTATCACTTCGTCTAAATGTAACAAGATTAAACTTTATTCTTTTACGTGACTATCTGGCTAATTTCTTGAGCATTATCAAGATCGACGATGAATGTTATGTACACTTTCTAGAAGTTTTTTTAGTGTATATGTCCATTACACTAAAATAAACTTCTAGATATGCGTATTTTTTTCTAGGTAGGTAAGCGTTTGTAATAGAGTATTTATTTATCAATTTTGTATAATGAATAATAAAGCCTAGGATAATTTGAACTATATTTAATTAATATAATTAATCTTAATTTTTTTAACCCTATACATTAGATTTACAGGCAAAGATAAAGTTAAGCTCTAAATTATTGATATTTTGGTTTTCCTGCACATCTCTCTCTTTGATTATATCATCCTATCAGATTCTTTTTTGGGATTACCTTGTTGTAGATTGACGTCGACGACCATACCTCATTTTATTATGATTGAGTAATCCATTATCTATGTTACATAATTAGACATAACGCCTCTTGTTTTCCTTTTGATAGCCTCTTTCAATATGAATGAAGTTCTTCCGAAACCATGCAAGAAAATACATTTTATATGGTACTTTTATATGTTCCAAAGTGATTGGTTCTTTTCCATAGTCGTGTAACCGACTGTTGAGCTGAGGGCCTGGATACGATTTCATGGTCAAGTGGAATTGTTTTTTTTTTTTGATAAAGTACTCAATTGTCCGAATATTACACCGCAATGATTCCGCACCCTATTGACACTATACTGCATAAAACCTAACATAAAAAGCGTGATGCTTATATCTGATACAAGTGTGTATCAAAACGAATATTTCAGTAATGACAAGTAATACAGTCATTTGACATAAAACATGTGTAACCAAGTAACAAAAATTTAAAACATTTTTTACAAAGAAATTCCCTTGTTTTCTTGGCAGCTTTATTTTTAATAAAATAAACAAGATATTAGAACTACATAAAATGAACTACCACGTATGTAAAAAGACTCTATTTGAATGGTTGCATCGTCTTGATTATACTGACACTGAAAACGTATTGAAGGTTGTAAGATATGAAAACACACACACACATACACACATACTCAAACACTGACGGACTCATGTCACGCATACGCACCAACACTTACACATTCATACACAGACACACATCCACACGCACACACACCCACACACATGCATGCATGTTCTCTTATATTATGTTAGCACTGTTGCTACATATTGCTTACCTTTAATGGGGGGCAGGCGCTCTGATACCTATGGTACAGGTTTCGACCTAGTTTAGGATTAGGGTGTCTTACCTTCTTCAGATCCATGCAATGTCAACTATAAACTTAATAAGACAACCTACATTTATTAAGTCATCGGAAGTCTTATACCTAATTATTCCAATGTGTAATCTATTTGTAGTATTTGTCAATGAAGTTGTATACTTGTTTGACACTAGCGGTTTTAAAAAATGTAACCATACCAAACCAGCTTGATGGAAATTCCAGATTGATGGAAAGCGGTCCCGGGCATTATTGTTCGAAGGCTATGGCTTCAACCGGAAGTGATGTCACTCGCTTGCTACACACCTCATTATATTCCGCATGGAGTTCTATTGACGTTACTCACTGGGACAACACAATATGTTAGTAAAATTGTTTGATAGCGGTTATCTGTAGGATAGGTCTGTAGGTAGGGGAGGAAGTACGGCTCTATTGCTGGATCTCTATTTGAATATTTATTTATTTATGACCGCGTTACCCCAGGAAGAATAACATGCATTGAAATTCAGATTTTAGTACACGCTTAATATTTTCGGTGCGGGTAGCCTCTCGCTGGATACCATAATTACATTCATGGTCCAGAGCGATAGTGCGTGGGATTCCGCCGCCTCATTCTGTGAGGTACGCGTACGGAACGGGAGAGAACTAGTACTCTTCCGTCCCGCAGAAGACCCACCAGGCGTCGGAGAGTGCAAATCAATCTTCGGCCTTCATGAGCGCTTGCCTGAGGGTGACAGACGGGGCTATCTGTCGCCTTAGCAGAAGCTGGCTCAAGACGGTAGCGCGACATCCGCACCTCTCAGTGGGGTCGCCTTATTCAAGAAGCGGCCAAGTCTGCCAGGGTTCATAGGGATTTCCTTTCTAGAGAGGCCCCTGACCTGAGGCCCCGGCCATGGGACTGAGTACTTAAAGAGAATCTTTAAGGTTTCGAACCAAAGTAAGCCTGCAAAAACTGAAAAGTAATGAAGTTTGCGTGTCTGTCATGGTATGAACATTTTTATGTTGAGAAGAAAAATAAAACTAATGTTAGAAAGAGTGTAATGAGTATGAATGTGGAAGGCTGTGTTAAAAACAACATGGCATGCACGGGGAAACAGAAGTGTGTTGAGATAAAGACCATCAACAATATACATAATATATGCCAGATTGTTCATTACATTTATGACATCACATCTCTTACAATATACGTACATCAATTATTCTAGACACCCACAGCATTCATTATACGTAAAGTTTACATTGAGTACTAAAAATTCATGAAATCCCACTAATATTATAAATGTAAAAGTTTGGATGGATGGATAGATGGATGGATGTTTGTTACTCTTTCACGCCAAAACTACTGAACCGATTACGATGAAACTTGGTATGTAGATAGCTGGAGACCTGGACCTTTTTATTCCGATATTCCTACGGGATCGGGGTTAAGCGGGGCGCTGCTAGTTATTACTAAAACTAATACTAAGCAAAAAAACATACGTTACAAAATTTTAAGATAAGAATACATCCTAATACAAGACCAGTTATTATGACAGCTTATAACCTAAACCTGCCAAGGGGATCATGAAAAATGTCGAAGACCTAGCTGCCCGAGTTCCCACACTGACTACTGTAATTGAGGACAGGAACATGTTGTTGACGATATTTTTATTTATTTATTTATTAATACTTCCTACAAATACATTGCAAAAGGCGGACTTAATGCCGGAGGCATTTTCTTCCAGTCAACCTTTGAGTGATGTAGAACTGTGTGTGGCAGGTGTATATTTAATAGTCATGCGATAAAGATATTTAAAAAAATGTATTATACCTATACATACACATATAGTAAATATATGTACATACGTATAAACATACATATATAAATTCAAATACATAAATGATAAAGACACTTGTAAAGTGTTATTCTGATGATTCCGCCAATAAATATCTGCAGAGTTTACGTACTTTAACAGTTTACAGCTTGGACAGCGAACGGAGAGTGAACAATACTGGAATTATGAGAAGGACAAAAAAGGAGAAGAATATTAGAAGGACGGGAGAAGAATATTAGAAGGACGGACATTTCTGGCATGGTTAGAGCAGATATATTGAAAGTTAGTTACGCAGTAAGTAGTTTTCCTTGCGGGCTTAATACAAAGAACAGAATATTGATTTCTTTACTTGCTTACGATGGTAGACTAAATAAAAGTAAATGGTATTCGATAGCTATTTGTAATACTCGAGTTACAGTTTGATCTATGCAAGTATTTTGTTTCATTCTTAGCAGTATTTCAAAAAATATTATAATAGAAGTTCCTCGAAGTTTTAACCGAGTTTATGGCGACTATCGGCTAAGACTCCGTTCCGATTCGAAGCGTGATATTAAATAGCCTATTACTTTCTACAAGAATTGGCCTGTCAAATGTAAAAAGAATTTTTAAAACCGATGCGCCCAACCAAAAAATTAAACCGTTCAGCTTTATTATATTACGATACTCATAGATATGAAAGATATTTTCTATTTTAATTTTCAGTTATTTTTACACGACCTTGATGCTATAACGAGAAATTATTAGCAGTTTCTACCATCATTTTATACTTACACTACATACTTTTAAGGCACGACAAACGTTGTCCTGCTGCACCTTAAAAAATATTATTCATGGAACCCTATCGCAGCGTCACCTACCTTGTCCAATTGTAAATCGAAACCATTCTCGAATCCACCTGAAGACACACAATTTTTTTAATTAAAATCGGTCATTATTCCTGTAACCCTATCGCAGCGCCATCTACCGGGTCCAATTGTAAATCTAAACCATTCTCGAATCCACCTGAAGACACACAAAAAAATCATTAAAATCGATCCAGCTGTTTAGGAGGAGTTCAGGAACATATAACGCACAGAAGAATAATGGTTGACCATCATGAAATTTTGGTTAGCGATACAGAAAAGGACATTTGGCACCACATTGGACGGGCCTGTTGGTCTAGACTATAGTGATTAGTGATTCTGGCTACTGAGCCAAAGGTCGTGGGTTCGATTTCCACCCAGGACAAATAATTGTGTGATGAGCATGATCATTTGTTCCGAGTCTGGGAGTAATTTATCTATAATATGTATATATTTATGTATAAGTATGTTTATTAGCAGTATGATTACCATAGTATAGGCTCTGCCTAGTTTGGGATCAGACGGCCGTGTGTGAGATGTGTTATTCTTCCAGAAAAAAAGTACAATTACTTTGACGCGAGGGAAGGCGCGGTCATGACTAGTCACTATATATTATAAAACAAAGTCCCCCGCCGCGACTGTCTGTCTGTTCGTGATAAACTCAAAAAACTACTGAACGAATTTTCATGCAGTTTTCACAAATAGATAGAACGATTCATGAGAAAGGTTTAGATATATGATTTGTCAAGGTTTTGTGTAAATTGGTTGAAATATGCTGATGATTGTTGAAGATTGGCCTTGCCTTTGCCTTTCGGCACGTATGGGCCGGCTCGACTCCGCTCGATACCACGGCCTCACAGAAAACCGGTAGTAAAGCAATGCTTGCATTGCATTTCGCCGCGTGAGTGCGGTTACCGGAGACCCTAACCCTTCCCTCTCCTTTATTCCCGTCCTTCCCTTCTAGCCCCTCTCTTCCCCCCTCCCCCTCTTCTCCTACTCCCACCTTAAAGGGCGGCAACGCACTTGTGACTCTCGAGTTACAGGTACCCATGGGCGGCGGTAGCCATTTACCATCAGGTGACCCGTCTGCTCGTTTGCACACTATATCATAAAAAAAAAAGAAAAAAAAAGATGTCTCTGCTACCCGCGCGAAGCTGGGGCGGGTTGCTAGTACAACTATATTTTAATTTGATTAAAATATTTGAATCAAGATTAAAGGAGCATTACTTCAATCGCGGATAAATAAATATTGCTAGCACATATCATATTGATTTTTAATATCATACATGAATTCTAATATTATTTAAGTATCGAATTTTATAACAAACGTAGTCCACGAAATATCTAATTCCTAAAAGTTTGAGAACATCGAGCACATCACAAGCTGAAAATATATTCAGTGATTCGTTTACGAATGCTGAGAGAGTACGGGAGTTAGTACAGGGACAAAACAAACACCGCTATGTATCCGTGACGTTACTGATCGCTAGCGGATATTACGTGCGTCCAACGGTTCCGGTGCTAATGTAAGGATGTGGCTAGATAATGCACGTTACAGTCGTAGAAAAATCGATTCAGTCGTTCGAATGAATTGTAAATAATGGTACGATGCTCAGCATCGTATTATTTGGAAATCCGGTATTGGTTTGTTACTTAAATAAATTTACGCTTCGGTACGCAAAGCTATCCTTACATCATTATACCACGTTACAACTTTTCTATACCTACTAATATTATAAAGCTGAAGAGTTTGTTTGTTTGAACGCGCTAATCGCAGGAACTCCTGGTTCGAATTAAAAAAATATTTTAGTGTTGGATAGCCAATTGATCGAGGAAGACTGTAGGCTATATAACATCATGCTACGACCAATAAAAGCGGAGCAATAATAAAAAATGATGCAAATACGGGGAAAATTTACAAACGAACGAAGTTACGCGGGTCATTTAGTTTTAATATATACGTATACTAGCAACCCGCCCCGGCTTCGCACGGGTAGCAGATACATCTTCAACAATCATTAACATGTTTCCATCAATTTACACAAAATCTTCACAAATTATACATACACCTAAACCTTTCTCATGAATCACTCTGTCTATTTGTGAAAACCGCATGAAAATCCGTTGGGTAGTTTTTCAGTTTATCGCGAACAGACAGACAGACGCGACGAGGGATTTTTTTTTATAATATGTAGTGATATATTAGATAAGTTAAAGGTTAAAAGTAAATGTCCATAAGGGTCTTAATTTTATTACAAAAATGACTATTTACATATATTAGTCGATCAACTGCCACACGGGCTTCGCCCAAGGGAGAACAGTATTTTACAACTGATGACAACTGACATTCTTTTCTTTCAGTCTAGCGACCCGCCCCAGTTTCGCACGGGTGTAATGTAGATACCAATGAGTTGAACAATTATCGTCATATGAATAAACAAATTAACACAAAACAATATTAAACTCTACGTATAAACCTTCCTCTTGAATCGCTCTATCTATTGGTGTAAAACGAATTAAAATCCGTTGAGTAGTTTAAAAGATCTAAGCGTACAAACGGCGGAAGCGACTTTGTTTTACACTATGTAAAGATAAAGATGATTCTCACATCATTGTAGCTTATTGAATTCACAAATTTAAACAAGAAGATTGCATGATCCGTGAGGCACCCACGCCATCATCACCTGCTTCAATTTAGTTATGTTCATATAAGTACAATGTATAATATCGGGACGATGGCTTTGATATTTGCGAACATTTTGTATTAGTTTGATAATTTAGTACACGCTATCAGTGTTATTTTGGCTTACTAGAAACTCCCATTAGGCTTTCGATAACGAGCTGTCACTTTAGATAATGTATACAAAATTTCATTATATATATATTTTGAGCTGATATTGTTTGTGAGCTTGCTCGTCACTAAAAGTTTCCATGATATCGGATAACGAAACGAAACTCGGGAATTTATTAAATAGTACGGGGAAATATCGTTATCGAAAGTCCATTGCAAACATAACATACTTTATCACGTTCTTTTTTTAATTGTATGTCTATTTTTTTAAGTGAAAACTTCTTTAGGCACGTTTGTCACTTTTGGTATGGGGAAAATCACTGAATTCGCATGACCGTCACGCTTAGATACATAATTAACACAAGCATTTAGCTTAGCTGGAGGGGTTAACAAGAATACTAGTAATGTGTAATGTGTACTACTAATTACAGATGTGTGTATGTTTTCACTCCTGACGTGTAGTACTACTACAGAGTGAAAAAGAGTTTTGTAAAATGTACGATGAGCAGTGATTGTAGTCGCGTTGACGGATGAGCGTTAATACAAATCAATAGTTACATCACTATTTCTGTTGATATATATATGCGGTACTATGTGGTATTTAGATTCATACTCGTGACGTAAGCTTGGAGGAGCCATTAGAAAATCAGCGCTGCATATCAATGAGGCATGCAGCATTAAGAGTATTCCGCGACGTTGATGCATTGAGACTTGCAGAACTAAATTTCTTTTTCCTTTGAATACTTATTAATTTTAGATTTATCCGCTGTGTGCTTTATTTGTAAATCTAGTCTCAAAAAAATGCCGAGTTTAATACACCAGCAGTGCATTTGGTTGACGTCACAGCCCAAGACATTCCATGAGCATAATACATCATATGATTTCGTCAACAAACCTCGCTTAATCTAAACATATTGTTTATATTATAAACAACATCAGTCTTCAGTATCTTAAAAATAATTTCTATTTTATAGTACAGGTTAAAAACGTCTTCTAATAATAGTGTCAACATGATTGATTGTGGTACATTTTACAAATAGATCGCAGGACGTCGGTGGATGCAGGCCGCTTTCAACCGGTCTTCTTGGAAGTCATTAAGGGAGGCCTATGTCCAACAGTGGACGTCCTATGGCTGAAATTATGATGATGATGATGATTGATTGTTAATGATTTTGATAACTTTTCCTTTTCAATACATATTGAATTAACATTTATAGGTACTAGAGAATATTTACGGAACTGTGGTAGGTTAAAACACAAAATGTGTAATTTAAAAGCCCACTAGTAAACAAATATTTATTTTAATTAACCATTTGCCTATGTTTAATATGCATTTTTTAAAATGTCCGCTGTAGTGTGATGAGTATAGCCATAATTCTATTTAATACCTATCGCCAGGCAGTCAAAGAGTTGGTTGTAGACTACCTGAAGGAATGTGGTATCCGTGAAATATTTTTTTAAGTTGGTAACATTCTAATAGCAGACTTACCATCAATAATGTCGTAACGATGATTGTAATGTTAAATTCCCACTTAAAAAAAGATAAGTGTTAAAAAAGGAGTTAAAAAGAATTTAAATTGTTACAAAACAATGCGTCTTGTCACGACATTACGTTGCAGAGTTACATTGAGCAAGAAAAGTTCATCACTTTCGTTTTTTGTTGAGTTTTATAATATTACTAGCTGACCCGACAGACGTTGTTTTGTCTTAACCATGAATATTGAATTCGAATTGGTGTAATTAATAAAAAAAAATATTCCAAAAACATAGCTCTGACCGATGCATCTGTTTTAAACGATATTTGCAGCGCGCATTCTGTCAATCGCGCCAACTGTCAAACGACTGACAGTTATGTATGTCAAAAGCGCTATGGTAAACGTTGTCCTGCAGGAACGTAAAAAATAGTCATTTACCATCAGGTGACCCGTCTGCTCCTTTGCCCCCTATACCATAAAAAAAAAAAATAGAAATATATTTATAAAAGATAAGCTAACTTTTTGAATTTTAATTATTATTTGGAAACCACATTAGTGGTTAATAATAAACTGCTCATGAAATTGTTCGTCAACTTAAATGCGTTGGTTACATTTTTTTTCCTCTAAACCTTTTCTCTACTAAGCTGGGCTCGGCTTTCAGTCTAATTTCGATATTTTACGTGAAGCGACTGCCATCAAACCTCCACAACCCAAGTACTAGGTGATATCGAAGTTCTGTAGTTTGACGGACTTTTTATTTTAGGGCTCCAATTACCAGTAACGAATGCCACAGACGTTCGTGTGGCAACCGGGACCGACGGCTTAACGTGCTCTCCGAGGCATGGAGTAGTCTCAATGTGTTAAGAATGATCACCCATCCTAACACTGCAATGCACTACTCGGTTACCACTAAGTCACGAGCCCCTCACAGCATTACATGTGAGACAAAAATCCTTGGGATAAACCTGGTTTGATTTACACGCTGTTTTAAAATAATAAATGTAAATGAGAGTCACTATGTTTTATAATCGTAATTGATATTAATTGACAAATGAAATTGATACGTAACATCTAGAAACGGACATCATTCATTCATTAATTTTTAAACTCTTACATTATTATTAGCTTGTATGTTTGGAACCGACTCCTTTGGGCGCGATTTTGACCCACTTTAAACGGCGAGATTTCATTCAAATTTTGCACACGTGTCAAAGACCGATAACACTGCAATAATTTGATTAAATTTTTAACTTTTTTGGTTGAATTTTCTATAAAAAGCTTGTTTTTTTAGGTTTTTAAACTATAATTATTATTTTATTTTCTTGACGCATCTAAAAACTCTTAATTTTAATGGATTTGGCGTCGTAATTACAATTTTTTTTGGAATGCATTCCATTCGCCGACTACGTAATTAGACAACAAAAAACATTATTAATACAAAAACATACATCAAAAGCATTTAATTTAATTTAACGAAGTAGAAAATGCTACCACTACCTATTTTGCTATCTGTATACTACATCTTGGGTATTATTATTCAGTTTACCTTTATGCCTTAGAAATATCTATTATCCCCGGGTTATAAAAAGCGATTCTATCAGAACAGGGTGTAACTAAACTAAAAAAATATAAGTATACCTATAGATTGCATTAGACTGCTGCAGCGAGTCTGAACACGACTTTATCACACAATACATCCACTTCACTGGCATTTTTAATTAACACCTAACCGTGTTTTTACTGTTTCTTCTGATACATTTTCAAATAAAGCTGTAGAGTTAAATAAAAGTATCTACTTTTTATTGTTGTTGTTTTGATTGTTAGCGCGTTTTGTGTCTGATCATCTTGATTGATAACAACTTAAAAAATAAGACCATAAATATTTCTGTCCAATTCGCCATTTATTCTCTTAGTTGGTTATGTACGTTGTTTGTTTGCGATGAACTCCTAAACGAATGAACCGATTTTAATGAACTTTTGCACACTGTAGGTATGCAGTTTGATCAATCTCGAGAGATAGGACAGTTTTTTTTTTAAATTTTACTGCAAATTACCTAGCCGGTGTTAAGAATGGTCGCCTATCCTAGTCTGACCTAGCTAGCATTACTTAACTTTGTAATGTGCTCACCTACTCGGTTACCACTTAGCCACAAGCCTTATTTATCATGTATAAATAAATATAGGACATTAAAAATATAAAAAGTAAAAATCACTTTCCCGCCATTTTTCAATTGTTTTTCCGTCCGCCAAAATGAGTGAATCTAACGAAGAAATTTGATACATTCTAAAGTTTTATAACATAAAAGGGAAAAATGCGACTCAAGCCACGAAAAGAAATTGTGACGTTTATGGACCTAATGCAGTGTCAGTAAGAGTAGCACAAAGTTGGTTCAACCGTTGTCAGTCCGGGAATTTTGATGTCAAAGGTGCAGCTCGCTCTGGTCGCCCTCATACGGATAAAGTGGATACCATTTTTGAAAAAATGGAGCAAAATCGGCATATTAGTAGTTATAACATAGCCGATGAACTGAGGATTGACTACAAAACAGTTTTGACCCCATTTGAAAAAGTCTGGCCATACAAAAATCTCAATATTTGGGTGCCACACTCTCACTGAAAGTTACTTAATGAATCGTGTACTCATTTGCGATTCTCTATTGAAAGGTAATGAGACCGAACCATTTTCGAAAAAATTGACGACGACCGTGCGAAACAGATCATGGTCAAAGGGTAGTCAAGCTCCACCGACTAAAGTGAAACCTGGAATAACAAGCAATAAGGTGATGCTGTGTGTATGGTGGGATTGGAAGGGCGTCGTTCATTATGAGACTCAAGCAAGAAATTAAGAAAAAACGGCTGGAATTGATCAACAGAAAAGGAGTGGTATTCCATCATGATAACGCCAGACCACACACATCTTTGGCCACTCAGCAAAAAACTGAGAGAGCTTGGTTGAGAAGTGTTAATGCATCCACCATATGGTCCTGACCTTGCACCCTCAGGTTTCCTGATCACCTGTTTCAGTCTCTTCGGAATTCTTTGGGTAGTGTTAGGTTAATATCAAGAGAGTCCTGTCAAAACTACTTGTCGCTGTTTTTGGATCAAAAATCCCAAGATTTCTACAAAAACAGGATTATGTATAAATATATAATACAATACCTACAAGATGGCAACAAGTTATCGATCAAAACGGCACATATGTATTATAATTAAATGAATTTGTCTAAAACATACGAAGAAATTTTTTTCCCCGACCTTATTTTATATACATTTATTGTAAATTATTATATTCTTATCCGAATGGATCAGAATAAGAATGAATAAATGAATTATGATTTTTTTTATTTTTACTTTGTGTCTGTTGATTTATTCATGTTTAAAGAGTTAAATACATCTTTAATAAATAAACATAAGATTGTTTATAAACTTACGCGACTATTAAGTATATTAAATAATATATGAATTCAGGACGTAGTCATGCTAATAGTCTCTTTCCTGTGTATCCAACGTTTCCATCGTGATCACGGCTAATAAAACAGAGGTATCTTACCTTATAAACGTTACCATTACAATTATTAAGTCCCTATATATGTATATATGTTATTCAAAGTCTACATAAATTCTGTTAGATTTTAAACTAACCGGTGCAACACTAAATAACATTGTTAGTAATGTTATCCATTGCTCGCTTTGTGTTCTATTATAACTCATACGCACAAAGCGCTTCGCTTACGCCTTGATCATACAGTGCTCTAGAATTGAATTAATTTCTTGCCGGCGTTTGTGTTTTAGGATAACTATAACTTAGTACGATCAAGTAGCAAGCGAATGAATATCTTATTAAGTACAGTTACGTCATAGATTGTATCATAATTTCCAACCGCAATTATTTCAGTTTGTAATCACAAAAACAAAGTTTTTTATGTGATATAACAACAAATTAACGACTTTCGCATTTTTTCTTTTACTTGTGCTGCCAGACCTTACTTCTTACCAAATTTCATGATTCTAGATCAATGGGAAATACCCCATAGGTTTTGATTTACATGCGAAATGTTCAAATTTGTTAAAACCTAAAGCTTAATGGCCGTATCTGTTAATTGCGTTGACTTAGAAGCTTGATTTTTTTACAGCTTCAAAGGACTGTCGACATAGGTATTTCATATTAACTTCAACTTGATGCCTTCACGGGTTTCCGAGAAAAAAGGTCTTGAGAGACATACAGAAAGACAGACAGACAGACGAACAACAAAGTGATATAGTTCCTTTATTCCTTTTGAGGAATGGTACCCTAAAAATATGAAACTTATTCTTTCTATTTTCTAAGACTTACATAAGACATCATTTATGAGGAATAAACTTTTGCTACTTGTATACATATTACATATCAGTCTACCCGTAACTACGATCGGTGTAATTCGATTGAAACGTCGGGTAACCAAAAGGTCACGGATGCGAGCTCCTAGAAGCCTGTGAACGCCCCAGGAGGCGTCTGTGCTTTTGGTAGGAGCTAGGCTGGCTCAACTAGCCAGCGTAATTCTAGCCCTACATCGATACCAATACATAAATATCTAATACACTTACCCTTACTCATAAAAGTTTTACATAACATTAGCATTCTTATAACTACTTAAATGTTTAAATGAAAATCCTTCCCACAGATTCATAACACAATGTTTGTGACCAACGTACCTCACCGCAGGACGATTAATCACCCCCAGTAATTAACTTTTATATCCCAAATTGCTATGTTTGATATATGCGGAAATATATATGGATGTAGTTGAAACATACGTAAACAAGATAATACTGAACGGAAATTGAGAGTGATCGCCTCCATATGACCACAAATTATATTTATTGAAGTACTACGGATGACTTACAGAACAGGATATAAAATAAATTGTAACTTTCGCAATAATATTTTCTTTTTTTTAAGTCAAGCTTTGATACAAACTAAGTTTTATTTTAGTGTAGATTTGATGCTTAAAAAAGTTCTCAAGACGAATCAATCGAGCCCAAACTCAATTGGTTTATCTTGTTTCGTTTAGAAGTTCCTATGGCCAGCTTCCCACTCCATCATCATATCCTGGATGTCATGTAACACCAAAGTACTCACCAAGACAAAACAGATGAGCCCAAACTCGATGGGTTCATCTAGTTTAGTTACTATGGGCGTCTTCCGACTCCATCATCAGAACTTCTTCATGGTACTATATTATTGTATTGTCACTAAAGATACATAGGTACACCAAATTTGAGCCCAATGGGACATCGGAAAGTGGTTCAAATTTGGCTTCCAAGATTCGTGCTGAACACACATGCCTACATATATACAAACATTGCAAGTTAAATAAAAGTTTGTACAAAAATAGAGCACGATTTTGACCACGCGCTTACACACTTCTACTGTTTATAATAGCCTATTGGTAGCACATGCAGCCTAATTTGTATCAAGTACGCGCCAGAGCTCTCTGTACAATGATTACTATAAATAGTTGTTTATTTCGAAAAGTCGATATGGTTGTAATATCTACCTATAATATTTTGTACTGAACTGTGAAGTGTAATGTGTTTCAGATCTTATTAACGGTACCAAAGTGTCATGTCACAAGTTGTTGTATCATACTGAGAATCTATTTACACATAATAATAACATAATAACCAACGCAAAAAGGAGGGGTGAAATTTAACGTGTGTCTGTGTATAGCGTCCATCTCTGGCATCATAGCACCTACACAGATGGAACGATTTTTATTTAGTTTTTTTCGTTAGAAAGGTGACTTGATCGCGAACTTTTTTAGCTATATTTCCTATATTTCAATAAATCAGTTCAGCCGTTCGAAGACCATCAGCTCTTTTCTAATCCTTGAAGGGATGTGTGTAACTTCTGTAGGTCTGATCGATTTGTAATGTACTGTAGTCTGGTTACCATAGTACAGGCTTTGCCTAGTTTGGGATCAGACGGCCGTGTGTGAGATGTGTGGAGTTATTATTATTATTATTATCCTGTATATTCTGTAGACTACATGAATATATACATACATGTAATGTGGTAACCTTGGCCTTATGCTGCAACATCATCAACTAATAGCAGATACATCGTGTTTCAGCTCATTAGAATAGTCTCAATGATTAGGTAATTGGTAGAAGACGGTTTTTGCACACGTTACACGTTAAACCAAGGAAGGGTATTGTTTTTTGAGTCAGGAGTATTATACTTGTAATTTTTTAATTCAATATTAAAAACTTAAATAGAAAACATTACATTTTTTTTTATTAATAACACTTAAAATACGTAACTATTTTTACAGTAGATACAATAAGAAAAAATAGACGCTCAAACATTGATAAGCAGTCTCAATGAAATAAAAATTTATATTGTGTCTCATTTCTTTAACTGTGTCTCTAAGAGCTTATAAACGTATTTATATTTTTAGCATTTGATCGAGTTAGTGGCACAACTGACAAACACACGTAACGAAAACACAACTCATACAACAAATGGACAGTAGATAGACTGTTAATAAAATATTTTATTACCACATTCAAATCCATTTAGGTCCAATACGCATCGAACACTAAAAAATACCCTAAAAATGTCCGGAAAAAAAACCTTTTACTACGAAAATTCGAGAATGTGGTATAGAGAATGGTGGACGAGATTAACCGATTTAATCAGAGCAAAATGTCAATCACGGCTTTGGCATAGGCCTGTAATTTGACTTAATGATTGGTGGATCTCGACCTTTTTCTTTCAATGTTGATTAGACTATCAGGTTTCAGTGACACTGACGCAAAATACTTGAAAGCGGTGTTGAAGAGGTTTATCGAACATTGTTGAAGCTGCTTTGAATTTTTCGAGCCATCTGTTCGCTTTTTGTTTGATCAATTTGTCATGAAAGGTAAATCCCTAAGGCTGTTGTTCAGGCTTTGATCATTTCTAATGTTAGTGAGCTCGTTGGTATCTAATCACATACGCGTGGGTACAATTACTAGTACAATTTGTAGTCTCGAAGTGTTTGAATATTCGCGACATATTGAAATATGCATAAAACCTGACAAGTATTAACATGGAACAAGAATTGTTTAGAAATTATGGTAATTAAACGAATCTCTTTGGTTGTTGGTAAAAATAAGTGAGGTTATATTTTTTATCGCACCCTAACCATAATAAATCTTATAATCCATAATAATAGACCTGTAGATCATTTGGCCTTGTCTACCGGATTTTCAGCGTGATGACTAAGGCAAGGCTTACTTGTATCTTCTACAGTGTTCCAGGCCAGGGTTCGGGGCAGACGGAATGAAACAGACATTGTCTTCAGCAGTGCTCCTGTTGGTGTGAAAAAGGGATTTGAAGTTTTTTACGTTATCTTTTTTCACTTTTTTAAGTTTTACGTTTACTTAAATTCTTACACGTCAAGTAAATCCAGTTAAACTTCATAAAGGTATTTTGACTGCAGTGTTTTACAGGCTAACAGAAGCCGCTCAAATACATTATAAACATCAGAACCTAAAAAAAATCTTACCAAACGTGACTAAGGCAATTAAATAGCGAAATAAAAAAAAAGACCGCGTACAAATTGGTCTACATCACACACACACAGACACACACACACACACACATATGTTCGTCAAACACACTCTATTTGCATCTGGTGTTAATAAAACCATTCTTGATATCCTCAAAAGCTTTTAATGAAGACGACTAGACACTAAATGGACACAGTTCAGGATTACTCTAAACTTTAAGTAATTTAGTACATAATTATTAAGTTCGCTGGCGTCGAGTACTTAGTTTGAAAACAGTAACCATCATTAAACTTGAGCACAAGTTAGACCTTACTTAATTGTAAACTAGCCGTAACTCACAGTTTTATCTGCGTTTATGGTTACTGCTCCTCTTCTAAGGGTTGCAGCGTGATGTTACATAACTTATTACCTTCCTTAATCAATACTCTATCTAATACAAAAAGAATTATTCAAATTTGAGCTGTGGTTCTAGAGATTAAGGCGTTTAAACAAAAAAACAATCAAACAAAAATCTCTTCAGCTTTATTTTACATATTAGTATTAATTACCTATATTCTATATATTGTAGTTGGCATACAAAGATTTGGCTCGACTGGTGGTAAGCGGTATTTATTATCTAAAAATAACAAGAAATCTCTATAATCAGTTTATTTAATAGAAGTAATCGCTCAAGCAGTAACTCGCAGTCTTCCGCAAATTTCTTACTTAATAGCTACGGGTTTGCGATTGAGAATTACCAAATTCAAAGTCTTACCAAATTTTATGGGCTTCTCAAGAAACATCAATTGAAAATGTGGCCATAATCTGCCACAAGATGTCTCGCACTGAGATGACACGTGTAATTTCGCAATGGATTTTCTTCATGGAATGTCTAATTCACTTCATCTCATGTATAATATTCCAATATCAAATTACCAACGTTCAGAGTATATTAAATAAAAGCCGCGATACGTTACTCAAATCTTCGTCAATATCCAAATATTGTATTAAGGAAATATGTTACCCATAAAACAATATAACTTGATGAAATAAATTTATTTTGGTTCCTCGGACAACACATATTACTTGATAATAACTATGAAGGCCTTGTTGACTAACTCTATCTAACTTCAAATTAGATCACGCGGAATATTCTAGAATATATTTATATAGTTGCTACTTCTTGGTATATAGGTTTTGAGTTACAAACTAAAGTTACAGTAGGAATAATGTATATAAAATATTCCCTTAACGTGCCTTGATTGTTAGTTTACTACTACTAGTTGTTAATTAGGTAGGTATTTATGTTTTTGTCATAAAATGTCTTCAAAACATAGATAAAGTTTGGGATAATACTACAGAAATTATTACTATTGTTTAAATTCCATTCAGAATCTAAATTATTATATTTCTTACAACCTGTTTATCTTCGTAAATAAACCTTTTAGTTTCAGCCTATAGAAATAAGTAAAGAATAACACAGTTAGTTTATATTAGTTTAAATAGAAGCAAATCTAATTTTCAATTATTTTAAACGTATCATATGAATTATCTAAAACATAGATTTACGTAATGAGTTTAATCTTAACAACAAGGTTCTTCTGAAACAGCGAGTTATGATAATAAAGGAGACAAAGCACCGATTCATGTTTTACGGCCAATAACCGAATCATAGATGTAGACTGATAGAAATAATATTATTACTTACGTGCGTGAAATAACCACAAACCACAATTTACGCCAATTTAGTTCAAACACACAGGGTGTTAATCCCTTCTACAATGTGATACTTCAACACGACAGCTCCAAAATAACCGATTACCTTTGAACGGTCAATTTAAATTACAACCCCATCTGATTTCAAATTTAACTACTTAAATGATAAGGATTACAAGTAAGACTTTTTCTCCTTAGTTATCTAATTTTGATTCCATTTTCAGTCTTAGTAAAGTAGTTGGAAATGTAGCAGAACTGGTTTAAGGAAGTGCACATGTTAGACTTCTGAGAATTTTTGAATTTCAAACAGAATCCAGATTTACAAAAAACTTTTTTGTGTTTTTGTGCAATATTACAAAATGTTTTCTGTAAACTTTTTATAGAAAGCAGCTTACCTTACATGATTACTATCATTAATATATGATTATAATACTAACACTGATGATATATGAAAAAAGAGGACTTTAAAATAGAATGAGATTAGAATAATCTACTTTGTAGTTTTAAATTATTGTTAGGTGCAACTTTAAGAGCCAGGCAGCTCTTATATCTGATAACTAAACAAAATCAAAGAAAATAACATCATCAGAAGTAATTACAAGCTGTAGAGAAAAACAAAAAAATATCATCATTTCATAACATGCCGTCCATAGTTGATGAGATGAATAGCTTAATCACTATAGAAGTAAATCGTGTTTACGTTTGCCTATTTGGACACCAAACCCAATTTGATTAATTTATCCAAATGATTCTTGCAAAGATTTTGGTCTAATTAAGCCACTTACATGCATGAGATGATATAAACACGAACTAAGGGCTCTCTGGCTCAGAGAATTTTGTCGCAGGACATACAATGGTTTTGTATAGTATTGTGTCAATCGTTCCTTTACCAAGTCTATCGTTATTAACTGGACTATTCATTTTATTTCTAGTGGTGTTTCTTAGAAGAATGATTTATTTAAGATCTTTTATTATGTTATGTTGTAATTATAAAAAACCTACATCAAATATTTCAACTGATTCCAAACCATAAAAGTTAAGTTTAAATTAACAAAGGTCGTCAAAACTATGCTATACTTTCGTATTACATTTTTTTTCGACAGACGTTGTCCTGTGCGAACTATGAATAATGAATTCGAATTGGTATAATTAATAAAAAATATATTCGAAAAACATAATATTTGCAGCGCGCATTTTGTCAATCGCGCCAACTGTCAAACAACTGACAGTTATGTCAAAAGCGCTCAGGTTACATTAGAAAAGTTAATTTGGTCGTTAAGTTTTCTTCAATTTTCTAATTTTCCGTGCAACTTTCTTAATTTTTTCTTTCATAAAAACCTTCTCCTGACAATAACAAACACAAAAAAATAAGAATTAGCGAAATCGGTAAAACCATTCACGTGTGATGCCGTGACCAAGGGAAATAGGGATTTATTTTTATACATATTTCTATTCCTTTTTGTTCGTACATGGTATCATCAACAAACGAACAGGAAAGGAGACGTTAAATAAAAATATTTTTTAGTTTCAGACTACCTTCACAAATGGCTTTTCGTGAAACTATTTCCGTGTTACTCTGCTTAAAGTATTCGCATCCATTTTGTGTAACTGCTAAACAAATAGTTAGTAGCAGACCACTAGGTCGTCAGCTAAATAGGTTAGTTCAAAAACAGTTTGTAACGGGTTCTGACAATTTAGCGACTGTTACAAAATTGAGGTTAATCCAGTTTCACATTTGTCAATGTAAAGAATGATTTTAAACTAGCGCGGTTGTACTGCAGTTCCCACTGAGTTATGGCTGCTATTTACGACTGCTAGCAGGGCAAAATTGGTATTGGACACTACGTTATACAGTTGTACGTGTAACATCTGATACATGTTTATTGTGATTTTCAAACATTGTAGTTATAACTAGCAGGTGTCGTGCGGCTTCGCTCGCGTGTACATATTTATATATTATTTTACGCGGAACACTAATTAATTTTCCAAAATAAAAGTAACGTAAGTTACTCCTTATAACACCAGTTATCTGCCAGTGAAAGTCCCGTGGAAATCGGTCCACCCGTTCCGGAGACTTATAATCTCCTTGGTGACTTATAATCTCCTTGGAGACTTAAAAATTATAACAAACAGACAGATAGACAAAAATTTTAAAAACTAATTTTAGGCATCGTGCAAATAACTGTATGAGCCTAAAGAACAAACAGACACTTCAATTGTATTTATTTGTATTGATGTTTCATTACTTTCAATATTATCCTACCGTAATGTAGGCTGTCTATTATTAATCTGATTAATCATCGATAACGTGTCTTTAGTCTCAATAGTTTTTTTTTGAACTAATATAGTTTCCGCCTCCAGAAAAGGTACACATAATGCTCAAAATTTAAACTAATTACTAATGGTATTAAATTTTGTAATTATTCAGCCCGCCGGCCGTCCAATGTGCCAACTGGTATAGCAATTTGTATTAGCGTAATCTGATAATTTTATCTTGATTAGATTGTATCTAAAATGTCCTTCTATTATTTTCCTTACCATGTAACGAAATCTTAAGCAGTGAAGTATCTTAAGCTTTTCGACGTGATAACGTCTTATAAATCGATGAAAGCTGACATCACGCACAAAAAAGCATGACTCATTGTCACGTTCCGCTTGAGCCGAGCGTGCAAGCGAGAGCGCGGAAAAAGCGATAAAGAGGCACGATCGGCCTACTTATGACGTTATTACGTGAAATTATCGTCCGTAAACCGACTTTACAGACAACCAATTTTTTAGAAGTCTCCTAATAGCTATATCATCGTGTTTATTTATCATGTTACAAACCACAATACCCTTTGTAGTTTTTACAGAGTCAAAGCGACTTTTGGTAGTTAAGAAGTCTTATTAGTAGGATATATTGCTTTAGATTAAGTACTTAACATGTATCATTTAATTTATGAGAATAAGGATATCATACAAAAGCTTTAGTCAAAACTCGGTACTATTAATTTTGTCAAAATTAATAGTACCGAGTTTTGAAGAAATTGAAAGTTTTACTTGCGGTTTAATGGCAAAATGTATGCAGAAAATATGTTAAGTTATAGAATATCTTTTGTGGTAGAAGCACTGGATGTTTTACAAGATATTTATGTGGTTGATCTAACGGCAAAACTAAATGATTGAACATAATTTTTCTATGTCAATTTAGTACCTTGTCTTTGTAGTCGATGCAACACACAAAGTTATAAGTTAAAAGAAAAAACGAATGACAGCTATATACATTTTATTTCTATTAATTATAATCACATACATTTGTTATCGTATCAAACGGAGAACAAAACATATCGGTTTTGTCGTCTTTGCGGGTGTTTAAGTTGCTACTTCAATAACAATCGACACTAGGAGTATCATTATTTAAAAATAGCAGTTAAGCAACTAATCTATTACCCCAACGATCTAACTACATCATTTGTAACAATGTGTTAAACACAGTGTTGTGTAAGTGTGTTAAACAATCAAGATGAAATTTATTCGAAGCCTTACTTAATAAGAAACTACAATCTACTTTACAAATGAAAATCAACTAAAATGGAGTAAGAAAAAATATGTAGACAACACGTGTTTAACAGCAGATGTGTGCCACTCAATAAAAAGAGGAGTCAAGAATTCTTCGGCTTAAAACTATCTAGAGCGTCTGTTGCCTAACCAACATACACATTACTTACGAATTGCGAATTAACCTTTGAACAACAGTGTAACTTAAAAAGCGTGTACTGCCTTATATATTTTTAATAACTCAAAATGTTTTTATTTAACTTTGTTCGTTCTTGTCTTGTGAGGGTCAAATCTAGTAATTGAAACTTTAACCCCTTCCTATTGAGCGATGATCTAAAATTTGTTCTGATGAAATACATTATAATACAATAAAAACTTTCGTGAGTGGTATTCATGTTTATTACAGAGTATACGGTTTTACTCACGTTTGTATTTATGTATTATAACAACAGCGCATCACACAACGCAATGGAAACGCAACCGTCTACATCCGCACGTTCCGAAAGACAAAATAACCGGTGGCAGCGTAGTAAACCCAGTGTGACGCCCTGACACCGTCACGGCAGGACGCTTCACTCCTTGAAAAAGGGCCCCCGTCGGGTCTGAAACTAGTCGGGCATCCCCGAAATACAAACGTGATTCACTCACGTATACTCTTTAATAAACATGAATACATTATATGTATTCAGTATCATTGTAAGTCCAAGATGACAAGTCCAAGATAAAATGTCAGATTACAATTTTTTTTAACACCCCCTCAATGTGGTTATTAGCTAAATGAAAGGGATTGACTGGTAGAATATAGTTTACCATGAAAAAAATCCATATAATTAATAACTTGACACATCTCATACACGGCCATCTGATTTCAAAGTAGGCAGAGCGCTTACTATGATAACCAGGATGCTGATAAACATAATTATATATTAATAAATACATACATATTATTATAGACTAGCAGTTCTCTCGCGGCTTCGCTCGCGTGTACATATTTATATATTTTGCGCGGAACCTTAATCCTTTTTCCAAAATAAAAGTAGCCTAAGTTACTCCTTATAATACCAGCTATCTGCCAGTGAAATTTCCGTGGAAATCAGTCTACCCGTTCCGGAGATTAGCTTGAACAAACAGACATACAGACGGACAGACAGACAAAAATTTTAAAAACAGATTTTTAGGCATGGGTATCGTGCAAATAACTGTATGAGCCTAAAAAAGAACTATTATTTTGACATTACAAAGAGACACCTCAATTTTATTTATTTGTATTGAGTGTTGATGATGATGATGATAAATTACATCCAGACACAGAACAATAAATGATCAAGCTCAGCACACAATTATTTGCCCTGCGTGGGAATCAAACCTATGGACCTCTGGCTCAGCAGTCAAGATCACTAACCACTAGACCAACAGGCCAGTATTATTAAGTAACTAAATGAAAAACCAAAATATAATCTGAATTTTATTTAATATCTTCCCACACTTTAAGAACGTCTCATGTTTATATTTAACTAAAAGTTTTCTAAGGCTTGTAAAGCTTTTTGAGGAGTGACTTGAGTGAAATTAAGATATCTTTTACCATTAACAAAGACGAGGATGCAAGTTAAGATGTTTACTTGAGCAAAAAGTGCTATTTAGTCGAGAATTTCCTAACTTTGCTTTAGATGCAAGCCACAAGATCTAATGAGTTTTCACCTTGTATTTGATTTGCGGTTAATATTGGGGCTGTGGTTTCTGTGTTTTTTGATGCTTGAGATTGCTGAATGAGTGAAGGATATTGGCACAAACAAGATGTTACAACCTAAAGACCTATTATTCATAACAAGTATGACTGTCTGGAATTATCAAATAGATTGTTACATTGTCCCCAGAACAGTCATGCGAAGGTAGGCTCGGCCGCATCGTCTCTTAGCGATTACTACTAATCATGTTCCTAAAACAAACGCAGGCTTAAGAACACCTCTACGACAGCTTGTAGATAATCACAATACCTATTTTAACAGTACAGATATCTTCATGCATTCTGCAATCAAATATAGAAAATGTTTACTAGAAACTTTGAATAATATAACTGCTTCCAAATCAGGTTCCTAATTTCCATAATACATATTATTATTCTAAAATTTTAAAAATTAATTAGATATATATCGCATTTGTCCATTTTTTATTGTACAAATATACCTAATTGATTAACGTGTCTATTATGAATTATTTGATTTTCTTCTTTATTTTTATATTTCGCGTAGCATGCAGCATTTTTCTATAACATTGTGAATAGTAACAAGTGGATAATGCTGTTGGTAGTATAATTAGCACATTTGTACTAAGTTACATATATATCGAATAATTTAATATTGTACTACTGTTTGTTTTCCCAAATAAATAAATAAGAAAAAGTTCGAAGTTCGTAATAAAATACCCAAGACCTGAACCCCCAAGAAGTCTGAGACATCTATTAACAAATCACGATGAAAGAAACACACAAACTTGAACACACAGAATTGAAGTCTTTGTAAAAACCTATGATCAGCTGCTACCGTCCTTCGACTGAAATTATGAGTGAGACAATTTTATTAGGTACCTGAGACTTATTGCTAACTTAAGGAAACATGAGGTACTTCATAAAAGTTTGTACAACGTGTATCCTTTATAATTAAATTAACGATTTGATTGTTTTTTTATTGTTTCGAACATCAGACGATTGGACAATAGCATTTTTTTTTCTCTTTATGATTGTACCACGTACAAACACATCCAATGAAACCTCGATGGTGTTAAAACTAGTTGTATAGATTAGAAATCCGTGCTCAGTGGTCTGTGGACGGGCCGTGTGAATCAGCCTGGAGCGAATCAATCAATTTCAAACAGAAATTCCTTTTTTAGACTACATTGTGAAGCAAATACTTTATTGATACGTTTTTTGCTTTGTAGACTCAAAAAAGTCAGCCGATCGTGTTTTGTTTGAAATTGCATAAATTCATTTCATTCAAATCTTATTTCGAAAAACAAAATAACTAAATTAACTTCTGGTTAGATATATGGCAGCGGCAGATTCACGGCCATCAAGAATGAATGCCGCATCAGGAAAACCGTCAAGAAAATAGGAAAACATGAAAAGAATTAGACTAGACTAATAATACTGATGGGAGAGCAAAGAAACCTGTACTACTGTGTGAAACTGTACTTTATTCAGGAATGTTGCAAATTAGAAATATATGGATGCTTGAATTTGAATATGTTTTTTTTGGCGTTTAAGTTGGATTATGGATACAGGATTATGCCCTTGTTATTAGTCCTCAGTGGGTTAACGGCTACACAGACATTAAGCTAGTTAACTTATACGCTTGGGAATACATACCTACCATTTTCGAATTTGTTGTTTAACTATATACAACATATTAACGTTGAACTAGTCGGCAATTGATTAAATTAGATCACGTATTCAGTATTATGCCATTTACACCCAATTTTCCATACTAATCTTTTGCCATATTATCTTATAACTGGAAATAGTCACATTTTTTTAAGACAAGAAATAAGAACGTATTTTTATAAAGATGTGAGGTTTTCTCGCGCACAGTTAACGTAGTCGAAACTTTTAAGTAACTCTCAAAAACGTTAGCGAGATCATTGCACAATTAGCTCTTGCGCGAAGGAAATATACTTTCTTAATTGAGTTGATAAAGTTTAAGGATTTTTTGTAAAGTAGCTAACCAGCCTTTTCCAACAGTGCCATAAATCATTATTATAATGAATACACTTTACGTGAATAAAATTGTATCAATATGGTACGTGAAATGACAGGGCATTATATTCTTCAAGTTTAGTATTTGATCTCTAAACTCTCGTTATTAAGGACCACAATTTAACATGATAACTCATTATGAAAGAAAGGACCCTTTTAATAAAAAGTTCTTCTGAATTATAACTAATCCTATCACACACATTGGAGCTATGGTGAAACCCCTCCAGTAGAAATACTATTCTACTTCTCATGACTTTTACAGCTGGGCGTTCCCAATCGGGTAACTATAATTAGAGTGAATATGTGTCTTTGTCTAATTCCTTTATGTTTGTAAAAAAAAAACAATATTATGTAAACTCTCAAGCGTTTATTCATCTGTTTGAATTTTATTTGGTTCTTTTTATGATTTTTTTTAAGTTATAAAAAAAAGTTTTCTTAAAATAAAAAAATATGTGATTAATTATATTTAACTTAATTTTATAGAATAATAATAGACGGCGGTAGCGTAATGGCTAAGGCGTCGGACTTGCGATCAAGTGGTTGCAGGTTCGAACCCCACCCAGTGCACTACCGACGTGAACCCACTCCTATCACAAGCAATTTAGCTTAGCTGGAAGGGTTAACAAGAGAATACTAATAATGTGTTACGCACGTTACTAGTATTTAAAAAAAAAAAAAAAAAACTGTAAATTGTAAATTTAAAGTCTCAGTCACCAAATCGACCCTCGTGATAATAACATAGACATGTAAAATATTTACTAAATAGTCACACTCGAGAGTTGAGACATCATTTCTGCGGGACAATGCTAGTTTCACAAGCAAGAAAAATACAGACAGTATCCTGTGAGTCTTCGGCAAAACTAAAGTATGCCAAACACATACAATTCTGCTTTTATGTGACTATAGTGCTTTCCGATAAGTTATTTCTTCTGTGTATGCTATAGAAATAAATTACAGGTTACATGGAAGCCATAATATAGCCCAGTCAAGGAACTAAGACTGGCCTGTTGGCACTAGGCCAAGGTTAGAGACCATTGACTGCTATGCCATAGGTCGTGGGTTCGATTTCCATCCGAGTATGGGTGTTCTTTGTGTCCGTTGTTTGTATGTTTGTAAATTCCCCCGCGACACAGGAGTAATTCCTAATGCGTAAGTAGTTTTTAAGAATAAAAATGAAAAAAAATATGAAAAAATACCAAAATTTTTGATTACCACGCATTATTATTTTTTGGATAAATAGAGCAGTCTGGACAAGTAGGGTGTCAATTTTTTTTTTTTAACAACTTAACAAAAATAATACTTTTTTTACATTTCATGTGATATCTCGTCAGTACGTTTTTCGTCATATATGCTTAAAGCTTTTTTATTCTCCATTAAATTCCCTACAAAATAAAATTTGTTTGAAGTAGCTAAGTGCTTTTGTTTAAGAGCAAATGAAGGTCAAAGTTAAAAAAGAGCGTTTTTCTCAACATTTCATAACTTTGTAAGGAAAGAAGTCTGAAACTTTCTGAAATTGTAGCTCGTGATGATATTAAAAAGTGCTATGAATATCAGCGAGTTCGATTTTAAACTGTTTAGTTTATTAACGATCACTTATTTTTTTAGCCTTAATTACAAAATGCGCCATTAATAATAATTATATTATAATTAATAATTTACAAAGGATACAGAAGACACAAGTCTTCTGTATCCTTTATGTATCATGTAAACAGTTTGCCTGTTTTTGTTTTACCTATTTATACATTAGGTACATTTTTTTGCGTTCCAAGACCTTTCTCGTTTTCTCGAGACTCGCCGATCGTCACTCTTGGTATTTTCTCGGAGCCTGTAATGGATCCCGTGTGAAATGCGGGCAGCCAAAAAAAAAACCCTTGTTATGACTTCTTACATTTTCTGCGACTTCCCTAACAAATTGACATCGATCTTATTTACAAGTTACTAGCTTTTGCCCGTGGCTTTGCTCTTTTAAATTTATTTTTCTGCCAACACTTGACGTGTATGCAAAATTTCATAATGATCGGTTGATTAGTTAGTACAACGTCCGTAATAATTTTTAAGACACATCTTCGAGATATACAGGGTGTATCTAACAATGAACACTTACTTAAATCACTGAAAGGGCATGACTTTAACATTCAGTTACAAAAATATTATTCAAAAAAAAAAAATCCGTTTAAAAAATATGACCGTTTGAATTTAGAGTTATTATATACACATTTTCTGATTAATTAGTTAAAATACTGGGTTAGGTTAGGTGGCTAGCAAAGGTATTTAGCATATATAGAGCAATTTAGTTCTTACTGCATCAAAATTGGTCATAATGTACGTTTAAGGTATAATCAGCAACTAATGTGATTGCATCCTTAAAGGTATTTTCTTTGTACTGTGTGATCACTATCAAACAGTTAAAATGAATATAAAATGGTGTGTTATCTGTAAGCAGCTTAAGAGAGAACAGAAGGAGCCAATTAAACTGAACAATAAGGTAAATGAACTTTGTTCATTGTTCACGTTTTGTCAATACGCTATAGAGATCGAGCCCTATAAAATTATACCGTATGCGAAGCCGGGTAGTTGTAATTTAAAAAAACAATTTTATTTTCTCTATCTGCGTTAACTACGGCCATCCGGTTGCGGAGGTTTCAGTCACATTCATTTTACCTTAAATATGTCAAAGGGTTGGCAAGTAAGTTGACAGAGTGGTAACCGACGTAGTCGTCGTCGTAAAGCTCTGGTAACAAGTCAAGTCACTAGCAGAGAAGGTCAGTATTATACATATAGTTACGCAGTGAATTTACTGCTAGTATAGATTCCTGTTTATCTCTTTTTGGAAGTATCAAAAATGTAAATGATAGGATCAAAGTTAAAAGGAGTTAAACGTTACTTAGTTACAGAACTATAACTGTGTGTGAAGTTAGGCAGTTGTTAGTTAGCATAGGATAAGCTATACCTACCTAATACTTCGATTGCTGGACAAATATGCCTTTACTATAACTTTTACAATAAGGTCTCCTACCAAAATTCAGATATATTAACATTCGCAAAATAAGAAGTTATGATAAAAAACTATACAACATAAATTATGAATTGATTTAAAACATAAGAGTTGGTTCAAAATATTTTTATGAAACTCATAACAACTGTGGTTTTTTTGGTATTGACGCGACACCGTCGTTTTTGGTTTGTCATAAACATAGCCTCAAATCAGCCATCAAACATTTGGTGGATTTTTTTTTACAATTTTTTTATCACATAAAATCTCATTAACAATATTTTAAAATCCTTTGTTGAAAAATGTTAAAACTTTTCTTTTCTAACATAACAGTGAACTCCCTATGTATATTTTGTAACTCGCAGCCAAAGTACAGCCTTTACAAGTAAGGCACATGTAGAACATTTGTTTTTAGTTTTGGAACAGCTAAAATTTCCAACAAAACTCATTACAAGCAAAACTTAGTGTAACACGTTACGTTGTCCAAATCTTACTACCTTGACGGTGTGTTGGTACGTTTGATAACCCTACCTAAATTGAGTTTGTATGAACAATGAAAAGTAATGGAATCATGCGAAAACATAAAGCTTTTTAAAAGGTTTTATATGTTGTAGAAACAGCTTCGTAATGCTGTAAATAAAGCCACCCTCATCATTTGTAACGTCATGCACGATGATGTGTTAATATTAAAATAAATTATGGTATTATTATATTATGGTTGCACAGTGTGACCTTATTTGTTTATTGTAAAATATGATGTGTATTCCGACAAGCATTTTGATATCTTTTTAATGCCTAGTCAGCTAGTTTACAAACGATATTGTTGGTCATAAACTTCGTCTGTCAAGCTTGATGTCATGGAATTTACTTTACGTGCGGCTTACGGCACTGCTTCCCATTTTATGTTGTATGTGAAATATATGCAATTTTCCGGCATCAAAAACAGGTGTTAATGAATGCCATGGCCCGGAATTGTCATCAGCCGTCGCAAAGCTCTCGATGCCGCTCAATTAAGTAACAGTATCCGAAAGGCACCTTGATGCTATATTTTCGAATAACAACAGCCTGCGCGGTTCCAACAGCCTGTCTATAACTTCAATTCCTGGGGCATTTTGATGTTTTTTATTGACTAGTCAGCTAATTTACAAACTATATTGTTAATCATATACTTCGTTTGTCAAACTAGATGTCATAGAATTTACTTCACTGCGCTTACAGCAGGCCTTTCTATTTCATACGGTATGTGAAGGGTATGCAATGTTCTGGCAAGAAAAAAAGGGTTCATTAATGCCAAGGCCCGGAATTGTCATCAGCCGTCGCAAAGTTCTGGATGCCGGTTAATTAAGTAATAATATCCGAAAGCCGCCTTGTTGCTACATCCTCGGTAAGCTGCTAATATTATAACAGTGCGGTTCAAACAGCCTGCCTATTTTTAATCGACTTCAAAAACGAGGAGGTTCTCAATTCGACTATTTTTTTTTGTGTATGTTACGCTATATCTTCGCCATTTGTGAAACGATTTCAATAAAAAGAAAAAAAAAATCTTGTTCTTAAGGTTGGTACCATTTAAATTTGAGGAAAATATTCCACCTCTAAAGGTGAAAAATTAAGGGATGAAGGCTAAAATGAATGATGAAGAATAAAATGGCACATTGGCTAAGTATACGGAACTTCTTAGTTCATTTTAAGAGACGTATTAAGATTTATAAATAGTCAACAAACCTTTCCTGTTCGTATAAACAAGGTGTTATTAGATAACAATTAAGGTTAGATTTCAAACTTCAATTAGAATAGTTTTGTAAACAAGCTTAAGATCATTGCATTTAAAAGGCTTGTTATAGACAAATCCAATTAGGCAGTTCATTAGGTGTCTATGAGCGTAAGCAAATTAAAAAGCATACAGTTATAACAGAGTTAAAAATTATGCTGAAACGCGTTAAAGCAAATGCTTCTATTTCCCGCATGAAGTCGTTAAGCCACTGCATAAAATGAGCTAAATATGCTAATATTTTGAATAAGTCAGCCATTGTTTGTTTGTGTAAGTTTTGGTAACGAGATCCTTTTCGAACTTTCACGGGACGTGGAATGCGAATGATCTTCTTTGGGTACTGATTTATTTTTTTAAATTGAAAAGTATGTTGATCGTACTGCCATTCTAAAAATTTCCCTTACAATTTGCGACACTTTTCATTTTCTTCATTTTGATAGTGAACTTTTAAGGATTAGGTTAAGAATTCGAACGAAATCCATGTCCACTTCTCATTAAAACCAAATGCGATTTTTTTATTTTTCTTGACTTACAGATGATGTATCTAAAGTCCTTAACCTTGTTTCTGCATTTCACTTACGTTTGATAAAAGATCGAATGACACCTTTTTTCTGATTTTGTTCATTATATTGTTTTTATTGTTGTCTGTAATAAATACTAATTTATCCAAGACTAGAAACATGTTAAACTATTTAATGTGGTGTTTAGGTATCACATTAATAATAATAATAATGTACACCTTCTTGTCTCTTTATTGTACACCAAAAAAAAAAAAAAATATTCACGAACAAGTTATACACAAAATGCACAATGCCTTATCGCTAGTAGCAATATCTTCCAGGCAACCTTTGGATGGACAGGAGTGTTACGATATACGTGGGTGGTTTTGGTGTCGCAATGTCAAAGAAGAACTTTGTAGGGACATTAAATTAATTTACCTACGTTAATTACTTTTATAATAGTGACTACTGCTCTCATTTAAACTTCGCTGGATGTCTTTCAAGTATCCTGTGCGAATGAATGAACCTACCTCTTTAAATAAACTAAAAATGTAATATAACATCGGTAGAGCTAGAGTATAAACCATGCAATAAAATCTTACTTAAACAATTTTTAAGAATGCAACTTTCCACCTCAGGTTTTAGTCTACTTAATTCCTGTTTGCAATAGATTAAATACTCGTATGTCTATTTTATAGCCATCGTTTGTAGCAATATTTTTGAATTAATTTACTTGATCTTACAGAATTAAAAGTCCCCTATTAATGCTATTAATTTATACTTAAAATCATGTAAGAATTCTATATTTAAAAGCTGATAAATAAAGTTGTAGCTGGACATTTTCAAGTAACATCTGTCTGTCACTAGCAGCCTTGTAAAATGTCCTCCGTGATTAATGACATTACAGACCCAGCTTTGTCCTTGTCGTTTGACATAATATCTGCCATGACCTACATACTTACAATGAGAGAGACAACGAATTTTATTGTTTGAGGAAATCCTTGAATGAAAAGGAATTTGAGATGTTAATCTTGTTCCGTAAACAATGATCTGTTATCTGACTGTGATCTTACTCAGTTCTTAAGATACTGATTTGAATTCAAGTAAATGTAATGTACGATATCCCAACTGAGAAAAATAAATAAATAAATTTATATTATAAAGGCGAATGTGATTTTGTTGTTTGTTTGTTTACTCAACCGATTATCTTGAAATTTTGCGTGTACGTTGTCATGGGTAGAGAAAGAGAATTATGATGCCTTTCGTCTAGGCAACAAGTACTGTTCCCAAGGGATTGAAAAATAACTGAACGCGTAAGTATTTATAACTAGCCGTCTCCTCAATTTCACCTGCGTTTGTCGTCACTACTCCGCTCCTATTGGTCGTAGCGTGATGTTATATAGTCTATAGCCTTCCTCTATAAATGGGCTATTCAACACTAAAAAAATTTCAATTCAAACTAGTAGTTTCTGAGATTAGTGCGTTCAACCAAACAAGCAAACTCTTCAGCTTTATAATATTAGTATAGATAGTATAGATTATGTACAAACATAAAGACAACAATTTTCATTATGGTACCTTTTAAAAAGAAAAATACCCTCTATTACGTGAGTGGGTTCAAATTATATTTGGCAATGATGGTGTTTCATGCACTTCTGTCTACCTTTTCGGGGATACAGGCATGAAAGTTTGTAACTAATACCAGGTCAGGTCCACTGCGCAGTGTATCTATAAAGCTACAAGTACACGGCGGGGTCGACTAATCGTGCCAAAATTCAGTGGGATGCCACGCGCCGGCCAGTACAGAAATATTCATCGAACTAAAGTGCAGCCCGCATGTTAGTTCGATGAATATTTCTGTACGTAATTAGCGCTGTGCGACCTGAGTTACGACTTTATTGTGTCGGAACAAGAGTCGCTATTTATTTAAATGATTTGGCGGAGTGGAACTTCTGTGCCTGTACTGAATACATAATAATGTATTCTGTACTAATACTATAATTTTGCGAGTGAGCAAGGTCGATATGTACCGGCATACTTACAGAAATACTTCCTCCACTCTCTAGAGTTACACAGTCGTAAATCATGCTTGAAATACTTTTAACATTTATGACTGTCGTTCGTTTCAAATATGGGGTCGGTCGTTGTGACACGAATGTCAAAGTATTTTCGCTAGAATAATTTTTCATACCTCTGAAAGTATGCTTTACGTCGAACCTTTTTAACTTTGAGTGTAAGTACAAATGTGTGAGTGTGTGACGTAATCGTTTGGTACTTACTCCTTGTTATATGGATTTTGTAAATTGATTAGAAATCTTAGAAGTGTATGTAAGTACTTATGAAAAGAATAAAGCATTAGGTGCTATAAAGAAATACTCTTTTAGGACATTTTTACATAGAGCGAAGATAGATAAATACACAGATCAATGTATATAAGTAATTATTTTGCACTAAGCAGAAAGCTAACCCGCGTAGCAGTAGTAGCGCTACAAAATCATCAAAGAATCAGGTTTTATACGAAACCTTAACTTGGAAAGCTTAAGATCATAATGCAATCATAGTAACACGATGATGATAGTACTAGAATAAGATGAATCTCAACTTTTAATAAGAATATTTAACCTGCTCACTAAAGTATCTATACAAATAAATTGTCTGTTTGTAATGTTATAATCAAAGCTTTTAAATAAATGCATCTGAATATATAGGAGTCTGCCTTTTCGTTCCGGCTAATCTCTGGAACGGTTGAACCGATTTCCACGCGACTTTTACAGGTAGATAGCTGGTGTTATAAGGAGTAACTTAGGTTACTATTATTTTGGAATAAGAATTAGGGTTCCGCGCAAAAATATAAAAGTGTACAAGTTAGTTGTATAAATTTTAAATATATTTTAGTTAGCAACTCTCGAATAAAAGCAATCTTGTTGCTAGTGTTTTAGTGTACTGACTTAGTAATATAATAAAAAGGTATACTTAGATAAAAAGATTAAAGTACTACCGACTCAAAAACCCGTTTTATGATTAGAAAAGAGATTGATGATCTTCGAATGGTTGAACAGATGATCTTGAATTATATAGCTAAGAACACTCTCGACCAAGTCACCTAACAAATAAAAAAAATCAAAATAGGCCTATTTGTTTAGAAGCTATGATGACACAAACAAACACACAGATATACAAGTTAAAATATTAATTCAGGGGTTAACAATGGCTGAGTTATTAGCAGTTAATTTACGTTACAAAATAAATTTTATAACGTATTTAAGCAGATTTTGCGCTTGAATTATTGTCTCAGAAGAAACTTTTCAGCGAACTAATTACGACCTCTACCCTAACGCTACCCTTCGCTTTCGTATCAATATGTTAATTATGCAATGTTTCAATTAGACCTTAAACAATGTACATACATATATATAGATTACGGATGTAAATATAACATTTGTAATGTATGTGTCAGGTAAGTGTACGTACGAGAACAGAATCGGACCTGTGACAGTTTTATTATAAGTGTAGATATGTATCACCCTAAATTTACTGATATATATTTATAATAACAATTCGTCATTCTATAGACTTTAGAATTCATATATTGTGCCACTGTTTATACCACATATTCAGCGTTGATAAATAAAGTTGTATTTGAAGAAACACTCTTAACTTAAGTCATATTTGTAGTCACTTCTTCGCTCTTGCATAACCTATAATTTGCCTCAATATACAGGCCATATAACGCATTAATAGAACCTCAGGTAAGTTCAGTCAAACAAACAAAGGCACAACTTCTTGAGCTCTATCAGATTTTAGCTGTTCCCAATAGTTTCTACCACCTTTAGGGTCATTGGTCCGCCATTTAGTCATAGTAGTATGTGTAAATATAAAAATGAAAGTGTATGCCTGAATGTATGTATGTAATATGTCGTATAAAATAATAATAATGAGTTTGTAATGTAGTAAAAAGGATAAATTGTGTTTTATCGTTTCAATCTATAATCTTAAATATTTTATTTTGTAGTTTTTGAGGGTTTGGTTGAAAATCAGCACTAGGCAGATGTTTAGCAAATGCTGAACCAGATCTTATTCGTCAGGCACGTGAAGTACATATGTATTATGCACGTTTATTGTTTTTAAATGTGAGTTTGATATTACTTTAATTATTGTGTCTAGGATTTTTTTTCTTTCTTTCTTCTTCTTCGTTCGGCTAAGTGGTAACCGAGTAGGTTAGCACATTACAAAGTTAAGTATACTAGCCAGGTTAGTCTAGGATGGGTAACCATTTAACACATGGAGACCCCTCCGTGCCTCGGAGAGCACATTAAACCGTCGGTCCCGGGTGCCATATAAACATCTGTGATATTCCCAAACCAATTCCTAAAAAGTCCCACAACCTGGTCTAACTACAGAACTTCGATACCGCCTAGTACTTGGGTTGTGGAGGTCTGATGGCAGTCGCTTCACGTACAATATCAAAGTTCGACCGTGTCGTAGTTAGACTGAAAGCCGACCCCAACTTACTTGGAAAAAGGCGCGGCGGAGGGATTGAGGAAAGTTATAGGTTATGCAACAACGAAGAAGTGACCACAAATATGACTGAAGCAAAAAAGTGTTTCTTCAAATACAACTTTATTTATGATCGCTGAATCTGTGCGGCATTTAAGTCACAATATATCAATTCTTAAGTCTATAGAATGATGAATTGTTATTAGAAATATATACTTACCAATATATTTAGGGTGATGCATATCTATACTTATAAGAAAACTGTAACAGGTCCAATTCTGTAGCTTGAAGATATTTTGAAATTTTTTTTAGGGGACACGCTGTAATCAATACTGAAGCCAAAATTATATTTTTTATCATTTTACAGACGTCCTGTACATTTCTAATAAAACACATCAATTAAATAACGCTAAAGGATTAAATTACATTGTGGTTTTAAAGGTCTAGTGGAACATTTTAATTCGCACAATTTCGCCGTGCCGCGTTTGTCATCGCCTTAATGGCTGTCTTAATGTATTGTCTTATGTGTCTTGAAATCAGTCTGCATAGTGAAGTAGAATCAATGGCTACTAGTGAATATGGAGTACTCGTAGATCTACCGCCGCCCATGGGCACCTGCAACTCAAGAGTCACAAGTGCGTTACCGGCCTTTGAGGTGGGTGTAGGGGAAGGGTGGAGGAGGGGGAGAAAGAGTTAGGGCCTCCGGTAACCTCACTCACTCGGTGAAAAGCAATGCAAGCATTGCTTCACTGCCGGTTTTCTGTGAGGCCGTGGTATCCCACCGATCGAGCCGGCCCATACGTGCCGACGCATGGCTCTCCCACTATTAAATCAAATGAATTAAGTATAGATTAAATAACTTTAAAGGATTAGACGCAGACCATCGGTGGATACAGGCCGCTTCCAACCGGTCTTCTTGGAAGTCATTAAAGGATTCCTATGTCCAACAGTGGGCATCCTGTGGCTGAAATGATAATGGCAGTTTGAAGGCCCACAAGCGTTTAACTGTATGAATACGCGCGCGGGGTTCAGACCAAAGTTTGCAGCTGGCTTGGAGCTACTGTGTGTAAATTTTCGCGCTGTTATACCACAAATTTACCGTACCCCACATCCGACAATTCGCGCGGGCTTTAGTGTATTTGCAATCTGAATAAATCACACTAATTAGTGCTAGTAAAGCACTGGTATTATCAATATATATGGCGTTAATTTGCGAGGAAGCTTACTCGCGTAGCAGTTTAAGGGATCGTAAATATCAATTTAATTTTAATGTATAATTTAAAATTCAGGTTCTGCTTGCCATTGGATTAGCAGAAGACCCACTGTACCACATTCGATTGTTGATTAGCAAATACTTCTTCAATAATGGCGTGATATTGGGAGTTCAAAGATTAGGTAGGTCTATCTTTAAGGGTACATACATAAACGGATCGGCATAATTCGGCACAGCCGGGCGGTAGTATTAAATATCTGCAGATGAGTGTTCGGGAAAAAGCCACTCGGCTTGGGCACACATACACTCGAATAAGCCAGGCCGGGCAACAGCGGGACGGCATTAATCGGCACAGCCGGATGGTAAAATCGAATGTAGGTAAATGTAGGTTCGGTATAAAAGCTGCTTGTCTAGCCGCATATTAAGCCGAGGTTTGCTGTAACAATCAACTTCCGACTTATAACGGTCGCATTTTGTCGATCAATAGTTCGTTAGTGCTAAGAATGTAGGACGAAGACGCCTTTTTTTTTGCTGACTTTATTACGAAGACACCGAATGAACTACCCAATCAGCACTAGCCGAATAGAGCCGCTCAACAAATATTGCGAAGCCGTCTGATGTGTTGATCCGAATGAACTAAATGATCGCTACTAGCTCAATGCAGACGAACATTTGTGTAGTAAGTGCTTCGGGTTGACTTTGCCGTTCAACAAATACTGCCGAACCGAATATCGGCATATTCGGCAACCTGCTTATATGTAACAACCCTAACAGTTTTATTTATTGTTGAATTGAATACACGCACTTTTACGTATTCAGTATAAATTGTATTTACCTACCTACCACATAACAGCATGTCTTTTTTTGACGCGTGGAAGTCCCACGGGTCGTCACCTCCCCGAGGCTAACGGCAATATTATGTTACAGAGTCTTATTGCCGGCGTTTCGGTAGCAATCTAAAATAAAAATCCCTAAGAAATCCGGTGGACTCGACCGCCTATTGAACAACATGTCGCCGTGGACCATAGGGATTGTTAGCATATCTTGTGATAACGCATGTAATTTAGCATAGCTATAAACCGTACAACATAATACTCGCTATTTTTGCTATTAACAATATCTTTATGAATCTAACTACTTCGTATTTAGAACTGGGTAAATAGATAGACTTCTAGTTATATGAAGTGCATTTATCTCAGTTTCTCATTAAAGACCGTCACTTAAGTAAATGTAGGAAACATGTGCTACTTATTACGTGTTTAAGTTATTCATTTCAAATAAAATAGAGCTTAGTATCTTTAGATTAAGTACTCCGTTAGTGCCGTAGTAAAGTTTATGTGCCAACGTGCGGTCTTGGATTCGATTTTCCAGTTATAATATAATATAATATCAATCAGGGACTTGCATTAAATGTCGAGTACAAAAGATGTCAAAATCAGGTATTTGGTGCATTACATATTTTGTCATATTTTAATAGTATGCAAATAATCTAATTACATGTATTACAATTTTCAATTGATAAGCACATAGCTACCGTCCTTTAACTAAAAAGCTGTTAGTCTTACGAAAACTTGTTGGGCTTAGCGGCTTTCTAGATAAAGGACGGTAGATAGAGCAGTAAGACTTATATAACGAAGACAAAGTTTATACACATAAAATATACGCAACACATGCAAACATATATATTGTTCTTTACACAGCTTAAATTGGTATAAAACCAACTATCGATTAACAAATTAAATGTCGAAATAAAATAATGCTTTTAAAAAATGTTAAAATAAAATCAAAGTTTGTCACAAAATAAAAATAAAATTAAAGTCGCAATGGATTTCTGAAATGATATGATCCCGAGCTATATTTTGTTAGGAAATCGTTAACACTTTCTAAACTTTCTTGAATCAACCATTTTTGTAGAATTCACACAGAAATTTGTGGTTCGTTTACGGAGCAAACGTACCACAAAACGGAATGGGAAGTGTTATAGATTAACGGTGCCATGTAAACACAGCTTACTCTAAACATTTCAAGTCGATGCACCCGGCATTTCTAAATTCAAATTCGAACTATTTTTAAAATAGAATTTTAATTTCAAGAGTTTTAATCGTCAAACGGGCACACGTTATACTTAGGTATCTAATAATAAATAAGTTATTTTTATAAAAAAAAATTAAACCGACTTCAAAACCACAAGTAGGCACTCAAAAGCGAAAAATAAATTAATATAATTATTATAAGGGCTACCCACTCATTTATTTGAAGTCGGTGCCAAAATAACCTATTTTACCCTTTTTAGTGCAAAACAAGTTTTAATTTAATAAATCCATTTAAAAGATTTTTTTTAATCGGTTCACAATTGGCGAAAATATCGATAAACATACACAAAAAAAAATACATACAGACGAACATAGTACATCCTCCTTTTTCGAAGTCGGTTAAAAAAGGGAAGCGTTACCAGTGCCTAAGAAGACTTCAAACACCAGTGGCAACACTTGAGCGATGCTAATCCTATCGCCACCCTCTCGTTGACCTTTTTCTGGTTTGGTGACCTATCTCACTAGCGTGAGGACCTTGTAGGATGGAGGTACCGAATTTAAGGAGAAATACTGTCTCCCTCCTTAAAACAAATGGTTAACTAGTATATCAACGAATATAAATTAATTTAGTTGTTGTTGCCATTGCCTTACCATTTCATTTTTATTCAAGGTTCACTTGACATTTTGAGAAAATTAAACTTATTTTAGTACGTACTTCAACGAGTAGGAGCTTTCACGGGTGTCTTCAGTTAACGAGATACCGTCTCACCCACTTCTCATAAAGATAAACAAACAATGAAATAGTATCACTATAACAAGCTACTACTGGTGTCGTATTCTACAATACTTGGCTGGTTAATGGCTGTCTGCAATTATGCTTTTTTAACTTCATCTCTAAGATAGACGAAATAAAGTCCTCTTTTGTTTACACTTATATGGTGCTATAAGTACCGTGTGTGACCGTGTGATACATGAATCTATGCATAAAGCTTTTTGACAATTTAGGTACCGACACAATACCTTTATATAAAAATACCGTTCAAAATCATTTATAATCATAATAATATTTATAAAATCAGAAAGAAACTGCTTTAAACGATTGCATAACATATGAAAACAGAAAGTATTATTTATTGAGTTATTTTATGACCATTCAGGTGGTAAAAACCACAATACTTTTACAACAAAATGAAAAAATTATAATATCATATACAAGGAAAGTGCCACTGTGAATACGAATAACAATTTTTTTTGGCCGTATTAATAAATCGTAATCAAAACCGGCCTTAATCTGAGCTGATCCGCTCTTAAGCTATTAATAGCATCTCAATTGATAACAATTTTGAAATCAATAACTTGAGGCCGTCTATTTTGAGTGATCGATGATTGATGACTGAATTAATTTACGTTTCATTATGCTTATGTGAAGCAGTAACAACAGTAAACGATACATTTCTCGGTTACAAATGAAAGTATCAAATTGTTTCATTCTTCCATCAATCCTTATTAATACATCCCAAAATATGTAAATGATTTTTCGTGTACGAAAATGAATGAATAAAACAAACTCTTTCTGCTAGCGTATCAACAACCCTCGTCTTGAAAGTTTTGGACAAGGCTTCTGTTTTAAGTATTAAATGAGGGTCAATTTGAAAAACTTTCTTCAAACAATGTTCTCATCAACTACATTAACTACGGTTTTTAATACTTTTTAGTCTTTGTTGTTCTTCAATCTTATGCGAAAGTTAACAACCCTAGTAAATAGTATACTATTAAGTTAAAAATAAAGTATAAGTATGACCCGTGTAGTGCAAATATTTAAAATAATAAATGTGTTCGTCTTTTTGTCCTGTCACACTAAATACCAGTTCTATCCTCGATGGAATATTTTTAATTATTTAACACTTGTAGAAGTGGTAGTTTCGGCAACGCACTTGTGAATCTTGAGTTGCAGGTGTCCATGGGCGACGGTAGTCACTTACTATCAGGTGATGGCTCGTTTGCCAGTTGTATCATAAAAAAATGGATACAAGAGTGCTGTACATTGAACCACCGATTTGGTCAGTTTGGCCTTCGGATATACAGACGTGAGTATGTATGTTGATATGGGTTTGGGTGGCAATATAAGTAAGCCAACTACTGCTTTAGCCATCGCTAAGATTTTGGAGATTATGCGAGAAACTTTAACTTAGTTAGTAAAGCTGGGCACGGTCGTCTATAGGGTGGAGTTACTTACCCCCTCAAACGACTTTCCCAAAACTTTTATTACGTGATGCATGCATTGGTATTTACAAAGAAGTTCACCCTATATTCGTTAGATGGCGTTCACATATGTTCACATGTAGATATCACACACCTAGCTAAAGGGAGTCAACTCAAAAATTTAAATTTTCGAGTTAGCCACTAAAGGATTCCTTATCTCAATGCTTACTGACTAAAAAAACCGCTTTGAAAATATCATCAACACTTGACGCTAGACGTTAAATCCACCAAGACGGACTCAACTTAAAAAAATAAAACAAATATACATATATTGTTAAGAAATAAGAAAATAACTACAAAAATCCAATTTTAAGTGCCAAAACATAATTAAAACACAAGATTTCTTCTAGCCGCATATAAAAAGCATAAATCTACACACACAGTAATTAGTTTTTCGCCTTTTCAGTTTTCTGAAAACAGTTATTTTTTTAGTTAAAACCTGTTTAGATCTAAGTGTGCGATATATGTATTTGTTGTCGTAGCCAAATCTTACACGTTTAACAAATTTAAAAATAAATAATATGAGAAAGACTTTTTAAAAACACTCCTCCGTCCATGCTCTTAATTTAATTGTTTTAATTGATAGATTCAATAATAAAGAGGAACTACATTACTTTACTTAATTTATATACCTATTAAATTTACCTCGAGCTTCGTAGGATATCCTCTTTTAATTTAATTTTGATTCAATTCGCTACGGATCTAAGAGGTTTTAGCTTTCCAGTGTTCAGTTTACGTGGGCCACTGTTGATCCAGGCTTAACTGAGTTACATGATACTACAGCTATGTTGAGATAGGTTATCTTCGTTATAAGTGTGATGCGGGTTGTTGTTGACGATATTGTATTAGAGATTTAGAGAAAACTAGTTGAATGAACAAACAAACTGGGTGTACCTTAAATATTATATGAAATTCCATTCCACAATCAAATTCATCATGCATAAGAAATACGCAAAATTTTAATTTAAATAAACATATTTTACTTTTAGTTTGCATGCTTAAAGTCTATAAGTTATTAACGAGTGTCTGTTGACAGGTATTAACACTATTAACTCAGAAAAGCACTTTTTTTCAGAAAAAGTGAAAAACTAATTACAGTTTGTAAATTTATACTTTTTATATGCAGCTAGAAGAAAAATATTTTAGGAATCTTGTGTTTTAATCATGTTTTGGGGCTGAAAATTGGATTTTTGTACTTATTTCTAAATTACTTAACAATGCATGTACCTATAGTTGAGCCCGTGTTGGTGAATTTAGCGCCTAGTGTCGAGTGTTGGTGATATTTTTAAATCTATTTTAGGTAGGTATGGAGATAAAGAATTAGGTTTAAAGAACTTTATTCTCATAAGAACTTATCGTCCACTTACAATGAGATACAGAATAAACATGTATAATACTAAATATTTAGCCTCTGAGGCGTCACATTATTGACTTATTCTTCGTACATAATCTTTGAGTTTGGTTTTGTACAGATGTATGTTTTCACAGTATTTTATGTCATTTGGTAATGCATTGTACAGCCGTGCTCCCTCGAATAATATCGTTCTCTTTCCATAATTAGTGCGTGGGTGAATAAGCTGAAGTTTGCGTTTGTTTCTTAAACTATATGTTGGAATTCGATGGTGTGCATCACTCAAAAATTGAGTTAGTTCCCTTTAGATCTAGGTGTGCGATATAAAATACATGCCATTTCTTCTATTTGCATGCCTGTAAGAAATTGCTAGCGACAAAGCCGCCTAAGTAACTAAAGAGAATAATAATAATACATTTTATTTTCATAAAGAGTGTTTTACAAAGTATTTATGTTTTAATACTTTGGATGTTAAAAGAGACATTCAAGATAGCCTTAACTTAAATGTCTGTGCCTGGACTAGATGAGATATCTGTATTCCATGCATCAGCGCTCTTCTTATTAATGAAATGTAAATAAATAAAAAATATACTGTTGCGTATAAAATAAAAAATCATAGATTTGTGCACGGCGTGTTGCGCTCCCGCACGGGCCTAAAACTTGCCCCAAGTTTGTCTCGCACTCCTCTATACCTTCCCGCGGTCGCCCTAGTGGCGCGTACAATGATGCTCTGACAGATCCTCTTGAAAAGGCGCTGGATACAATTTTACCTACTCCCATGGTTTATACATTTTACGATCACAAATAAAAATCATTTATTACTTATCGTTTTACTTTTCAGCGTCTGGAGCTAAATTTCATTATCAAATTTATATTGAACTACCAGCAGAGGTTGACATGCCAATGCATGTAATTTACCCCTAATATCCGCTCTTAAAGAGAAGTCGGTTGGCTCCAGCGCCATCTACTGTAAGTTACAAAAAATTAATTGTAAAACCTCCATTATAACGTAGTGTTTGTATACTCTTTGGCCTCCATCGCCATTTGAATAGCGATTGAACATTTTCAAACATTTGAATGTGCAAGTTTACATAGTGCCCGGGTAAACGGTCTGTGTGGATATGAATTTTATAAATACCTATGGGTTTCTTAACTTTTAAGCGTTTCTGAAATACATCTTATTGGAATTTAACATGCAATTTTTTGCCTCGCACAACCAATCTCTGGAACAAATTGTCGCCTGCGGTATTTCCGGACCGATACGACCTTCAAACCTTCAAGAAAAGAGCGTACTCCTATCTCAAAGGCCGGCAACGCACTTGTGACTCTTGAGTTGCAGGTGTCCATGGGCGCGGGTAGTCACTTACCATCAGGTGACCCGCCTGCTCGTTTGCCACCTATAATATATATATAAAAAAAAATGCAATTTAATGAGTTCATAGTGCCTCCTCTTTTCTATACATCTTTTATTATTCTGTCTTCCGCTCTAAAAATGTAACTCAAATCTACTTGGGAATAAATTTTATTGCAGGCACTAAGGCCGCTTAACTTTACGTGGGACGAACTTCGTTGTATTTATAAGTTCTTTATCGATGCTATATACACAGGAGTAACAACAGTGTTAATAGATGTGGGAATAATTACTAACTTAAAAAAGAGAGATTATATCGCGGAACTTCCCTATTGAAAAACATTTAAAGTGAACTTTTAGTCGATTAAAAACTCTATGACCAATTTCAATAATAAAATTAGGAATCTAAAAGTACTTCATTCTTATATTTAGTATAAGAGCCAACCAGCCAGAAAACATCAAATACAAAATTTACTAACTATTTAACAATAACTATTTCTGGAAAATCCAATATGCTATCTATTTATAGAGTGCCACGAAAACTAAATAGCCCAATAGCGCAGCACTTCGGTCCGGTCGTTCGTTTAAGGTGACTAATAGTACATTTTACACGGAAAACGACTTGCACATACGGGTGTACTAAAATATATAGTCGAGAACCAATTTAAAATTTGGTTATTTCTTTAAGTTACTGGATCTGATTATGTATTTGCACGGGAATTAACGCGATCTCGAAAAGGTATTACATACATCTCGAGCTGCTACTGGATCTGCTTTTGCATTTACTTTGGAATGTGGAAATTAATGTCGTTTTTTAGCATTACTTAAGGTTTTTGTAAAGCTTAGTTCCCGGGGGTGTTTTCACTACTACTATAGTACACGTAAAATAAAGGGATTGTAAAAGATATTTTAGGTCTTTATATTTAGTAAGAAGTATTTGTTACGAGATATTATTGATTTGTGATAAAAACTTAATACGTTAGGGCCGCCATTCCATTTTATTCAAGAAATCATCCAACTTTTTCAAATTTTCAAGCTGAGATATTTCCTTCAACTTATCTCATGTACATTCACAATACAGGTTACTAATTTTGAAAAGAGAGGAAAGAAAGATATACAGTTCTTCTGAACCAACTTTCAAGCCTTCAATTTTTTTGTCTTTCGCAATCAGTCTGTTTGGGAGCTCTGGGATTACCTAACTGTCGTTTAAGGCTGCTTGGAGCCTTACAGGATACTTCAGCTTATAAACTGGCGCCTTCCTAAGATATGACCATCCTAGTTCCATTTTACTTCGGCATCTCTTTGACCTACGAGTATATGAAGACCTTGTAACTCGCAACTAGATCAAGTGTCTTCCACAATCTGATAATTTTGACAGGCAGGGAACTACGGTCCATTGCAGAATTCAAGGGACGGTTATAAATTTATTCATAAAGTTATTCATAAACCAATAGTTTTTGACATTAAAGACCGATTCTGCAATGCCATTATTGATTATCGTAAGTCACAAGAGTTAACTACAAACATTTACGTTTCGTCTAATTAAGTTATGTGAAAAAGAAACTGTTATCTAAAACACCCACCCCGGTTTTAAGTGAAGTAAAGAAAAAAGTCTATGATTTATTCAATAAAATTCAGTGATACACCGCTGATTTGTGACAAGCGACGCTTGGAAATGCTTTCAAAACCCGATATTTTATTGATATTCTCTTCGACGGAAAGAAAGCTAATTTCGTGGGAGAGCGTGGCTCGACCGGAGTGTTACCACGGCCTCACAGAAAACCGGTAGTGAAGCAATGATTACATTGCTTTTCACCGAGTGAGTGAGGTTACCGGAGGCCCTAACCTTTCCCTCTCCCTCTTCCTCTCCCCCTCTTTCCTTACTCCCACCTTAAAGGCCGGCAACGCACTTGTGACTCTAGAATTGCAGGTGCTCTTTCTTGGGCGGGGCGGGCGGTAGTTATTTACCATCAGGTGACCCGTCTGCTCGTTTGCCCCTTATTACATAAAAAAATAAAATTTAGTCACTATCATCACTAGTCATAAAATCAACAGAATAAAAATATGTGAAATCACCCAAATATTCCTAAAATCGAATACAACCTTCACCCATTTTGACGTTATCAAAACCTTAATATAATTTATTGTACCCTTGATTTGAAGGGAATAAACGTTGATAACACTATATTTGTCTCCTGCTTAAACAAAAGTTAAATAGTATTTCCTTTTTACAGAAACAGAAACTGTAAAAGTAATGCAAAATATAAATTGCATTCTATATTTTATAGCAAACAATCTCGCAAATGAATACAACTAATGAGAAATAACCACTACATAGCGGTTCTCAGTACAAGAAAAATAAATAAATAATATTATACTAAGCTCTAGAACAGCTTGTAGTTAGGAATGGCTTCTCTGTGTTTTGAAGTAATTCCTTTGAGAAAATTATTCATATTAAAAAGTTAATTTATTACATTAGACGATTTACTTTTGTCTAGAGGGCGCTTCGAATGGACAAGTCGAACTCATCACTGAGTTCTAATAAAATGTCAAAATCGGGATACTAATAAATATGATATCTCAGCTCCACCTGTTTTTTAAGAAATAAATGATATTTGTACTTAAGACAATGATATTAAATATCTTTTGGTGTACAATAGCATCGTAATACAACGAAATCGTACACAGATCATAAATAAAAGTAATATCTGTTTTTTTTTTAAATATTCCATCTGTTGAATAAATTAATTTTCAATTTTTTATCTGCTTTCTAAGACTTATTTATAACGATTTTCGATTTCAGACAATTTAGCGGCCCTATTTAAAGTTTTTATAAAAAAACGTTTGACTTAGCAAGGTTGAATGCCGAAGGTATTAAGTTCGCCTTTGTAAAGTTTCGAGCAAAAAAGTAAAAAAAAAAAATTTTGCTAAAGAAGAAAGCAGTTTAGAAAATTCTTTGTCCATAGACACATTGTTTGTAGACTTTACTATAGCACGACTTGCATGCCCGGGTTAGAATGTCTTTATACAATGTGCCATATAGCTGTATTCGTGTTTTAGAATCATAAAGTTAACTTGGGAATAAATGTAAGGCACCAAAAACTTGAAACATGTGTACCTCACGTGCCTAACGTAAAGGATCCGGTTCAAGATTTGCTGTGAACGCAATGTAGAATCACCATCATCTCTGGCAAAACTGTTGAACATAGGTTCCTTCCAAAAACTCTTACAATGCTCGATCATGCGCCATTTACATCCAAGAGCTGTCACTTTGGTGAGGTGTCCGTCGGTGTAGGGAGACGGAGTTCGGTATGCTTTCGAGTGCGTAGTCCTCACTTGAGAACATTCCTTGCGCAGCAGTGCTCGGTTTTCTGAATTAAATTAATTCTCTTATGACAAGAGATGTATCGGCTACCTTAGTTCTGCTACGAGTTTGTTTTAAATAGAGAATAACTTCTATATGATATTTTTTTTTAGTTTTCAAGAAATATAATACTTATAAATATAGAAGAAAGAAAGAAAATATGTTTATATAAACACACTACCACATTATACACATTACACATAATTTTATTGATGTGTGTGCGATGTGATGCGCGCCACAATACATATTCACGGCGATATAGAACTTTTGAATACAGCGCGAGCGTAATGAATATACTTTATAGAAATACATTCATCTTTTTGTTTATTTTTGCAATCGCAGTGTTTATACAAATTGTACAGATTCTTTTAATTTGTCTGTAGTTTATTTCTTAACAGGATGCGGAATAAAATTCGACCAGTATCAATAATAAACAGACCGATTCATTGCAGAACTAAGAACTCTACGAATAAATAAAAAAAATATAGGTATATTGTTTATGACCAAACTCTACATTGTGGAACTACTGTTCAGATATTTGTGGTCATATGTATATGTCGAAGTAAGATGGTTATAGCCGTGATGTAGTTATATCCCTAGAGATATAGCTATATACCATCATATAGTACTGTAATATGAAAGCGGTTAATAACTATCTTACAAGGCATATAACTAGATACGCGTACGATCTAGTAATATAACTATCTTATATTATCTAGACTAATCCGTTAAATAATTAGAAATATATAGGTATGTATTTTCTTAGATTTACACAAATGATTACTGAATTGAAATAAAACGGTCCATTTGAATAATTAAAAAATCTTTTCTTTTAATTATTAAATTTTCACAACCAAAACAAATAAAAAAGCAAACAACTATATAAGTAGTCTTTCAAATAATTAAACAATCTGTTTAATATTTAGGCGTAGCATCAACAAGAGTATTTTATAAAAATCTTGTACATAATGAAGAACTATTTAATCAAGCAGTGCAATACTTTTATCTTCCTTTTATCTTTAGCTTTAATCTAAGCTTTAAATTTCACATAATCCCTTCGTTGTGGCCTTCTCTGAGTGGTACTACACATCGCCACCCGGCAAAAAAAGTGTCATTATATCACATATTAGGTACGTTTTGACATTTTTATAGCATTGAATAGCAAATGTTGCATTTGGTCAGCTGTAAAAAACATCTAGCGATGTTAGATCAGTGAAAAAGGGAACAAAGTTCCCTGTTTCACTGAGCTGTTTTGTTCAATTCACCGGCATAAAAGTCGTGTTTTCTCGAAATAGCTGTTTTGTATTATGCCACTTGTTTTTGCCGGGTGGCCGGCCATGACAAAAAGAAAAACAAAGCCTAGTTCTTCTTTGATCTGTGTTTTACATTATTATATTAATTTTAAAATGGCGGATACGATGCATTATTACATTTGATTCCAATTGTGTATATAGCACTTCTATTAGAATTGTATCAACATTGTGGTAAAACAGATAAATTGACAATGTCTATGTTATTGCTATGCACGTATAACATTCATGAACATGTTCTTGGCAATAAAAACGTGGTGATCTTCGTAACCGCAGCTTTTAATATTGAGAAGAATAAGTTAGAACTTATATATTTTAGTTTATGGGTTAGAAAGTATATTGAGCTGAAGACTAAAATGTTTTTAGTTAATAGGTCATTAACTAAAGAGAGGTTTTATTATTTTGTGAAAGTTATTTGTGTGTGGTATTCGAATCAATGATTCAATTCGATTATTAAAAACCCAATGGTTTAAGGACAAACATCCGAAAATCAGCCCGTTACTTTACCTTCTGTTAATATAACAATTTGTCCTTCCCAATTAACGCATGAGATAACCCCAATTATTAAATTGTAGACTAATTATGTTTAAGAGGATAATAACTTTCTCTTTAGACAGGACAGGATTAAATAAATTAAGTTTACACCTTGAAATACATAAAATTAAATGAAGGTTGACTGTAACGTTACGGTGCGTTTAATGTATAGTATAACTGTGGCTTGCTTCGGCACGTATGGGCCGGCTCGACCGGAGTGATACCACGGCCTCACAGAAAACCGGCAGTTAAGCAATGATCCCATTGTTTTTCGCTGAGTGAGTGAGCTTATCGGAGGCTCTAACCCCTCCCCCTCCTCCTCTTCCCCTCTTCTCCTCCTCCCTGCACTGTCCCTCTTCCCCTCTTCCTCCACTCCCACTTTAAAAGCCGGTAACGCACTTGTGACTCTTGAGTTGCAGGTGCCCATGGGTGGCTGTAGTCACTTACAGGTGACCCGTCTGTCCGTTTGACCCCTATCACATAAAAAAAAATATATATGCAGTTTCATTTAGCAAAACATAAATATTTTATCCTAAACAACTTCTATCCAATGTCTTACTGCACGGATAGCGCAATGGTTTAAGTGATCACTTCGCTACTACGCCGCGCCGAGTGTTGTGGGTTTAAATCTCACACGGGAAAAAATTGTGTGATCTACAAATAGCTGTCCCGAGTCTGGGTGTTTTTTGTGTCCGTTGTTTAAATGTTGGTGAAGCGCCGACACAGCAATATTCCTAATGCGGGAGTCGTCTTTTTACAAATTAAAAAAAAAACTTATTATTTCCTATTAGTTACCATATACTCACTCACAGAAGGGGCTCGTCGTTAAGTGGTAACCGTTTAGGTTAGCACATTACAAAGTTAAGTAATACTAGCCAGGTCAGTCTAGGATGGATGACCATTCTTAAAACATTGCGACACCTTCGTGCCTCGGAGAGCACGTTAAACCGTCGGTATCGGGTGCCATACCAACATCTGTGGCATTCGTTACAGGTAGTTGGAGCCCTAAAAAGTCCGACAACCCGATTATAGAACTTCGATATCGCCTAGTACTTGAATTGTGGAGGTCGATGGCAGTCGCTTCACGTAAAGTATCAAAGTTCGGCCATATCGTAGTTAGACTGAAAGCCGACTTCAACTTAGTTGAGGAAGGCGCGGAGGGTGATGGAGGATGAGTTACTAAATACTTACAATAGGTGTGATCATTCGCCTAGTCATACAATAAAATCTAAAATAGTATAAATGCGTATGTGAGTTCGTTTGTTACACTTTTACCGCTTAAATACTCAACCGATCATATAATTTGCATATACGATGTCAGAAATACAGAAAAGGATATATGTAGGTATAGGGTTTTCATCCGGGAAAAAGTAAGTACTATTCCTAAGAGATGCATTGAATTGCATGACAAAATAATGAAAAGCTGGTTATGTGAAAAAAAAATGAAATTAGCGAAGTCAGTATTAAACTACGCTTCCGTAGCCTTTTTAATATCTGCGTACATACTAGGACAGTATAACTCTATTACTTTTCCCTTTACTGAATCTGACTAGTTAAAAAGAATAAGTAAGTTAATAAAGCGTTAAGCTTTAAGCGTTGTTTCTAAACATTGGAATTCCTAAGAAGAGTTATTTCGCTTAGAGTGAGGCGCCCGACGTTACAAACAAACTTTTCTTTTATCTACTAATTATTCAGTACTCCAGTGAAATAAATAAAAAATCTTAAATTTTATTATTAAAGTTCTCAATGACGTCCATTTCTGAAACTTGTTCCGACTGTTTGAAATATAATCCACTTGAAATTGCACTCAGACAAAATTGCGAACTTATTTCTGTGCCCTCGATGTAGCTTTTTGTATTTTGTTCAATGAGCTTATGTTCTTATGAAATAAGATTACAATGCTTCAGCAAAATGAGTTTTGTAGAATACTGATGAGGAATTCGGTCTCGTTATATAACTTTATATACTTAACACTAGCTGTAGCCCGCTACTTCGTCCGTGTAGACATTTTGGTGAAATTTATCCCATGGGAACTGTAGTCTATGTGCTACTCCAAACCGTTCCGATCCGTTCAGCCATTTTAGCGTGAAAGAGTAACAAACATCCACCCTTCCTCACAAACTTTCACCTTTATAATATTAGTAAGATTCATGTCTACTTGAGTAATGGCTATTATCATAAATCAAATGATGGTAGGTACATTTTTGGCTGCAAAATTTGAAAGTGTGGAAGAGTACTTCCGTCTCAAAGGCCAGCAGCGCACTTGTGACTCTTGAGCTGAGGGTGTCCATGGGCGACGGTAGTCACTTACCATCAGGTGAGCCGTCTATTCGTTTGCCTCCTATAATATAAAAAGAAGCTGCAAAAAGCTTTGTTAGAATTTTATTTTAGTCATATAAGCATTAATAACAACTTTTTTTTTTGCGTGTGGAATCCCCCACGGGTCATCACTTCACCGGGGGCTAACGGTAAGGTGGTATGTCGGACTCGAACCGACTAAAACCACACGGTGTTCCGTCACGGGGTCCTAATGCCGGGGACTCAGGTGTACCCTAGGAAGGAAGTCCCTGTGAGCCCCGGCAGACTTGGCCGCCTACTCGACAGCAGGCGACCCCACAATTTGCCTTGCCCCCTCCGATTTAGAGAGGTGCGCGTGGAACACGTCGCGCCACCGTCTCGGGCCTGCTTCTGCTAGGGCGACGGGTAACCCATCCCGTCACCCCCAGGCAAGCGCTCATGGAGGCCGGAGATCGTCTCGCTCGTTCCCTTTCCACCGCCTCCTTGGCACTCATCACTTCCTCGCAAAACGAGGTGGCGGAATCCCATGCGCTCTCGTGCTGGACCATAGCCATCACCATGGTTTCCAGTGAGAGGCTACCCACACTTAAGGCCGCAGCACCAGCACACGCATGGCACTCCACCAATGTGTGGAGTGCGGTGTCCTCGCGACAGTACATGCAATGGTGGCACATAGACATTGGCTCCCGGCCTATCCGACACAGGTACTTACCAAAGCAGCCGTGTCCGGTAAGCATCTGTGTCATCCGGTAGGAGAGTGCGCCATGTCGCCTCTAGAGCCAATCCTGCATGATGGGTCTTACCGCCACAATTATGGCGTGGCCCAAGCATTAATAACAACTAGAGATAGCCTGGTGATTTATATCTTGACCAGTATCACTTAAATTATCATTGTATTGGCTTTCTGGACCAAGACAGATTAACATGTGTATAATAATTATTTTTAAACTTTCGCGTTTCTAATATAATATTATTTATGTATTTACGGAAATTAACGCGATCACGAAAAGATATTACATACCTCTGAATTGCCTAACGTTTCGGCCAGATTGCACTAGTCGTGGTCTGGTCTGGTAAAAAACATGCCACCTCGCTTTTATGCTCAGTCGGGTGAACACCAGAATAAGGATACATGGGTTTGCTTACAGAATAGGGATACTGTTAGTATAGTATGTGACGGTACATAGCGAAACCAAAATATCGAAAATGTGCGGGTGGATGAAGAACGTTCTACCTCACGATCTCGACGACGGAGGGCGTGCACCGCTGAGCCAGTCAGCCTGTGACCACGGCCAGTGCAACCTGGTCGAAATATCAATTCAGAGGTATGTAATTCCTTTTCGCGTTAATTCCCGTAAATACATAAATAATGTGTATTATATGTAATATACTAGACGTGTGGAGCATTGTGTAGCCGTTCCAGTAATTTTTAAATTTTTAACACATAATGTTTAAAATTTTTAGCTTTCCACGTTTCTTCTACATATAAACTTGAAGTATCCCAAATTTCAAGATACTCCGTTCGCAAAATTTTCTTAAAAATGAGTACAAACAATTTAGATTCAAATTCAGATTCCTTTATTGCGGAACATAAACAATAATGTGTATTACAGGTATTAAAACAACGCATAGCCATTATGTTTTTTCGCGTATAATTAACTCTACCACCGCAAGGTACAGGATAACTTAAATAGAACAATTATATTATTACACTAGGCATCTAAATTAATCTTAAAACTATAAAAGAAATATTATCATCATCATTAACTTAGCCATGGAGCACAAATAAACACGAAATTTATTTTAATAGAGCTGATATATGAGTTATGATATAATTAAATACATTTGAACAATTTGACATTCTGCGTATTTATAATTATTTGACATTATTTCATTTTATTTTTGACGTGAAAACTTCTTTGGGCACGTTGTGCACTTTTGCTATAGGGAAAAAGCACTGAACTTGCACAGTCACGCTAATAATACATAATATATAGATCCACTAGAGGGCGCTAATCTAAACATTGAGTTCTGTCAGCTCCTTAGTAACTAATCTTTAAAAATATATTTAGTTCAATAAAGTACTTATTGTGTGCGCAATTCAAATGGTAAAATAAACAATAACATAATTGTAATTAAGGTGAAAATTTATAACGCCTATAGTGCTCAATAGCGAAAAGTTTTATTCAAAATTTCGTCCGAACATACGTCAGTTTGATTAATGACACTAGTAGATGACATCACCTTCTTCAAAAATTAACATTTCTGATCGGCAACTCACAATTACTTATTAACAATTTTTGAAGTGAAAACTTCTTTAGGCACGTTGGACACTTTTGGTATGGGGAAAAGCACTGAGCACGCGTGATCGTCACGTTCACGTCACGACAGATGTGTCAATTATGTTTTCACTTCTGACGTGCAGTCCTACGACTGACAGTTTTTTTCCTATTCCAGCTATTTTTCTTAATATTGCACTATACTCCTTTTTACATACGAATATGTTATATGAACCATTTCACTTCCCTTCATTACATTTCATTTCAATTCAATGTTACATTTTTTTTTTAAAGACAACTCCCGCATTAGGAATTACTCCTGTGTCGCGGGGGACTTTACAAACATAGAAACAACGGACACAAAGAACACCCAGACTCAGGTGGGAATCGAACCCACGACCTATAAGCATAGCGGTCAGGGTCACTAACCACTAGACCAACAGGTCAGTCAAACTTCCTATAAAAAGTCATTACTTCCTATAAAACGTATTCATGCGATTATTGTTTTTAGTTAGAAACCTCCACCCCAAATCCAGTAAGAACACCTCAACGTATGAAGTGGTCCTTCAGTCTTATTGACTGTATATACTGAAGAACTGTTTGAGCCCAACGCTTGAGTATTATCCTCATTAAAAATGAAAGATAACTAGGCAACGTGACTGCGCATTACGAATCATTACTTCAAACATTTTAAATTCAACTGCAGAAAAATTACTTCTTGAATACAGGGCTGTTTAGACCGTTAAATGTTAATATTTTCCCAGTTTTTTTTATGGTATAGGGGGCAAACGAGCAGACGGGTCCTGTAACTCAAGAGTCACAAGTGCGTTGCCGCCCTTTAATGTGGGAGTAGGAGAAGAGGGGGAGGGGGGAAAGAGTGAGAAGAGGGGCGAGGGGGGAAGGGGAAGGATGGGAATAGGGGAGAGGGAAAGGTTAGGGCCTCCGGTAACCTCACTCACATGCAATGCAAGCATTGCTTCACTGCCGGTTTTCTGTGAGGCCGTGTTATCGAGCGGAGTCGAGCCGGCCCATACGTGCCGAATCATGGCTCTCCCACGTAAACTGTTGGTAAACAGTTGGTTGTAAAAAAGTTATATAAATAAGACAGAGTATATATTCTACTGAAAATTCTTTGCTGCTTTGAAACTCGTTTTGCAGACCTAAATATAAAATCGTAAAATAAAGAGATAGCACTGTAAAGTAATAAATACGGAACACACGGCCCTTAATCTCGGTTTTAGTACTGAAATTAAAACAACAATGTTGTATAAAAGTCCTAAAAGATACCGTTTTATTTGACCGTAAAGGGAAACAACGAGCGAGTGAGTGCAGACAGCGGCTTACTCAGGTCAGTTTGATTTTAAAATTATGGTACAGTTACACAGAGGCTCAGAAAGAGGTCTCGTGGTAAAAGTAACAAATCTTTTGCACTATTTACTGCCAAATACTTATAGACGGAAAACTAGTACTACTTCCGGATACGTTTATATTTGGCTAAGGCCAATATCATCATGTATTTGACTACTGCAACTTGCTCAAGTGACTCCCGATTTACGATACCGCCTCCGACGAAATACTCATATCCTTTCTATAGTTTATATCTAATATATTGTTCAAGCTCTTACATCCTTATATTTCCAAGAACAGTTTACGTTTCTTTTGAAAGTTTTATGATCACCAGAAGACTTGATACAGCAAATACCAATACTTTTTACAAAGTTCTACGATATTTCCTTTATAGTGTAAACACCGCGTCCTCGGAATACAGTATTACTCATGAATTCCAATAAAATAATTTATTTATTGTCAAAGATTTTATGTAAATGTGTAAGTTATATTATTTATTTTAAACGTATAATTATGGTATAGTTAAATATAATTATGTATCCACAGATTACACGAATTGTTATAAAGTTTTCTGTGATATCTTGTGACCAAAACTTAGTTTTATACTATTACACTTCTGTCCATCAAAATCCATTTATTAATTGTTTATGAGCCGGCTCATTATGAATAATGAATATTATTTTATATATGTAGTACTTACGTACAAAAGGCCTTCTTAAGTACATAAAAAGTGTTTTCACTACTAACTATTAAATATTAATATCGAAAATAATTAAGTACTAAGTAATTCAAAATCAAAACACGTTTGCTTGTCTCAGTTTGATGTTTTGAATCTTTACAAGTTGAAGTTAATTTTGTTCTGACGGCGACTTATACTCAAGGTATAGATATTATGTCATTTAGCGTCTACGTGTAGGTCTACTGTGATACTCATAATACTATAACACAATACGACTCAACTGATTCAAGCTCCAGCGTTCTTTAACTGTTTTCAATGTTTATAAACTCCTTCAGCTTCAATTTCGATCTATTATATTATAAACGAGATGACGAATGAAAATAATACTAATTTTGAAATTAGTCAACTCGTCCATTGGGACGAGTTGACTAATTTCCAACCAACCAACAAAAACCAACCGGGGGGCCGGGTTGGTTTTGGGACGAGATACCGAACGATCTAAATTGATTACGTTAGTCTTTTTTCAGTAAACTTAAATTAATGTTGACAAAGAAAAACAAAATTTAAGAAATAATCTATAAACTTAATTGACCTTTAAGAAGTACTTAAATACTAAGATATGACGCCACGACTTCCTTTTGTCAAATCATTCAAGTTGACGAATTAAAAAAAAATTAAAACGTTAAAATAAAAGTGGATGACGCCCGACTTGCAGCAAAATAACTTATTTTGAGCATAGGCATCTACCCAATTGTGAAATACTTACTAGCATTGCTATGTGGCACATTCTTTTGATTTTATTCTTTCATAGTTTTGACAAACGTGTTTTAGAGGTCGGTATTTTCTGTGTCTTTGTTTTCTTTGTCTCCTAGATTTTTTCAAAATATTATTGTTATACACCTCATCGCTTTTGGATATTATCACTGCATTACACATATCAAATCCACTTTGTCAACTAAAACCATTAAAAATATTCACAGTATTCGTTACGTTCAAAATTTATTTCTTAAACTTCTGCCTAACAATTCTTCATATTTTTTTTTATTTCATGTAATTTATTTATTTTTCCTAAACTTATCGAGGTATGTGTAACTTCATTAAACTTGGTGATTTACTTGGTTAAACATGAAACGATTCTGGGCATTGTTTTGTTTAAATAAAATATAATAATAATAATATTAATCATAAATTTTCGTAGGAGAGCCATGCTTGTATTTACCTTGGTGCACATATAAAAAAAAAAACTACAAAAAAATCGACTTCAAATAGGAGGAGTTTTATGGGTGATTTGTTCAAAAGATTACAGTTTGCAGAAATAGTCCTTTAAAAATATGTAAACTAACAAACTAGTAAGGATTAAAGCTTGGTAGGCGAGGGTCAAAGGGTTCATATTTTGTTCAGTAAATAACATGATATACGATACCACGTGACTTCTAGCCATCGAGATATTATGTATAGTGATAATAACTTAGTGCTTCTAGCAAGGGTTAATAATTAGGTCAGTGTTACAAAGTGGACAAGATGCAGTGATCGAGTGGACATGATTTCTCGACAGTAATATTAGACGATTTTTGTTTTAATTTTTTTATTAACATGCAATTAATGAACACTAAGTTATCGATCAAAAGACTTACAGCAAAATATTTTTTTAAACAAGTAACTTGGTGAATATGTAGGTACAGGGACTGATCGATGGTAGAAGGTTTTAGTTTTTTTTTCTTTAACTCCAGTCGGCGGCGTAAATTCGAGAAAATTCTCTACAAACATACATACCCTCATTCATGTATACAGAGTGTAGACAGAAGTGCTTTAAACACCCACATGCTAACTATAATTTAGTTCTACTCGCGTAATTCGTGGGAGAGACACGCTTCGGCACGCATGGGCCGGGTCGACTGGAGTGATTTTATTGCTTTTCGCCGAGCGAGTGAGGTTACCGGAGGCCATAACCCTTCCCCCCTCTCTCCCTCTTCCCCTACTCCCACCTTAAAGGCCGGCAACGCACTTGTGACTCTTGAGTTGCATTTGCTCATGGGCGTCGGTAATTACTTACCGTCAGGTGACCCGTCTGCCTGTTTGCCCCCTACAACATAAAAAAAAAATAGGAGGCCATTGCCGCTAATGGGCACTTTTGAATTTTAGATGGGAAAAATGGGATTTTATTGAAAAGACAAGGCAGATAAGAAGGGAAGGCTTATATGGATGGATTGGGAATTATAAAAGTAGTAATCAAACAGGTCACTGTCGCATACCTGTTACTCGAACTGGCTGTTCCTGGGGAGTCCGAGCTCTAATGCCCGGTTTCTATAATCAAGAAACGAATCGTTTTACGGATGGTAACATTTCGTTGTAGAAAATATTAGCGTCCGTAAGCAAAACGAATCGTTTCTTGATTATAGGAACCGAGCATAACTACCTCTATAAAATCTATTTAAATCTAATCATTATAGTCTGTTAGTACGATTCACAAAAATATACTACTCAAAATTCAATTCAAAATTCAAATTCAAAATCATTTATTCAATTAAGACACTAAGTGACATTTATGAACGTTAAATTGAAGCTACTGTTAAAAATCATAGATCGACGCAAATAGACGCCACAGCATGTACTGGATTGTCGAGGTAAATTAGGTGAAAACACCAAAATCTACTGCCTGCTTGTGTCGATCTATAACTTCCAGTTTCCAAAATGCGTAGAGCCTTATGAGAAGAATACTGGCAAAGAAACTCATGGCCACTCTTTTTAAAAGTCAGATCTTCAATTGAAACGATTGATCTGATAGAACAAAGACTTTTTAATAGAAAATTACACCGACGAAAAGAACTAAAAACCGAAAAATAAATGAACATTTTAAGTCTTGAGTATTGTGCTTATTTACATGAACTATAAAATTTTATATAAACTGATTTTGAGTAGGCGCCTAAAAACAAACTGATTAATTATCTAAATTTTATATGTACGTAGAAATGGAGAATGCTCTACGTAGGTAATTAATCATTTTATTATTTGGCGCCGACACAAAATAGTTTAAATAAAATTTGATAGTTTATATAAATATACCCTATCAAACAAAAAAGAGTCATCAAAATCGGTTTATAAATAACGGAGTGGGAGTGAACATACATTAAAAAAAATGTACACACGGTCGAATTGAGAACCTCATTTTTTTCGTCATTTAAAAAGACGTAATAGCAACTAAAACATGAGTATCCACAACGTCTTTTGCACATTTCTGAAATATGCGAAAATGTTCATAACATTTTATGGAACGTTATAATTTAAAAATTTTCACGTCGCCATCTTATTTTCTCTGCCAAAATACTCTTAAGGGAATAACACCACAATCACTGTTACAGACCGTATAACCTTCTTTATGTTACTCAAGTGTAAACGTAGGGTATGGCTTCAGTGAGCTGGAGCGATTAGGAGCAGAACAAAATGAGCTTGAATGGGCCTTTGATATGCAGAAGATATAAACGGATATTGGATTTAACCAACTAAATTCATAGAACATTCATAGAACATCGTTATGTATTCAAACGGGAATTAACGCGATCACAAAAAGGTAATACATACCTCTGAATTGCCTGACGTTCCGACCAGGTTGCATTGGCCGTGGTCACAGGCTGACTGAGACTGACAGGCAGACTGAGTGGGTATGTAATACCTTTTCTTGATCTCGTTAATTCCCGTTTAAATACATAATTATATCATGGAACGCGAAAGTTTAAAGTTAGTACATAGGACATCGTTATAACGAATGGTTTGCTGTCATAATCGTAAAGGATAACAAATTTAACCGCTCCAACCACTTTATTAGGTATTGAACTTATCAGTGTCTCTGAAAAGCCTCTACGAGTGACATTTGGCAGGCCTGTCCTACTAAGCTTACTTGGCTTAATATGAAGGAAACACGCGCGTGGCCTATGTGACGTCGCGCCGCTCGTACACTGTGAGCGGGTTAATGATTTCTGTATGTCATCGCAAGACCTACCTGGCAATCACTGTAGATAAGATCGCTCTAAGAGCGCTATCGCAAGAAGTGGGTTTGCACACATTAGATTATGCATGCAACCTCTAAGTACATGATGATTGATACAATAGCCAATATGGTCAAAGACAAATAATAGCGTAGTTAGAATTTTTTGTTGTCTCATTTTATTCTTATACTAGCTGCGCCCCGCGGTTTCATACGCGTAAGTCCCGATCCCGTGGGAATATCAGGATAAAAAGTAGCCTATGCGTTAATCCAGGTCTCCAGCTATCTACATACCAAGTTTTATCGTAATCGGTTCAGTGGTTTTTGCGTGAAAGAGTAACAAACATCCATTTATCCATCCATCCAAACTTTCACATTTATAATATTAGTGGGATTGTATCCCTTTATACACTATTCCCCGCGTACATATGTACACTTCACTGGCTCGCCCACTCACTATAGATACGCAAGCTGAGACGTCTGCACTCGCCTGTGGCTCATGCTATACTGACATTACTGACTAACCTTTGATCTCTACAGTAAGTACGAGATAGTGCTTATAACTATTATTTAGTTCTACCCTACATACACTACAATTCTTGCGAGAGATAACATCAAACATATGACTGGTATGTTATGTACTCGTAGCTAAATTGATTTCTGCTCACATTGGAGCCGTCTAATAACGTAGTTGACTGTAAAGTCAAATCAGATTTTCTCTATTCAACGTTAAAACGTCACGTGCAATAGAAAATAATATGAAATAATAATAAAAATAACTTCACACATCTCAAACACAGCCATGTACTATGGTAACCAGACTGCTGATAAACACACTTATATGTGACTAAATACATACATATCACTACATATTATAAAACAAAGTCTCCCACCGCGTCTGTCTGTCTGTCTGTTCGCGATAAACTGAAAAACTACTGAACGGATTTTCATGCGGTTTTTACTAATAGATAGAGTGATTCATGAGGAAGGTTTATGTATATAATTTGTACCCGTGCAAAGCTGGGGCGGGTTGCTAGTTATAGATAAATTACACCCAGACACAGAACAAATGATCCTGCTCATCACACAATTATTTGTCCTGGATGGGAATCGAACCTACGACCACGACCCATAACAACTTCGACGTCATACTTTGGTACCTTCAAATAATTTACTTTGTTGTTTGGTTTTATCATCATAATCATCATCAGCCTATCGCCCACTGCTGGACGAAGGCCTCCCCCAAGGAGCGCCAACTATCCCGATCTTGGGTAGCCCGCATCCATCTGCTGCCAGCTACCTTCTCCAAGTCGTCGGTCCATCGTGCCGCACTAATGCCCTTTTTATGTTTGGTTTGACGAATAAAAATAAAAACAAATATGAAAATCATAACGAATCTAATTTTTCACAGTCTTATTTAATGCTAATTTTCATGAGAATTATTAAAAAAAATAAAGCATTGGCAACAACCCCATTGCAACTACATCTTCACCCTTCTAACGTACTCTTTTGTTGCGTATTAATACATGAAAGAATGCTTAACAAATGCGTGCCGTGTGCATATATGATTAATTATTATTGATTTAAAAATCCCCAAACCAACAAATAGTTCATGACATGGTACCTACTATCAAAATGTCATCTGCATTAGAACTCTCTTGTTTACTAAACAAAAAGAAATCTCATTATTTAGAAACTGAACCTTATTGATTATTTACTTTAAATACTTTACAATAGGGCGGAAATTATTCCTCGATGAAGACCACAAAAGTATTCAAAGTGTTCTTCTTAGTTCCATAGAGTTGAGTTTTCACGATATCGGATGAGATGAAAACTGTCAGGCACGGATCGTTCCGCTGAGGACGACCCTCAACCTCGTTTTCCGTTTGCATAATTTTCACAGTTACCCAAAGAAATATTTTACTGCTCCCACTTTTACAAATATTTTCGTGTTGTACCCTTTTTCCATGAGGGATTCATCTTAAACGACCTTGTACGATTTATTCATAACAAACATTCAAATCATATGAAATATAATAAAATGGTATAGATATTTTTTATGATAAACTCGTAGAGAACTTGCTAAGAGTTTACACAGCATCGTATACGTTTGAATAGGGTGAATAGGGACCTAATAGTAAATGCGGATATGAATTATTTTGTTATTTTTGTCGCAAAAAGACAGGATATATAGCACATACAATGCCTCCGTCGGACTGAGGAAGTGGTTTGCAAATAATTTATGCCCGGCTTAGAGCCATCCGATCGCATTTAGATAATGCTACTAATACAGTTTTATTGTTTTCTGCTGTTAAGTGGGGATGCAAGAATATATGTAGTTGATACCACTGTGTATTGTTAGATGGGGACTCATCTTAGTTAGAAAACTACCTAGGTCTTTGCTTGTTCTCAGAGCAAATAGTTTTGTGCTGTCTCCACCAGAAGTATCTGCCCAGGGATTCTACAGCCACCAGTTCGTAACAGTTAACTGAAAACACAATCATGATTCGGAACGCCCCGTAAACCAAAATCATGATTCGAATCTGAAAAGTTGACGACTGAATCTTTATTCAGAAATTAATTCGTTAGTCGTCAACTTTTCTATGGTTATAATATCTTTTTTATTGGCATATCTACGATCATCGAAACTTAACTAGGTAAAAAGTTTCCGAACCCAACTGACTTGAGGTCGATTTGTAAACCATTTAAATGAGAAAACCTTTTTATGGCGTCCATCGCTCTTTGCAATTAACCCCAAAAGTTAATTAATGAATTTAGCTACTATTCAATAAATTCAATTGTTTATTTCCGTGTTCTTCTGGTTGTATCTTGTCTGTTTGTAAAGTTTCCGTGAAGAAATAGATCATTACCTGAACAAACATCAGGGAGTGGTCCCTTTTGAATTGTAAATAAAGGTAAAATTGTTGCTATAATTTTATACATTGTTATGAATTGTCTTAATAACTTCTAAAGAACACGTTCGGAGATTGCACGTTTTGCTTTGGAATGCAGCAATGAAGTCATAGTAATAAAGGAAGAAAAGATGAATTTATGTACGAGCTACGTAATAATGTGATCGCCATAAATGTCCTCCACTTGGGGGTATTAACGTCCAGGCACGTGGGCCATGCAAGGTCAACAGTCAACACGAAATTAAGATACGTAATAAATATAGCAGACCTCCGTCTTGTATTGGATTGAAAGCATTTTTTATTAAAAGAACTCACGTAACCACCTATAAGGATTCTTTTAGACCCCAGGCGATTTTTTTCTATGCAAATCTTAAAGGGTAAAGGATTAAGTATATTATGCTATTACAATTAAATTGTCGTTTATACAAAAATTTTAAACAATTATGTATTAGAGCTAGAAGTGTTAAAGATTATACCAAAGCAATTGTTATGTCTTCGTATTTTAGCAGCGGAGTTGTCCTTGTTGATTTACAGCACTCCTCTTTATAGCACTCCTCTGCAATAAACTTTGTATCTGGTCTCTTCTTGTTTCTTTATATGGTACAGAAAAACTAATGCGAAAGTACAATAAAAAACCGGACAAGTGCGAGTCTGACTCGCACACCGAGGGTTCCGTAAACTTGTATGTATATAGAACGTCCATCTCGGGTATCGATTCTCAAAAACTTTTGCCCGTCAAACCTTTAGTTTGCAGAACTATTGTGCGAAAGCTACTAATCTAAGTCTTTATGAAATTTGGTGGGTATATTTATCATATGAAAAACTTTTCTATTGACAAGTATAAAAGTTATACTAGTAACATGACTATCGTTAAAACTATTTGGTAATAGTGTGATATTTTTGCATATTTTTTACAATTTTTACTATTGTTTTTAATAGCCAAATGATTTGTTTTATTTATCAATGAATTGTACTTACCCTATGTAAAATTTAATTAGGCAACTTTTTTATTCTTGTAAACTTTTCTCTATAATTCATATTAACCGAGATGTGAAAATATAGGAAGAACCAACAGGGTTGTTGTTTTAAATTTCTCACATTTTGTTTAAAAAACAATTTAGCCCATGGTTTCAAGCGAGCGCATAGTGAAATTATAATTTCTTATGACTTTTTGGACCGAATCTAACAAAAATCTATACATATCGTTCAAATGAAATCAAATCATATATAATTGCTAAAATATGGGTAAATTGTGGGATATTAATAATTACCTTCATACATTTGTCCGATCCATGTTTTACCATGCTGGTGTGCAAATCAATGTAAAAAAAATTGACTTAAATATGTTACGTGTGAAGTACGTACGGTACTTTTTGGCTGAAGAAATTTTGGGGTAGGCCCAGACATTCTCTGGCCAAAAACGGTGCACGTTTTCTTTAGCATATGCACTCGTGTGTAGACGCCATTAATGTTGTTCTGTTTATTTATTTTATATCTTTATTTTGCCTGTTTTATTTTGGAAAAAATATGTTGACTCGTACATTATGATACCTTTTATCCTTAGTATCCTAGAAACTTTTTAACATATGTAGGTAAATAAGTTCTAATACACATTATGTAGATAAATCTACGATACAATATATGTATGTATTAGACCCAGAATAACGAAGTGATTGCAAGCGGTCGCTCCAGAACCTTTATGCTAATTCGCTTGTACCTGGTATATGAATTGTTTTAGTGAGTGGGAGGCTTATAATGGTTTAGTCTCTCTACCATTTTACACAACTAACCACATCTAACGTGACCAGTACCAGGGGTATCACTCACTTTTTACTATACTGAAAACTAAACAGGTCTCAATTTTTTTTTTTAAATTTCATTGTACTGTTTGTTGGTTGTTTTACTCAATTGTATTATACAACTAAACACGTTACAAGTGCGAGTCAGACTCGCGCTCCAAGGTTTCCGTACTTACAAACTTGTGTTTTTGCCTGTTTTTCCTAGTGACAAACTAAAATTCAAAATATTCTACGTATTTATAAAACGGCAAATTTAAGTCACGTCGAAATACGTAACAGTCAATTTTTCGAACCCAAAATCTGAGTTTGTAATCGCAAAAAACTTTTTTATGATAGATAAAAAATAAACGGCTTTCGGATTTTTTCTTTTACTTGTGCTGTGAGACCTTGCTTCTCGCCAAATGTCACTTTTTTTTTTTTTTTTTTTAATAATAATAATAATAATATGTTTTGTAAAAGTTAATAAAGAGAATAATAATAAAATTTATTTAGCAAATACAACAGTTGACACATATACAATAATACTGGAAACAAGAGTCCGTATAAGTACATAGTGGTTTGCAACGTTGTCACCTGTACTAGTGAAAATTCACTGTATTACAGGTGTCAGCGCCTTCCTTGGTCGGAGAACAATTTGACTAAATACGAACTATGTATTACAACTATACAACATTATTGCATCACAAGGATGGAGTAGTTCATTGTGATTGCAAATATACTTTCTCCACAATATTAGGTTAGTGTGTGTATGAGGGTGTGTATGTGTAATATGTGAATGAAGCTAGTGTGAAAAGGTATGTGTACCTGCGTATTTGTGTGACTGTATTGTCCAAATTTTTCTGTATGTGACAGTATGAGATGTCAGAATGGGAGCCTAACATGGAGTTTTTAAAAAAGATTCCGTGTGTGCATAGTCTAACGTTTTTAGCCAGACCGTTAAACTTAATTTAAATTTATTTTTATTTAGGGGATGAATGTAAATTTCTTTATTAATACGGTTGTAAAGTATACAACTGAAAATGTAGAAACTTCTACCTGCAAGAGCTGTTCGGTGAGGTGCAAGTTCGCAAATGCGGTCCTTTCTGCGTTTATTATTTGTTTTAAATGGCACTTCTACATGTTTACGGAGCGCCATTTGGAGCACAAAGAGCTGTCTCACCGTGAGGACTGAACATTCTTGATATAATAGTGACGTTGGGTATCTGAACGGTTTATGTAGTAGAACTTTAAGGACAGCTCTTTGTGCTCTTTCGACTTTAAGCATATACAGAGAACATGCGCTACCCCATACGGGGATGCAATAACTGAGCAAAGATTGCACAAGCGCTACGTACACCAGTTTTAATGTTTTAGTATCTGCCGAGGACCTTAACTTTTTCATGACAAATATTAGCTTCCTGGTACGAGCTGAGAGATTTTGAATATGTTTATCCCAGCGGAGGTAAGAGTCAATATGCACTCCAAGATACTTGGTACTAGTCGTATGGACTAAAGGTAGGCAGTTACAGCTTTCATTTGGCTTATCACAGGTATGAGCTTTTAATTGAAGGCAATTTTGCGGTTGAGAGGAAGAGTTGCAGGAAAATGTAATGTAATTAGTTTTTTCGACATTAAGTGTGAGAAGGCTAGTAGCAAACCATGACATGACAATAGAAAGGGCCTTTTCCGCGTGACTATACGCTTCCAACCAGCTTCCCCCGTTCACAATTAAAGCCGTGTCGTCAGCATATGTAATTGTTTTGCACTGTGGTACCTGAAGCCGACTTAGGTCATTAACATACAAAATGAAAAGTGTCGGACCCAACACACTTCCCTGCGGCACGCCAAAAGAGAGTGATTCTTCATCACTAATATGTTGGCCGATCTTTACACACTGAGTACGGCCACTCAAATAGCTCCGGAACAGATCCAGAACGGTTCCTCTTATTCCTATGGATTCCATTCTGTCTAGAAGCAAAGGGACAGAGACGCTATCAAATGCCTTGGAAAGGTCTAAAAATATTGCAAGCGTCTTAAATTTTTTATCAATCAATTTGACAATTGAGTCTGTTAGGCTGATAACAGCATCCTCCGTTGATTTTCCCTTGACAAAACCGTATTGATTTTCTGATTTGATTTTAGGTCTATGGAAGTACCTTCATAGGTTTTGATTTATCTGCGAAATGTTAAAGTATAGGGGTCAAATGGCCATATCTTTTGATTGCGTTGACTTGAAGCTTGATTTCTTTACAGATTACCGAACTTTTTACAGCTTCAAGAGACCGCAGACATGAGCATTTGGTGTTCATTTCAACATTGATCTCCACGTTTATCTGATAAAAAGTGTGTTGACAGACAGATGGAAAACGAAGTGATCCTATAAGGGTTCTTTTTTCTTTATGAGGAACGGAACCCTAAAAAGAATATACAAATAGAAGGAAGTACCTAGAAAGCTCAAAATAAAGACTCCACTTTGTGCAAAGCTTAAGTGAGTTATTACGTTTATTATCGCTCCTTCAGTATTTGTCTGCTACTCATTAGGACAATAGACTGCAAGACCAGATTTTCTATGTGAAACACTATGAATGTATATTAGAATACAGAATAGTATTACGTAACAAAACATAGCGACACACATAACACGCAACTGAATTTACAGCATTCCTATTTTTACCAGTTTTTTATTTAAACAAGTTAGACAGTGTTCAATTCATACTATACGTGTTCACAGTATTTGCGTAATAAAGCCTTGTCGTTCGGCTATGTCTCTATGACACCATTTTGTAGTTTTAAGCTACACGGGTTATGTAATAGTTTTTTGACTCGGTAAACCGATTTCGTTAATCTCATGCGCGTTAAGGTTTATGGACGTATGAAAACACAATAGCGTTGTGTGAGCTCTTAAGCTTAATAAAACTGATAACAAACTGCAATATGCAGTCCATCCGGCAGGCTAATAATTGTTCCTTATGGTTCTATAATATACTGGTCGTCAGCACTTAATGTATTGTTGAAATTTCCAAAACTCAGAACCATTATTAAGCTGTAAGCTTCGAAGCTGCGCACACATAATTAGAGGTTTAATGCTGCTAACGCAGCTTCGCGTTCAATGATTAACATACCAAGCTTCCTGTCTCAGTTGGTGAGGTGAAATACCTTGCTCTGAGTCATAAAAGTTTCAAGACTGACGCCAGTTTTATATAAATTTTAACCATCACCACCTTCAAGTGTAGTAATGTGTGATCCACATGGCTAGTATTCTGTTTTAAAAATAGGAATAATTATGTTTACAGGAATTAACACGATCACGTAATAGATATCACATAACTCGGAATTGCCTGAAGTTTGGAATGTGGTTGCACTGGCCGACCACGAATCAGCCTGTGACGACGCGTCGTCATAGGCTGATTCATGGTCAGCCTATGATTACAGCGAGTGCACCTGACTTAATTTAAGTAAACATAATCATATATCATGGAATGTAAACGTGTGAACGTCAGTATAACTTCTAAAATAATTTTAGTATATAGTTTAACTCTCGTTTTCTTGCAATGTTATTGCTCAACTTTTGCTTTTAATATATTGTTATGGAAAACTATTGTTTGGAACTTTAGAATACGTTTTTATTTTAAAATGTTTTATCACATAGCATTTGGAGCTAAAGGTCTTGTTCGGAGCACTAGTGTACCAGGTACTAGTTCCGAAACTCGTAAAAATTAATATGTTTGGAGTTTGCGCGTGTCGTTGCGTGATAGATGAAGCAAAGAGCTTACTGCAAAATTCTCGGCGTGCACAGTACAGCAGCATAACTATTCAGTTATGCTGCTGTGCCGTGCATGGCGAGAATTTGTGAATAAGGAAATACTTTAATTCAATATGTTCTGTAAAATATTCCTCGTGTAGCTATTTTTTATAATTTACATATTTATGCAAGGGAATAAATCTACGAGTATCTTTTTTTATTATTTTTATATTATAGGGGGCAAACGAGCGGATAGGTCACCTGATGGTAAGTGACTACCGTCGCCCAAGGACACCTGCAACTCAAGAGTCACAAGTGCGTCGCCGGCCTTTGAGATAGGAATACGGTCTTTTCTTGAAGGTTTAAAGGTCGTATCGGTCCGGAAATACCGCAGGCGACAATTTGTTCCAGAAATTGGTTGTGCGAGGTAAAAAATTTCTGGAGAACCGCACAGTGGTGAATTGCCAACTATCTAGGTGATGGGGATGATGATCATGAAAACCACTGAAAACATGAGGCGCTTTAGTTTTTGCTAGTACTCTAATAACAACTACGTTTACTTAAAGAGAATGAGTCGTTGAACCTGTAGCATTACAAGGATGTGACTTTTCTGTTTATATTTACTCATATAAACAACAAAAAGGCCTATGTAACGAACCTATATTATGTAAACCCAAATAGAACCCCTCCAAATAATGGTTTCAAATATTAAAATAAACTATTTTCACTACATGAATTCAATGCATTTGGTTTAACTGTATTTCCTAAAAATTGATTGCTAAATAAATATGTAAAAGCCTTTTGAAATATATTATGCGTGGGTTAAATAGCTTTTAAACGATGCATAACGTTAATGCCCGTGTTATACACATATACCTACATATATTTTGTATAACGTGATATTTTAATTTATGTGGAGCCTCAGAAATGTTTTTGTAAAAATTTATAGGCTTGATTTATTTGAACTTAAACAGCAGAATCCACTTTCGTTTTTCAATACTATTATATGCTATAAATATATTTAAAGCCTGACATAACAAGTTATATATTTTAAATTATTTTGCTCATGCGAATTGTATGATGTAGACTGGAATTTCAAATACCTAAAAGGGAGCTCAAGTAGCTTAGCTTTTACAGTAACGCCTTGGACAAGCGCTTTCAGGAGTTCAAGTCTCGTAATGAGAGTTGCCTTTTGTCAAACATTAAAAAATATGTTTCTGAAAATTTATAAAGTTCAGTAAAATTAGTTCATAAAATCTAAGATAAATTTTTCAATGTATTTTTACTCTGCTTCTATTACCTTCCTATTATACAGCGTGTAAGTTTAAGCTACACGAAAAACTTACATAAACCTCTTTTTGTTTATACTTACCACAATATAAAAATCAGTTCATCATAAAAATGAGAGATTAAGGATTTATAGTCCTTAGTTTCATTTGGCGCTACGCAATGTACAACACGTATGTATTACAAACGTAGGTAAGTATTCTTTTTGTGCGATACAGTGAATGACCTTAAACGTCTGGCGCCGTCAAGACCAGAAGATTGCATAAAATGTTTAATTCCAATGATTTTCGACTCAAAATGATGGTCTGAATACACTATTTCAGGATTCAGTACGGTGTCTCTTAAACCCTGTATACCTTCTTGTTTAACTCGTATGAATTAAACAAATAAGATAGTAGGATACTCCTTTGGCCTTCAGTCCTTTACACCTAAATAGCTTTGATGCTTCTTAAATTGCAACTGCGCAGGGTAGAATGTTTTTATGAGTTATAGTTAGATTTTGGAATGCCTCAAAAACTCGACCAGTCGGATTATCTACTTATCATAAATTAAAATACTATTTCTTGTTTCCAAAACTAATAATAATAATCGTAAAGACACACCTACGTAATACTTATCCGTCACGCGTCGCCAACGTCCACACTGAGGCCACTTAATACGTGTTATTAGAACTTGAAACAACGTCCAGACGGCGCGCGGCGGTGGCGGCGCCGACTTAGTTCAAGTCAAGTCCACTAATATGTATTTCTATTAGATGCTAGCTGTTGCTTGTGGTAGCGTAATGGCTAAGGCATCGGACTTGTTATCAAGTGTTTGCAGGTTCGACCGGTGCACTACCGACGTGAACCCACTCCTAACACAAGCATTTAACTTAGTTTAGTTAACTAGAATACTAGTAATGTGTGACCCACGTTACTACTATCTTATATATTAAAAAAAATCCAGACTAAAATCCATCTCTGTGCCAAATTTCATCCAGACTCGTTCAGCCTTTTTGCGTAAAAGAATAAAAAAACATCCATTCATCCATCCATCCTCACAACTCCAACTTTCGCCTTTATAATATTAGTAAGATTAGTATGGATAAGATATCGAAATGATTTTATAACTGTTTGGCGAGTTCTTGGCAATATCGTAGAAAAGTTGAAAAATAAGTTTATCATTGTCCGGATAAAATCTTTAGTTGAAAAAGTTTAAAGTGATTTTTTAAGTTTGTATTGAAATGCAAACGGATTTTAGCTGCCGCCTTTCAGCTGCAAAATTAATTTTTATGATTAATGAAAAATTTTGTTCAAATATATTTATTTTCAAATGAATTTTCTCCTCTCCTCATATCTATCATATGGTGTAATGAAAATTCAATCGTATTTTGAGTATTTCACATATCAATTGCTTTTTATTTTTGAACAGATGCGTAACTGCATCAAGAAATATAAAGGAAGAGCAACTCTCGCTTCTAATGAATAAAGTTCAATTTTATGATGATCAAAATATCGATTACGAAAAATTTTACTTCAATGGAAAACAAAAACTTAACCCTTGGGAGCTTAAATTTTAAACTTTATTTTAAATTGAACTAAATTGAAATTTCAGTATCATATTTCGTCCCCTGAGGAATGATTTTATTTACAAAAATTTAATTGAAAAGTTTACGTATTTATTGTGAAAACTGAGTAGCGTATACAAAAGATAAATATGTTTTTGAAGCACTTGATTAAAAAAACTGAGCCCAAAACTAATAAATGTTATTTGAAGAAATAAAATTATGAACATGTTTCCACGTAAAATGAAATGAAACTTTATTTGCGGGAACAGGGTAACAAAAGATCTTCTGTCATAGAGCAACAAGTTCATGTTCCGCCTTGGTTAAGACATGCAAATATTAAAAATAACACATTTTTGATTGCATTTATACTACATACTTAAACATATAACATTACTTAATAATATAATTTGTAGGTAAGATACAATTGAATTTAAATGTAACAATAAAATAAATTTACTGAATAAAATAAAATAAAGAACAACACAATATCAAAATTGTCAAGAATGTTAAATTTCTGTAGCTTATGAAATAATAACAATTTTACTTTTAAATTTTAAGTCTGTCTGCAATTTTGTAGTTCAAAAAGGCAGGTGAGGTGTGTGTGTGCGTGAAATGGTTTTTACCATGTCTACATTTACCAAAAATAACTATTTTGACTATCATAAGTTGTAAGCAACTATCTGAAAGTATCTTGCGCCGATTGAAATTACTTGCTATCGGTAGGGACTTCACCATCACACTTTAAAATCAGAAGAATTGTGTAGGTACCTAGCGACTTGAAGTTAACTTCCAGCGACGGTGCGCTTATTGTTGAAAAGGCTGCGTGTGGTAGCTTTTCAAATGACGACATAGTGGGTAGAATAACTATTAATATTGAGAGCAACACGTGTGCTACACTCTTGATTTGTAAATGTTTAATTAGGAGGAAAACTACATGTGTTCTCGGACCCCTTCTATTTAAGGCGCACTATGGTACACCGTTTTATTTGTCGGTTTGATTCTGACACACCACTCCACTGAGAACCCGGAAGGCCGGAAGGGATTCCACTTGCAAAAAAGAAAGGAAAGGAGGACTAGACCTGGTGGTGATCTATAGGCTAAAGAAGGACTAAAGGATAACTATAAAAATGTGTATGCAATTATACATATCGTGATTTTAATTTTATCAACTTAATTATAAATGATAGATCCGTAGATATATGTAATAACTGACTAATAATAACTACACACATCTCACACACGGCCGTCTGATCCCAAACTAGGCAGAGCCTGTACTATGGTAACCAGACTGCTGATAAACATACTTATATATTTCTAAATACATACATATCATAGATAAATTTCACCCAGGCACAGAACAAATTATTTATTATTATTATGTATTTAAAAATACAACTTTAACAGAACTTAATTTCGTAACGGAAACACGCTTCCAACCATTTTTAATAGTGTCATTACGTGTTTGTCTAGCCACTTAATTTCACCACCTTTTTATAAAATTTACTAAATAATGAACTTTAATTGTGAATGGCAAAAGAGGCAATATTTAATTCGGTATGAAAGACAATGCATATTGTTTTAACTTTCAAGTTGGGAATGTTCGAGAGCAAAGTTTTGATAAGTATTAGATGATGCTGTGTCAAGCCGCGACAGATCATGAATTCCCTAGAATATGCCTGAAACTCCACTTGATAACACTCAGCGCGTCATAAAATAACAAAACGGTCCCAGAGTTTAGTCATTACCTTTTAAGTTACTTTGTCCGAGGTCCGCTTTTCGTTTATGACTAGATCTCTAGTAGTACAAAAAACGTTTGAATTTTGAGTGATGAAAATACGGATTACTGGAGTCACTTTTTTTAATCCTGACGTAAGAACGAAGGGTGTTATAAGTTTAACATGTGTATCTGTCTATTTGTGTGTCTGTCTGCGACATCATAGCTCCTAAACGGAGACACCAATTTTGATTTAGTTTCTTTGTTTGAAAGGTGACTTGATTGATAGTGTTCTTAGCTATAATACAAGAAAATCTGTTCAGCATTTCGAGGATCCAGCTCTTCTATTTGTTGATGGAATTTTTCAGTCGGGTTTTTTTTTTAATTGTTACAATAAATTGCTTATTCTGCTTCCTAACAATTATGTTTAGATATAACAAATGGTTTACAATAATAATAATAATCTAGGTATGGCTTTTACTATGAGTTCTGCAACACGGATATTTATCCGTGTTGCAGAACTCCGATACTTAGATGCATGTATCACGCATCATCAGTTTGATATCACCCTTTAGCTTTGGACGTACGATCTCAAACAGTAAATGAATCACAATTACTCTATCTTCTTAATTTATGAAAATCAATTTTTGTTTGTTCTCATATTATGCTCTGCCGTAGCGTTAATCCGATCACCATAAAATTTTACATACACGTTGCCAGGGATCAGTGACGTGCCGGATATCCGTATTCGTATCCGTATCACCGAAAAAAGATCTGTACCCGTATCTGTTACTTTTTTGCGGATCTTGAACGGATCTATTACGTAATTACGTGATATTAGGTTTATGAAATTCTAAATTTATTTTGCTAAAATTAAATATGTTATGTTGTGAGCTACTAATATTATTGTCAGTTATAAGGTATATGACTATCTTTTTAACGAGACCAAACCCTAAGTCTTTGTTAAAAGTGTATTAAAATATAGAACAAAAAAACACGCGCAGTGCAAATTGAAAAACATCGTGGTACAGCCCTCAACGTCAACTATTGTGTCAAAGTCACGCGTATCGGCATCAAATGAGAAAAAAACGTCGTCCATCCGTCGACGTATTCACGGATCTAGACACTAATAATGCGTATTCGTATCCGTATCCGCGGGTATTCATTTTTAACGATCCGGCACATCACTACCAGGGATACACTCTCAATTCCGAGGAAGATAAAATTACTTTTACGCGAGCAAAGCCGAAGCACAGATTACTAAGTAGTTACTACGTAATAGATAAATCACTCCCTCATTACAAAAATATCGATACATACCGTTTTAATTGCTTACTCTGTCCGGGCACCGATCTCGGTTTTGCGAAAATGAACTTAAATGTTCGTAAACACGGTAATTATTGCTTCGCAATTGCGCACGGCGGCGTGGCCGTAAGTGTGTGTAGCATAAACAAAGAATATAAAGATAATAAATAAGATTGGAAAGATAAAGAATATATCGATACGATCTCGAATTAGTTTTTTTTTTAATAAAAGCGTGTGCGCGTGATTCAGCTGTCGGCAAACCACTGTGCGTGATACTATAAGGTCCACCGGCAGACCAGCGGCCGATAGGCAGTTATCACGCGCAAGTACAGCGAGTGATACAGGCCGGGCCGAAGGTAAAAGCTATTAAAGTATAAAAAGTGTATTGATCAACTTTTTAAAAACAGTCTATTTAAGTACTAGTTGGATTACTTTCGAGTCTCAAATTAGGGGTAAGCTGTGTTTTGAGACATTTTGGTTTTTTGCTCGAGACTATAAGATCCCATCAAAAACATAAAATATAAAAAAGTCAATTCTTCTACCGCAAAAAGTTATGAGATCGAATTGTTACCTAATTAGTTAACAACATTTTATAGTGACCGTGTCAATATTAGACTCTTTACTTATTTAATTAAAATAATGATTTGTACACGGCTATAGAATCTGAAGAACTGCGATGCGACTTGCAAGACTTAGGTTTTAAGTTTTTCCTTGTTTTATAGCCCAAACACTGTGTTTAAACTACAGGATGATATGCGTTATATGTATAATGTTAGTGTGTGATTGTTACAAGTGGTGTGTGAGAATTTGTTACATATATAAGAGCATAAAAAACAAGAAAGTGTTTTAGTTGCGATTTGATAGCGTGTCAAGAATCAGAAGCCAGCACACGCTTATTAGCAAAATACTTAAATTAATTCAAAAACGTAATGAAAATTATTCCTCTCCTTAACACAAGATCCTCCCTCAAGAACAAACGATTCACCACTTATAGCCCAAATTACACCCACAACGTCCCCACTCGTATACAGTTCACCAGTTTACAATATGAGAGACCCTTGTGAGTTGGCATAGCATTGAACAAAGACATTAATACCTGGCGGGTGTGTAAGCCTCCTAAAATAAACAACCTCTTTATAACGCTTCGTTGAATCTTAATCTTGTCCTTGCCAACGTTCTCTTGAATATTTTAGGGTGCCTTCAAATTTGAAATAATTTCATATTTGTTTTCATTTCTAAGCTTATTTTGGGGGGCACCATTTTTTTAAATTATCATGCCCTTATCTATGACGTGATCTTATCTAATTACGCCAATTTAATCCCACTAATATTATAAAAATGAAAGTTTGGATGGATGGATGTTTGTTACTCTTTCACGTCAAAACTACTGAACCGATAGAGATGAAACTTGGTATGTAGATAGCTGGAGATCTGGACTAACATATAGGCTACTTTTTATTCCGATATTCTCACGAGATCGGGACTTAGGCGGGTGAAACCGCGGGGCGCTGCCAGTAATGAATAAACTGTTCAGGTTGTTTGTTATTTTCTCGACTTCTTGGTTAAATTTGTGGAATACATTAATGTGTGTAATTTAGAAATGGGTACAGGGATGATTCAAAAACTGAAAAGAGTCGTTTACTGTTTTATTCTTATTTATTATTTCAAATATTTTCGTATGATTGTACTAATGCTTAAGTTAAGCATTCGGTACCAGTACATCTTAAGGTGTATTGATACTTCAGCTACTTCGTAGATGCGTTAGCTGAAGTCATTCAATTTAGACAAATGGAAACAGTATTATTTATAGAGTAAAATACATAGTCGTAGACGACAAACTGAGGGTACTGAGAATGGTGATTTCCATTCTTCTAAAAAAAAAAAAATCAATTTTCAGATATCAAAAAATATATTTTCGATATTTAATCACGCAACACGCTTCTACGTCATGGATGTAAGCCGATTAGTTTCAAACCGTATATAAATTCTTTACAGGACTGGTTAACGCTGTCCCATTAATATCTCCAAAAATAGGCAATGTCTCCATGAGCTTCGGAATTTTTTGGCACTATCCGTACTTAGGGTGCCTTGGCGAGAGGCATGTTATCGATGACAGTTGCTTTTGATGATATCAGGAAAAGGTTCATCTTTAGGGCGATTTGGTATCGATTTTACATTTAATGATTCGGGCAATTCTAAAAACAATTAATAAAAGTTGTAAACGCAGCTACACATGCATATATATCAACAACACACAAGCAAATTAACGCAAATATCCATATGACTAGGGACACACATGCAATCTAACATATAAAATATGCTTAAAAACAATTTGCTCTGCTATCTGTTTCAAGAAAATTTACTGCACACAAGCCTTACACTGGCATGGAAGCTATCAAATATGCATCAATTTATAAATAATGGAGTTATGCATGCAAAATGCACTTGCTGGCACCAGACAACGCGCGTACATCGAATATCGGTTGGAACCAAGTGCAAATATTTGCTGCCTCACAAACTACAATCGCGGGATTGACGTTCAGATTTTTGAATATGCATATTTTTTGTCGAAATTGATCCAATTGATTTCTCCAATGAGTACGTTATATGTTAATATTAAATTTAATATATACATTTAATATTTTATATCAGGTCAGTATTGGAGTAGACATGATGATGGTTTCTGCTGGTGTTATATAGATTTTTGTCAAAATCTATTTGTCTCTATGCTTTAAGTAAATTTTAATCTATCGGTTTCTAAAAAGGGTATAATATATGGGGTTGGGGTTTGAGATATCTTTATTTCTCATAAGAATTTACAACAATTCACTTACATGAGAAAGTTTAAGCACATACAAAGAATATAATTCCATTCATATCGAGATAAACGACCTAGAAGATCTTGATATCAACAATTTAATTAAGTTATACAAAGGATTATACATAATAGTCCAGAGATCTTCTCTGATTCCTCAAATTTCTTTTGTTCTTTGTTCTATTACCCTTGAGAGTAACTTAGATAACGATATTGCGGTCGTGACTATAATAATAAGTGGAAATTTGAAAGTGTATCCTCTACCCATATAATAACAACAACGTTATCACCTTGTGGGAATATTCGTACGTGATTCCTACCATTGCAGGAATTGTGTTGATTTAATAATATCTATTCATTAATGTATAGTATATAATTATAATCTCAGGTATAGATTTTTTCCGTTGTAGATTTTCTTGCCCTGTGTAATAGATTGTGTTCTGAGATTTTGTTTAAGGCAATATTGAGCACAACTTTCTACCATTGCACCACTGGTCATCGTCAACGTAGTTCAATGTCAAACTTTAATATCAAAACAGTTGAGTGCTATGCGGTATGGGTATGAGATTCGCGACTTAATCGCGATAACATTTAAAAGGTACAATACGATATACCGACATACCGAATACCGAAATACGAAGTACTGACAGTACGAATAAAAATAATAATAGTGAAGACCAAGTGCGGGTAGTTGCCGAAACTCGCACTTCACGGAGGCGTCGCTGAACTCTCATCAGTCCACTCGTGACCACGATCGTTGTAATTCGATCATGGATTCCCTTTCGGTGCCGTCGCGAGACATCCTTTCTTAATGTTATTGTATACTTTTTATTTCTCGTCTGTTGTATATTTTTATTGTGTACACATTTTTTTTTTAATTTTATTGTTATACATACTTAAGATTGTCTCGTCATGGCGAAATAAATGATTTTTCTTTCTTTCTTTCTTAATATATTCAAAGCATGTTTTGAAACATGGTTTCCCAAACGGCTTTCCTTTGTAAAATATAAGAACTATCTTTAAAAAAACTTACGTAATTTTTACCTTTTTGTTCTCTTAAAAAAAAAATATATATATAGACATATATTGAAATAAAACTATTTTTAACGGATACTATCGCGATTTATTTGGTGTTATTTTACTATTTACACTGATCCCGACGTTTCAGTATATATATATATATATATATATATATATATATATATATATATATATATACCTATATTTTTTTTAAGAAAAAATGTTACTAGTAACGTGGGTCACACATTACTAGTAATCTCGTTAACCCCTCCAGCTCAGCCAGGTGCTTGTGTTAGGAGTGGGTTTACGTCGGTCATGGGGTCCCATCTCTAACAGAAGAAAAATGGTTCAAACAAATATCAATAGATGGCGTTACGGGTATCGATTTGTTATTGAAGTTTATGGAAAATCAATATTAGGTCCTGATAAAAGTATTTTCTAATTTCATAAAATACCCTAAACACGGCAAAATTGAATAAAAGCTTCTTAAATGCAGTTTTCTTATTTTGACAAAATTCAACATTGTCCTCTCGGTCCTCTGGCGGCAATTTATGGTACAACGTTGAAGTAACACTATAACAAAACCGTACCTATCGGTTTTGTTATTGAGTTTGTAGGTATTGACTATTGATAGTTGGCCAAATTTTATTGAAACTGTATTGTTGCGTTATGTTTTTGCATTTTCTATTGTAGGTAAATTATTAATTCGAATTTCAAAGATACTATAAAAAATTCGGGCGGGGTTTCCAAAAAGTGTTCGGGTAAAACCCGGACACTCTGTGCCAAGGAACAATTACAATTGTTAGATGAATCTTTAACAAGATAAAAATTTAAACGGAATCGGCGGTTTTTTTAAGGTGTCCGGAAAAGAATCTCGATTTCACCCATGTGTCCGGATTTTTTTACGTTTTTGTCCGGCGTCGGCAATTTAAGTAATGGTAGGCCTAAGTATGCTGTTTGTTTAGTAGATGCATTGTATAATCGGATACAATGTCATTACTGATGTTATTGTGTAATAAGTACGAACATACACATAGAGATACCTAAAACAAATCATGTCTGTGATAACCTGTTAAGTAATTATACGTTAAGAGCTATAACACATAATTGCATTTTACAAAATTAGGTATTTACGCACGACATCGACTAGGTTGCACTCGCGAGTTCCTGACACTGTGTTACCGCAGTGACTAAGCAATCATGATCCTTTTTCTACTATTAAATTATTTGTTTTACTTCCTGTCTTAAAATATTATTAATAATGCGTAATGTTCCAGCCACTAGCTATGCGCCTGCCGCTTTGCTCGTATAGATTATGATAGTATGAAGTTTCTTATTTTTAAAAACATTAAGTAGGTATTTTAAATAAAATTATTTCCATAATAAAAATGTGATTTAAATTAATAAAAAACTATATAAATATTTCAATTTAAAAATACCTATTGGTAATTATGTTCACGCCGTATCTTAGCGAGGTGGGCGGACGGGCGCAGAACCGGTTATCACCGGCCAACGGGTCGCCCCACCATTCTGCGAAGCTCGTACATATGTTTTTCTCTCGATCTATCTGTTACCGCACATGCGTGCGTCGATACATTATTTATTCTACTAGACTATTTTTCTATGTAAAGTACATATATAAAGTACATAAATACAGGTGAATATTGGAAGTGTCTGCGTTTTAATGTCTACAAGCCTATATCAAGACCCCAGTACTCGCCATTTTATGGTGACCCCGACGTGATCAACTAGAAGCACACATTTTACCACGCACTGCAAGCTGTTGAAGGACAAAGGGTCACGGATTACTTTCGCCGCTTCGAACTAAACATCCTGGTTTGAGAAGAATTCTGCATATTTTGAAGACGGAGAACGCGATATTTCGCATACTTTGAATCAAGAAGTGACCTTTGAACCCGTAGCAAGTTTCCAGCCAACCCTCGCTTGAAACCCGCCGGTCAGCCTGCAGCACCGCAGCCAAGGTTTAGCCAGGGAAGTGTACCGTTCCTTTCTTTCCTATTTCCGTGCCTAGTCCATTTCTATTTGATTGCAGTTGCCAATTTCTATTCTTTGCAAACTTTATTTTCAAAAAACTTTGCCTATTTATTTGCTTACCTACGAGGCTATGACTATTAATTTTAAAGCTTGATATCTACATTTGCAATTAGCTAAATTGATTAATCTTGCCGTTTTGCGTACGCTTTAGGTATTTCACACTGCATAGGTAGGTAGGTGTATAAGCTTTGCAAATTAATAAGTAATAATACGCCTCCCTAAGTTCCACAAAGTATCTTTTTATATTTGATTAGTTATATAATATTGTAGTAAATAAATTATAAAACTCGTAGGTATAGTATAGTTATTTTTTGCTATCTATTGTTAATTCACCCGACCGGTAGTAGGTACCTACCTGTGGCTGTAATAATATTAGCTTGTCGAATTCATTTTGTCTTCATTTTTCTATTCTTTCGACTTACCTATTTATTTAATTATACTCCTTTGCGATTTTTAAAATGACTGAGCCAACAACCCATGTCCAACCGTTATCTTCTCTTGTAGTTACTAGGAGTTCTATTAAAGGGAGAATTACTAAATTCAAAAATTATATTGATAAATTAATTAGTTTTGATGATATTTCGTCCGAACAAATTACTGAGCTCACGCTGAGGTTGGAAAGATTCCGTAAACTTTTTGACCAGTTCGACGAACTGCAAACACAAATTGAGATTTCGTCTCCTACCTCAATGCAATCGGAGATTGATGCGCGTGAGGAGATAGAAAAGGATTTCTATTCATTAATTTCGGTTGCTCAGAAATTAGTGGATGCATCGAGTGATAAACCGGAATTCACCAGTGTCAAATCCGAGGATGGGCAGTCGCATTGCAGTCACCACGGCGGCGAGGTAAATTTTAGATTGCCTTTAATTAAAATAGCCAATTTCGATGGTGCCTACTCTAAGTGGCTCGAATTTAGAGATACTTTTAACTCCCTGATACACGATAATGATCGTATTAAACCTATTCATAAATTTCACTATTTGAATTCTTATTTAGAGGGAGAAGCATCGTTAGTCATTAGCAATTTAGAGGTTTCTGAGTCTAACTATACGGAGGCCTGGCACCTCCTCTGCGAGAGGTATAATAATAAAAAACAATTAATTAACAACCATCTTAATTCGTTATTCAGCATTCAGCCAGTAGGTCGCGAATCGACTAAGGGATTAAGATACTTGGTTGATCATGTTTCTAAAAACTTACGGGCTTTAAATACACTGGGCCAGCCCACTGACAAGTGGGACACTTTAATAATACACATGGTCTCAGCAAAGCTCGACAGCAACACTAATTTAAAGTGGGAAGAGTATAGGAATTCACTCGATGAAATACCCTCACTTACTGACTTCCATAATTTTTTAAAGCGTCGCGCCGATGTTTTAGAGTCTGTTCAGCGAACCAAATCCGAGCGAGTCATCCCTCAGCCAAAACGCGATCCGTTTAATTCCCACAAGTCACCGATGAAATCATTACAAATTTCAGCCACCTCTGGCGGTTCACCTGCAGTTCCTGCTCCTGCTCCGTGTGTCTACTGCAGCGGCGGGCATCGCATCTATGACTGCTCATCGTTTCTGTCCAGGTCTATCGAGGATAGGATTTCTGAGGCGGTAAAATTCAAACTTTGTTTAAACTGTTTACGCAAGGGTCATTCTTCTCACCGTTGTAGGTTGGGCCCCTGCTCAAAATGCAGAAAGCGCCATAATACTTTGTTGCATAAAGAAGTTTCTCAGGCTGATACTGCTCCCGTGAACTCGCCGTCGCAACACGACCCTCAGGTGACAACTGGCGTAGCAACGCATCATAATAATCATGTTTTATTATCAACGGCGCTCATTGACGTTTATAACCCGGTAAATAACGTTTGTCTAACCGTTAGATGTCTTTTAGATAGCGGGAGTCAAACTTCTTTAATTACTTCTAGCTTGAAACAACAGCTACAGTTGACTCCTCAGCTTAATAAAACAAGCGTAGTAGGTGTAGGCAATGTTCCTTTATCGATTATGCCTGAGCGTTGTGCTGTACAAATTAAATCTAAATATAACAAAAAACTCAATTTGAATACGTCCTGTTTAGTTTTACCTACTATTTCCGCGAACATGCCTCACAAATATTTTAATATTTCTCAATTTAAACTTCCACCTAATATCAAACTCGCAGATCCCCATTTTAATAAACCAGCACCTATTGATGTTTTGATCGGTGCCGACCTCTTTTGGTACTTGATTGGGTCCGAGCACTTTGCATTAGGTAAGGGCTTACCTATTATGCGGGAATCTAAGTTAGGCTGGATATTAGGAGGGCCTATGTGTGAGCAAACTTCGTCAAAGCAGTTATCGTTTAATTCATTTATTTATTGCAATTCTATTTCTACCAATGATAACTTAGATAAGCAATTAACGAAGTTTTGGCAGCTCGAGCAGATTCCCCAGCCTACTATTCAACATACGGATATGGAAGCCGAATGTGAACAACATTTTAGTACTCACACATACCGCAACGAAGATGGTCGTTTTTGCGTGCGACTACCATTAATTACCGAGCCCGATTGTTTAGGTGATTCGTATCGGCTAGCGAAGAAACGTTTCGTAGGCTTAGAAAGGCGATTCAAAAAGAATCCCGACCTTAAACCCTCTTATCAACAATTCATTTCAGAATATACTGACCTAGGCCATCTTACCGAGTCCAAAAATAGGTTACATAATATTTCATATTTTGTTCCACATCACCCGGTGCTTAAACCAACCAGCGAGTCAACTAAAACCCGCGTTGTTTTCAACGGCAGTGCCCCTACTACATCGGGTTACTCAGTCAATGACCTCCAGATGGTGGGACCTTGTATACAAGACTCACTTTTTAATATTCTTCTTAGATTCCGAACTTACAAATATGTGTTAACGGGTGACATAGAAAAAATGTATCGGCAGGTTTTAGTTCAAGACTGTGACTGTGATTTACAATTAATTCTATGGCGCAATAATGAGAATGAACAATTAAAAATATTACGGCTTAACACAGTGACGTACGGCTATTCTAGTGCCAGCTTCCTAAGTACACGTTGTTTGTGGCAACTAGGAGAGGAAGCTGACGATATTTGTATTAAAAACATAATTCAAAACGATTTTCTAGTAGATGATTTATTGACAGGGGCGGACTCGGAAGATAAATTATTACAAATAAAAATTTCCGTAGAAAGGACTTTAGCAGCTGGTTGTTTTCCTTTACGCAAATTTCGTTCAAACTCGAAATTAATTTTAAATGCTTGTCAAGGTATTAATCCTCAAGGCAGTCTTATACTCAGCTCATATTCACATACCCTAGGAGTAGGCTGGGACTCTGTTGCTGACATCATACATTTCCCAACTCAATACAACACAAAAAATAATTGCCCTACTAAAAGGTCCATTTTGTCTGATTTATGTAAAATATTTGATCCTTTAGGTCTTTTATGTTTACTAACTATAGGGCCTAAAATTCTTATACAAAAATTATGGGTCGCTAAAATTGATTGGGACGAGCCCGTGCCTGACTTCATTGAGACATCTTGGAATCAATTTGTAAGTGAATTGAGTTTATTAAAGTCGCTCCAAATACCTCGGCACGTGCTATGTGATTACCCTAATTATATAGAAATGCATTGTTTTTGTGACAGTAGCAAAAGCGCGTACGCAGCTTGTATTTATTTAAAATCTACGAATCATCGCGGTAACATCGCTGTCCGGCTCCTCTGCGCTAAGGCACGCGTGAGTCCGGTCGCGCCTACTACTATTCCTCGACTGGAACTCTGCGCCGCAGTGCTCGGCGCTCAGCTAGCTACAGCGGTTGTCCGTACGCTGCGTTGTCAGATAACTCGTGTATGTTATTGGACTGACTCATCAATCGTATTAGCGTGGTTACAAACTAGCCATAACAAATTAAAAACGTTTGTATCGAATAGAGTGGCTACTATTTTAGAGCTAACTGAGGGTTCTGTGTGGCGTCACGTGCCCACCGCATTAAATCCTGCGGACTACGCTTCTCGGGGTGTGGAGGCGCATAAATTAAATGACCTGGATATGTGGTGGCACGGGCCCTCTTTTTTATATGAACCTCAATGTAATTGGCCCCAATTAGGCACTGATACATTAAATATTAGTGAAATTCCTGAAATTAAAATAAGTGTTATGTTAACAAATGAGAATCATAGAAATAAACCATTAATTAACTTTGATAAATACTCTAAACTCAAAACTATTCAACATTCTTTCGCTTATGTACTTAGGTTTTTGTATAACTGCCGTAATACTAATAATAAAATCATAGGGGTTTTGCAGCCTGAGGAACTCGAATCTTCTTTTAAACGACTAATTAAAATGTCACAATCTGATAGTTTCCCCAACGAATTAAATGTTTTTCGTAATAAACAAACGTTGAGTTCTAAAAACTCACTCATTTCTTTAAATCCCTTTTTAGATAATGAAAATATTTTGCGTGTAGGTGGTCGTCTTAATTCATCATTTTATTCTTTTGAAAAGCGCCATCCTATGCTTTTACACGCCAAACATAGACTTACGAGACTACTCTTTCAGCAGGAACATTTGCGCCTTCTTCACGCTGGTCCTCAGCTCCTTCTCAGCTCCATCAGGGAGTACGCGTGGGTTCTCGGCGGGCGCGACCTGGCTCGCACTGTCGCTCGGCAGTGCGTTACGTGCCGGCGCTTCGCTGCCAGGACTATCACCCCCCTTATGGGCGTGTTGCCTTCTGAGCGCGTAACTCCCGACTTTCCATTTATTAGTGTTGGTGTTGATTTTGCTGGACCCTTTCTAATTACGGATAGAAAGGGAAGAGGTTGCAAGATTACTAAATGTTATCTAGCTATATTTGTTTGTACTAGGTATAAGTGTGTTCATTTAGAGGCCGTAAGTCAACTATCAAAGGAAGCTTTTATCTTGTCTTTACGTCGTTTTATATCAAGACGCGGAAAGCCCCGTGAAATCCTTTGCGACAATGGTAGGAACTTTGTCGCAGCCGCCAAAGAAATTGGTGATTTTTTAAAGGCAAACTCTTCTTCTATCTCCTCTTTCGGCACTGATGAAGGGATTAAATTCAAATTTCAGCCAGCATTTTCAGCGCATTTTGGGGGTTTGCATGAATCAGGGGTGAAATCGGCGAAATACCATTTAAAGCGTATTTTAGGCAACTGTCACTTAACTTATGAGGAGTTGGCAACTTTATTTAATCAAGTAGAAGCCATCCTTAATAGCCGTCCTTTGTGTCCTATTTCTTCGTCCCCTAATGATTTCCAACCCTTAACTCCAGGTCACTTCCTCATCGGCCGCACCTTGACGTCTCTGCCATCGTCCAATTTAGAGGCCCTTAACCACAATAGACTAGATCGGTTCCAGAGACTAGAGGCCATAAGACAACATTTCTGGAAGCGCTGGCAGCTGGAATACATCGCTGAGCTCCAACAGCGGACCAAGTGGCGTGTACCTGGTCGTCCTATTTAGTTGGGTGAGCTGGTTCTTATTAAGGAGGCCAACGCACCCCCTCTACATTGCGTCTTGGCCGAATTTCAAGCCTGTACCCAGGACCAGACGGAATTTCGCGCGTCGCTGATGTTGTCACAGCCACAGGCACCTACAGGAGAGGTGTTAAGTACCTCTGCCCCTTATTCGACGAGCCTACAGAACCGTTGAAGACCGAAGTCTTCAAGGGCCCCCAGGATGTTCACGCCGTATCTTAGCGAGGTGGGCGGACGGGCGCAGAACCGGTTATCACCGGCCAACGGGTCGCCCCACCATTCTGCGAAGCTCGTACATATGTTTTTCTCTCGATCTATCTGTTACCGCACATGCGTGCGTCGATACATTATTTATTCTACTAGACTATTTTTCTATGTAAAGTACATATATAAAGTACATAAATACAGGTGAATATTGGAAGTGTCTGCGTTTTAATGTCTACAAGCCTATATCAAGACCCCAGTACTCGCCAATTAATATATCACACCTCAAGTTAACTAAACACACTTGGACGCACAGCGTGCCAAACAAATATGTTTGCATACTATACATACTGCATACAATTGAAACTCTTTCGTACTTACCTATTAGATACAAACATCGTTACAAACATACAGACATAATTATTTATACATAACTTAAATTTGCATTTGTTTTCAAATGTATGGCGAGATTGATGTGATGCTTAATATATTTTTTTTATATATTTATTTATTTCAAAAACTTAACTATGTTACAGATAATAGTTTGGCAGCTTGGCTATTATCTGTAACATAGTACTAAGTTTTTAAAATAAATAAATAAATTAAAAAAAAATATGCTGCTACTATTTAACTGTAGTCAGATGTTGTAATTCGAACTGTCATTATAATAATAGTCTATACTATTCATACACTCGAAATACATAACCTAAATTGAGTCAAGATAAGCTCTACATCCTACAAAATAATTGTTCAATACATAGAAAATAACCAAAACATACTTCCGTGATCAAAAATAGGCAGACGTAGTATACGGTTCACGTTCTGTTGTTTGGCGTTAAAAAAATCGGCACAGGTCTTACCTCTACAAGCGCTGAGTTCTGGGCAGTTAAAGGTTTTTAATTAGTTATTTAAAAAAAATACAAATACCTAATTACTTATGAACTAACGTTTATTCTGGTATAAATTGTTTGTAAAAATAATATAGTAGTAAAGAGAAATTTACAGCTATTACGGATGCTATTACGGTTTTAAGTACCTAGGTTTATGCTTTTGATTGTGTTTTTTTTTCTACGTAATCCATACTACACGTATCAAATTTTGAGGCCGCTATGAACTATATTACTATTTCAGATCAGATACATTATTATACTTTTTTCATTTTATTTGCTTAGTCGCTCAAAAAAGTGTCGTCGTGCAAATTATGTAAAACTTGCTTCGGCATTTTGACTTTGTCGATAAAATTAAGACAAAATTAAGATAAGTGAGGCCGCTATGATCTAAGCTAATAACTGTTGGTGTGGTGGTGTCGGTGTTTTCAATAAGTTTAAGTGCACGGTACGTGTTCGGTACACGTGACGTGATTGAGTGACGTAACATCGTACATTGTACAACACTGATTTTGTGTATACGAGATGTTGAATTGATTAATTTGATATTTGAAAATAAGTTGTCCTTACTGGCAGCCCGGCTTGCTCGTGATCGTCGCGTGTCGCAGCGTCAATGCTGCAATGGTAGGTAGGTAGATTATCTACTTACTGCTAAGAGTGTTCGCAACGATGTCAAACGAGTTATCCGCATTGATTTTCTTCAAACAATATTCTAATCTAAGGTTTAAGACAAACAAATATATTAGTTTGACGAAAATATTATCAAATCTGTGGTTTGACTATTATTTTTACTAATATTTTTGTACATTGATGGGAATATAGTTGTTATGAGGTTGTACTAGAGCATAATTTGGCATGGGATACAAATATTACACAACGATGATCGAAGTGAAATTGACCTTGAATGGTGAGATGTTGCACGTACTTAGATCTGGTCGTATGTAATAATAAATATATTCGCGCAATATAAATAATGCTTACCGGATGTAATAAATAATAGGCCGTTTGATTATTTATAAGTAATAAGTTATTTTATCGGTTATCTAATATAACGAACAGTCCTACCTGCTGATTACATACTAATTATCGCCATCTATTGGTTGCGTGTTTATTGGTAAGTAAATATTTTTTTCCATTCATCGCTAGGTGGCTCTAGCTATCTATCGCGCTGCTAGCGGCATCCAGCGCCTTTGTAGGCTAAAAAATAGTAGCCCGCGGAATTGTCCGAGTTAGGAGGGTCGCATTTCGTTGTATGGGATGAGGTATCTGTACTAGTATAGTATTATGTTATCTGTGCGTCGGTATTGCACTGGGTGGGGTTCGAACCCACAGCCACTTGATCGTAAGTCCGACGCCTTAGAAATTACGCTACTGCCGCTTTTTTTTCAATCATGTACTATATCTTGAGTATATGTCGTGGCGCCTTTGTGGTATTATTTATTACTGGCTGGTGGAAAGCTGTACTGAAGTATATAGAACTATTTTAAAATTATATAAAATATAGAAGAATAGGGGGAGGTCGGATGCGAGCGACCGTCGAGGACAGAACGGTTCGCCAGAGAATAATTTATAAATGTGATCAAGATACTAATTATGTTCTATTATCAATGTTAAGTGTGATTACCCTGAGAATTGATTATAACCTTACGAGCTAGTGAGTGTTTCAATTGTTCTCCTCTCACAAGTTACCTTAAAGTCCTGGTTCCTCAGCTGCGTTACCCCGGTCACAGCAATATACTACATAAGTGTTACGGAATTTGTTGAGGTTGTTTTTCCACTAGAGAATTCTAACTTCTTAAATTTTCTCACCGTGTTTACATCGCTAGTCTCATTGTGCAAATGAATTCATCGATAAGGAATATCTATACTACATCATTTTCTCACATTATATTACATTGGATAGCGCCGGTATCTGTTATTATACAAAATATGATGTAATGGTATTCGGTATTGATTTAAACGCCAATAAAATTGTTGTAGCTATGACAACGGGTAAACGATGACGACATTTTGTTTGATAAGTACATTCTCTAACAAGCTTTCATCAGATGGCTGGAATTACACGTTAGCAGGAAATTAGAGCAATATAAATAGTAATGACAAAGTGACTAATGGTCATAATTAGAACATGATAAAAATAGGTATATCAAAATGTTTAGATTGGAATTGTTCAAAAATCCTTTCAACGATTAGAAAAGAGCTGATGATCTTTGAACGCCTGAAAAAAAATTCTTGAATTATATCTAAGAATACTCTCGAGTTACCTTTCAAACTAAACAAATTGGAAGCTACGGTGCCACAGACCGACACACAGACACATTAAACTTATAATACCCCTCTTTTTGGGTCGGGGGTTAATAAAAGGTAGAATGCATTTTGAAAACAACATAATCGAAACCAATACATGTTCTATGAATCAATGTGTTGCTGATATGATGGCACAGTTGCAAAGGCCATGTTCATACAGATAATTCTTTGTCATTACCAACTTATGTTTGTAGGACGTTTCCTGTATTGTGTGAAGCACGAACATGTACATGTTTTAAGTACAGGGTTTGAGAAACTATTTTCTTTTGGAAGTTTTACCATTTTAAAATCAATAAAGTCATCTGACCACAGAAACCGAACTCTTGTTATATGAGCTTTTACAGGTGTAGTGTACCAAATGCATCAAGTTGGTTTAAAACTAATCTGTTTGGCAGCACTCGGTGTTTAGTAATGTTTGGGGTAACAGTATTGTTGGAAATATAAATCAGAACCAACTATACCTGAATGGCATTTGCTTCTGCTACCTAGCTACAATCAGATAGTACTACTAATATAATTAGGCTGAAGAGTTCGTATAGATAAATTTAACCTACTTCTACTTGTCGTATAAAATGAAACTTTGTATGTACATGTAGTTTGTATGATAATACTATAATTTGACATCTTAGAGCTGATCTGATGATGAAGCCAAAAGGGAGATATTAGAACTCTTTTTATGTTTTTAATTCAGTTTGCCATCAAAAGCGTGTTGTTTAGTTTTACTTACATATAATTATTTGGTTTAAAAATTTCTTTTTGAGCTTGATAGCCCATTTCTTTGAGGAAGTTTTATAACGCTTTCTAATATCAAGCTACGGAACAGCTAGTATTCAAATAAAATGAAGTACGATTTTCATGTAAAATTAGAATATTCATGACAAACTAAACTAAACCAAGCTTACAAAGCTGAACTGTTCGTGAATTTAAAATTCATAATTTGAAGAGTGACTCATTGTTTACTTTGTCCTAATCCGCACAGTGGAATAATTATTCCGTTCGCATACTTCATAAGACCCGGGAATAAATTCCAAGCACAACAGAAGCAAGGCCATCAGTTTCCAGACGCCTAGGGTTTTATTGGGCCACAAAAACTACACGGTTGTATCCGACTATACGATTGGAATCATAAGTTATCGTGATGCAAGAATCAGTGATATCAAAAAAAAATATATACACAATGATGCTTCGGTTAGGAATAGAAGGTCAGGAAGACGCTGTTTTTTAGCACATCGACGTAAATGCCCGCTCGTTGTTCAACTTACTTGTATAAATTAGATAAACATAAACTAATTATGGAGATCGTTATAGAGGAACTCCAAGCACACACGGACGTCGCCCCGCCCCGCGGCTGGCCACTACATCGGGTGTTGGGGAAAACCCGTTCAGTCCACCCTCGGCCACAATCAAGCCCATGAGGCTCAGAAAACCGCACGCCACTCGGTTTGTCGGCAGCGAATTATACATATGTATGTCTTTCATCCGGATCCGCTGTGCTCCTGAGTTTTGGCTAGGATAAAATATGAGTCGACCGACTACATGGAACCGTGAACCTACTTCAAAACATAAGTAATGTGTAGCCTACATGAAACCTTAATAAAAAACATATATTACTATAACTTTAACATTAAATCTATTGGATTGGTTTAGTGGTTAGTGATCCTCACTGCTGAGCTAGAGGTCGTGGGTTCGCTTCCTACTCAGGACAAATAATCCTGTGATGAGCACGATAATTTGTTGTGTCTGGGTGTTTTGTATCTAGTAATATATGATTACTTTTATCAGCAGTCTGGTTACTCTACCTAGTTTGGAATCAGAGGGCCGTGTGAAATAAAAATAGACAAATTAAACATTTATATTTTACTATTTACTAAAAAAAACTCAAACAATTATAAACCTACCATTCAATTTGGATGTTATTCGGAAATAGTAGTCTGAAATTGAATGTTTTCCCCGAGAATTTACACAGAACCGTGAAGTGGTAGGTACTTGAGTCACCTGAGGGCTCACATTGAAGAGGATGTGGACAGAGATCGTTGAGGACTGTAAAGGGTCGTGTTCGGTTCGAACGGTTCGAAAAGTCATCACAAAATAAATTGCATTTGCAATTGTGATATAAACGTTGTGATATAAACTCATTATGCGAAAAAGGCTTCAAAAAACTGTAATGGTCCAGTGTATTTTTATGTTGACCTATCATGATACGCAAGTTGTACTGGTCAATAATACAAAACAAAACATTTAAAATATAATGAAAATTGGTCGGAATTCGACCACCAGCCGTTCTCAGTAATAATTATTTCACCATTATAAAGCTTCTTAATCCACCAGTATCATGAGTAATATGCTATATTTTATTCCAGTAAGGTATACAATACGGCACGACTGGTACATAATCATAAATTTAAAATTTAAAACGCCCCCGACTCGAAAATCCCTTCAACGATTACAAAATGCCTTACATCATTTTGGAAAAGAGCTGATGCTCTTACACTGCTGGACCGATATTAACCAAACATAACTAAGAACCACCGCAAGGAAATGCTTCAAATGAAAAAAACCGCATCGAAATCGGTCCATCCGTCTGAGAGCTACGATGCCACACACACACAGACATCGACGTCAAACTTTTTGGGTCGGGGATTAAAAATGTTCTCATTCCCGGTCATCTTGTCGTTAGCGATGCGACATTGACAAACCATCGTCATTCACCCTTTAATTCTCCTCGCAAGTTTTCGCCCGAAACGTACAAGTTAATGAGACTCTCAAGTTTATTAGCACCCGTATTTTATTCTCTGTCGAATCGATTTTGTTACCTTTGTAAATAAAATAGTTGCTGGAGTATATTTAGGTGAAAATATGCATCAATTATTATCGGTGAGTTTTTGTAATACCTGCCGGTAGTAGTATTAAACTTTAAAAATCGGTTACCGGTTTAAAATACTAAGTATGCTCTAAGTCTTTGTTGGACAATACGTGAGACGTAAACTAACCGATAATATCCGTAAGTGAGTATCACTTCTTAAAAGTCTTAGTATAGTTAGGTACATGTATCCTTTCGTTTACCGTTCAAGTTAGGTTCTGATATTATCTGTGTTATTACTACTTGATGGCAAGAGACTTTGACTACAGATTGATGTAAGTCTATATTGTCATTAAAGTTGAGAAAGAGAGTCACTCTCTGCGGAACACTTCTTATGGTTAGGGGATAGTCGTATTGTATATATTTCAACTGCTTATAACTGATAGAAATGATTATAAGAGCTATTTATAATTTATAGAAACGAGAAGATGCCTATAAGAGGTTCCTTTAACTAATGTGTGTATGTAGTACCTACACGAATGCTTGATATGCCTATAGGCACAGATAAGATAACAGTTATTTCGTAATTATTAGTGATGTGGCGGATCGTTAAAAATGTATATCCGCGGATACGCATAAGGATACGAATACGGATTATTTGTGTCTAGATCCGCGAATACGGATCTCAAGTTTTTTTTCTCATTTGATACTCAGGCTCAGGATCACTAACCACTAGGCCAACAGGTCAGTCGTGCGGATGACAGTACTATAATTTGGCACCTTGGAGTTGATGTGATGAAGGGGTCAGGATGTGAATAGTTCAACTCTTTAGTGGCTACTCGTTTGCTGTCCTCGAGTTTGCTCATATTATTCGTTTCGTTTTGACGAGGTATTAGTGGATAGTGGAACTGTTTTGTACTTTTTAATTTAATTTTATGAAGCATTAAGGTTTTCTAAACTATTATTTATTAATCGTATGGAAATGTCATGGAAACTTTAGCGTTTATCACCTGCTCACAAAGGCAAGTGTAGGTCGACGCGTTAGGTATTCGAAGGTGTTTATACAACTAAACCAAGATCATCATTGACATAAAAATAACTCAGTATTACGAAAGGCGAAGGCTTAAATCTAAAACAGAAATTCCCTTTCTCTGCTCTTTGCTGTAGCTTTTTTCATATTACCGAGGACGTCTGACACAAGTGACGTTCATATCAATCAAGATAAGAGCTGAGAAAAATATTTTTATATTTGTCCGATAATTGATTGTTTTGTAAAATGTCTCGTGGCTCGATAGACGACGTTCTGCCCTCGCTGCATCGCATCGGTCTGAATCACGTTATTATTTGATTAATAACCTAACTATGACTAACCAACTTTAAAGTAAATTTTAGTCTATAGACCAGCCAGGTCCAGTCCGCAGTGTAGTTATAAAGCTGCAACCATACGGCGGATCGACTAATCGTGCCAAAATTCGGTGGGCTGCCGCGTTTCGGCCGAGCCCTACGTTAGTGCGATACTCACGCACTCGTTCGTATCTAGACTATAGAGTTATTAGTATCTAACCTAGGTTTATCTGTTCACAAAAATAGAGTAATAGGCACATAACTTACTTATAATTAAATATTGATTTCAATTAATCGTTTAAAAAAAGACAACCCTAATGTCACGTCGCGTCGTGGCGTCGCCAGAACAAGATAAGAGTTAGGCAATCGAAAGAAAATCAACTTTATAGTGTCGGAATAAGAGTAATTATTTATTGAAATGATTTAGTGGAGTGGGGCTTCTGGTTATTATGTATTATGTGCTATAGATCAGAACACATGTTGTGACTTTATTTGTGTTAAAAGTCCATTTAGTAACACGCAACTAGTCGACTCGACACAACGGGTCGAGTGTCGTGAATAATCACATTTATTAATAAATTTTCTTACTCAACCTAGTTTGTCCGCCTCCTCTGTTCAACTATTAAATTTTTAAATTAAGTGCATACATTTAACAAGTGGCTAAGAGTCTTTGGTCGGGACAAAGGGAATTTCAATGAGAAATATTTGCATCACAACCGATCCGTATTGCCCAGCATTTTTTTTTATCATAGTTTACTATCTATAAGAATTTGATGAAAATCACATTACTTCTTTTTCTTCTTTATTTTAAATCAGTTTATTATATTCAACTGGTATATTTGATTTGAAAATCAGATATCGTCAGAGGTTTTTAACATTTTATTTTTATCAAACATTTTAACTTCATTTTATATTATACAGGGTGAATTTGTCATCACCATCCAATTTTTTTCTATGCACTAGGTAATCTAGCTATCACACAAAGACACAATGTTTTACAAAAGAAAAAAAATTCCAGCTGCGTGGTCACTTAGTCCAACGTAAAAAAAGTTTGATAAAATTCTCAAAAAAAAAATATCCCATGTCAAACGTAAAAAAATATTAAAAATGCGGCGAAGTAGGAAGTTCTTATAGAACGGTCATGGATACTTAGCGCACACAGAGTGCAGTGTATCTAAAAACTATGAATTGTTGAGACAACTTTGATGATGTGATGTGATGCAAATTACTCAATATTTTTGTGCTAAGCGATATCAAAACAAAAAATAGGTTTCTCATAATTTTCATCAAATATTCTACTGTGTGAATTCGGATTGTAAATCAGAATTTTGTTTAAAAAACATTCTTGTTAAACATACTGTAAAGGGTTTAGGAATAAACTCATAACCTAATATTTTAGGATTTTATGTATAATTTTATATACCTATATAGATGGCTCTGCCTGCCTTTAAATGACGTTCATATTCTTTATTTATTTATTACTTTCTTTTTTAATTACGATAAGTGTTTTCTATTTCATCAGCACTGTAATGCCAAAGGGACATTGGAAGCTCGAACCCATTTTACTGAACAATATAATATGAAGCAAAGTCTATTTGACAAGTTCCGAATATGGGATTATCAACAAATAAAGAAAAAACCTGATTGTGTGGCGTCAGTCCGACCAACCCAATGCCGACCCAATATTTGCTGTTGCCTATTTGCACTATGTTTTCACTGTTGAACAATTTTCTATTATATTGACTGTTAACAGCTAAAGCCTTTGTTAATAGAGTTTTGTACTTACTTTTACTTTCTTTTTCAATTTAGTGTTACATAGTTTTGTCAGAAGTTATTTGTCGTCTCACTCAAAATGTTTTGCCTGTGTATTAATTTATTTATTTTGAGTATTTTTAATTTACCCTCCCTGCATCCACAAATAAAATACAAAAAAAACCGTGATTGACCGGAACCAGAAAAATTTTCAAGACCATTGAGGTATATGTTAGTTAGCGGGAGTGCCATGCTTCGGCACGTATGGGCCGGCTCGATCGGAGTGATACCACGGCCTCACAGAAAACCGGCAGTTAAGCGATTGCATTGTTTTTCGCCGAGTGACTGAGGTTATCGGAGGCCCTAACCCTTCTCCTTAACCCCCTTTCCCCTCTCGCTCCCTCACTCCGTCTCCCCCTCTTCCCCCTTACCCTACTCCCACCTTAAAGGCCGGCAACGCACTTGTGACTCTTGAGTTGCAGGTACCCATGGGCGGCGGTAATCACTTACCATCAGGTGACGCATCTGCTCACTTGCCCTCTATTCCATTAAAAAAAAACTTCTACATATTTTACATTTAACTTGATCATGGTTAGATCTTTAGCCCTCTTTTAGTTCTTTGCAATGGTTGACTAACAAGAGTTTCTCCTCCTTTTTGACGTTCTAACGAATAAGAAAGATACTGTCACAACTGCTACTTTTTATTTAAATCTATTCCGAATCAAATAACTGATTCTCGCTGCTCATAATATTTAAATTTTCTATCATCTTACGTTTTAAGTTATTTTTTGAGATCTAGGGAAACATTTGAATATCAGGCAAATATCGCAAATGAGAACACTGATCTTCACGACGTTAGAATTATTTCTCAGTGCAAAATAAATAACTCTTACTTATGAATTATTTATTTTCCACTAATTAAACTAAGTACTCTTTCGTACGAAATAAAAAAGAGAAATATTTTTGAACAATAAAAGTACATTAAAAATACTTTTAGTTTTTTATTGCTTTTTATATTTTGTTATAAAATATAAAAAGCAATAAATAATAAAGCACTGACGGTAATATATCCCCATTTTATCTAAGGGTATGAAGTAATCTAGATTTATTAAGTCTCTGAAATCCCTGAGAAATAATAAATGATGTAGCTGCCAACGAGGCCGAGCAAATGAGATGTAACGTAGCTTGAATTGTTCATGAAGGCAAAGCCTTGTGTCCTTACAGTACAGTGTGATGCGAGATCGTTTTACAAAACATTGACTACACAAAATACGGCGCTCATCGCTAACTGTGCTGATTTAATTTGAGCTAACAAGATGTTCTTAAAAAGGTTTTCAATGCAGATTTTTTTACTTGATTTTCAAAGTTGAAATCCGACAACGTTCTACCTGTAAGTGCAACCCTGCATATAAGCTATAAGTTTACCATCGATAAAACCATACTAGGAAATGACTAGGACTGACATGGAGACATAGACTTATTTATAGAGTACTAGCTGACCCGCGCAACTTCGTCCGCGTTTGTAAATTTTCCCCGTTTTTGCAACATTTTTCATTGATGCTCCGTTCCTATTGCTTGTAGCGTGATGTTACATAACCTTCCTCGATAAATAGGCTATCCAACACTAAAATAATTTTTCAATTCGAACCAGTAATGCCTGAGATTAGCGCGTTGAACCATACAAATAAACTCTTCAGCTTTATAATATTAGTATCGATTAGTTCCATATAAAAGACGCGTTATTTGAATGACGTTGAATAAAATGTTGTCTTGAAAGGAAAAAGGAAAAAGGAATAGGGATAATTTGAATCCAATGTGATGTTATTCTTTTTTCTAAAAGTTTCATTATATTTTCTCTTGGATGATTTTTATTTTAAAATATAGAAATATGAAGAATATAATTCGCTGTAGGTGTCGTGGGACATCCAATTAACAACATACATATGTACACACCTACATACAAATTGTATCTAATGGCAAGTAGTTGTTTTTTGCCACGTGGCTTGTATTTTGCCTTTTTTCATGTTGTGTGTACTATATTTGGATCATTCTCTTGACTTAATATGTACCTATATCCTAATGTTTTCTGTCGTGTAATGGCAGTGATCTGTAAGCGTACCTTTCCTTTCACAAATAAATAAATAAACAAATAAATGGACAAGAAATAAGGTATCATAAGTAGTTTGTTCTGAATACATTTAATTATGTTATACTCAATTTCGCGGTTTTTTTAAGTGCTTTCTTTTAATAATGTTCTCAGTATACATGTTTTTTTATCGTTAAAAATATTAAAAGTGTATATTTATATAACAGAACATTACGTAAAACATAAACTTATTAATATATATATACTTATTAATACTAATTCTTTAGTAAGTGGTTTACTTTTAGGTTCTTTTTCAATAACATGCAGCAATAGGATCTAAGTTCTCTGTGTACCACCTATGAGGGCAACACTATCATTTTGATATTCCTAACAGTAAATGTTTCTTTTTTTTATGGCATACGAGCAGATGGTAAATGATGGTAAATGACTACCGCCACCGATGGGCACCTGCAACTCAAGAGTCACAAGTGCGTTGCCAGCCTGTAAGGGGACGTAGGGGAGGGGGGGAAGAGGAGTAGAGGAGGGGAAGAGGAAAGCGTTAGGGACTCCGGTAAGCCCACTCACTCGGCAAAAAGCAATAAAAGCATTTCTTCACTGCCGGTTTTTATTTTATACGGAAGTATTTACGAGATACGTACGCCTTGAATTTACTCGATGTTTAAATCGATTGAATTGACCACTTTATGTACTAAGTCTTCATCTTTGTTTATACTGTTAATTTAATACTTTCTAAGTCCGTAACTGTGATACATGCAGCAAAATAGAAGATATCCAACATTTGCTGATGGATTGTGTAAAAAACAAAAATGAAAGATATTATACCTATGTGCTCATCACACAATTATTTTTCATGGATGGGAATCGAACCCGAACAACCTCTGGGTCAGCAGTCAGCATCACTAACCACTAGATAAACATACCCCTTAATTAAATCCGCATTAATATTTATTGCAAGACGTCAAAATTTAAAAACATACACAACTTGGTGGAACATAAACCGAACCCAACTGATCCGGATTTTGAATATCCTCTACAAAATACATGAACAATATCCTAAGGCTTCTCCTTACACCTAAAGCCTTCGTACATAAAACAAGAGGCGGTTATTGCACAACGCAATCACGAGTTCATTGAATCGTGGCCATTGATGGACGGCCTCTGTCCGTTCTTGGGGCGGGCGTGAAAACCCTCGCATTTAACCCGGCTTTTTGTTGCTCAGTTTCAAGAAACAAATTGTTTTTTAACGAACATCTTTATATAAATAAGAAAAGAAAGAAGTAGGCGTGCCTAATTCCATTACTTTAACACACATTGCCTGCACGGATGGTGCAATGGTTTAAGTCACATCGCCCTTACGCCCCGTCGAGGGTTGTGGGTTTAAATCTCACACGGGACAAAAATTTATGTGAACCACAAATAGTTGTCCCGAGTCTGGGAGTTCTTTGTGTCCGTTTTTTTAATGTTTATGAAGCACCTGCAACCCAGGAATATTCCTAATGCAGGAGTGGTTTAAAAAATACTTACTATAAAATAAAGTGTTGTGAAGTAGCTCACTTTCGTAGTTATATTCAAATGGAAGAAGGATATTCCATAAAATTGTAAAAATTTTATACAGAAGTCAATACAAAGAATTATAATATTGTACCTACCTAATAAAAACTAAAAGAGGTCCCCTGGTGGTCGAATTTCCATCATTATTCATTTTTGGTTTATTTAATTGGTCAATATAACTTGAGCAGTCATTGTATAGACTTACCTACGAGTAACAACTGACAGGTCAAAAAGCCATATACACGTGTCCAGTATGGACACGTGTATATGGCTTGATGTAGCTGTTTTCGCGTAATTTTAAAATTTGTAACACATATTCTACAAAAATTTTAGTTTTCTGCTCTTCTTCCATATAGGAATAAACTTTAAATATTCAAAATGTCACGTTCCTTCATTTATTTATCTATTTATTCTTTATTGTACACTAAACGTAGATTAATAAAAACAAGGAAATTGTATGTACAAAGGCGACCTTAACCTAAACCTGAGTTTTTTTCCAGCAAACCTTCATTCATTCGCGAAATTTTCCTGAAAAGGGATACAAAAAATTGTACCTTTTAAATATTATTGCGATTAAGCTCCGAGTTACACATCTAACATTATTAAAATATTGTAATATATTTATAACAGTCACTGTATATCTTTTGTACGTTTATGTTTAAATCAACTACATTTACCTGTATTCATGTTCATTTTCTTTTGTTTCAGGGTAAGGATATCAATCACCAACATTCTGGTGGATCCAGAATACAAGGTACCGAATAAATAAAAGCGTGGAGCGAATGCTACCTTTATGTGTAGAACGTAGTAAGCTAATTGTTTCGAGTTCGGAAATCGATAGAATACACTTCATCTTTTTGATTCTTGGAGACAACATAAACATCAATATCCTGTTAAACAACAATAGAATGTCATTATTTTTTGTTACGCACGTTAAATGTATAATATTGTTAGTTGAAACAAATGATACTAGGTTGATCTGGTTGAAGAAGATATAATGTACTTATGAAATAAAAATATTAGGTATAAAGACATTAGGTATAATTAGAAATGTATTCTACGAAGAAAAAATTGAAAAAACAAACGTAAGAAAGTAAATGAATTGAGAGCTAAGGCTCTTTAATTAATTTAAAAAGATACACTATAAATTAATATCATATGTCATAAATTGCATTCATAATTTCAACTATAAGACGTCCATTGCTGAACATAGGTCTTTCTCAACCCTTCATCCAATCCACCGGCTAACTGCCACTTTCTTCAGGTCGTCGTTCCACCTGTGGGGACTTCGGTTTCTCGCCACTCGCGCATTTTCTGCTCTGGACTGGATTACCATTTCATCTTGCCAATATAACTATACTATATTTTCATCTCCGTCGGTATATCAGCTCTGGAAGATAGAATCTTAATTTTAGCGGTCTCTCATAAGTTTTACTGCAGACATCGATGGTTTTTTCAGAATTAAGAATTCACGGCACGAATAGACAGACAGATGACAAATCAGTACTGGAAAGGTGACAACTACCCGTGATATGGATTCGTCTAGGTGTGCCAAGGTTGAGGCATAAACCTGTATGACCTTTAGAATACCTTTCAGGAATGCCGAACTACGTCATCCTAGACGATTTACTTTTAATCTTAAGAACAATGTTAACGAGGGACCTCCGGATAAGTCCTACGCTTCCTTGGGATGCTTGCTTGTATTTCCAGAAGTAAAATAAACTGTCGGAATTCAAGATCATGGAGTCATCCCCCTCTTCAGACTTCAGATACCTAATCCAATTTTGCGCCAGTTAAATGTATTCAATTATTTTTTCATGTCTGTGATCTATGTACCTACATTGTCAAGTCAAGTCTTTGCATCCGTCATTGGTACGTAGTATTTAAGAAGGCTGGCTAAGGAAATAGTCATTCAGCTATTAGTTGCACATCCTTATAAACTAAAAAGACTTAAGCGTACATTTCACAAGACCTCTTGTTCATGTACATACAACGTTTTAACAACAACTGGGTAACTATGTGATCAAAACTCTCAACACCTAACTTCCAACTTATAAGTATAATTTAAAACACTAAAATGGAACTTGATTTTCATTTGCAAAACTATTTGTCCCCGGCGACGGGGTATTGTTCCTTTCCAACCCGTCGACTGCTCGCTAATTCCCCGCGAGCCATTCGAGTGGAACAAATGATTAGGCAACTGGGACGAGCCGCTGTAAAAGTTGCAATTATGAGGGTTAATATGCCCGAAGGAAGTGACGTTAACGCTTTATCTCTGTATAAACAGACTAGTGAAAATTTTAGATGTTGTTTATTGTCTTAGGCTCACACAAACTGTATGTGTTGAAATAAGTATACTATATTTTTATCTGCAAGCTATAATTGTAAGTGAGCCAAAGGTTTTCAACGCGTGAGTTGGATTTATGTCGCATGTGTGCCTGAATATCTATACATTTTGAGAATGTGACGATTTGCTAAATAGACGTTCTGCTACACAAACCATCTGAGAGTTGGTCGTTTTGCTACATGGACATTTTGCTAATTAGGCTTACTGCTCATTAGACGTTTCGCGCTATTGGACGTTTTGCTACTTAGACCTTCTGATCGTGAAGGAGTATTACTACCACCATGTTGAGAGTGTTTACAACGCACTAGTAACCGTGTATTTTCAGGGAGATCATGTGCTTCTTTGCTCCTTAATAGTAGTAAAAATCTTCCTCAAGAACACTTTGTGTCAACAATATTTTATGCAGCCGCTCTCGCGTCTCGTTCACTTCTAACGAGTTTTGCACCGACTTGACTTGTTTAAATTAACAAGGTTGCCAATGAGTGTAACTATTATAAATTCATACCAAGTCAGTACTTATATTAACAAAGCTATTGGCAAAAAAACAGCCCTTATACGTCACACCTTTATATTTTTGTTAAAAATTGAGTTAAACTTTTAGCTATCACGAACAATTCATACAATGCACTTTTTTATATTAAAATGCGTTGTTCTAATGTACTACGTGGTTCTACTGTAAGTAGTGCTGTAGAGGATCAAAAGTGAGTCAAGAAGTAAGGAATTCCCTTCGCTATTTATTGTAATACCAATACGATAAGATGAACAAACTTTGCTACTGCCAAGTACTACGCAATAGTATTTACTTTGAGCATGAGCTTGAATAATATTTAATTTCTTCAGAATAACTAAAACCCTTAACATACTTTCTGATGTCACAAGCACATATATGCGAAACATCAACTGTAATTGCAGTTTGCTGAAACCTCGGTCACACCCATTTACAGTCAACGTTAGTCACCTAATTAGTTATTGTTGTTGGAGCATGAACAATTTACATATCATATGTATATTGTTGATAATCTGTAATAAATAAAATAAAATATGATAATACGTTACTAGAATAAAATTACAGACAGATGAGGGTTAGTTACGAATATGTTTACTAATGCCCGGTTACTATAATCAAGAAACGATTCGTTTTGCTTACGGACGGTAAAATTCGTTCAACTTTCAACGAAAATTTTACCGTCCGTAAGCAAAACGAATGGTTTTTCGATTACAGGAACCGGGCAAAAATCAGTGAATCCCTTGGATTCACTGATTTTTTCACTGTATGATCATAAATTTTTGACAGCGGCACTAATGTCATGAGCTGTATTCGATTAGGTTAGGTCCCAAAATAGCATATACAGGTACAAACCCCTTTTAAAGAAAATAACGTTTTTTTTTGGATTCACTGACTTTTTCATTGTGTGATCAAAAATTTTTGACAGCAGCACGAGTGTCATGAGCTGTATTCCATTAGGTTAGGTCCCAAAATAGCATATACAGGTACAAACCCTTTTTAAAGAAAATAACGTTTTTTTTTGGATTCACTGACTTTTTCATTGTGTGATCAAAAATTTTTGACAGCAGCACGAGTGTCATGAGCTGTATTCCATTAGGTTAGGTCCCAAAATAGCATATACAGGTACAAACCCTTTTTAAAGAAAATAACGTTTTTTTTTGGATTCACTGACTTTTTCATTGTGTGATCAAAAATTTTTGACAGCGGCACGAGTGTCATGAGCTGTATTCCATTAGGTTAGGTCCCCAAATAGCATATACAGGTACAAACCCTTTTTAAAGAAAATAACGTTTTTTTTTGGATTCACTGACTTTTTCATTGTGTGATCAAAAATTTTTGACAGCGGCACGAGTGTCATGAGCTGTATTCGATTAGGTTAGGTCCCCAAATAGCATATACAGGTACAAACCCTTTTTAAAGAAAATAACGAAAAACTATGTGTCACGTGGGGCAAAAAAGGTTTTATTGTTTTTGGATATAAGTTTATTATTGCTAGAACTATTGTGTCTTGAATATCTACGAATATTTTATTTTCTGTCTTTATTTCATTTGTCATGTCAACGCGGATTGCTATCGTAACAACGGCAGAGTTTGAGAGCGGGGTATCAAAACTGAGGGTTTTGAAAGGTGATTACAAAAATATAGGCAAACTATTTATTTAATAGTTACTATATTTAAACCAGTTGCTTTGCAGTTTGATTTATTATTTCTACAAAACAATAGGATCGCGAATGTTTCATGGACACTCGCAACCTTAATGGTGTAGATACCGTTTACGAGCATCGGGAATCGCTTATTATGAACATTTGTTACCTTATTTGAATAAAAAAGAAAAATGTGAATGTACCGTATGAATAACATCATAAGCTGCAAGGTTTAATTTTTATTATTAATTGTAAATATTACATTCCCAAAACCAAAACTCCTATTACCATTTATAAAGTATTCACATAATTTAAATGTTCAAAATTATACACCAAAAGGATCTTTCGGTATCAAAGTTTTCTTTTATGAAATATCACGTTACAGAATAAACCTCTAGGGGGTATTTTGTAATGTTCCTGAAATTACATATCACGTTGAGATATCAGATGTTGGTCTTGTGTACGAAGCCAATATGATGTATTTCTCAGTGGTATCACAGAATAAATAATAGTACCAGTACAGAAGTCTCACTCCACCAAATCATTTAAATAAATGCCAACTCTTGTTTCGGCACAATAAAATCTCAATTCAAATCGTACAGTGCTAATTGCCGACTAAAATGCTTAACCAATTTGATGAATTTTGGTATAGAGATAGACAGGACCTGGGATAATGACATAGGCTACTTTTGGTCTCGAAAATAAAAATCGCATGCACCTTTTAACAAGTATAAGTAAACAATCAAAAATCCCTTCTACGATTAGAAAAGAGCTTCGAACGGCTGAACAAATTTTCTTGAATTATAGCTAAGAGCACCTTGAATCAAGTCACCTTTCAAACAAACAAAAATTAAATCTCAAACGGTCCATCCTTTTAGGAGCTATGGATACCACAGACAGACATCCAGATACACACGTTACGTGAATACGTACTTATTTTATTACTACTTATTACAAAACTAATATACTAGAGCCTACTAATATTATAAACTTGAAGTTTGTGAGGATGTATACATGTATGGATGTTTATTGCTCTCTCACGCTAAAACTACTTAACCGATTGCGATGAAACTTTGCGTGTAGATAGCTGGAGACCTGGATTAACACATAGCCTACTTTTTATCCCGATATTCCCACCACATCGGGACTTACGCGGGTGAAACCGTGGGGCGCACATAGTTGTAAATATAATGATCTATGAGGAACTGTAAACCACAAGTCGTCGAGTGCAAATTTAACTTTAACTTGCTCTTTGTTAAGTATTGCAACATAATGTAAAAGAACAATCCTTCGCTTTTCTTTGCTTCGTGATAATCGTTAAAGAAGTTCAGTCGGTTTGTCACTTGTACCAAGAAATGAACAATACAACTAAGTTAAAGAGAACTAAAAAAAGTAAGGTAGTGCTGACGTTAACGTCGGCATTTGTAGCATAATCACTCGTACACTGTACTGTGTTTGTGTGCGAATTTAGCAAAGTAATATTTAATGCTAAAATATGACTCCATTTTATTTTAACACACTGACACTACACGGGAACACTTACGGAATTATTCATGTGCCACACACACGGATAAATTTGAACTTTTTGAAAATACAAAAAAAAATTGCTTCATTAGAAAATACAATGGCCAAGTTTTTTTTAAATTTTAGAGCCTTAAATCAGGATCCATTATTGCTTGAGGAATACAACATTACAAAGACATTATTTTCAGTATTCCTGAAAGCCGAAAGGAAGTTGTTACCCCATATTTGTTACGATTTTGGCGCCTTCTGTGCCGCGGTGGTAGAGCATTCGGCTGCAATGCCAGAGGTTTAGGGTTCGATTCCCGCTCAGTGCAAATATTTTCAGGATTCTCATTGGCTGGCCTGTTGGTCTAGTGGTTGGTGATCCTGACTGCTGAGCCAGAGGTCGTGGCTTCGATTCCCACCCATGACTAATAATTGTGTGATGAGCATGATCCTTTGTTTTGTATCTAGGTGTAATTTATCTATAATATGTGTTTATTTAGAAATATATAAGTATGTTTATCAGCGAAGTTGGGTACCATAGTACAGGCTCTGCCTAGTTTGGGATCAGACGGCCGTGTTTGAAATGTGTCAAGTTATTATTATTTTTATTATTTGTTTGCATGACAAATAAGAATTGTGATAGCTAAACCAATAAGTAAATCTTTTTATAACCTAATCTTAGTCTGTTAGGGATAAAATAATGTTATGTCCTTTGGCAAAAATAAATAAAGTTTCATCCACACAACTTGCAACATTAATGAACTCACTTGTAAAGGTCGCAATATTCTCACTGAAAAAGTAATGGCGAACATAAGTCCAGCATTAAATTGAGTGGCGAAGTAGGGACTTAACCAACAAAAGTCCCAATGCTTTAGTTTGGTTGTCGATGTAATTCTTAAGCCTTTTGCCAAACTCTAGGGTTTTCTCATACTTTTACGAGCTTTCAGCAAAAGCTTTTAATTTTGTCACACTTTTATGATATATTTTCAGTTTTGTGGGTTAATATGTTTTATGTTATGGACCGGTCAGACTTGCTTATACCCTTTCCATTTATATGATCACGTGTAGTAATCACATTTTATAGATTTTAGTGACTTAATTTACAAAAATTACAATTTTTTAAAATACATTTTTGAAAATTCTGATTAAGAGTTATGGTGGCATTATGATAGTCTTAGAACATAACATTTATTAAACAAATGGTGTGTGTGTCATATGAGCATAGCACAGGAGCAATGTAAGCAAACATGATCTTGGTCATTTAAGTCCATAAAATTCAGTTAAAAATAAAATACCGGTGAAACAAACAGATAATCGCTGATAATATTCTCACCGACAACGTTAACTTGTTCGAAAACGCTGACGTAGAGTAGGTAATTGTGTCACAACAATTAGAGTATTGTTAAGATGTGTTTACCGAGCTGAAGTTGCTAAGATATCTTTGATACGTAAGTACTTAAGTACAAAAAGCTCATTAAAAAAATTCGGGCCCGCAGCCGATTTCGTGTTTTTTAATTTTTTTTACTATCTGCCTCCCAGCCCCCCCTTTGGGGGATATCCCCTATTCACGAACTTAACCTTCATTTTTGCCCTGTTGATTTTTCGTCCAAGTTTGAAAGCAATCGGTGCATAATTGCGACCTCTATCGTGCCGGTAAAATTGAGGTACACACATACATACATATATACATACATATATGTATATATAAACTTTTTAACTGGCGGTTAACTTTGTTTTGGGGTCTAGGGATCATAACTAGACCTCCTGTGAAGAAATTTTTGGAAAACTCGACAACTGGTACAAAGTCAATAGGTAGACTTTTCTTCGAAATCTACCTAAAGAAAGGGTGTCGCTATTAATCAATAAAGTGCAAATTAGGTAGATCTAAAATCATAAATAATAATAATCCATATTCAAAAAATGTATTAAATCTTTGAAGGTATTTCACCTATGTGTAATGAACGTTTGCTCTGCGAACCCATGACCTGTGGCTCAGCAGGGTCACTAACCACTAGACCAACAGGCCAGTCATCTAAACCGATATTAAACCTCAATAATTCACCCGTATTTTGTACACGGTAATGGCAGAAATACAGAATGAAATGCCGCTACTGAAGTGTTTTTGAATTTCCCAGTACCGGGGTTAATCCTGTATCGTAAATTATTTTAGGTACCGAATGTCCCTTGTTTTCCATGTATTCCCGATACAGGATTCACAATATATAGTTGAATAATTGTTAGTTAAATACCTATAGATTATTATTTCATTTTTTTTAATAAAAAAATATTGTTTGGTATTGTTTAAAACCATTTTTATATTTGTTTTGGGAGAGTCAATAATCTGATGGAAGTCATTTGATTCTGAACTATTTTTTTTCCAATTTACTTTTTTTTAATATTTTTTTTTTTTCATTTGTCCACACATGGAAATCGTCACTGCTTTGTTTACGCTCCAGGATATATTGATTCGTATGAAAATCAGTACTATATAAAAGATACGGATACCCGGAATTGTTGAGAAAAGCCAGCGCTTTAAGGAAAGAGAATACAGATAGTACAATCCGAGTCGTATTTCAGTTTTTTTTTTGTGTAGGCAGTTTATGGAGGAAAGCTTATTTGTGACTGAGAATTTCTCATTAAAGAACGCCTTATAGGCAAGTGACTAGTGGAAAGCCATTGCAGGGAGTCAATTTTACAAACTGCGCGCCTATGAAGGAAAGTTCCTGGGAGGTAGGATTGTATAAAATTTATCCCATAAGCCGTTGAAGGTTAAAAACTCGACTCGTATCATAGTGTATTCAATAATTAATAAAAACATTTTATTTACAAATAGTTCTAAATTATTATTCACATAAAAATGATCACAAACACTTGACACAGTGGATTAAACTTGAACCACTATCCCGTCTGTGCTTATTCAGTATGTCACAATCTCTTCGAAATTTAAGGCACACATTTTCTACCTTACCTGAATTAAATGAAGGAAAATATTTACTGGATTTTTCTAGTATGAAAATTTTATTTCCAAAACACTTTTATATCGTAACTCATGAAGTCTGAAGGCAGCGTCTGGAGAGGACGGCTTGCCCCGCCCATTTGCCTCGGGTCCGGAAGGCATGCAAAGCAACGTTTTCCGGCGAGACAATGTGGTTTAATGTCGGCAGGCTGTTGTACCTCCATTGTCATTGAAATATAACGTTTTTAGGGTATTTGACCCTGCTATATTCCTTACTATTAGTTTGTTATAACGTTTCTTGTATAAAATAGTTAAATATACTATTAAGAAGTGTTTTATCATCTAAGGAAACTGCTTTTAGATTTTGGTTAAAACTCAAAATATACTACGTACATACTTAAAGCACTAAAGTTGGATATTCAATGCTACTCAAATATAAGATGTCTTTAAATCACTTTTGTACAGTTGATCTTACAGTCGCAACATCAACCGATCTACACAGAGACCTAACACTGGCGGCGTTTTATAATTAAATGAGTTTGTGTATTTTGCCTAAGACCATCCGGACATATATTGTTCTGTATTTTTATAATTCTCTAAACGTCTTTGTCCCTGTTATAACATATATGGTTAGTTCTGCTTTCACTTTCCAAGCCACAAACTTCTAAATTGCGCTACGACTAGAAATTGGAATGTTTATTAATTTCAGGCCACGATAGGACGAAACATTGGTTTTTGATTCGATTATATCGATATTTCACTTTAAGACTTAGAAAATAGTAACTTAAAAATAATGTTGATAGGCGTAACAAGCTTCTACTAAACAAGCTAATGTTTTACAAAACTATAAACTCTAATCGCAAGAAAATAATACAAAGATGAAACAAAAAAGAAAGAAAGAATTTTAAGAGTCGGGTGTACCCGACTCTTAAAATTCTGTAAGCTTAAAACCGAAATTACATATTTGGTTTTAGCAACGTTTTATGAGTCTTTAATATTATTGTTATGACATTAGATTATATTAACTGTTTGTTGCGTGCACAAATCTATTCAGGGAAGCACTGCACATTGAAATGGTTATGTCAGACTTGAGTCGACTATCGACAATCGATTTGGAGCTCAAATACGAAAGATAATAGCTGAATACCCGATAGAGCTTGATCCCTGATTAACTTTGGCTGCTTGTGGAATAGTAGTACTTGAAAATATGCCCAACTTCTACTTTTGAGCGGAGTTTCATCGCCGTGAGGCATTCTCATGTCTGTTTTATCACGAAGTGGAGTGTCTCAAGCTAATGTCTATGAAACGAAAAACAGCTGGATATCTTCCGCTCGTCTATGCTTTTAAAACAATCATTCATTTGTTCTTCAAGAATACACCTGACTTTCTAACCGACTTCATTGTTGTTTATCTTCCACGTTGCTAAGGAATGAATTGGATTTATTTTATTTTGTACTCCTCCAATTTGTTTGATTACATTTCTTACGGATTCCAAGAAAGAATACCGTTAAAGGTAATAAGATCTTGTTCATTTTGTTGTATTATGTTATAGTATGTTATCATTCTATAGTGTTATAAACTGATAACTAAATAAACTGATTTCTTTTAAAACACCAATGACTGTAAATTATCACAATTTGTAAAATCCATTAATGTATATTATTATTTTATAATTATGATAATAATAATAATTAGCTCGAGACACCTCACACACGGCCATCTGATACCAAACTAGTCTAAGCTTCTTCTATGGTAACCAGACTGCTGATAAATATATTACTAAATACATACATAAATTATACCCAGACACAACATAACATAATATATGATCGTTCGTGCTCATCACACAATTTTTTGTCCTGGGTGGGATTCGAAACCACGACCTCTGGCTCAGCAGTTAGGATCTCTAACCACAGGACCAACACGCCTGACAAAAAATAAAATATATCAGTTTCACAAGGAATTGTAAAAATCTTTAATCCTACACTCATTGTACAGCTTATATGATGATAGGAAGGGCAACAATTTACAAATTTAATCAACGGTTTTGAAGAAAGCAAATATTTCTAATTTTTGGTGACATTTTCGTGATTGCTTTTGCTTTTGTTCACCTTATGATGCGGAATCCATTCATCAGTGACAAATGGAAAAGATTGTACCAGGTACGGTGCGTTTTCAGCAATGTTTTGTTTTTCAGCAATAAGTTTCGGAATTAAAAAAAAACAAAACGAATAACTACCATGCGTAACTTTCATTTCAATTCGATTATTTGCTGAAATGTGGTAAATATACTACAAAATACATCCAACACATAAATTACTTACATAGATACTTACTTAAATGCACGTAACTTAAATTACTAATTGTTAGGCTAATACTAATGAAGAAATCAATAATATTATTTGTAATTATAATTTAAATATTCGTTAACAGAGTAGAAACATCTGTCAACAAGCCATCTAAACAGTTGTCTGTTAAACTTATGAATAGGTTATTATAGGTTAGATTAACTCTAGCATCTTCGGGTAGGTGATTGTAGATCATGCCTCATGCCGCCCTGAGTGTGGCCGCGGGTAGATGGGACGGATTTTCCCTTCACCCGTTGCCTAATTGAGAGGTTGTTACCCAGAGGTGGGGCCCGCGCTTAACGGGCAGGCGCTAGGGGTCCTAGTAGTAGGGGGGGGATTGGGATATCCTAATAAAAGCTGTTCTCGGATCCCTCCTATTTATGGCGCAGTACGGCACGCCGTGTGGTTTTAGTCGGTTCGATTCCGACACACCACCCCACCGAAAATCCCGGTGGGGTGACGGCCTGAGGGGGTTTCCACACGTACAAAAAAAAACAAAAAAAGGTGATTGTAGATGCGCACTGACATTGAATAACTATTTCGACCATCTAAATACCCAGGCACTAAGCTCGGGGTCAGTGCAATGTTCTCTTCTTTCATTCTACTCTATCATTCGTCATCTCACTGCTTACTCTCTTTCTAGCCATATACTCTTCCACGCAGTCCATCCATCTTTTCTTTGGCCGTCCTCTACTCTTGAATCCGTCAACTGCCTTGCATAAAACTCTCTTCACCACATTTTGTCTTCTGCCTTCTTATTTAGGACCGTCAGGATAGTAAAGGTTTTACCCCTATGACTGCTCCAATATGCGGGGTTCTTTACCTTGCTGTTCCCTACAACACGTGGTATAAAATTGAATTGTCAAATGAATGTTGTTTACGATTTTGTGATCCCAGGAAGTAAATGTAATCTTGAAGATGAAGGCGTTGTTTGTAGAAATAAGCACTTAGAAACGACCCACATTCTGAAATGTCATTAATCTTCTCTTGAGGGAAACGTTCTCAAATTAATATATATAACGATAAAGATGAAAACACCAACGTGATTATTATTACGTCATTTTAAAAGTAACTTTAGTACATTCGCAATTATATAAATAACATTTCGAAACGAAATGTTATTATTAAGACCTGGATGGATTTCAAATTTCTTTACATCTAGACACAGGAATCATGTTTAAGTGAAACTTTAGAATTATATACCCACAAACCGATGACAAATCCAATTGCCAATGATCATTCATTTGTTTTTACAAACCTTTGCACAGTGTCCCATTACATAACTCAAAAATTTGGCAAATTTGCTCGCCATCTAAACTTCTGAACTATATGGTATACGTAATTATGGTCACGTACCTTTTTTTTTATGGTATAAGGGGCAAACGAGCAGACGGGTCACCTGATGGTAAATGACTACCGCCGCCCATGGGCACCTGCAACTCGAGAATCACAAGTGCGTTGCCACCCTTTAAGGTGGGAGTAGGTGAAGAGGGGGAGGAGGGGAAGAGTGGGAAGAGGGGGGGGAGGGGAAGGATGGGAATAAGGGAGAGGGAAAGGTTAGGGCCTCCGGTAACCTCACTGACGCGGCGAAATGCAATGCAAGCATTGCTTCACGGCCGGTTTTCTGTGAGGCCGTGGTAACGAGCGGAGTCGAGCCGGCCCATACGTGCCGAAGCAAGGCTCTCCCACATAAAAATGAGATGTACCTATGAGATTTTCGCAACTTTCTCATGTTCATATTTCATATTCACCCAAAGTAATTAATATTCTCTCTGTTCTTTTTATAGTGTTATGTTTATTGCCTGTACTGAAACTTCATCATAATAATTTCAATTAAATTAAAATATTTTTCATAAATATTAATTATTTTGGCTAATAGAACGTTTCATGTTTCTGACTAACTTTACATTAACATTAACGGAAGAGATGGCTTTAAGCAATAAGACATTTGAACATTTTCTGATGCTACCCTTATTAGGAATCATATTTTCTGTAAAATCTTGGTGTAAAAACAAAGTGTTACCTGTCTATCGAAGGTAAGGTAGGATAGGTAAGCAGTATTTAAAAAGTATTACAAAATTAGCAGGTAGTAATTAGCACATTTTTGCTTCATAGAAATAAAAAATATTAAACCAACGAAAAAAGAAACTAAAAATCGAAGTCATAATAACTAAGCTCCGATACTAAAGTAAGGAAGTATGAATGGCGTCAAACAAACAATCACAGAAGATCATAAAACTACTTTAAAATACTTAGGCAAAACAAAGTACCTAACCAAACAAAATGCACCGTGAAATTCGCAATAAACATTCCAAACATGCGCTGTTTGCAAGAATATACGTAACGGCGTTTGTCACGAGTGAGTCCGTTTGGGTAGCTGTCTCACTGATATTAACCTCGAGAATGTTTGGTAATATGCGGCGAAGGGATGCGACAGCCAGCGCACAGGATGCGTGCCATCCACCGTACATCCTGCTACCATCATTTCGCACTTTAATTGATTCATTCGCTTATTTGTTTAGTGCCACTTCAAAATGAGTTACATACATTACATACATAATACATACATACATACATACATTTAGTACATTTCAGATTTTTTCCGTCGTCAAATCCGGCTCACTTTGTTGTTTTGTACTAAAGTACCAAATTACTAAATGATGGGGCCAAACTATGCGCCGCTGTGTACACTGTAAGCGGGTTAGGCATAAGCACGTCACGAGACCTACAAATGTATGTTAATCACTGTCAAATTCGCTTTCGGGAGTAGTGATTAGGCACATTTGAACATTTCCTTTTTCTGTCTGGATAATAGTGGCTTTTCGGGTCGCGACCAGGATTAAACTTTATTCATGTGTAGCGTTACTATTTATTTAAGCTGCTTTTCTAAGTAAGCTAAATAATTTTGATTTTAAGAGACAACTCTAGCATCTCGTATAAATTAATATACAGAATTGCAGTGCTCCCAGTGTTTCAGAGGACTTTATAAGTAACTAACATATACATAGATAGTACCAACAGCCTGTCTCAGAACAAAAATATATGGATCACGTAAGTAAAAAGTGCGAATCGAGCCCACACCACTCGATAACGGAAGTTGATGATGTGACCACTTAAACCACTGCAACATCCGTGCTTTTATTTATGACATGAATCATAAAACACATTCAATATTTTTATCAAATAGATTCTCCATTTTACTGTAGAAAATATTTTAATAGTACAGCGCTTTAATAATTCACCACTAACCGTATTAATCTTTAAAGCAACAATAATAGTTTGAAAATGATCACCCGATTTCATTGGAAGTTTTATTAAAGGTGAAAATATGAAATTCTATGCCATTCAAACTACTTTAATAAGCTGCATATTAATGTTTAGATTTGTGGTCTAAAACCAGACATATAAGTTGGAAGCAACAACCGTGCAAAGAAATGTACTTGTTATAAACTGTTTCTTCAAACTTTATTGAAAACATAAGATAGTCTAAATTAGGGAAGAGCACTACTGTCGTAGAGCTAGTTAAGATTACTTTCTGCGTTTTGATCATCATATTTCTTAGACTACTAAGGTACTAATCTTTAGTTTTTTAAGAAAAAATAAATAAATTATAGTAAAAAACCTAAAAATACACACAAATACTTTAATAGTGAACCGACTTTAAAACTAAAAAAAGCGTTCCACTGTCCACCTTGCGGCTCCTTGATCAAACCATAATTACTAAGCCCAGTCTGTTGTACCCTTCAAAACGAATCATATGACCCTAAACTCGAGGAGTTTACTAGCAGCCACTGAAGAGTTCTACTATCCACCACCAGCTCCTTAGCTAGCCTAATTATAGTATAGTCATTCGAACTACTACAGAATAACTATATATCATACATACAGACTCATTTCGATACGACAAATAGAAGTAGGTGGTTAAAATTGATTTCCAAAATTTGTTTACATAGTTAGTCAATTCCGAGCAGAGGCGTAACAATAGGGTGGCAGAGCGGGAAAAATGCCACGGGCCCCCGGGTACCAAAAGCACTGAACACAGTAGGCCCTAATTACAAAATATATTAATGACGGCGGGCCTCAGATGGTATACTGCCACTGCTTCACGGCCACTGATTTCAAATGAAGCTAATGTAACATAGTAAGGAACACCTTTTGTAATTGCAATATCAAGTTTTAGTTGATATAACTTTGAATATTCAACCAACTTCGCGACTCTGACTGATTCCTGCTCCTGACAAATCAAAAAACTTATTGAAATAAGTGATGTTAATTTGATATTAATAATATTATAGTATACTTTAACTTCATTGTGTTTTTAATTAAAAAAATAAAACAAAATACTGTATTTTGTCTCATAAAACAAAATACATTAAACAAAACTAAGCAAAATTAAACAAAATAATGGAACGAAATACTGTATTTTGTTTTAATATTTTAAGAAATGTTATAGAGATCGATTCTATTACCAAAAGAAATTACCCATTACCCACAAAGCCAAAGCACACTTACTTAACATGAAAAAAGATACTGCTTTCACCGCGCTGGAACCGACCAAAAATTAACGCAGCGGTCCCAATACTATTAATCAGCACAACGTTGTACGTTACTCAACGCTTTATTGAGAGTGGGACATCGATCAATCGAGGAGAGCAATAACCCAGGTGTTTTCGTCTGGGTCTTATTTATAACTCAATCTGGCACGAGATCCTTAACGAGGGCCTACATAAATCTTGCCGACCTGCCTGAGGCAAACCGTGAGAGCACTTTTGATGTCAGATCGCTGGGATTTTTGTCGTTAATTCAGATTTTGTTTATTATTTTATCTGTTCTCTTGTTTGTTCTTATAGTTTTAACATTGAGCCATAAATTTATGTACAAAACACAAAAAAATACTTTGAATTTTAAATACTGTTGTCGTTCTTTAAATCTTTAGAACTCCTACAAAATTCATCTTTACAAACAAAAGACATCATTTAAATCACTTGAAATCTTTTTGTTTTGACTATGTGGTTTTATGAAGTTCCAATTTAGAGGAGACTCTGACTGCTCAAGTTTTTATTTGAGTACCGCATGGTCTCGTTCTTATGTTAAGTCTGTTAGAAGGATGCGCTGGGGTACTCCTTAAGACTTCTACCCAATGAAAGAAATGTGTACCGGGTGCTAGAGCTGGAGTATGATAAACGACTTAGGCAACCTAGCTCACCATAATCATGGCCAAAAGACCAGCCGCCGAGGGTTAACTGGAGAAGTGAAATGACGGGATGTCCTACTGGACACAAGTACTCACAGGGTTTGGTTTCTTCAGAAAGTAAAAAGCTATACGACACATCGTATTTGCCACGCGCCACCGGAGTTTCCAGAGACATCTCTTCTATATCTACATATATCTTAACTGACTGGGTGGTCTCATCTCTAATAAACAGTTTAAATCGGTTCGAGTCTGATATACCACCTCAGTTTCCACAGTTTGAATAATATTAAAATGATCGTGGGAGAGCCATGCTATAGCACGTATGGGCCGGCTCGACCGGAGTGTTACCACGGTGTCAGAGACAATCGTCGTGAAGCAATGCTTTTGCTGTGTTTCGCCGAGTGAGTGAGGTTACGGCCGGCAACACACTTGTGACTCTTGGGTTGCTCCCTATCCCATAATAGAAAAGTACAATCTATTTTGCACGCTAATCCGTAGGTAACATTAATATTTGCTATATCTACGTGGGGTATACTGAAAGTTTTGAGTAACTCGTTAATAAAACAATTTACATGTAAAGTAATATATTTACTGCTTTTCCAAGTATTCTCCATTACATTTTAAACACTTTTTCAATCAGTCAAACCATTTTTGAAAACATGAGGACCATTGGTCAATGGGCATGTTTTTCATGTGGTGGTTAAAAGCTATCAGCTCTTCCGGCCCCGTAATTGTCATATATCTCATCAAATCTTTAATTTTTGGTTAAATAAAGAAATCGCATGGTGCCAGGTCTCCACTATTCGCGGGATGGGTCACTAGCTCTACCTTTTCAGAAGCCAAAAATGACTTTGTCTTGTTCGTGGTGTGCGCCGAAGCATTGTCATGGTGCAATAGGATGCGACTTCTTGGTTGTTTTTCGCTAACTTTTTCAAAGACACTAGGCAAACAAATGGTGGTGTACCACTCAGCATTATCTGTATTTTGTTCTTCAAGTGGGATCGTGCAGACAGGACCCGTCCGGGAGAAAAAACGCAATAATTTTTTTGCGTACGTTTCTCGCCTGCCTCAATTTTGTTGGTTTGCTGTCACCTTCGAAGACCCATACAGAAGACTGTTTTTTTTTAAATATTTTTAGGGGGCAAACGAGCAGACGGGTCACCTGATGGAAAATGACTACCACCACCCATGGGCACCTGTAACTCAAGAGTTACAAGTGTGTTGCCAGCCTTTAAGGTGGCAAATAAATACATCTGAACGCACTCTAATATGCTTCCCTTAATAATGTATTTATCAGGTGTATAAATCGAAACATATACATGAATTACAAGCTACAATGCCACGATCGGTTCAATTCGATCCAAACGTCAGGTAACCAAAAAAGGTTTTGTACCATGTAATTATTATCGCGATAAAGTCCCGATTTACACATTTAATAGGTATGTGTAGTTGCGAAAGTTTAAACAAGGATTAGGCATTTATCAACCCAAATAATAATTACGTCAAATAGTTGCTAGGCGAAAATAAACTTATTAGTTGTCTTATATTAGTCCAAATGAGTAAGTTTCAATTAAAACCTGCGGTACATGTTAAACAAAACTCATCAAATTAATATTCAAAATTTACCAGTATGTGAAGTAATTTGCAGTGAAATAATACGTTTTGATTGGAACCCGTTCATGGTATTCTGAAGCAAACTTCGTCAATTAAGCAAACGTAATGACGTGTTCTGTCCTCTAAGCCGACAACTTGTGAATTTCCACGGATTATGGCTACGTGATGACACATTTTGCACCCTTCGTTATTGCTAAGTACGATTACGCAACGGATTAATACTTGTTGACATCAGGGATCATGCGTGTGTATACCACCAGAGAGAAAGAAGTGAAGTTAGTATGGAAGAATGTGTGATTTCACGAACGCAAATGTGAACTGTCGTCTGTGACTGACCTGGTGAACTAGTGGTTAGTGATCTTGACTGCTGAGCCAGAGGGAAAATCATTGTGTGATGAGCATGATCATTTGTTCAGTGTCTGGGCGTAATTTATAATATGTATTTAGAAATTAAAAAGTATGTTTATCAACAATCTGGTTACCATAGTACAGGTTCTGCCTAGTTTCGGATCAAACGGCCGTGTGTGAGATGTGTCAAGATATTATTATTATTATGCTCGTCAAATTTCATGATGTTAGCTAAATGGTAATATTTTATTTATTTCATTCTGTGATTATTTAGATTGCTGCTTATATTTATTTAGAAAACAAGTTTATCTAGACAGTGAAGTTAGTTTTTCTTAGAGAATTTGTTTAATGGGTAGTTTCACACAACCACAAACTATCACATTTAGCATTATTGTCTGTGCATTATATAAATTGTATGTAGTACAATTTATATAATGCACAGACATCTCAATCAATCATTTTATGTATAATATGATGGATTATACGCTTGAAATTCGTAAAAATCTTAAACAAACTTACAAAACATAACATTTCAATATCGTGTCAGACTAACACTGTCATTATCCAATATAGCTGCCTGACCACCAGCGTAGTCTTTCATATTGAAATTTGGTCAGGTTCCCAATCAAGTTTTCGCTCCAGCGCGCAGACGAGTTTCAATGGTGAATATGTAACAATGTTATCCGTTTATCGCAGCAGTCATCCGTCGACAGGTCGATATGTAGCTCCCACATAATTGATTACCTTTGATTGATGATATTCATTGATATCCTCGGTAAGTGATGCATATTTTTTGTAACTGTAATTCTCCAATAAGAAATGTTATTGATATTTGTATGAAGTTCTTCAATTAATTGTTTGTTAGGTTGGTTTACTTGTCCGCAAACCTTCGTTGCAAATATTTTTTTTTTTTTATCGTGTGGAAACCCCCACGGGTCATCACCTCACCGGAGCTAACGGTAAAGTGGTATGTCGGAATCGAACCGACTAAAACCACACGGTGTTCCGTCACAAGTGGGTCTATTGCAGGGGAACCCGGGTATACCCTAGGAAGGGTCCTCCGGGAACCCCTGCAGACCTTGGCCGCCTTCAGCAGGCGACCACATCATGGGGTACGGGGGGCCTAACCCCCCTCCAGATCAGAGAGGTGCGCGTGGAACACGTCGCGCCACCATGTCGGGCCTGCTTCTGCAAGGGTAACGGTCAGCCCGACCCGTTACCCCCAGGCCAGCGCTCATGGAGGCCGGAGATCATTTTGCGCTCTCCGGCGCCTGGTGCGTCTTCTGCGGGATGAGAGAGTACTTGTCCTCTCCCGTTGCCGTTCCGCCGCCTCTTTAGCCAACATCACCTCCTCGCAAAACAAGGCGGCGGAATCCCACGCACTCTCACTTTGGACCATGGACAGAACCATGGTCTCTAGCGAGAGGCTTCCCACCCCAGTAGCTGTCACGAGATCGTTTCGCAGCTGCGTCCATGCTGAGCACTCCACCAAAGTGTGGAGTGCAGTGTCCTCGCGACAGCCTCCGCAGTGGTGGCACACAGGCGATGGCTGCCGGCCTATACGACACAGGTACTTACCAAAGCAGCCGTGTCCGGTGAGTACCTGCGTCAACCGGTAGGAGAGGCTGCCATGTCGCCTCTCCAGCCAATCCTCCATGATGGGTCTTACCGCCACAATTGTGGCGTGCCCTAAATATATAAGTCTGGTTTGATTCAACAGTGACGAATTAATGTAATATATTTGTAATTTTTATAATGTAACTTCACGAGTGAAATACTAAATTATTTTCAATTAACCTATTTTTTTTGTTTAGTTATATTTTTTATTAATTTTTTTTCAACTGGTAGAAAATGACTGACATACCAATCTGCAGTAACAGTCCTTTTATCTTCTAGAATTATTGTTACGAAGTGACCGTCCAAAGAATGAGAATCATCTTTTTCCCTTGACTTCTGCCCTTCTTTACTTTTGTAGGCAAATCTTCGAATGGAAACATCCATTGCACAGATTGTCTTTTGGTTTCGGGTTCGTAACAATATATCCAGCTTTCGTCACCTGTGACGATGTCATATACAGCATTCGAGTCACCTCCGTAATACTTTTCAAGCATTGATCACCACTCCAAACGACGGCGTTTTTGATCTTCCGTCGAATTATGAGGTATCTATTTAGTACAAAGCTTTCCGACGCCTAAATGTTCATGTATGACTTTTTGTACTTGACTCATACTAATGTCTAAAGCTGTCCGAATCTTTTGTTATGTCACCGTTCTATCAGCTTCTATATTTAGCCGCACAGCACTTACGTTATCCTCAGTAGTCGCCGCAGAAGGACATCCTTCTCGAGAACTATCCGTGAGTTTAAACTCATTAAACCTGTTATAAACAGTGGCACGAGGTGGGGCTTCGTAATGAAATGCTAATCGAAGACTATCGTTATATTGTTGTTGAGTAAGACCGGAACGAAAGTTGTAATAAATCATTGAGCGAAAATTTTCTCAAGACAAGCACTTTTTAAATTGCGGCCAATGTGTTAAAACAAATGACATATGAAATCATTAAACATCTATTGATTTCCAAAGACTTCCTAATTCGAAATTTAAATAAATTTTGCATCTGTTGCTTTTCTTACTGGCCTATTCTAAAAACTTTCAGTGTGACCCACGTACTAAAGTAACCAGAGTGCTGATAAACATACTCAAATATTACCCAATACATCCGTATTACACACATCCAGACAGAACAAAGTTAATAATAGTGTTCATCACACAATTATTTGTTCTGGATGGGAATAGAACCTCTGGCTTAGCAGTCAGGGTCACTTACCACTAGACCAACAGGCAGACAAAAGATGTTAAAATCAAAAGAGTTAGTAATGCTAGGACCCAAAAAATAATAATAATAAGTATATGTAATACTTTACATAAGCTGGTGCCTCCGACGTCGTCTGCCTAGAATTAGTACTTCTTGTAGCCTATTTGTTCTCCAAACTTGCATTAATCCCCGCAGAAATATTCTTTATTTCTTACCAAAATTATCGATATGATGAATATTTTTTTTCACCTTTCATCCCCTATTTGAGCCCTTTCCAAGTCTATGTCCTTTTCCAAGGTTCCGTTTATCTCTAAAGTTCACTAAATTTGGTTCAGCGGTTTAGGCTTGAAAACGTAACAGACAGCCCGAGTTAGTTTTGTATTTATAAAATACCAGCTATCGACCGCAACTTCGCTCGCGTGAAGTTAGATTTGATAGTATTCTTTTTTCAGGATGAAAGTTAGCTTATGTCTTTTTCTGTAAACCTGACAATATGTGACAATTTCATGATGATCGGTTCAGTAGCTGTAGTACAAAGCGTAACAAAGAAAGAAATAAACAAATAAACAACCAAACTGACTCGACCATCACTATATGTATATTGTAAAACAAAGTCCCCCGCCGCCGCGCCGCGTCGGTCTGTCTGTTCCGATAAACTCAAAAATTACTAAACGGATTTTCATGCCGTTCAATTCATGAGGAAGGTTTAGGTATATAATTTGTTAAGGTTTTGTGTAAATTGGTTAAAATATGATGATGATTGTTGAAGATGTCTCGGCTACCCGTGTGAAGCTAGGGCGGGTTGCTAGTTTATACAATTAGTTAAAATTAACTATAGATTTAGACGGCCATATAAACTCTTATTCTCTTATATTACATGAGGTTTATTACTACAAACATGTATAATATACAAAACGAGAAAACCAAATTCAACTAAAAAAAGAGAAAATTACGATGAGATGAAAATACAAAATTACATTTCTTTAGTGAGTGCTTAATGGGTGCTGGTTTAATCAAAACCTAAGGACGGCGAAGACATGAAAGTTAACTGAAGGACTTCTCAACGTCAACTTTTATCATATTACTAGCCATTCCCACAGTTTCACCTGCGTTTATAATCATTGCTCCGCTCCTATTAGTCGTAGCGTGATGTTATATAGCCTATAGCCTTCCTCGATAAATGACCTATCCAACACTAAAAGAATTTTTCAATTCAAACCAGTAGTTCCTGAGATTAGCGCGTTCAAGTAAACAAACAAACAAACTCTTCAGCTTTATAGTATTAAGTATAGATGTATACCTGTATGCATAATATGATAAAAGTTGACGTATTGTATCTGACAAGGCGACACTTTAAATCATTGAAAGGGCTTAACTCTACGATGCATACGACCCGACCATATTGCTTGAAGAACAAACAACCGATGGTGAAAAAAGGTTTATGTTAGGTGAAGATGAACTGAAAAGCGAAGCCTGAGATGTCCTCTCACTAGTTATAACGACCCGGTTTTAAGGTGTGAAGATACGATACAGTGGTGAGCGGTGCAATCATCTCAAATATTTCCTGATAACAAAACCAATTATCCAGGTGTTAAAGTCACTTAAATTCGGTGGTAACTTTCCTTAAATTCTATGTGCTGAGTTTTATACATAATTATAGTTAAAAAGTTAGAGAATAAGAAGTTAAAGAATTTTTGAAAAAGAACTATGCTTTTAAAATTTATGACCTTTCAAAATCCAGGTGTTTTCAGAATCAGAATCAGAATCAGATTTTTATTTGTTAAACATAAGTATACAGTGTAGGTCTTTCACCTCCGGTTCTCATAACAGCAGGTGAAATGTGTAAAGTTAAAGATTTTAAATACAACACATATTTTTATTTATGAGTTATTCACTCCGTTATTGAGAAAATCCATAAGAAATAACATGCATAATTTTAGAGGTTAGTTTTTATGGATTTGCGCAACAATGGATTAATAACAGATACATTCTGTATATATTTCTGTAAGATTGTTTATTTACTAGTATTAAATGAAGATCGAACCCACGACCTCTGGGGTCGTGGGTTCGATTCCCACCCAGGACATTAAATTGTGTGTTGTGTACGATCATTTGTTCTGTGTCTGGGTGTAATTTATCTGTAATATCTAATTTATCTGTAGTATTTTTAGTGAAAATAAGTATGTTTATCAGCAGTCTGGTCACCCTGCTCTGAGGTGTCTCAAGTTTATGATAGAAAGTATTAATATTATATATTATTAGGTTCCGAAGAAGAATCAGTTTAAAAAAATACAAAATCACAACAAGGAACACTTTGATCATTTTTACATTAACAAAATAACCCAAACTTGTTAATCACGATTTAATACAAAATGGACACGAACAAGGGCTGCTCCGATCGCTACGACCGCTCACGATCAAAAATCGCTTAATATTTAATTTCACTTCCTTTTATATAAAATTTGAAGGTAGATCGACGACTCTGAGGGTGGTTTGCTTATAATATAATTTACACATCTTGTGTTGTCAGTGCTAAGAGATAAGAATTGGTATTAAAAATACTTATTGTAAGTACTTAACAAGGCAGACCATTATTTCTGGAGACAGGGAACATCATTCGTTTGAGACTTTTTCTTTAAATACAACTCCCGCATTAGAAATTACTCCTGTGTCTTTACAAACATACAAACGGTGAGAATCAGAATCGAACCCACAACCTATGGCATAGCAGTCAGGGTCACTAACCACTAGGCCAACAGGCCAGTCAAGTAGAAATAAGGAAGTTTTAGTTTTAAGTATCTATTTAATGGGTGGTTATAAATTCTACGTACAAAGTAAGTGCCATACATACTTTATTACAATAGAGCGAGGAGCGTTGTTACAATATTGATGTTTTCGTATTTAGTAAAATGTAGCGTGGGAGGATAGGAGCACCGGGGCTGGAAATATACGTCAACCCTGTATTTTAATGCCTATCGTTTATGTTTCAATAATAACTTTGGCGAGGGAAGTTCACAATTAAAAGTTATGCAATTGTACTTCTATACTACTGAATTCGGTTTCCAAACAAACATCTTATTTTGCTATTGTGGTATTGCTAGACATTGATAGTATTATACTTCGATACTATCGATCTAGCAATAGTATTTTTTTTTATGTTGTCTATCGATAGTATTGAAAAAGCCGATATTTTTAAAACAAATGAAAAATTTACTAATTACTAAGGTCAACTATCGATATGTAAACCTTCGCTATCACAACAACACTGGTTGCGAGTGACGGTAGCCTCTTTATAATTAGTGTATGTAAACTACAGCACAATATATTTCATAGTTCACCTATAACATTTTGCAGACCTTGAGTGACCAAAGCCAGATACCTACCGTGTCTGTTGTCACCAAATGTTTTATCTATTTTGGTATATGACGTGAGAAGTAATTTTATCATTAAGGATATGTGCAGTAGCAAATCTTTTAAATTTATTCAAGTGTTAATTATAGAAAGAGATAAGAATTTTGTTAGTTCAGTGCTGTACCGTATGATTTATCTAGGCAGTTTTTTTGAACCCCACGTCATCACCTCACCGAAATGTCAGAATGGAACTGAAAATACCACACGGTTTTCCGTCATAAGTGGGTCTATTGAAACAGATTCAAATATACTTTAGGAAGGAAGTCCCCAAGAAATCCATGCACGTTCCAGTACTTTTAGTAATTAGATGTTTCGTAACCAAACCTTAGGAAGGTTTTGTCATTATCTTCCCTCTACATGTAAGATACTCCCAGTTAGTACTATTTTCAATTATATCTCATAATATAAACACGTATAGTAATTCTCTAAAATCATTAAAAATTCATGCACAAACATAAAATAAACATGATTTTTATTAAAAACTATACAGGATCGTAAAGTATTTAATTCTCGTTGACTCCATCCTTTTACGTTACGTAGCACGCCTGCTTGAACAGAATCTCATTACCGCAGTACAGTTGTTCCGCCCTGTTGCCTCCCCATCCGTGTGTGAATATATTTTAACCTCAATTTTTTTTCTTTCAACAAAGGTTAGGGTACAAAAAGACGGTTATGTGCACTTTACAGGTATAGAACTACGTATTATTTCGTTTAATCTAATCGAAATTGTACGTTATTCGTTTATATTAAGAGTTGATATTTATTGATTGGCCAATAGTTGTACTTGTAACTAGCACGCTATTATTAGCTTCACTTGTTACTAACTAAATAACAAAACAAATCTTGGAGGTAGTTTTTAACTTACTTCTAATTAGCAGCTGATCCGCGCAAATTCATCTACGTTCGTAAAATTTCCCCGTTTTTTGTAACATTTTTCATTGATGCTCTGGTCCTATTTGTTGTAGCGTGATGTTATATAACCTATAGCCTTCCTCGATAAATGGACTATCCAACACTAAAAGAATTTTTAAAATTGTATCAGTGGTACCGGAGATCACCCCGAACATCCAAACTCACAAACTTTATATCTTAATATAAAGATTATCGTATCGAAATGAAATTTTGTACGTAATATGATATTTTGGATGACTGATGATGGCGCCAGGAGGTATAGTGGAATGTTCAGGGGCTACTTGTAAACCCCTCGAGTTTAGGCTCATATGATTCGTTTTGACTAGTCCAACAGTTTGGGCTTGGTCTGGTGATGGAGTCAGGAGATGGATATTGGAACTATTTTTTCCCTTTTTAATTCGATTCGTCATAAAAGCTCTTTTTTTACCAAACTATAATTATTAATAATCTTTATCAGAATGTACCAATCTGTGAGTCAAAGGCTCGCGCCTTGAAAATTGAGCAAACGCTCTTTCATTTTATGTGCATAAAAAAAAACAATGTTTTGTTAAAATATGTAATGATTTTAAACCATATTATATATTTTTTCACACTAGAAGATTGAAAATAAAAAAAAAAATATTAATTTGCACATAATATGCAATATTTGCAAATAAATTAAATTATAAATAATACATATTAAATAAAATTATATATATATATATTATATATTACACAAATAAAATTATAAATAATACATATACCTACTAATATACACCACATCACTTATAGACCTAGGTTCTTATTAACCAACTTACTTGTAGAATTAACGATTAATATTTATAATATAAAAATTAATTTAATTATCTTACGTATCTTTTAGCTTGATACAAACCTACTCCTTTGAAGACCACAAATTACTAATTGAAACACATGTATTAAAGTGAACGTTGAGCTTGCTGCAGACCATTCCTTTGAACACCACAAACGAAATTTAAACTCAAAGTTATTGGCTCGAGATACTTTTATCAACAGATCACATTGTTAGTATATAATATACATTTATGAGGCGGTATTTCTTTAACTTCTAATTTTTGTGTCGACAAGCGGCGATGCGGCAAGCTATCGAAATGAGATCGTCAGTTACTTTACAGATAGCACCTTCGACCTGGGATTGTATCTATTGTAAACGCCTTTGTATTCGCCGCCTTTATATTCTGTTTGTCTTGTTGAAATTGCGATTTCCTTTCCCTTAAAACAGGGTGATAGAAATGACACAGAACTTTTTGGCTGTAAGACTTGAATGAATTTCTACTCGTTTTTAACCACAGACGTAAAAACGTATCGTGTCTGTCTGTGGCATTATAGCTAATGAACGGATGGACCGATTACGATTTAGTTTTTTTTGTTTGAAAGGCGACTTGATCGAGAGTGTTTAGGGGTATAATTCTATAATTCAAGAAAATCTGTTCAGCTGTTCGAACATGATCAACTCTTTTCGTTGATGGGATTTTTGTGTCGGGATTATTCTAATTTTTTAATTTATGACTTTTAGCAATACGGAAACAGTTTTGGTAGACTGTGCATCATTGTGATGAGAATACTTAAATAATTTTAAGAAAGAATAATTATCGTGGGAGAACCATGCTTCGACACGTATGGGCCGGCTCGACCGGAGTGATACCACGGCCTCACAGAAAACCGGCAGTAAAGCAATGCTTGCATTGCTTTTTAACGAGTAAGTGAGTTTACCGGAGGCCCTAACCCTCCCCCCCTTCTCCAACTCTCCCTCCCCCCTCTCCCCCTCTTCCACCTTTCCCCCACTCCCACCTTAAAGGCCAGGAACGCACTTGTGACTCTTGCTGGTGCCCATGGGCGGCGGTAGTCATTTACCATCAGGTAAATGACTACCGCCGCCGCGGTTCTGATCGTTTAAACCCTATACCATAAAAGCAAGAAAGAATGTTTCATTGGTCTAATAAAATAATGTGTATGCATGTATAAAAAATGTAAGCAAGTATGTTTATTCGTAAATGTTGTATACTTTACTGCTAATATTTTTTTCTTTAATGTAGAATAAACGCGAGTAGGAGCAAATTAAATGAGGTGACAGAAATGAATAGTCCTCCAAAACCCACTTCTGTCTCAATGCAGGTAATGCGAAAACGCTGAAAGCACTCGTTGAGCACACTACAGCACTTTCAACTTAAAATGTTTTTGGAGATTCTAGAAATACTGTTTTCCATTTTCCTTTTAAACTTAATTTAAAATTTACGTAAAGATGGAAAATCAGTACAAATCTATAACAACACAATAAAGCTGAAGAGTTTTTTGTGTTTGTTTAAACGCGCTGATCTCTATAAATACGGGTCAAATTCGTAAAAATGTTTTTGTATTAGATAGAGTATTCACTGAGGAATTGTACTGAACTGTATTCAGGTTATATAACATCACGCTGCAACCCTTAGGAGTAGAGTAAAACCAAGAATGGGAGGAGATGACGAATAAACAAATTGCAATTTTTTAAATTTATCAACTCGTCGCAATGGGCCGAGTTTGTTTTGGGACGTGATCACGAACACCCTTAGTAAATGATATTTCAAAATCTAAATTTGAAAAAATTTCAAGGCAAGAGCAATAGACTAAAGATATAATACTTATAATCCTTTAAATTCGAACTTTAGCTTAACACAACATATAAAAGTATCTAACACGCTTCGTGTACGTTTTGGCGTGTTTACCGCCGCCTTCCATTGTCACGTCAATGCAGGCTCCGTTTCCTTTGTGGTGCAAACGCACGATAAATAGAACATTCTGAATGTTTGCACGTATAAGGAATAAAACTAGTGGAACAAGTGTTTAAGAGAGAAATCTTTCTAGCTTTGAAGCGTACAGCTCTGCGTGTTATATATCAAAGTGTTTGAAAATTGATAGAAGTGAAAACGTAACTGCACAATGTATTTGCATATACATACACACACAAACACACACACATCTGTATATATATAATTAGGTTAAAGATAAAAACATAATATAATTATACATATCATACATAACATTTCTAAATGTATACATATATGTATAAATGTATATATATATATATGTTTGAATTTCGAATATAAGAAACTCGGCTCCGTCTTACGAATTTTCGATCAGGTCACGTGTCCTGACGCGAGTTTTACATTTTTTTCCCATCCCAAAAAGTGCACAACGCCGCTAAAGAAATTTTCACTTCAAAAAATTGTTTTGAATCAGTACTACTATTTGAAACTGCAGGGTAGTTGGCATAACCATATTAGTTAATTTTATCAAGAATCTAATGGTATGCGACCTTTAACATTCTGAAATTAATACGGAAGGTCTATCCCTTGACCTATGAGCTAAAGCGCTTGAGCGGTCAAAGTTCAGACGGAAAGCAGCGGCATACTATAGTTTGAATTCTTGTCTACCTATTATTTAACCTACTTCCTTCGCTTTAACAAAAGGCAGCAGACATTGACGGTATAATTCTATCAGGGGGTAGAGTGCACCAGATCAATGCATGCATCTGAACCACCCGAGTGAGCATGGGGGTCTGGCAGCACAAATACAACGTTACGCTTTTAGTTAACAACATTATTTTGTCAGATGAAAGAGATCAAAAGTCTGAAAAATACAACTGCTGTGCTACTTTGTATGACCCCTATTTATTACGTTTCAAATATGTCTGTAGGACCTCTATCAACAAGGTGGACAGACAAACTTATAAACATCGCAGATCGTCGGTGGATGCAGGTCGCTTCCAACCGGTCTTGTTGGAAGTCAATGCAGGAGGCCTATATCCAGCAGTCATGGGCATCCAATGGCTGTAATGGCGATGATAAAATTTGGCTCTAAAAGAGTTAATCTTGTCCTTCTTAAGTTTCATTTTGAGCTAATTGAATAAAATACTTCAGGTAGAGGAAGAGATAGAGATTTAAATATCTTTTAAGTTTTAATTTTCACCTCTGTATTTAAATTGTATTTTCTTTTCCAAAGAGTTCCGAGGGCCTACACAGCTCACCAGCTTACTAAACTATGATATTAAGTTGGTGTACCTGGGGTTATATTATTAGTTAAGATATACGGTTTTACTCACGTGTATATTTCGGGGATGCCCGACTAGTTTCGGACCCGACGGGGGTCCTTTATCAAGGGGTGAGGCGTCCTGCCGCGCCGGTTGCAGGTGCCATATATCTTAACTAATATGAATACCACTCACAAAAGTTTTTATTCGGGGTTATATCCGTGGCTGGCGTGAATATTGTTGTCATGTCTAAAATTCCCATTTTTCAGGGTGGCCATTTTTAAATTTTGAGGTTATATGTATATGTTGAGATTTCAAGTAAGGAATATTTTTTGGTGACCGAGTGTAAGTTGATATAAGAAAATATCAATGTTCACATGACATGAGGTTTTGTCAAGTTAGACACGTTAAAATGCGAAACGTCAACATGTTTCCAAAGTCGATTTCTCCAAAATTTATGTATTTTTGAAACTGTATTTTTTTTTCATATGAGTTCCTAATGCGTAGGAGGTATTACGCCAATAAAAAAAAAACATGCAAGTCGACATGTCAATGTGTTCACGCCAGCCACGGACATTATGTCTACATAATTCTGTATTCAAGTTTTTTTATAAAAATATATACAAATTACAAGTTTTATTAAGAATCCCGCTGTTGGTTTCATTGTTTTTACTTCTATTTTTCCAAACGGCATCTAGAAGGTCAATCAACTTGACAGGCCATCCAAAACAGGTTTTATTAGGCATATTTCACCAAGACATCCATTTCTTTTCTTAATAGTTATATTTTTCTTTTACTTGTTGAGATTATTTCTTTCTCTGCAAAGGTAAACAAACACGGATACTTTCACAACTCATAGTTTGTTATAATTGTTGTGTTTTGTTCACAAGAGCTTATGAAACCACCGTCTATCCCATAAATTCGTGAACTTTCCTAGTGGTACTGAAATTCATAAATTAAAGATAACGTAGCCAAAATGATACCATATTTAACTAAACTATGACATAAGTGAAACGTATTAAAATAAACGTTTTTATCTCGGTTGCTCTGAATAACATAGTAGGTACTTATCACTTTAGTTAAATAAGTCCCGTATTAAGGTATGATGTTTATGTTATGAATGTATTCTATATAATAATATAAATATACTTAAACATAGGCATGTTATGTTTATGTAATTGTACATATCGCCTCCCGGCAAAAAAAGTGCCATATCACAAAAAAAACGTGTCATATCACATGTTAGGTATGTTTAACATTTTTATAGCATTGAATAGCAAATGCAACATTTGCTATTCAATGCTATAAAAATGTGAAAAATTTGGTCAGCTGTGAAAACATCGTTATTAGCTCAGTGAAAAAGGGAACAAACTTTCCTTTTCCACTGAACTGTTTTGTTCAATTCACAGACATAAAAGTTGTCTTCTCGAAATAGCTGTTTTTACATTATGACCACGACCCCTGGCTTAGCAGTTAGGATCACTAACCACCAACCAGCCAGCAATATATTTTTTTATTTATTACTAACTATAATATTTAATTGTCTCTCCGAAACCTAAAGTTGCCTGTAAGAGTTTTTTTAACAATGAAGCCGGTTTTTTTTCCATTACCTGTCAGATATGGATATGTTAGATTCTTCTACTGTAACAATGGTTTACACATCAAGTGTTATCTATAATTATGTATTTAAACGGGAATTAACGCGATCACGAAAAGGTATTACACACCTCTGAATTGCCTGAAGTTTCGACCAGGTTGCACTGGCCGTGGTCACAAGCTGACTGCCAGATAGACATTAAATACATAATTATATCATTGAACGCGAAAGTTTAAAAGTGTTACTTATCTATCTACGAGTATCTATATTTACATAAAAGTAGTGAAGTAGCTACAATGAACTCATTAATCAAATACTCCATCTGCTCAATTGGTGGCTCGATTACTTATAGGATTGATGGTGATTGAGCGACCGAAAGATTCAATGTTTTACGCTAAAGCCCAAAAAAAATTTCTTCGGGAAAAGAAATTTTAACCGTCTTTAAAAAAGACGAAAGCTTTACGGCCGGGAATCGATTTATTTGGATCTCAAATTCATCTTGGATTTTTATATAAAGGTTTTAATAACGACTATTATATATTTATTATTTACAAATGGAGAATATGAGTATATAAGATACGCTAGCAGAAGTAAAGTAGTCTAAATATGCATGTCATATCATTTACAAAATTAATATAGTCAGATTCGTATTTAAATTAGGAGACCCACGCAGATGCAGGCCAGAGATTTTTTAGCGCTCTCCGATGCCCAGCGCGTAGTCTGCTTAATATTATCCCATTCTCTGTCGCTGCCTCTTTGGTATGTATCATCTTTTCTCAGAATAAGTTTGTTAAATCCCGTGCATTCTCGCTACCAGAGACCAGAGACCCGAGAGTCGTAGATTAGCCCCCGCTGGCACTCCACCAACGTGTAGCACTTACTTGTGTCAGTCGGCAGGGAAAGCAGCTGCTGCTCCCATCTATATAGGTATTTCACCTCTCCAATCTTCCTTAACGGGTCTTAATGCCATGTCTTGCTCTGCTCTGAACTCTTCCTTAACGTATGGACGATTATTTGTTTGCATGAATTTCCTTTCGGGAAATCAAATGCTACATTAGTATTATTTCATGACGTTAATACAATGATTATTTGTTCTCATGAATTTTCATTCGGGAAATCAAATGCTACTTTAGTATTATTATATATTATGTTTTAACACATTAATGTTAAAACATAATATACAAAAACTATAAAAAAGGAATAGGACATATCCTACTAATATTATAAACGTGAAAGTTTGTGGGGATGTATGGATGTTTGTTGCTCTTTCACGCAAAAACTACTGAACCGATTACGACAAAACTTGGTATGTAGATAGCTGGGCACTTGTATTAACGCATAGGCTTTTTATCCCGATATTCCCACGGCATCGGGACTTACGCGGGTGAAACCGCGGGGCGCAGCTAGTATAAAATAGTTAATAAAATAGATTGTTTAGTATAGATAGCGATATAATGATAATATATCCCACGATATTAAGGATATTATTATCACTACATATTATAAAAAAAAAGTCTACCGCCGCGTCTGTGAGTCATCTGCTTAGCGCCTCCCGTGCGTTGATCCTCCGGATGTTCGCTCACAGCTACTACTTGACCAACCAGAATGTAGCTTACTCCGGTTCCTGCTTCAGCTTCCACACCAATCTTCATGCCCGCTGTAGGGGATTGCTCTGAACAGCGATCCACTGTTCAGTATGCCTAACGCAACGGGCGATAGCCGTCTCACCACCGATGACTACAAAAAACTCGCTTCAACCGATCCGACTCGTAAAGACCATGAATATGGACCGGGTCGGTAAGCAATGTAAATAATACTCGGCTTCTCGTAACACGTATATTTCCACAGAGGTTACTACACTGTTGTTGAATGCTAGCAGATATAATCAAAGCTCTCCTCAATAGTAAAAATGTTTAATTATTTATACATCAAATGTGGACGAAACTATATCGTGATCTAATTTGCCATCAACGCCATCTATTGAGCCAGGAGACAACACATATGGATCCGTTGCACTGGTGCAATTGTATATTTCTAAGTTCGATGTGGAACACTGTCTGTTCGCGATAAACTCAAAAACTACTGAATTTTCATGTGGTTTTCACCAATAGATAGAGAGATTCATGAAGAAGGTTTAGGTATATAATTTGTTAAGTTTTTTGTAAATTGATTGAAATATGATGATGATTGTTGAAGATGTCTCTGCTACCATTATATATGTACCGTATTATATATGTATATGCACTTAATGTTAGCATTTACACGTGTCCAGTTTTACCTAATTATTTACCATTAACGGTAATATTAATACAAAACAGAATTGAATGTGTAGTTTTGGTATAGCCTTAACATTCTACTGTAACACATTCTCCCACGCATATAAACTACACCCATACAATCTCTTATTCATACACGTATTGACAATACACACATGTATAAGTTGGGGAAAACTAATTTCGGTGGGTAGCGATGCGGGAACTTTTCTCTTATAATCCATCAAAAAGCTTTATTCCAATATAGTAGCATTAAGGTTGATGTACACTAAACCAATAGTAGGATGTACATATACATAACAGGGACTATTTGGGAAGATTGAATGATTAATCCGTGCCTACTGCAAAAAATATAATTTATCTCGAAATCAATGGAGGAGTGATACTATGGTGATACATAGATACTGTATGATATAAGTATATTGATTATTTCAATGGATGGCCCACATGTCACTGGTGAAGAAGAAAGAAAAATGCCACTCACTCCCTTCAGATCAAAGTAATAATTCTTCAAACATACAATTTTTTTTATTTGGCATAATTGATAGATATATATATGTAATTGTGTGTATTTTTTGGTGTGCAATAAAGTATACACTATCTATCTATATTGATTATGACTATTTCGCGTTATAAGATGTCATAATATTAAAAAAAAATACCATATGAGATATCACATGAGAATTTTCTTTTTCCTTACCGAAGTTGTCAAATATTTGAAATTATGTATTCAGCAATTAATAAAATAATATTTTACAGGCAATTCTAAGGAATGGGATACCTATGTATTCCATTCCTTAGAATTGCCTGACGTTTCGACCAGGTTGCACTGGTCGTGCTTACAGGCTGACTGTCGTCGAATCCTTTGTCGAACATATTTTGATACCCGCACTCAAATGATTATACACATATAAACATCACCTAATATAATAAATAATAATAATTAATCTATTTATTAACCTATTTATTAATCGATTGATGATGGTAGTATAATAATTATGGTTCCGAGAGAAGTCCATAATTTTGGAAACACTTCTCGTTATGTTATTTTATGGATATTTGTATACGCCGCCGTATAAATACATTTTTCATTGTTTCTTCCTTATTTATTAAATTTCAATATTAATTCAGTGATAAAAAGAACCGATCAAACACAGGGAGATTAGACAAATTAAGTTTGTACACCTATTTTAGATAGGCATTATTTGAAGAATTTTCAAATATCTTCATACTGAATTTTCATGAATTTTCAATTCATAGTAAATAAGAATACAAATACAAATTAAAATACAAACACAAACTTTGTGTTTATTGTCCTACTAAATCCCCGTGATTTGCGTCTCTTGGTAGGTTTCTAACCTGATACTTATACGATAAGTTCGTTTTTGTTAAGTCTCTCTCTTACCGTTAATTTCACCTTGTACAGGGGTTCGCGTACGAAAATAAAAAATCCCATCAAAAACATAAATGTGAAAATGGAAGCCAAGTTCAATATTCAGAATATGCATGGATGTCGACTTCGCCGACAAAAGAATTGAGATCTAAATGGGTGCTAAGTTCTATAAAGAACATACAACATTTTAAAATAAATTTAAAACACAAATTCTTTTTTCCCGCTACCACAATGTTTGCTATTTAAAAATATAACTTCTTAAATTTAAACTGTTGATTTTTTTACACAAATCACATAACTTCCGAAAAATTGAAGTTCATATTTTACATTTACATTAATATTCCAATGACCGTTTGAGCTGTATTAATGAAATTTGGAGGTCTAGTTTATCTAAGGGATTTCAATAAATACACCAAATTTCATGTGTTTATGTTAAATAGATTTTAAGTTATTAGGACGACAAAAGTGGCTGCAAATGGTTCGTGTAATATAACACACGGCTGCTTCGCCAGTTCCTTTTTTCTTGAACTTGACTTGACACGCTGCCGCGTGTCTAGATGATCGATTATTTGCCAGTCATATTGAGGTTTTTATGTGAAAATTTGTACGCTTACAGCTCTCTGTCACAGTGAAACCTTCCAATAAATACTAGACAGAGATATGAGAAGTTAAAGCAAAATCATTATCACTAATTTTTTTAGTCCAGAAGCATTTTGTAAACATATTTGTTTCCATCAACTCTTTGCTGACTGTACATGAAGAGAAGTAATTTTTTTTCATATTTAAATTGTTTAACTTCAAACAATCCTTGCCTTGCCATCAAAGTTACAAACCTTTGTAGGTAGTTTGTAAGGCTTCAAGTTGCACATTAATATAGTAAAAGTTTAATTGCATTTCATAAGCTTCCAGTTTACATTATTTGTTGTTGTTATCCAGTCGTATTTTTCAATAAAAAAATAATTAAACCTGAAAAAAAATTGAATTTTTCTTTGCTAAGAATGAATGAAGAACTTGAATTTGATTATTTAATAACTTTATGTAAACTTATTTCTTTGTGGCATTGTAATTCTCTCCATCGTTGGTATGGTCCGCGTACTTGTCTCACAAACAATACACGAGACATCGGAAAGCGCTGAAAGACCTTCAATATCTGGACCTGACTGACAGCTAAGCCCTGTAAAGACCCCAGGAGCTCTCCGTTCAAGGGCATACCACAAACAGATTTTAGGGGCCGCATGGCCGAATAACGTATTATTTTAGTCAGTTTAAGTTAAACAGTAGGGAATTTATTAGGTATATGTTCAGTGTTATCTTGGGCTAAAGGGATAATACTACCGCTACTATTTGGACTATTTTATTTTCCATTTACAGAGTAAAATTTTGTAAAATAAAATGCACAGATTACTTTACTTCATTAGGATGAGAGTCTAAGGAGTCTTTTATGCATGTTCCATTTCACTAATACTGAAAATACTATGTAGCTCACTGTGTTGTAAAAACTCTGACGATTGTCATCGTAAGTGCATTTAAAACCTAAAATTTAATTTAATGGATACGAATAATTATTTCAAATATTTCTAGAAAATTTGTAAAGATATAAATAAATATCAGTAGAAGCTTAGTATTGAATTATAAGGACGATTTTCCTTTTGCAAGTGCACTGAAGCGGAAAGAAATAATAAGCATCTCTCATTGCCTTCGAGTGGACTCTGACCCTTTTAACGTTTTTATTTTTTTTGTTAGTAACGTTTCTGAACAAGTCATCGGTATAAAGAAAATTTTACCACATAGATTATTTTTATATTTAACAAGTTCTATGGTTAGTATTAATAAATCTTTCGGAAGGAACCGTTCCCACTTAACTTATAAACAAATCCTTACTTACATATTACTAAGTTTGAAAATGAAGCGTTAATATACATCAATATATTATGTTATATGTACCTACACTTAAATTGAGTCAAATATTGGACACTATTTAATTTAAGTAATATTCAATAACTTTTTGAACACCGCAATTGTTGAAAATAAGCGATTGAATTTTATAGCGATATTATTTACATCTCGCATTTGCATTTTTACCTTAATTCTTAAAGCTTATTAAGGTTGTGAATCTAATTCTCATTTCTTTACACCATAATAATATGTTAATAGTTATAAATATCAGCGACTAGGAGATTATTAACATCATTAATTACGTATAAATCAATAGGATGTTACATGATTGACAATTTCGACTACTATATACTTCGTGATGAAGTTTTTATTATTTGTAAACACTTAAAACGTTTCTTAAAACTTATTTTAAGAAAAGCACAATTGAACGAAGAGAAATGAACAATTTCTGACACGACAATAATAAAGAAAGAAATGGAAGACGTAAAAGTAAGACACTAAGGTCAAATTAAAGATGAGGATACTGTCTTGTCGTACAATAAAATGAATGACTGCGTTTGATTATAACAAACGAATTCCTTCCTTTCATTATATAAAACGAAATTTAGAAATCATGATTTCAGCGTTTTAAAAAATAAAACTAAGAAATCCTACTGTTCGGACAAATTAAATTCAAGATATGCTACATAATAGTATCTAAGCTAGGCTTTACGCTAAACGCTAAGATAATCATATTATTTAACCTACCTACCTACCTTTGTTGAATTGTGTCACAATTTTTCTCTCGACAAAAATTATTGTACTGAAGCAACGTATTAAATTGATCTGCTTTTCAAACAAGTTTTCTTTTACTTCTTCAACCATAAATACACAAAATAACAAACTTAAAAAAAACAATTTTTAAGTTATTAAAGACCCAAAAACTGAAAGAGCATGGATTATATGGGTTGAAATATAAATTAAAACCAGTCTACTAAACCTACCACGTTAACTGTTGGTCTAGACTGGCATTGTGGTCTACTGGGTAGTGATCCTGACTACTGAGCCTCTGGCTCGTCGTGGGTTCCACCTAGAACAAATATTTGTGTGATGAGCATGATTATTTGTTCTGGGTCTGGGTGTAATTTAAGTATGTTTATCAGCAGTCTGGTTACCATAGTACAGGCTCTGCCTAGTTTGGGATCAGACAGGTGTGTCAAATTATGTAACGTTCTTATGCCTGCAAAGGCAAAAGTAATGCGTACACTTTCAAAAATACAAAAAGAAAGTTTTGTTTCTACAATTATAGCTTGATTAGCTTTTCATCGCTCAACCACATGGTTGGTAAAACCTTTAACAGGCAATATAGGTAAACGACTCATCGCTAAGCCAATCATCATCATTTCCATGGCCTCAGTTTATGAGGCTGATGTGTCTTAGGTCTACAATGGTGTGTATAGGTACATAGGTTTATCTGCTAAACACACCGACCCAATTCACGTCTAACGTCAAAGGGATCAGGTTGATTTGATTGCTTATGACATCAATAAAATCATTCTTATTATCTTCATATGAAATACCATTTTTGATGTTTCTAACTTAATGAGATGCTACAGTAACTGGCTTAAAAATCAGGTATTAGTTTCGTTTTAGTTTTTGCTGAATAACATGTCCAGTTTTATCTCTTTTCTTCTTTCTCTGTTTATGAACCGATTTTTATTCTATTTGGTTTCTGTGTTGTTGTTTTGAGTTTTATAAATAAAAAGGAACTAAAAAAGTATATTTTTATTATCTTTGACAGATATGTAATTAACTACGGTCAAATTTCGATCTTGGGCGACCACTAGTGGTTATAAATTTAAGATGTATTTCTATTTTTTTTTATTATAATGTTTGAAGAAAAACAATGTAAACATCACAGTTCTCTTCTGAACCCACATTTTTCTTAAACGTTTTCGTATTACATTCTGTAATTCGGAACTCTCAAATGCTCAGACAGAGATTGATGGATGTTTTTTTATGTGTTTAACATTCGTCTTCAGCGTTCTGTTTTAGTAAATCGGATCTATTAAATTGAAATTCAATTAATCACAAGAGTCTTGCTAAAGTTACTAAAATTAACATATTGCAGTTAACGAAAACTTTAAAGCAATCAAACTAATATGATAAATTTGAAAGTTTGGATGGATGGATGGATTGATGTTTGTTACTTTTTCATGCAAAAACCTCTTAACCGATTGCGATGAAACTTGGTATGTAGATAGCTGGAAACATGGATTAACGCATAAGCTACTTTTTATCCCGATATTCCCACGGGATCGGGACTTACGTAGGTGAAACCGCGGGATGCTGCTAGTTAAGAATAAAAAGGATCTCAGATATAAATCTTAGGATAGTATTCTGTTGTATTCTGTGTCGATTCACCTTTTTTTATTTTAGACCATCTATACAGAATCGAGTAAACACCATAAATTATTTCCCCTGTGCTCGAACACTACAATATTAATTCAATTCTTATGTGTATACCTTGCCTAATTACTTACGTAGCCTTTCATATTCGATCTTCATTTCTATCAACTGATATCTGACGAGTTTTACTCGTGTTTCATTATTTGGTATTCCAAATGGAGTAGAAATATTGGTATATAGTTGAGCAGTACTATTAACTAAAACTTTATTGATAATCTACAAACGTACATACATAAGGAGTAGGCAGAGGTGTAATAAATAACCACATTTAGCAAACTATAATTTGGGGGTAAGACTATTGTCTTCAACAGGGCACTTTGTGAATTTAAGAAGGAAAAATTGGGAGTATATTGAAAAGGAAAAGTATTAAGAAGAGAAAGAAATGGAATAAAAGAGATACTGCTTATGTGTGTGGATTGGAGAGTATGTAAGTAATAGCTCGAGGTGGTCAACTTGAACTGGCTATTGCTGGGTTGTCCAAGCCATCTAACCTTCATAAGGAATTCATTAAATATTTTCTTAATAAAGCTGACAAACAAGTACACAACTTGCCATAACTGCAACTACTGCTGTAATAACTTCTTGGTAGACTACGACATACCACCTTACCGTTGGCCCGGTGAGGTGACGACCCGTGGGGGTTTCCACACAAAAAAAGGGATGTCATTTGTGCTGTTAATAATACTTACATACATAAATTTCACTTCCTTTTTTGTCACGATTCACGCAATACACTCATGTTTATCCAGCTTCTGTCTCATGTAAGCGATGTTTAACCTGATGTCATGCATCAGGCCTCGTATACATATATGTAGCTATACTGTAATAATAATAACTTTAAACATCTCACACACGGCCGTCTGATCCCAAACTAGGCAGAGCCTGTACTATGATAACCAGTCTGCTAATAAACATACTTATTTCTAAATACATGTATATTACAGATAAATTACTGTGTCCTCATAATAAGTTCTTAAGACTTCTCTAAGATTTTATACGCAAGATAAGAAAACAAATTTGTCAGTAGACTTATTAAAGAAAGCTTACAGTATATGCCACACTTTATTGGATTGTCTGTTTCTGTATTAAATGTTCTGTTCTCCAACCTATCTGAAATTAGAAATGTTTAGTGCATATATACAAATATATTTCTGGGAATTATTGTGGTTAGAATTAGGAACATGGTAGGGAGGATTTCAGAGTCAGAAAGGAGGTAGTGAAATTATTGAAGTTGTAAGTGTTTGTAGTCTTGTTTGCCAACTTGGTTGTGTAAATAAATATATAAGGACTTTTTCTTAGAAAATAATATAATACGGAGCTTGAACCTAATCTGATATGGTCTATAACTAGAGCTGATAAAGCCATAAAGGATAATTTGGATTTTCTTCATCCCAAAATATTTTTTTTATTTTCTATCTATGATGTCAATATTACATAAAAATATAATTATAGTTCTAATCGGTTTGGTTTGCAGCGGAGATAAAGCAAATAGGAGTGGACCTGGTCAACGGTGTCTAGCGAAATAAGCCATGGTTATTATTGGGTATACATAGTGACTTGTCCAGTCCCCATTTCATCTATAATCTACACTTCTATACCCCGATATTACATAGCGCATGCTTTACAAAATTGATAATATCCTTCTCGAATCTTCTACGACTGTTTTTATTTAATCAGACTGGAGTGATATGTTGATTCCTTCCCCTTTCCTTTACGCTCATTTCTTCCGCAAACGCAACGAAGCTTAAAACGTGTTTACTCTTCAGACGTGAACTGAGATAACGCCGTTTCTTATGATACTGATATCAATTTCTGTGTATTATATGTAATGTTTCACCCTATCTTCCGACAATTTACTGTAAACTCATATAAAACACAAGAGTGAAGATTATTTAATTAATTTATGAAACATAGTAATATCTTGTGGTGCCGGTGCAGTAAAGAACAGAATATAAAATTATTAAAGGATGCTAGAATGTTTACAACATTCTAGAATAATTCTTCATTGTTATCATAAGATCAGTTAAAAACTACTCTATATATGCCTTTAGAATGTTGAGTTAGTCCCGCTAAAAGATCATTCCTGTCTCCGAGCTATATTTATCTATTATTCATATTCTGAGAGTGAAAAATGATCCTCCATCAGGTAAGACGAATGCAATTATCGCTTTTCTTTCAGGTAATTTAAAGCGATTCAAAAAATAAGAGGTACGAAGTATAAAGAGCCATAGAGAGATACATTTTTCCCTTAATATCATCAAAAAGAAAACAGACAAAGTAACTTTTTTGCGCAGTTTATTGAATCGTAAGCCGACCTTATATGCCATTTAAATTCCACTTCCATACAAAAGTTATTGAATATACCAGATTTTTTCGGGAACAATATTAGGTAAAATGTCGTCATATTACGTTGCTGTATGCGAAAACGTTTTAGTAATAAATTACATGACTTGTTCAACCCTCGCCTGCCGTGCGTATATTTTTTCACTGCATGACACGAATTGGGATCAAGACGAAATTGGGTGAAACCAACGGGACGATCGTTTTCGCAATCCATACCCTAATCCAATAAATCATTAACTTACATTCAGCGTTTTTATAGAGTTTTTAAAGTATAGGCAGAATGAGCTACTTTTTTTTTTTTTATGGTATGGGGGCAAACGAGCAGACGGGTCACCTGATGGTAAATGACTACCGCCGCCCAAGGGCACCTGTAACTCGAGAGTAACAAGTGCATTGCCGCCCTTTATGGTGGGAGTAGGAGAAGAGGGGGAGAGGGGGAAGAGTGGGAAGAGGGGAAAGGGAAAGGACGGGAATAGGGGAGAGGGAAGGGTTAGGGCCTCCGGTAACCTCACTGACGCGGCGAAATCCAATGCAAGCATTGCTTCACTGCCGGTTTTCTGTGAGGCCGTGGTATCGAGCGGAGTCGAGCCGGCCCATACATGCCGAAGCATGGCTCTCCCACGTAATAAGTCACTCATTATGTATTTTATTCTGTTGCTTAGTTGGTTACATAATATAAAAAAATATTTATAGTAGTAGTGCAGTTATGGTGGGATATTATTAACCCCAACTATTGGCTGAAAATAACTAAATAGAACACATATAAGTTGTCAATCGCCTCATGTTATCAATGAGATCCCATGAAACGTATAACGTAGAGTTGTTCTAACTCACGCTTGGCCTATATAGTTAATTACAATGAGACACTACTGCAGATTCCTTTATATTTTCGGCACTTATCGCTTGATCTCAGTGATACTACGGCCTCACAGAAAACCGGCAGTTAAGCAATGCTTGGATTGTGTCTCGCAGAGAAAGTGAGGTTACTGGAGGCCCTAACTATTCCCTTTTCCCCTATTCTCCCCCTCCCCGCACTCTCCCTTTTCTCCCCTTACTCTCACCTTAAAAGCCGGCAACGCACTTGTGACTTTTGAGTTACAGGTGCCCATGGGCAGTGGTAGTCACTTACCAGTAGGTGACCCGTCAGCTCGTTTGGGGGCAATCCCAAAAATAAATATAATACCTTGAGTGTTGAGGGTTTGATTCTTACACGAAACAGACATTTGTGTGATCTACAAATAGTTGTCCTGAGTGTGAGTTTTCTTTATGTGCCTAGTTTAAATGTTGGTAAAGTCCCCCGCGACACATGAATTATTCCCAATGCGAAAGTTGTCTTTTATAAAATAAATATTGATATTCATTTAAAATAAAACTAAAGCGCTTAAAACAATAAAAGCTATTGTCTCAATGTTCAATTATCGGCAAATTTTCGATTCAAATGTTCAACTACACAAAACCAAGCTCAAATTGAAATCACGGTTCAATTACTTTATCAGAAAAGTTGCTTGGAATTAACGAAAGAGAATTGTTTTCGTAAATTTTACACACTGATTTTAAATATTCAATTATTTTGTATTAATTTTCAAAAGGCAATTTTCAATTAGTGAGACGAAAAGACTAACCTAAGCCCTTTAGAGGGTGAGCCAGAATAACAGCTTCATTATCCCCTTCAGCGTGGTGGGTGGGCGTCGAGGATTTCAATTATCTCAGGGCCTTTCAATATTAATGTAAAATGCAAGCAAGCGACCGCACCAACACGACGCGGTGAAAAATATACCATTTAAAGCGATGTAGCAAGTACAGGGTTAATGGAATTCTTGACCCTTGAATTTTGCGTTTCATGCGAGTCATGGTTACAAAAGTTCTTTGATGTTATGATTAATGACTTGAGTGACGCGTTGACAACTTATTACGAGTGTAATGAGCCGTGATTAAGTTAATTTTGCGCTTTAGTTATTTACGTGTGAGAAATTATCGAATGACTTGAAAATTTTGCTGAGGGTATTTGAACAAAACTACTGATTCTGAGTGTTTGGTGGACATTATATTTATTTTTATCTATTCAGACGGTTAAAATACACATCCAACTCCAAGCAACATTTAGACTCAAAAATGAATAAAATTTGTGGCGTTCAATGTTTTCCAATCTCTGACGAATTGTGTTTACTAGAGGTAGCCTGGCAATCGAATTTCTACCGTTTCGAATGTCTTGTTATATTTCATAACCAGTATTATGTGAACTGTCATTGTATAGACTTTAGGACCATGACAAGCTATCCGTAACCGTTTTTGCAATTTTTTTTACTTTATAGCACATATTGTTAAAAAGAATTACCTTTCTGAACTTGTTCTATATATATAAGACGAAAGAAGAAAGAAAGGAAGACTTTCACTTTAAGTATTCCAAATTTCACATTGTCTGTGCGCATTTCAATGTCTCTTTCCTAGTGGCTTCTCTAATCACAAAATGGACAATCGGATACGCAATCCCGGCTTCTTCAAGCTGCTGCGGTCTTAGGCCCGACTCTCCAACCGAGACTTGCGGTATTCCTTACCCTAGTTATCTCGCTCTATCCGTTTTTCTTACCCTATTGGTATTGGGCTCTGTTGCCGCATTTAGACTCATAGATGGTCCATTTTGCGTTCAGATAGGCTAACTAGTTGAGCCAGCCTAGCTCCTCCCAGAAGCACAGAAGCCTCCTGGGGCATTGGCATTACTTGCCCGTTGTGCGACCACTCCCTCGCACTTCAGGATAACGTAGCGTTGAAACATCCTCTGCCTTTCCTTCTCCTTTCCTTACCCTAATTTACCTTCTTCCTTTGTCCCGTCTAACAACGATGGATTCCCAGGAAGGTTGGCTTCAGTCAGACGACCGGCCTTAAGAGAATCAAGAAAAAATTCTGCAATGTTACATATTGCACCGACCCCAAGTAAAATTGAGACAAGGGCAGGAAGACGATGATGATGATAATGCCTGGATTCAGTGGAGTAAAACAAATAAATCTTAAAATGTTAAGTGCTTTTGGAAGTAAGTTTGAAAACAAATACATTTTATGTCTTCAAATGATTTACTTAATACTAATGAAGGTAGCCGACCGTTCCAATAAAGGGAGCGCAATAACTGTTTGTTGTGACTTTAGCATAAAACGACAAACAGATAGTTTTTGCGCTCAGTCGTGCTCAAAGTACCAACGAAACGAAGGCTTGAATCTTTTATATCTATTCTTGTGGCCTTTACAGGCTAATTGGATATCTTTTTACTTGTCTCTCTTCGAAGTCAAGCTTTTTACAGCTTTGCAAGAATTTGTCTATTAGGGTGGAGCGTAATTTTTTTATTTTCTCTCTTGAATACTATTAGAATGCTGCATTGCATTCTAAATTACATTTAAAAACATAATATATATTATAATCTACTTTTAGTACTAGGTAAATTTACTGATAAAATCTTATACAAACTTCAAAAGAATGAACAAAAGTTGCGGATATTTGTGTACGTTGCGTTGTTAGCTTTCTACGTATAAATTTAAGTTCTTATTTGATTTATAATAACTTATTTGATTACTTTTCAGTCAGTTTAGGATTACATAAACATAATGTCAAAAACAGTTACGCGAAATGTAATGTACTATCCCATTTTAGCATTACCGGATTACTACGTCAGTGCTTCCAACAACAACTGATATATTGAAGCGTTTTATTTTTGTGTTAATAGAAAAAAACTAAAAAGCAAATATCCTTCTATCCCTGAAATATTTGATGCAGAAGCAGTCGATCTTGTAGAAGTGTGAACTGCTTCTTACCAAATTTCATGATTCTACGTCAATGGGAAGTACCCTTTAGGTGTGCAAAATTTCATTAAAATCGATTCTTTAGTTTAGGAGTACATCGCGAACAGACAACGTGACACAAATGTTTTATATTAAAATATAGTAGCTACCCAGCGTTGCTATGGCCAAGTAATTTGCAATAAAAAAATATTGTGACTAATATTGACATAAAAACTATCTTATCTCTCAAGTTGGACCAAACTGCTCAGATTGTGCAAAAATTCATTAAAATCGATTCATTAGTTTAGGAGTTCATCGCGGACAAACAATGTGACACGAAGTTTTTATATATAAAGATAAAGATAATAAAATTTGTTAAAGTTATGAATATGACGTCATCGTTATGGTTTAATTAATTACTGTGTGTTGGTGACATAGAAATCTTATACAGGATTTATTATATTCTGTGCTTATAGACTTATAACGAAGAGAACAATTGACTTGGAGCTATTAATCTTGTAGGCTAACGATAATTAATCTTGATTTGAATTACGCTGGCATGTATTAAAGAAAGTATGAGTAAATTGTTTAGTGATAAGTGTTTCAAACGCTTAAAGACAGTCATTATATCAGTTACGCCATAGGTATTTAATAGAAATATCAACGAAAAAAAGAAACTAGATTTGTTTCGAATAGTTTCAAGTATGATCAAGTTTTTTTCATTCGAGATTCAATCTTATGATGTTGAAGTCAGATCTGATCGAATACTGTGAGTGGTATTCTTTAAAATTATTTATTATTATGAGTGGCTTACATTCAGACCACTTCAGTATAACAGTAGGCACAGTGGAGAAATACGTATTACGGAACAAACTTCCCAAATACCACTTCGGCGCAGTACTTCCTGTATTGAAACCGCCGATATTTGTCTGTCACGGTCATAGACACCAAACGCATGGAATATGCTCTGGTATTCCCAAAACCCAAAGAATCCAGGAAATGCTAACCTGTTTCTTCAATGTACTTATTGCTAGTCAGAGGGACACACAGGAAATAATTCAATTTAAATTGAGAGTTAGTTCTGATTCATCAAAACGTTAGCGAAAAGGCACAAGCTTTCCTCCAAAGGAAAGGAGAGGCGTTGTCACGGCTTTTGCTACTATGTGAATCCCGAGCGTTCATTGAGTTCAACAACCCACCTACGCTATATATGTATACTTATTCTATATTATTATATACTTACGTACGTTGAGTGCTAAAGATTCAACCGATATTGTATGAGGCAGTGACGTACTTTCTTGACGAACTACTGACACTTGATAGTTTATTATAAAAATATTGGGTCGTTCGTCATCTCGTCCCAAAATAAATTCGGCCCTTTAGGAGGAGGTGACGAAAAAAAAAATGTCAAATCAAAATTAATGTTATTTTCATTCGTCATCTCGTCCCAAGGTTAGTTTTGTTAAGTTTTAGTACCTTGAAAAGCTTTTTCTTGACTGTACTAAATAAACAAAAATTTTAAAGAATTTCAATAATGGGACAGGACGACGAATGCAAAAAATATAAATTTTGAAATTCGTCAACTCGTCCCAATGGGCTGAGTTTGTTTTGGAATGAGATGACGAACGCCCCAAAATATTCCAATCTGAAAAATAGTGTGGACTTTGACTATCTTTCAACAATCAAGTGTAAGACTTGCGTGTCTATAATCAAAATACAAAACAGGAAAACCGAACACTGTTTCGACAGTGAACAAGAAAACATTAAAGGAATTATGTTGGGCAATCTATTGGGTACTAAATAATAAAGACTTAAAGTGTTAAATTCGACCTGCTTCCTCAAAATATGGCCCCGTTATAAGACTTATTTACACAAGACTTTAATCTTTGTTTTAAATGATTGAATTGTTTAAACACTTCCTGAAGTGTCAAGAGTGAACTTTAGCAACTGTTTGCGTTGTACTTGCAAGAATTTAGTATCACTTGCACATGCTTCTGATACTATTACATAGTTCTTAAGTACTGCTTTTAGAATCGGCTCGGTAACCAACAATAATATGTAAACATTAAATCTTTGATAAATGAAAACACTTTTCGTATTTTTGTAATAGTCTTTACTTTCCTATTTAGTTTATATTATTGAATCGGCGTTAACGTAATTTTTTCAATATTTTGCCATTCAACATGAGGTTAAGGTTTTTTTAATGCTTGATTCGATTTAGATTGTTAGATAAAGAACAATGCTCATAAATATATGAAATCCTGTACGCAGTTGCATCAAAACCAAACTTGTTTTTCCATGGACTTCATTTAATATACCAACAATATAAAAACAACAATTTAAAATTGAGAATAACCTAAACTACTATTTTTATTGATCTAAAAACTACCATCTTCATTGATAAAAACTACCATATATATATTCTATTGCTCATAACATCCATTGGATTCCGTGTAGTAAAACGAAATATCCGTGTTATATTAGCCAGGTCAACCTTAGGATGGGTGATCATTCTTAACACATTGAGACCCCTCCTTGCCTCGGAGAGCACGTTATGCCGTCGGTCCCGGATGACGTACGAACATCTGTGACATTCTGTTTCTAGGGCTCCAACTACCCGTAACGAATGCCACAGATATTCGTATGGCAACCGGGACCGACGGCTTAACGTGCTCTCCGAGGCACGGAGGGATCTCAGTTAAGAATGGTCACCCATCCTAAGACTGACCTGGCTAGCATTACTTAACCTTGTAATGTGGTAACCTCCACGGGGCCATGAGCCCCTAGAATAACAATGTTAATTAAGGCAGATAATTCAATCAGGCGACAATAGTGACAACATAAAAGATCTGAGCAACCACATCAAGAAAACCGAGGAAAACCAATTTTAATTCTATAAAAAATTATTACAACACCAGAAAAATCTTTTCAAGAGTATATTAGCAAATAAAACCGAGACATCCTTGATATTTTGTTAATTGTTAAAACAAAAACAAAAAATTCATAAGCATAATGGATGCAATTATCTTTCACTCACAGGATTAATCAGACCATCGAGTTTCCCACCTCACAAATTCTACTAAAGATAAAGACCCTTTTACGGGGTGTCACCGTGATTCCGCGTCAAATTACGTTTCAAAGTCAATCTCGATTTTAATCACGGCCTGGAGGCGCTCAGCCAGTGATTATGCCAAGTAAAGGTGCTCAAACTACAAGCGTTTTGTCTAGTAATTACAGTCTGTACTGTGCCTGTAATCCGACAATCAGAAGCGTATCAAAGGTTTAGTTGAGATTAAAAAAAAGAAGCTAAAACCGTACGCTTCTTTGATATCCTAACTAATAGTTACGCTTTCACACCTTATCTACCTCAAACTCATCATTATAATTTGCATTGCATTAATGTGAGTGAAACCACGTGCAAAAGCTTGTTTAAAATATAAATAATTTATAGTAACTTTGATGGCGAGGTTCGGATGGGCCCCTAAATGAATGGGGTGTTTTCTCGTGGTCCTACTCTTTTGCCCTACGAGTAGGACCACGAGGGTATGGTATTTCTCGTGGTCCTACTGGAAGATTGAAACCAAAATGCATTCCGATAGCAATTGAATGTAAAAAGAAAAGGCTCATGATATCGTATTAAAATAAATAATTATAGTTAATGAATTCATGTTTGTAATGTCAAAATAATAGTTTTCTTTTTAATCCGGCTAATCTCAGGAACGGTTGAACCCATTTCCACGGGACTTTAACTGGCAGGTAGCTGGTTTTATAAGTAGTAACTTAGGCTACTTTTATTTTCGAAAAAGCTTTAGGGTTCCGCTCAAAATATATAAATATGTACAGGCGAGCGAAGCCGCGCGGGAACTGCTAGTTAAAACTAAAATACGCACTTTAATGGCGAACCGTATTAAAAAGTCAAAAAGAGTTTCACTATCCACCTGGCTTCATCATCAGACCATCGTTACCAAGCCCAATCTATTGGAATTCATCAAAACGAATCGTATGAGCCAAAACTCGAGAGGTTTACTAGTAGCCACTGACGAGTTCCACTATCCATATCTTAGCTGCATCATCAGATCCTAATTGATGGGATGATGAAGAGATTGAAATGCCAAATTATAGCATTGTCATCCAAACTACATACATCTACGAAGTTTCATTTCGGATAGACAATTAGAAGTAGGTGAAAATGGACTTCCAAGATTCATTTACAGAGTCAGTTACAAGTGAAACCAATGAGCATGTCAAAAAAAATAGGCAGTCATGGGACTGCCGACAGAAGTGAAAACTTAAAACATCACATTAGCAGGTTGGTGACATTAATTAAAAGGAGCTCAAAGAACTCAATGTTTAGATTAGCGCTCTCTAGTGGATCTATATATATATTATTAGCGTGACGGTCACGAGTTCAGTGCTTTTTCCCAATAGCAAAAATGTACAAACTTGCATAAAGAAGTTTTCACTTCAAAAAAGTTAACCTTTGGTGTTTAGCGCTAGCTTTAAGAAGCCTGAAACTGTACTATTTGTATACCTTAGTAGTATTTCCTGAAACACTGCGTTATTATATAAATATCACGTACACATTATAATTGAGAACTTGAAAGATGACAGAGATATGGAGAATAAGGAAGAACGTCATCACTTTAATGAAATATGCTGATTTATAGATATGCTTGACATTCACAGAAAGTAAACACTACGCACTGTTACACACTTTATGAATATAGTTTATACGTGTAGTCTGTGGATTACGTACACGTAACGAGCCTACAATTCTCTTTGCGTACAATGCTTTTAGTGTACTGATGGAATACATCCATCATGTTTGCTGAAGTGAACATGTTTATTGCACTACGCGAAGTAAACATAACAGTATAAGTATATTCTATTATTCAAACGTTTTACCGATTGAAGGTATATACAATATCATTCAAGCTCGGTACAGTAAGCAGTCGTTCTCATAGAAAGAAAACCTTTTGTAGTATTTAATCTAAGGCCTTAATACCTCTATGTGAATACAACTTCAATGGAACATCCGCAGGCTCGTATTTTTTCCCTTCTATCTAAATCTGTTTTAACAAAGACTCGTATTCTGGAGCTTAGCTATCCTTTGAGACACTTTAACATAAATATCTTCACCAGATTGTGCTAACAACGGGTCGGTTCGTTCACGGTTTTACTACATATTGACTGAGGTGTGGAAAATGGTGGTATGTCTGCATTACTGGCTTGTTTTGTCTATATTGTTAAGATTAGTTCACGATTTCAAAGGTGTACAAAAATGAAAAGACTTAATAAAACTTCTTATATCTAGTTGATTTGTAAAGGACAAGGAATCAACTAAAATATCAACGACATGTCTTAATCGCGTGTAGTACTCGAGTAAAATAAATTACTTTTGATTTCCTGAAAGTTCGATCATATTATAGAGCGTGATCGGTTGTTGTAAATCGAAAGAAAAGAAAAGTTAAAAAACGATGATACCTATCATTAACTGTATGTTATTAAGGCCATTGAGATCCTTTGTCATTACTGAACCGCAATATAAACAGTATTATAAAATATTCAGGGTGTAAAATTCTGTCAGCTCATTTTGACGAAATGTACTTATGCTTTTAACAACAATCTACTTTCATATTTAATCAATTTATTTTAAACCTAATAATACAATAGCGCTTCGTTTATATTTAGCAAGCCTCTTTGTGACAACGTATTCGCAATCAGGCGAAAAAGAGCTTACTGCGCCATGTATGAAATTCAGCGTCTTCAATCTCTTGAACATTATCAATGATAAGGCTAAGGGTTGGGTGATTAGGCACACTATATGTGGCTTTATAAGGCGAAAAAAGTAATATATTATGATTCCTTTCAATGTTAATTTTTGAAGCTACATTTATATTTTTATCTTAAAATAGTTACTTTCTGTAATTTGAATGCTGTTTTTTTATTTTCATCTTTATTTTATGTCATTGTAATATAGATTGTAAAGGGTTGTTATTAATTGTTTTTTTATTTTGTGTAACTTTTATGATCATTTTTTATTTTTTACTTATTAATATATTTTTTTTATTATTTTATATGATCATTTTCTTGAACATTCTCTATTTGGGGCTGAAATATGGTGAATTAGAGTTCGATGTCCTTCAAGTGGATAGGATCACTTGATCTTGACATAGGTCTTAAAGGATCGCGTTAGTAATCGCGTCTATACCACCTCTTCCGACTTTATTTATTTACTGTAATTTTGTTTAGATTCTTTTTTAGCTTTGTATAATGTGAGTTATGATACTTAAAATATATGTTTCTTTTTTAAGTATTTCCGGAACTCTGATGATAACTTCATCATCTAAAATATATTTTGGTTATAAGATTTGCGTTTTACAGCACACTTTCCAAACGTTGCCCGGTGTGGGTACTCATAAGGTAGTCTACTTACTTATTTAAAGTGGTAGTTACAAAAAAACGTAGCCCTATTACTGACGGCTATCTAATTTATCATATCAAAATCAGCAAAATATTTCTACAGAGGTTGAAACGTGTAGTTTTAAATTACTAAAGTCAAAGCTTAAATTGGACTTTGACGTATTAGTGTCTGCGGCCTCATGAATGGTTTTTGTGTCTCAGTTAATTTCTTTAACATCTTGAGCTCTTTTTCTTAAATCTGTTTACAAATCATTCTTTTGGTAGTCGTTAATTGTATTTATTACAAAATCTTAATAATTAATTCCTCTATCTTTCAAAAATAATATTATTAATAATGTTAGCCCCATGTTGAGCGCCAATATTATCTACACTGAGGATATTTGTCCATCAGTAAAATTTCGGCACAATTTAAATTCCTTGTCTATCTCTCAAATTCTATTTCAAGTAACACATCATTTTACTCAGTGTAATATATTATTATATAACTAATTCAGCCTTTGAAATAGACTTTTAATCAACTAAGTATGCGTTAGGTTGTTTGATTAAATATTAATAGTAACTATCATTTCAAATGCATGTTGTAATTTATAAATGTATAAAGGTTTTTAAATTTGCCTAATTTGTTAGTAACCAAACTATTTATTTTATTTTATTTTATTTGTATTTTTTGTTTCATTCTCGGTATTGAGTTTATTTTCATGTGATTCATAGGTATTTTAAGGTAGGTACGGAAGAGCGGAGGCTCCTGGCACAGGCATTCTACATGCTTAAAAGGAGTCTCCAAAATAAATGTTGTAATGTATACCTGTGTTTATGAAAATAAAGTTATTATTATTATTATTCTCTTTATTAACATTTAAATACATATAAATTACATTTTTAAATACATTATTATATAAAAAAAATATATTTAAAAATATAAAAAATAGTGTCCCACCGGTATCGGGTACAGGGACCAAGCTACCGGTGGTTAGGGTTCCAGAGACAGAAACCTCCTCACTATGCGTGCCGTGTCGAGAAGGACTGCCTTCTGCATTAGGCTCTTGATCCAGCTGCCTAACGTGAGCCTCTGAAGGTGTTGGTCGAGGCTCTTAGCAATTAACCCATGGGCCGAAATGACTATCGGCACAATGATTGCTGAATCCACATCCCACATGTCGACAATCTCGTGAGATAAGTCCAAATATTTTATTTCTTTCTGTTTTTCAGCCTTCAAGAGATTGTCGTCATGGGGAATGGTGATGTCAACAATCATTGCTCGGCGCTCTAATCGGTCTATCACCACTATATCAGGCTTATTGGCAACAATAGTCCTGTCAGTGATGATAGACCGATCCCAGTACAATGTTGCACGACCATTTTCAAGAACTGGGTCGGGCACATACGTGTAGTACGGTAACTCGACAGTCACAAGGTTATATTTAAGAGCAAGTTGCTGATGGACTATCCTGGCCACTTGGTTATGTCTATGCAAGTACTCACCGTTGGCAAGACGAGAACAACCGGAAATTATATGCCTGAGGGTTTCTCCGGGACGATGACATGCCCGACAAATGTCAATCGTGCCGTCCTTCAGGATATATTTTCGATAGTTATTCGTCATAACAACTTCATCTGTAATTGCACAGACAAACCCTTCTGTTTCTCCGAAGAGATCACCAAACCGTAGCCAGGACACAGATGCTAATAAATCGACATCGGGCCCATTTAAGGCCCGATAAAAACGTCCATGCAGCTCTTTGCCCTTCCATATCTCCTTACGATCAGTAATATTAAGTACTGCAGGTTTGCGCCAGTTCTCTTTTCCTAGAGCAAGTGGGGTGAGTCCGTTGTCAACTGCCACCACATCCCGATGCACATCCACGTTAACGGAGAGGAAGTAATCTCTAAGATTGCATACCTCGCGATTATGGAGGGTCTTGGCATTTAAAAAACCACGACCCCCACATTTCCGCGGGATATACAATCTCATTACCGACGATCGTGGATGGTGCATTCGGTACGCGGTAAGCAATGTACGAACTCTTCTATCCAGGGCATCTAGTTCAGTCTGAGTCCATCTAAGTATTCCAAAGGAGTAGATTAGGACTGGCATGACCCAATCATTATAGGCCCGCACCTTATTACCGCCTGACAAAAGACTTTTCAATACTTTTTTCAGGCGGCTAAAGAAGCGTTCCTGTAACGATTGCTTCATAATCAATTCATTCACACCTAACGCCTGTGACATACCTAGATACTTGTAAGTTTCGTTGGCGGAAAGACATCTAACATGTGTGGAATCTGTGAGTTCCATCCCATCAGATTCCACAATCCTGCCTCTTTTAACATGCATGACTGCACATTTATCCACACCAAATTCCATCCTGATATCTTTACTAAAGGTTTCAGTTACCTCTAGTAATCTTATCAATTGGAAATTGCTGCAGGCAAACAGTTTCAAATCATCCATGAAAAGGAGGTGGGATATAACCTGACCTCCTCTCCGCAAACGATAGCCTAGCCCTGAACTCTCCAGCAAAGTACTGAGAGGATTCAAAGCTAAACAGAACCACAAGGGGCTCAAACTGTCACCCTGAAATATACCCCGCTTGATCTTTATATGCTCGCCGTCACCGACAGGCCGCCGACATCCTGGATAGCAGAGGACCGTTCTCCATTGCCGCATACATGCCTTCAAGAAAGTGCATAGAGTCGTATCAATCTTGTACAACTCCATCACTCTCAAGAGCCACGTATGCGGCACAGAGTCATAGGCTTTCTTATAATCTATCCAACATGTCGCCAAATCCTTTCGGTTACGGCGAACTTGTTGATTAATGGTCGTGTCAAGTATAAGGAGCTCTTTAGTGCCACGGGCCCCACTTCTACATCCATTCTGAGAGTAAGCCATAATAGTATTGTTAGTTATATGAGATGTTATCTTCACTCTCAGAATAGATGTTAGTAATTTATAAAGTGTTGGGAGACACGTTATAGGTCTGTAGTTTTTGGGATCCGTGGCACTACCAGACTTATAGAGGAGGTGAGTTACTCCTGTGGTCATAAAAGTTGGAAGCGAGCCTGATTCTAAGCATGAATGGAATTGAGATGCCAAATGTACATGTGAGCTACGGAGCCACTTTAACCAAAAGTTATGCAGTCCGTCCGGTCCCGCTGATTTCCAATTCGGCAGCGAACGAACTGCACAAGCTATATCAGTGCTGGAGATGGATATTGGCTCCATGGTATCAATCGACTCACATGATCGTTCAACATCTCGCATCCAATCACCCTCTGTGTGAGTGACAGGCATTGCCCAGATGTTACGCCAAAATGTATTTGTAGTTTCAGCATCTGGGAAATGTGTGTCACTCACTACATCAGGCTGCTCCCACCTTCTATAAACCCACCTCTCATCCTTTTATTATTATTATTATTTAGAAGCCACTTTTATATTTAATCAAGTTAAATGGAGTTAAAAAATTAAATGGACTGACATTTAATTTTTATTAAATGAAGTAAATATATGCAAAATTATACTAAGTATCTCTAAATAGCACTTTTTTATAATTATTTTCTTTTTCCATAGGCTTCTTAAATATATTGTACACTGCAGCCCCTCTTTTCACCTATGCTTTCTCTATCCATCCAATGGTTGCCTGGAAGGGATCGCAAATTGCGATAAGGTCGTCAATTGTACATAACATTAGCTAGTAAGTAGATATAATTAAAATATTGTAACCTATTTGTTTGTGTACAATAAAGAGTTCATCTATCTATCTATCTATCTGAATATATAACTAACTCCAACTTGGAGCAACTTGGACCTCGCATATCCCAGGGAGTTTGAAGAGAGTTTAGTTAGAGTGAGTTAAGTGGAAAAGATTAAAAAAGAAGATGCTGAAAGAAAGCAAAAGACTTGTAGTAAATTTTAACATTAGGCAAAGATTTAGTGTTCTTCATTTGAGGGTATTTTAACATATTGTTAAACAGGTTGAACTTTGGAATTGGTGTAAAGGCTCCACGATTTACTCAATAAACAACAAACCCATGAACATAAAAATTGGTTACAGATGAACAACCGTAGTATGATTTAATAATTATATGTTTACTCAGTCCTTGAATAAAATACGATAATATAATGCTGATAATACTCTGGTCAAAATGTCAAGGTTAGCGTTTATATTAACGTCGAATAAGAGATTATCCCATGGCTTCTGATACCATGAACGAAATTGGATAAAAGTGGCTTCCATTTTGTATCCCGGATCCATTGTAGTTCTTTATTGTTCGCTAGGATTATGTACGGTAGTTTTTGTAAAGACTCCGTTTCAGGATAAGCTCATTGACGTTAATAACATAGTCTTATAAGATGAAAGGTGAAAGAAGGTCTTGGTGAGATTGTTTTAAGATTGTCTTATTTATTCTGTTGTTCCATAAGGTGATTTTGATTTCCGGGCAAGATACGTTAGTATTAGATTAACAGAAAAAGAGGATTTCTTTGATTTGATTTCCAAATAGATTTTTTTATTTCATTTAGGTTAATTATGTTTTTGTTGTGAATTGAATAGCTTGAATAACTTCTAAAGAAATGTTTTAAAGTGTTTTATAATTATCTACTAATTTGATTCAAACCAAAGCTTACCTAGCTTATGATTTTCTTTGATATCAGTAGTATTTTCATTAAAAATTATTTTTAACAGTTGCTCACTTCCAAGTTGAGATTAATAATATTATAAATGTAGTTAGTTTCATAAACAGAAACATGATCAAAAATATTGTTACATAATTATACTCACTCCTATATACCTTAAAGAGGTAGGTAAAAATAGGGACGACCCTATTGATGTACTTTTAAAAAGTACGTGCGTTTGAACAAAAATACTCAATAACAATTTGATGAACCCGGTTGTAAACATGTTGAAACCTGTAAGCACAACCTACGTTCCTGCAAACGTCTGCTTTACTCCAGGATCAATTTGCATTACCCACGACTAAACCAAATTATACCCTCAGCGAGTTCCAGGGACAGTCAAATATAAATTTTTCCTTTTTTTAATAAAAAATCTTGTAAGGCAAAACGAAGAAAAGATTCTGAGCAGAAAAATGATAAATTTAAAAAAGTTTAAAATCAAATAATTTTTTGGCTGGTGTCTTGTAGTGATAACGACCCCTAAAGATTCTTAAATGTATCATTTTATAATGCAAGTGGAGTCTTTGCTTTCAATGTTTTCATGCCTATAGAGTAAAATAAGGAACTTAAATCATTCGCATACAATCTCTTTTTATTTGTAAATACACTAAACAAAATAACAACCTAAATGTTTTCTTCAAAAGACCCATATAAAACATACCTATATTCACTTACAAACATCATTATATGCATGGTAGTGTCAAGAAGACAGTTTTGGTCCCATGTAAGGTTAATGTTATCGTCCCACCTCTGAAGCAAACCACCTTAGCGGTAGAATTACAACACTAAGCAACTTGTTGTCTTTATGTATTTAGCAGTGTTCTTCTATACGTTGGAGGTGTTAGCCATATTGGGTGACTTGACTAAACAATACCAACTAATAAATTCTAATACACCTATGTCCTGTTAGTCGTTGTTTAAGGTTCTTAAACAATTACCAACCAAATTACACTGAGATCTTACACCGTTTATTGAATACTAGCAGCACCCCGCGGTTTCGCCCGCCTAAGTCCCTATCCCGTGGGAATATCGGGATAAAAAGTAGCCTATGCCTTAATCCAGGTCTTCATCTATCTACAAACCAAGTTTCATCGCAATCGGTTAAGAGGTTTTTGCGTGAAAGAGTAACAAACATCCATCCATCCATCTATCTATCTATCCATCCATCCAAACTTTCACATTTATTATATTAGTGGGATAAAAACAATATTTGCAAGATTTTGGTTTGCTTTTGGTACTAAGAAATCCAAGTAGCGTGTAGTTATGTAATATTTGATGGAATACAATAATAGCATCTGACAGAAGAAGTTGACAATAATACAGTGCTGGTTCATGAGGCTTAGAGAGATGCTGAAAGACAAACATAAGTTTTAACTAAGAAATTAAACACAAATGAAATTGTAACTAAAACTAGAATACTACAAAAATACATCAAAACAGGAATAAAATTTGATCTTTGGTAGGAGCCAAGAATCTTTCATCCACTAATATTATGACAAACCATAACATTCATTAATTTCCAAACAACGTACGTCGTTGAGGGAACTCATCCGGATCATTAAATAACGAACATGATTCATTCAACTGTTTACCCATTCACTTGTTCGTTCATTCATTCAATAAGCAGCTCGTCTATCAGAAGCGATTCTCTTTTGTAGTCCATCTCTAGATAACATCAACGTGAATCTGCAGTTTTCAGTTTATCACCCGGTATATACTTTTATTATAATTGTTCAGGCAACTTTAACAATTGTTTTCTTTGCTTGAATAGGTACTTAATCACAATGATTAAATGAGGTTCAAATATTCGCTTCGATGATAGTACTAAACTTATCTGAATTGAATCTATTCAATCATAGTCAGCAGTTCTGAGCTTCCTTTAAAAAATAAACATTACGAATTGTTAAAAGATTTTATTTAGTATTTGGCTAAGCTTAGATTGCAAACAAAAACGGATCCGTAATTCATAACAGATTCGTTCTTGTTTGCATATTTGTGCTCGTAAACATGTTTTTGTTATATATAACACAACTAACGCAATAGGGAAGTATCCGTGTTTAAATTTACTTAGTATTTTTCCAGTAATGCCAATATTACGAATTGCCGTTGCCACAAAAGTAACCTCCACAAACACAGCTCCAAAACGTACCCTTACATACACACGCGTTTATTAGTTAATTTACTACTTCCATTTGACAACATCCAAAACTGTTCGCTTATATTTTTCCATGAAATATTGTTGTTATTTCAGAATAGTGACGAATAGAAAATCTGTTTATATCTGACATAATACGAAGCGGAGCTCCGCGGTTATCTGCGGTTTATGTATCAGCAAGAAAATACCGCTCCACGAAATTTATGATATCTTCTTTCACGGCTCGTGGTGTTCTTATTAATGGCTCACAATATATAGGGTAATGGTTTTATATATTGCTTGTTTGTAGGCAATAAAATGGTAGAGACTTGGGTGTTTATTTTTATTTGCCAGGTAGAAAAGATCAGTTTTCTGTTTTGTTATTGAAAGAGAAACTTCTCGATATTATTTTGGCTCAAAGTTGTAAGTTGTACAAATCGTTATCAATTGAAGTTTCTATGCTTGGATGGCATAAGATCAAATAGACGTTATTATTTCTGTCTTAAGAACCATTCTAACTATGAGATCAAAAAAATAACCATCAAGATATTAGTGTTTATAAGAATACTCCATTATTGTTTAGGAGTCTATATAAGCCTCATTGATATACTTTTAGATGAAATATATAAATACATAATTATGTACTGTTTAAATAGAAAGTCAGAGTATACACTTTTTTGTGCCAAAGTATTCGTGTAGAAACCACATAAACTATAGGTGGCGTTTGCATCATCGGATTTGTACCTCAATAACACGTAATTAGGTAATAATAATAATAATCTAAAAAACATCTACACTGCATTTAGAACTCATTGTTGTAGATTAGATTATAGTTTCATCGAATCTGATTGAATCATATTCTGCGATCTATATTGATCACTATTACAAATTATTTTACTGTCAATGCAGCTATGCTGAAAACGTACCCCGGCAGTTGTTCTTGCTGGCAGACCCGTAATAGGTAATAGTTTTCATTTGATGGAGTATAGTTGGTTATCTTGTTGGTTTTGACGAAGATACTGAATCTTGCCCTAATATCTGCAATCTCACTCAGAAGTGATTTCAGGAATGCCTCGTGCCATATTTGCAGGTCAAATTGCAATGCACGAATTTGAGAGATGATTTATGTGACTCCCTTATATCCGGCCTCGGCCGCAGTGGCTGGACGACTGTACCACAGCAGTGTGACCGTAGCACGGACTAGGATTGGTATTATTTGAATATATTCATGCAAAGTAAGCTTTACATGTTCATATAATACGTGCCTCATTGAAAACAACAAATTTTCAAACTTTTTAACCCCAGCCGTAAAAACTGTTTAGTTGTGTGTCTTTCTGTGGCATCATAGCTACTAAACAGATGGATCGATTTTGATTTTTTGTTTGAAAGGTGACTTGAACGAGTCAGCATATTTTTATTTCTTGATGAGATTTTTGAGTCGGGGGGCGGTATATTACATTTTTATAATAAAAAAATTTTAATAAGTAAAAAATAAGATTTAAGTAATAACAAAATTTAGTAAAAAGCGTGAGGTGCTTGACGTTTATTGTTATTTAAACTCTTTAGGGCCATCTCGTCCACTCTATCAGAATGTCCACTGTATCAAGTCGTCCACTGTATCAAAATGCCCACCGTATCATAATGTCTACTATACCAGAATGTCCACCAAACTATACTAGGTACTCTATACAAAATTAAGAAAAGTATTTCCATAGCAACAGTACCAATAATTTGAATTAAAAAATTCAAATCAATGACAGGAAAAGCTATACAAACTTTGTAAAATGTTTATACATATTTGAAAATATATATACAGGATGTATTTGAAAAAGGAACACTTAATCAAACCACTGATGACTCTAGCTCGCAGCTGCAATAAGAACTGTAGTGTATGTAGGGTAGAACTAAATAATAGTTATAACCACCATCTCGTACTTACTGTAGAGATCACAGGTTAGTCAGTATTGCACGAGTCGCAGGCGAGTGCAGACGTGTCATCTTGCGTATCTAAAGTGAGTGGGCGAGCCAGTGAAGTGTACGCGGGGTATAGTGTATAAAGGGATACACTATAAGAACTATTAGTAGGTACGAGATCCGGCTGCAGAATTAGTGCACTCACCGAGTATTTGCTAAAAACCAAATGTTTACGCATATTTATGATTAGGAGAATATATGTCTACCAGGCTGCCTATCAAAATGTGGCCGCTAGTATTTTTAATTAAATTATTGTTAATTAATTTTTCGGAAAAAAATTCATTCACTTGTTTTTTAAATAAAATATCGTCCACTTCAAGGCAATATGTATAAAGACCCTTTTTTTATTCTGTGGAAACTCCCACGGGTCATCACCTCACCGGGGCCAAACAGCGAGGTGGTATGTCGGACTCGAACCGACTAAAACCAGACAGTGTTCCGTCACCGAGTCTTATAGCCGGGTCCTCAGGTGTACCCTAAAAAGGAAATCCCTGTGAACCCTGAAAAATCACAGTTGCCGTTGCGCACTTGGGCGTGCGCACCTCTTCGCAGCCAGGTGTACACAACAGGTATGATTTTGACACATTTATACGTTCATAACGTACATTTATTATTTATATATCAAATTAAAGCATTTTTTTTTCTGTTTATAATGATATACGGCTGCTTAATTAAATTTGGCCGCAAATAAGGGTTGCGGGCTATTAAAGATGGTAAATATTCAAGGTAGAATGAAAGAGAGTTAGCACGTAACATCACTAGTCAGACGAGGATAGCGATTGCTAGCTGTTCGACACTTTATAGCCTTTGTGCATGCGTCGAATGCTAGTGTTCTCAACTGAACAGCTGCGACATTTTTATTCTAACATAAAACCACGATGTTTTGGAGTTCGTAATACACTACGTTATATATATATTGTTGTTTTATTTGTGTAATATATTATGAGAGCTGTGATGGTACCCTTTACAAAATTCTTCTACCATGTATCAAACTTTATCAACATATGTAAATAAAAATATGAAATGAACAGAACAGTAGAAACAGTGGTGTAACAATAGGGTGGCAAAGCGGCCAAAATGCCACGGGCCCATGGCCCCATCCGATGAATTAGCCACGGGCCTTAGATGGTATATAGGTTATTAATATTTGGTTATATTAACTAATAACGGTTTATGACTGGTTTATGACTGGTTTATGACTGGTTTGTGACTTGTTACTGGTTTGTGACTCGTTTACTACTGGTTTATGACTGGTTTGTGACTGGATTTTGACTGGTTTGTGACTGGTGTGTGACTGGATTGTGACTGGTTTGTGACTGGTGTGTGACTGGATTGTAATTGGATTGTGACTGGTTTATGATTGGTTTGTGACTTTTTTGTGACTGGATTTTGACTGGTTTGTGACTGGTTTGTGACAGGTTTGTTATTGGTTTGTGACTGGTTTGTGACAGGTTTACGACTGGTTTGTGACTGATTTACGACTGGTTTGTGACTGGTTTGTGACAGGTTTGTTACTGATTTGTGACTGGTTTGTGACTAGATTTTGACTGGTTTGTGACTGGTGTGTGACAGGTTTGTTACTGGTTTGTGTTTGGTTTGTGACTGGTTTGTGACTGGATTTTGACTGGTTTGTGACTGGTTTGTGATAGGTTTGTAACTGTTTTGGGACTGGTTTGTTACTGGTTTGGAAAATAACGGCTGGCTGCTATTAGATGGTTTTCTAAAACCAACATGGTTCCTGGGAAACTCAACTCCAACGCAAGTTCAGAGTGTGCTACATAGCACACTCTGAACTTGCGTTGCGATTCTATAATCAAATCTTCCGATAATGACGAATGTGGTATTTGTAGCGATGAAAGTGATAGCTGCGATGATAGTCTAAGTGAAAGCTCCGATGATTCAGATTTTTAAATAAGTGTCACGGAAATATAAGATACATTTAAAAAAAAAAAATTTGCTTAAATGTTTAATTAATATGTAACAGACGATTGGATACTTGAATAAAATCTAATATTTTCTCAAACAGTACTTGCACAATAAAATTTCCTTTTACATAAGTAGCCTTGGTTTTATTTTTCATCAGTATTATATATATATTATTTATTAATTTTTTGTTGTAATTTTTAAATTAGTCATTTTGAAAAGGAAGACATTTCTGTTGGAGTATTTATTAAGTCGTCTCTCCTAATGTTTTCACAGGGTGGTTGAGAACACTAGCATTTGACGCATGCGCAATGGCTATAAAGTATCGAACAGCTAGCAATCACTATCCTCGTCTGACTAGTGATGTTACGCGCTAACTCTCTTTCACTCTACCTTAAATATTTACCATCTTTAATAGCCCGCAGCCCTTATTTGCGGCCAAATTTAATTAAGCAGCCGTATATAAACAGAACAAATTAGCTTTAATTTTATATATATGAATAAATGTACGTTATGAACGTATAAATGTGTCAAAATCATACCTGTTTACACCTGGCAGCGAAAAGGTGCGGCCAAGTGCGCAACCGCAACTGTGATTTTTCAGGGTCTTTATACATATTGCCTTGAAGTGAACGATATTTTATTTAAGAAACAAGTGAATAATTTTTTTCCGAAAAATCAAAAACCAATAATTTAATTAAAAATACTAGCGGCCACAATATGATAGGTAGTGGTAATGAGTGGTAGATATATATTCTCCTAATCATAAATATGCGTAAACATTTGGTTTTTAGCAAATACTCGATGAGCGCACTAATTCTGCAGCCGGATCTTAGACCATATTACTTAGTTACTGAGAAAATTCATAAAAAGTAACTTAAAAAAAAATCGAAGTTAGTTTTTATAGATTTTCTTAGTAACGGAACGATCAAATTCAAATACATCCTGTATATTTAATTTAATTCCAGTTCGTTTCTTCAAAATCGCAAAGCTCTTGTACTTTATCGATCTTTTTGAAATTTTTACACAACGTTGTATTCATGCGCATACAGCGCATGTTTTATAATGTATTTTTTATATTATGCTTAATATTATGCGCTGACATACTGTTTATCCGATGATCATGAAATCTTGCATAAACGTTGCCAGGGATACAGAGCCTTCTCTGTATTCCTGGCCACGTGTATGCGTATGGATAGGACATGGGGTACCTTTCATAAAAAAAGCAGTTCCTGAGTAATGAAAAAAATACTTTAACACTAGCGAAGCCGCGAGCAAAATCTAGTGGAATACAATAAATATATTGTGTTGTAATATAATATTTCCAATCATGTAAACAGCTCACGTACTCCACAGCGAGGGATCGCGAGCTCAACAATACAATTCGGTTCACTGCCGACTTTTTCAATCCGGTTTTATAAATATTTTCAATTTAAATAATGTTTAAAATTCATGTGTAAAATATCTGTATGCGAATGTAATAAGTTTTACCTGGTTAATTTGTAACTGTAAGAGATTTAAAAAAACAAGAAAATTTATACACGTGACTTAATTTATACTCGTAATATAAACTATCAGTTGAGTCAAATCCCACTAATATTTTAAATGTGAAAGTTTGGATGGACGGGTGGATGGATGTTTATTACTCGTTCACGCAAAAACCACTGAACCGATTGCGATGAAACTTGGTATGTAGATAGCTGGAGATCTGGATTAACGCATAGGTTACTTTTTATCCCGATTCCCACGGGATCGGGACTTACGCGGGTGAAGCCGCGGGGCGCTGCTAGTTTTATATAAATTGAAATTGTTTTACAATTTACAGTATATAAAACTAAATTAAAATACTAGGAGACACTTTAATGCTCGTACTAGAAATTAATTAATAATATAAAAAATGGTTTGCTTTACCAAGTCATTTAAATAAACAGTAACTATCGCTGCAAACGATTATAGTTAAATTTTGACGCAGCGTTAATACAAACCTGTGAATCAGATTCGCGAAATGGTTACATGTACTACATACAACCTGTTATGTGACGAATCAGTACAAGGGTGTTTAATGCTCCTCTGCGTAACCCCTCACGGATTAAAGCGTGATTGTATGTATGTACATATGTATCAGAATGCGCGAAAGCCGTTTGTACAGTGATTGTCATCTACCAGCAGTTCTATTGACGTGCTATGGCTGCTTTTAATTACCTTACCGTATCATAATAAGCAATTTCTTTTTTTACAAGTGTATTTTTGAAGTGAAACCTTCTTTAGGAACTCGTGACCGTCTCGCTAATAATACATATATAGGTCATGATGAGGGCGCTAATCTAAATATTGAGTTCTGTCAGCTCCTTATTAATTAATGTCACCAACCTGCTAATGTGACGTTTAAAGTTCGTCGTTTCGTTTAAGTTATCACTTCTGTCGGCAATCCCATGACTGCCTATTTTTTTACACGTCACGCCTGATTCGTATGATCTTAAACTAGGCAGAGTCTGCACTATGGTAACCAGACTGCTGATAAATATACTTGCATATTACTGAATGCATACCGACATATTATAGATAAATTACACCCACACAGAACAAAGATGTGTGAGAGTAAGAAAGAGAAGAGTAAGATGTGGGAGAGCCATGCTTCGGCACGTATGGGCCGGCTCGACTCCGCTCGTTACCACGGCCTCACAGAAAACCGGCCGTGAAGCAATGCTTGCATTGCATTTCGCCGCGTGAGTGAGGTTACCGGAGGCCCTAACCCTTCTCTCTCCCTTATTCCCGTCCTTCCCCTCTCTCCCCTCTTCCCACTCTTCCCTAGGAGAACACGGGAAGGGGTCCCCGTCTTCTCCTACTCCCACCTTAAGGAGCGGCAACGCACTTTTGACTCTCGAGTTGCAGGTGCCCATGGGCGGCGGTAGTCATTTACCATCAGGTGATCCGTCTGCTCATTTGCCCCCTATACCATAAAAAAAAAGATGGTGCTCATCACACAATTACTTGTACTGGGTGGGAATTGAACCCTCGAATAAGTACTTATTAAAGATTAAACAGATTTTTACTACATTTTTTGTAGTAAAAATCTGTTTATTCATTTGTATAAAATATTCTTTTCTTTTTTAAATCATTTGTATAAAAAAAATTGTATTAACACAAAGTATATTTTTTATTGTGTGTGATTATGAAAACGAGCAAAGGAAAAATATTATGACTACATGTTATAAAACAAAGTCCCCAGCTGCGTCTGTCTGTCTGTTCGCGATAAACTGAAAAACTACTAAACGGATTTTCATGCGGTTTTCACTAATACAAAAGAATGATACATGAGGAAGGTTTAGGTGTATAATTTGTGCCCGTGCGAAGCCGGGGCGGGTTGCTAGTACAATATAAAAGAGCAACCACAATTAAGAGAAGAGCATTCTATTTTTGTCTCCTTTGCCACGTGCAAAATAATTATTTTGCTATTGGAAAATAATAAAAGTTTTATGTCGTTTTACTGACGGAATCCTACACCCACACATGTAAACTCACACCCACATAGGTACGCGGGATGATGACGTCATTTCCTGGCAAGCTGAATGTCAAGAAGCTAATTGTTATTGTTGTGGCTAGTATAGTCATTATGACTAGTATTTATTTAAAATGTACGTGTTTTAAAATATATTACTTTTTTATATTTCTACTTGTTTTTGGAACTTTGAAACTTTTTAGGAACTTTTTTTTTTTGGATGAAAGGTACCTATGTGATTTCTCAATCAATTGTTTATATATCTACGTATAATATATTTGTTTATCAAATACGTTGTTAAAATACGAGGACAAATTACAACCCTAACGTTTCCGCCACTAGTAACCCTCGTTAAACGAACTCCTTTTAAAACAAAAAGTTGCCTTACTATACTTTTGTCGTCGACATCTACTTTATCTATGCTTTACATTGTCTTTTTTATCGGATCGGGCTGGTATTAACGTCACCATCAATCAGGCTTTCAGACCAATGAAATATCTTATGTAGTTAAAAGAATAACGTTAATAAGTTTTATACCTCGTCACTGGTTACTATCCCAGTGACAAAGCATCAAACTTATTAAAAAAATTGGTATTTTTAGAGAAATATCCAGAGCAAAAAGTTTGCCGATGATGAGTTCATAACAAAATTATTTCTCTCTGCTATTATTAAGAACTCTTAGTATTTTACGAAACCAAAGCATCTTTACAACAAAAATATTAATCGTCGGATTCGTTTTAAAGATCTTCAATGAAATAATTTCTTTTGTACGTCATACGTTTTCATGCCAACTTTTGGCAGTTACAAAACTTGCAAATATTTCATAAAACGGTCATAATAATACACAAATGTTAAAAATGAATCATTCATAAAAAAATAAAGGATAAAATAAAATGTTCCATTTTCAAATTCATTCACGAACATATGCACGTAAAACGTCACCGCTTATAAAATTCGAACAGCAGTAGAAACGACGATTCCTTGAATCTATTTCATTTTTAGTTCAGTGACAATCGAAAAGTTTTGTCATCGGTCGGAATCTACTTTCCTCGCGATTTATAAAGAATTTGAAGTTTCCCAAGTATTCAAACGCTATTTGCAGAGTCCAGACTAAGTCCAACGTTTAACATGTACCTATTCTTGGCGCGTCTCTATTCATCATTAGTGTTATAAACAAGTCAATGCTATCCGGTATCTAAATAGATTGACCTAATTAAAAGAAAATATATCAGAATAGAGAAAAAGTCGTAGAGGTTGATTGTTTGGCTAAAAATCTCATAATCTCTCCTAATGTAAGCAGCCACATACACCTCTTCTCTTTTTCTATCTGTTTTGAGAATGTTGTTGGTTGTGATTTCACAAATCTAGAGTGCTTCACGTTTTCGGCGCCTCGGGCTTAAACTTTAACGATAATTTTCATGAACTTTCTCTATTTGGGGTTACTATATCGTGAATTAGACTTTGTGGCTTTTCCACACAGGAGGAGAATTCGCTGTCCTTAAAATGGATAGGATCACTTGAAATTGAGACTAGGTCTTACCGGATCGCGTTGGTAATCGCGTCTTAAACGTGATATTGGATGTACACATGCTTCGACATGTCCTAAGCGAAAGTTCTTAAAAAATAAATAGATGGTATATGTAGGCTGATAACATTACAATAACAATTAATAATAGCATCCTCATTGTGTCTCGCAGGATGTCTACGCTAGTACTTATAGATGTAGAACTTATGAAACATACGTAAATAGACAATTTCAAAATTGTTTTCCCCCTTGAAAACCATTCATAATTAATTTCATGGGGAGTGCTCCGAGGAATTGTTCGGAATTATACCAGCCGCAGCGTTTGACCATCGTTCAACGCGACAAAACTTTCATCTCCATCACCTGGATAATTGGCAATCTACCACTGTGTGGTTCTCCAGATTTTTTTTGCCTCCCACCACCGATCTCTGGAACAAATTGTCGCCTGCGGTATTTCCGGACCGATACGACCTTCAAACCTTCAAGAAAAGAGCGTACTCTCACCTCAAAGGCCGGCAACGCACTTGTGACTCTTGAGTTGCAGGTGTCCATGGACGACGAAAAAAAAATCATGATTGTCTGAAGCTTAACTATTGTAAACTATAAACACATACAACATATCTGAATTGGCGAAGTGCCTGAACAGAGTGAAATGAGGCGTACATTTGAATTTTGTTTGAAGTCAAGTTATTACAATTAAGTATAATAACATTTCGGTGCAGATTTCATTAAATCTTGTTTCAATGGGGTTAGGATTTCAATTAGAGTTGTTGTATTGAAATGTTGAAGTGAGATAATTAGAATGAAATATCTAAGATTAGAGTAAATATAGAGATGTTTAAGTGACCTTCTCTCAAAGAGCAAACTCTTTAAATGTTCTGCCAAGACACATGTTCTAAATTCATTGAAATTATATTACCATCTAATCGATATGTCGATTTGTCCAAAGACTGCCAATTGAGCTACCTTATATTTCCAGAAGTGACTTAGTTTTTGATGAGTATACTTTTTAAAAGTACAGGTAATTTCTGACCTAAAATTACACTTAACATTCCGAAAACATACATATTTATCTTCGGTCGGCATTCGATTTCGATCTTTATTTTAGGTGTATAGAAACCTATGATATCTTTTATTTTCTGAAAAAAATCATTTTTTTTAACCTTTAAATCAGCAAAAGATGTCAAAGTCCAGAATTAGACGTGCAAGGTTTCATGATCATCATCATCATTTCAGCCATAGGACGTCCACTGTTGGACATAGGCCTCCCTGCAAGGTTTATTATGAAGAAAATTTCCAATTTCTCTTTACCACTGTTCAGGTTTGGTAATACAAGTAATTTATATGTTAACGAAGGCTCAAGGGTCACAAGGCGTATGCAAACTTGAAAGCAATTAACCTTCAATTGACCCATGCTATTGGTTTCGCCTCGCTACAGTAGTTGAAATTGGTTGGAAAAACTTACTGTTTATATTACAACTCACATAAGTGAACCTCTCGGTAGAGAAATTAAACATCGAAGTAAAATTTGTTATTATACACCTAGTATTTACTTTCTAAATCACGTCATATGAGTATTAGTTGTAAGAAACACAGTGGTAAACGTCTCATAGGAGAGATAAATTATAACTAGGCAACAATCAAAATTTCCCCGGTAAAACAAGATTGTACCTTAATAACGAAAAAAATATTTCAGTCACGTGAAGAAAAGGAGATATTTAATTAAAAAAACACCATTTTTGTTTAACTTACGAGAATAGGCCTATTTTTTTCTAAAAAACTATTACGATAGTATTTGGTAGTGTCAGTGTACTTAAAGGTCATTACATACTCATTAAAGCCACTCGGCACCCAACCCACACCGTCTCGCCTCGTGCCATTAGTATTCTTCTATGGATGCATATCCATAGCTCATTACATCAACTCGGTAGCGTCGCCGGATCGCCTCCCTCGCAAGCTGTCCACTCGCAGACGGCGAATGGACCACTCGGTGACAACTCACTGCTCGCATGCTTGCCTAGCGTTCACTGCGCATTGCAAACGCAAGGGTCCCGAGTGGACCGCGCGCTGCCCGCGAGTGATTTACGCAAGGACGATGCGCTGGCGATGCGCCCGACCACGCGACGTTCACTGGTGACAACTCGGCATCCACCCGTGGACCACTTGTGGTCAGTCTCCAGACTCAGACTCAGTCTGGCACCTGCAACGGACGCGGTAGGATGCCTCACTCCTTGATAAAAGGCCCCGTCTGGTCCGAAACTAGTCGGGCATCCCCGAAATATACACGTGAGTAAAACCGTATATCCTAATTAATATATTTATATTGCAACAGACATAATAGAAATATCAATCTATCCTCGCTTATAGATTATATATATATATGTGTATACACTTTCTGAGCTAGGACATTTCATGCTCAATGTTTTATAGTATTTGCGTAGAGATAGGCGCAGTACTGTAAGAGGACACTTTAATAGATATACACTCTAGTACTTATATACTATTGTGTAAGGATTATCTATAAACAATATGTATTTTTCTGAAATTAAATAAACTCTTATTTCTACCAGGCCAAGCAAGCAAACCTTTATACATCGTATACTACCTAACTGGCTTCATTCAGTGATGTGCCTTGCGTCGCTCGGAGATGTGCGTAGCTCTGCTTCTCGCACGCCGTGTTTGATAAAAGCAATATCCTTTTCCTTCCATTCCTGCCTAGCTTTCCCTAGGCTTGCAGGGGACAAGCCTATTGCCTGTTGTATTTTATGTGAGTGGGACTATGTTAGGGACAGTTAGCAAAATGTCACCTGACTACCCTCAGTCAAGGTTGGGAGTAAATCGATCGCAAGCAAAAGTTGTTCATCAATATTCTGGAACCAATTTTAGCCTTAAAATAATATGAATGAATGAATCTTCCCACTACTTAGTTCATGCGTCATTTAAACGGAATGTATTCAATGTACCAGATGTTCTTTAACTACGTACGCACTTTCCTATTTGCATCAGTACTCAGTTATGTACTTGTATATATTTAAATTGGCAAATAATCAAATTTTCCATATACTTTTACGATTCGGACTTCGTAACTAAGAAATATTAAATACTATGATAGGTAATAGCTGATATATGTATACATTTTAGTAGGAATAAAGCAAAAAGGTTCAATACCTGTCGGAGTCTTGTGATGAGGGTGATTTCATACTATTTATGGAGCCTTAGTTTTCTTATGTAAACTGTTTTCTTTTGCTACGTTATTTCTTACGTCAAATATAAAGAAAAATTATACACTTGCCAAAGTGTAATCAATTTCTGATAGTTAAAGACGCGATTCTATAACTATATTTAGTTTTAAAGTCACTTCTTGGACTAAAAGTGGTTGCAAAAAGGAAGCGAGGGACGACCATGTGGCCTGTTGAGGGCTATTTCTATTCAAATCAAGTCATTTCTGGTGTGTTGCTTATGCAAACCAGGGTCCCACAAAGAATATTACTTCAACAGTTGTCAGGTAGGTATAGATTAGCGCGCTAAAAAACTTTAGAGTACCAGTTGTAAGGACGTAGAGACTATATACGTGTAAAAGTCTGAAGGGAGAAATCAATCGTTTTTCTGTCGCTGTTTGCTCCCTATACCGCCGGTGATGTTAAGGTTGCTTTTTGAGTTATCAACATAACCACTTTTCTTGGCAATAAAGCCCTAAATAATCTTCGGATATCCAGATAATTTTGGTGGTGATTTTATTTACGTGAAACATATAAGTTTCCCCAGCGATGTCTTTTTCCTTAAATTTTTACTTGTTATACTCGTATAATCAAAATTATGAGAACGACCAGAACCAAAACACGTAAAGCTAAAATTGGTTCAAATTATTATTCTAGAGTCGTACGATGTTCGATTTTATGTTTAAGAAATGATTGTGTATTCAAATACTGCGCCATTTTCGAATCTCGATTAGTTTCTTTTTATTCAACGAGGATGTTAGCTGTAATTTTATTATTTTTGTATTTCTGAATGCTTCTGATGGTCTTTTGTTCGTTTAAAAATAAATGAACATGCACCAATAAGGTTGAGGTAATCTTAAAATAAAACTTTAGTCTGAACGCATCCGATCAGCTATCCACTGACGGTATCACCTGCCCATAGCCTTGGTGAAATTTAACTACTCATGGGGTTTCCATACATCATAAAAAAAGCTTTAGTGCTTATTAATAAGAAAAAAACCCGCAAAAACTCGATATAAATGATTTTATTGATATGAACTAATAAACAAGTTCAATCATAGTGCCTATTTTAGAAGTAAAATCATTTTAAGAATTCGTTTAAGTCCCTGGCGCAAAGGCCTTATTGTTTTCTTTAAGGTCGGAACGGATAATAACCATCGTATTCGTAAAGGGTACTTTATTTATTTTAATTGTGAGGTAAACCCAAAGCTCTCACAGGTGTGCTAAAAACTTTTTGAAATGGGCCAAAACACTCTACCACACACTTTAGGCCAATCCCGGAAAACTGAGGTCTTCCTAAAGTGTTTTGGAGTGTAACTGTGCACCGTTACAATCCACTTAAGGAAGAAAACTTAAGACTTAGACACTCTTTTGACAACATTATGTATAATACTTTAGCATATCAAACCTTTGTGATATGTATTTGTACTAGTATGTAAAATGATTTTTCTTAAGTCGCTGTGTCAATTTTGAATTGTATAAAAATATAGGAATATAAAAACAAGAGAAAAGACAATTGAAAGACGAGGACTTTTGACATCGGCTGGACTCAAGTCCTACGGCTAAGTTAAGTTTTTAAAATGTAGCGTTTCATGATTAATCTCACGCAAAAAAGTATTGGGCCAGTAGAAATTCAACATTCATATTTTATATTTACGCCGTTAGTAAACAAAACATATAGATACTTAAATATTTTGTGAACATCTTGGAGGCTTTTACTGAGTGAAAAATCATATTTTATAAATAAATTATCTTTAGTTTTATAACGAATAATATTCTCATTGACGCCTAGCGCAGCACCAATAGCATTCGGCTTAAAATGTTCAGTTAGAATTTAACAAAATCTCTCTTATAAAGTATAGTCTACGGACATAACAATAATAGTTGCATAATAATAATAATAAAACGTATTTATTTCTCACTACAATATAAACATGATATGATAAACATCTAGGTTACACATAATTTAATAATTAGATATTGTGGGGAGACTGGTACCTAAGCTAGGCTCAAGGCCTGTATTTCAGCATACCACTCCTCTACTCACTCGATCGTATTTCAAATTCATAGTTAAATGTTTCGAAAGTTAGATGTCAGTTTGTAATTATTTATATATCTGTTTAACAAATTGTCGCCTGCAGTATTTCCGGACCAATACGATCTTCAAACCTTCAAGAAAAGAGCGTACTCCCATCTCAAAGGCCGGCAACGCATTTGTGACTCTTGAGGTGCAGGCGTCCATGGGCGACGGCAGTCACTTACCATCAGGTGACCCGTCTGCTCGTTTGCCCCCTATAAGATAAATAATACACATGCTTCGCGGAGGCCGTCCCCGTGTCGATATGTCAGCGTCGAAGATGTACGCGACGCGCGACAACTGCAAGCTGCATTTTCGGTCAGCGGGGCGACCGGGGTGGAACCGCCGCAGCGATACGCTCTTTCAATAACATTTTGTATGAATTGTTTTGAGTAGGCAGCGGGAAACGCGGCGGGAGAAGCGGGTTACATGAACGGATCGCGAAATCGCCAATCTGTTTGCGTTTATCGCTTGGGACGAGCGGATGTTTTGTTTATTTTCGTCTTGTGCTTCACGAAGATGTGTCTTTTTCTACCGAAGATTTTATTTTGAAGATTTCATTAGTTTTTATTTTGGTCTCGTCATTCTTAATAATCTCCAACATATAATTAAAAGTATTAATATTCATCCGAGTGTACTCGCAAGCTTTGATAAATCTTCATAAATATTATTAAATTCTTCGGAATATCTACGATCCTCGAAAAATTTGAGTGTTTCACTCCTCAAAAACATAATATCCCATGCCAATAGGGTATTCGTATTTAATATTTTTGAGAAATTATTTATTTTTTAAATCTGCTTTAATAAATACCAACACGCCAGTGTATGGCGTAAAGCGAACGATTCCGCCCGTGCTTACGCCCTCCACCAAAAAAACAGCTAGCGTTTCACTGCGTTTTTTTATTCCGCTTTCCGCTCGTCGCTACTCACTGAAAATGCAGCCTCACTATAGGTCGACATATGATGCTGCTGTTGCCTCTGCCGTCGACGCCTGTCGGTGCTGTTGCCTCTGCTGTAGACAACGTGCCACTCGTGTATATAAAGCCTTACAATTAACTGAAAGCCTAGCTTACAAATATATTTTATGACTAAAATTATTTGTTAAACTGACTTTGAAATTAGAATCCGTAAAGAATTATCGTCTAATTCATTTAAAATGTTAAAATGCTTAAGTTATTGAATGTTTGGTATCTTTAAATCATGTTAATTTGATCTTGTATCCACGAATATTAATATTCTACTAATATTATCACCACAAATTAAATATAAATATATGCAATCTAATTAACATTTTAAACACTTCCGCAATAATAAATATTTCGTTTTCATTTAATGTAAAATATAATATTTTCAGCAGGCCTTGTTTAATTAGGTCACTAATTATATTATGTATGTGTTAATGACAACGTTTACGTTTAATACGTAATTTGATTGAACCTGTCAACGTTTATGTTTACCGAAAACAATAAAACAATTAAATGGCGTCGGACGACTCTCTAATTCTATTCCTCTGTTACGAAGGTTTTTAATAACACATCGTGTGTTATCCAATAACACATACGATTTTATCGACCAGCTTTGACCGAATAGAAGACCAGAAGAATCAAAGCCTTATAACACAAAAATTGTGTATAAGTATTCTAATCATTAAAATGATAATAAAAGTAATAAAATGATCATGCTCATCACAATCAATCATCAAATCAATGATTTGTCCTGGGTGGGAATCAAAGCCACGACCTCTGGCTCAGCAGTCGGTGTCATTACCCATTAGACCAACAGGCCAAATTATATGTAGGTATAACTAGCTCACTTTAGGTTACCTGTTCCAACGACATACAGCATTCCCCAAACTTATTGGCCTGGCTGAAGTTAGCCGCGAGCCGGTGCACAGAATCCAAAATTAAGGTAATCAATTAATTATATTATCTTTGATCTAAAACTATATTAACATCGAAGTCATATTTGGGTTAGTAATTTTCCACTCGATTTTACCATGCGCTAGATGGCGGTTGCGCCAACTTCAGGCCTGCCTATTGGCCGGCTATTTCTTATAATAAGTTTGGAGAGTACTGTACATAGGGACTAGTACCTGATCAAGTAATAATAATACTCTTTATTGTACACCAGGTATTAAATAAATACAAGAAAAAACTTACAACTACTTGTGGGGTGTAACATCATGAGCTCACAAACGGACTAACAGGCACAATCCTAGCTAATATTACAAATGCGAATGTGAGCTTGATAGTCCGTTTGTGAGCTCTTGGGGGTAATGGAAAGGATTTGAATACTTTATATCAAGAAAAAAGTACTATTTTCGAGGGAAAAAAAATGCGAGCAAAAGCTAATGTTTTATAATCCTAATAATATAATTTTAAAGTTTGTTAAGTTTTAATGATCCTCAATTAAAACCAAATAAATATGCAGAGGTATTAAATTGCAAAGAAGACAAAATTGAACAACTTTGATGTTTGTGTAAAAGCTGGTTCGAAAAGTGAAAAGTTTGAAGTAAGTGATAGAAAATAAAATGAAGCCTATATAATATTAAACGCTCTTATTACACTAAATTGATGTGGGTAAAATTAAGCACGTAGATACAACATGTATCCTAGATTAATATTGTTATTCTATGTAAATAAGATTAACAGATTCTTTTACTAATATAATTTTTTTCTTTGTTACAGGCGACGACTTCCCAACTCTACACACTCAATCGCAATGACAGAATTGACAGAGCTTTTATGATACCAAAAGTGGCGCCATCTTTCTATCATACATTTTAGTTATAATATGTCAAATTTTAGGGTAACTTGTAAAGTAAATGTTTTGATATAAGTAATATATAATTACGCTTATATAAATAGATGGTAAAGCTTATAGTTGCACGCGAAAATAAAAATATATACTTATAGTTTTTTTTATACCACAATAACTAAACGAAAATAGTGTTTGTGTGTGAAGTTCTCGTGTTTATAAAATGACGGTGCGCTATTAATTGTGCCAGTTACTTCCGTTCATATCCGACTGAATTTATATTAGGAGGAATCGTTCAGTAAGCCAAATAATGTCGTCGCGAACGGGACAGCGCGGTACTTCGGTGGCGACTAGCCAACGGAAACACCGCTCTAGGTCCACGACAAGATACGATATGGAAAAGAAGCCAAAGAAGAAGGACTTCAGGACATCAGGGACCACGAGCTTAGTGTCCATCCCTAACAGTATAAAGCTACCAATGCTCAACAGTGGCCTCATTTCTCTGGGTGAGTACATTTATAACTAATAGTAAATAATATTTTTGTTGTGTACTTGAATTTGTTTTTTTTTAATTTAATTATAACGTAATGATGTGATACACTACTGTATATTGTGGAAATGTTGTCTGTCTTTTTGTTCAACTCGAACAAACGAAACTTGGTGTGGTAGTCGAAAACTTGATGCAAATTAAAACAATGCTGTTTCATAACAATAAAAATCTTGACATTGACAAAATTTAAACCATATCTTTCAGACATTCTTATTCTATAATAATAAAATAACAAAAACAAATTTATTTATTAAATGCCACGGGATCTATAATCGGGACACGGGATCTACTTAAATATACACTTGCTTTAGTGTTCCATTACCAAAAGCACTGTAATTATAATCTTATTAATATGTAAGTATACTTCAAGGGCAAATTTGTTTCGATGGTGATGACTTAAGTATTGAATTGTGAAACAGACCTATCTGTAACTCATCATCATGTGCCCATAAACACTTGCAAGGGTAACTGCTAATATACCAGCGCTTATCAAAACCAAGCCATGGGCAAAAGGGAGAGCCATGCTTCGGCACGTATGGGCCGACCACGGCCTCACACAAAACCGGTAGTGAAGCAGTGATTCCATTGCTTTTGGCCGAGTGAATAAGCTTACCGGAGGCCCTCCCCCTCTTCCACCCCTCCTAGGGGAACCTACTCCCACCTTAAAAGGCCGGCAACACACTTGTGACTCTTCAGTTGCAGGTGCCCATGGGCGGCAGTAGTCATTTAAAATCAGGTGACCCGTCTGCTTGTTTGCCCCATAGACCATAAAAAACCCCACAGGTTGTCGCTATGTAAACTTTAGTAGAGTCTGTCTGCATCGACTACTTGTTCGGAACTCATTGGAACCTAGTATATCGGTGCAGGTTAGCGCCTACTTACTGTTTTGTAACTGAAAATACATGACCGTACATATGCACCAAATCTTTTATCGTGTGGAATCCCCCACGGGTCATCACCTCACCGGAGCTAACGGTTACCGACTAAAACTACACGGTGTTCCGTCACAATCGGATTTATTTGCAGAAGATACCATAAGAAGGAAGCCTCCGAGAATCAACAGAACCACGAAAACCTCTAGTATATACATAAATAGGCATAGACAAAATAGTTCAGTTTTTCTCTATTTATCATCTGTTTTTTTTTATGAGTTTCAGTTAAGAGTAATGAAAAGCTTTAGTTTAAAAAAAAATGAACTTTATTATTATCTCTGTTGTTCTATCTATGTGTATATGTCTATTAGTTCTGTATTCGGTAGGTACCAATTTTCATGATTGTTTCACTGACGTATTCCACAAATTTTCAGGAAGGTTTTAGTGTATACATTATGTATCTATTTATTAGTTCTTTTTTTTCACAATCAATTTCGTTCAAGTCGGTTTATTTTTTGCTAAACATTTTATTATTTAAAACTTTTTTTATCACTGTACGAATGACGGTAAGTAATGTATAAATTGTGTTTTTAAACATTGCTATAAGCATTTAATGAAGTCATTAGCAACTAATCGCCCTCTCATCGTTCTCTAAATTTTTCTTTCCTAATTTTTTTTATTGTTTATTATTGTAACCATCAATCATATTTCAGTCAGTCTCCAGTAAAGCTCGCTGAACTCGTTAATATAAATTAAAAACTAATTTCATGAATCATATTGACACTCAAACAGCTCTTTATTACCTTTTTCTTTGAAAAAATTCCGTTGAGAGGAAAACATTTCGAAATAATAATGATGCTAGGATGAACGCCGTGACTCTAATCTATTTATATTTCAATGAATGGTTATTTGTGACTACGGATTTAACATGATGTAGTATTGTAGTAGATACAATATATGTAGTAAATTATCTTCATACAACGACAGAAATTCCAACTATTACTTCTATTCTGTTATTTGTTTGGTTTCATAGCGATTATGTGGTATTAATGTACTGATATTATTATATGAAATTACTGTTTAAGATTGAACAATTGAAGCACCTTTTTTGTAATAAAAATATATTTATTCGTAGCGAAGTTAGTATTCATGAAAAATTGATGCAATGAAAAAAAGCATAGCGCATTCGTTAGCGCTGTTTCGAACTCGTATATTTAAAAAAGAAAATTATTACAGAATAGTCAGTCTTCTTTTGAATATAGAATGTTATATAACAGTTTTGTGAACAACAACAGTTCTACGAAATTCGGGCTACGCAGGTTTAATTTCAGATTACAGTGACAACACAAACTCCAATTACAAACAACAATTTATTCTTTGAACCCTATTATTCGTTTTGTATGGGTATATTCGCTATTAATTCTACTAGTAAATTCTCTAAAAAGCCGGGGACACTTAGTATTTAATCACAATTTAGTCAACATCTGCAATTTCAAACATGACATCGTCAATCTCGAAAGCGATAAGGATCATCAATAATTTCGGCCGTTAGCATAAATAAATTTGAGCGATAGAACCATAATTATTCAAGGTTTTTGAAATATTATAACGGTTTATATTATTTTGTGAAATATTTTTTGTAACCCATCAGGGTTTTTATGGATGATGAAAATATTTTGCTGGGTTTAATGTCAAGAAGTATATAAAGAGAATTATAGAGAAACTTATCTTTTAACTTTTACTTACCAAAATTCATGACATCATATTATCTATACTTTGGATAAGAAATAATAAATGTTTATCATTTCCTTCTTTTTATTTTATGTAACATTTTTTCCACGTTTTCATTTAAATATCTAGTCTAGACACCGGGACTGCATTTTGACAACCTTGTTTGCTAGAAACCGTTTGCTTGCGCAAGATGAATTCTTCTTTCTCTGACTTTTCGTATATTTTACGGATATTTTCCAATCCCACAAATTGGACTTTTTTGCCTAGCAGCTGTCACAGGCTCTTCTGGCCGCGTATCAAACATACGATTATATTTTTAATTTTTCAATTAAAGAAGGCAATGCACTAATAATAATAGCTTTGATGTTGCAAGTTTCCAAGCAAACGCTTGCTATCAGACGGGGCATGCTTATTTAAAACTAAATTATATTACAAAAAGTGCGATGTTCGAATTGTGTAAAGTGCAACCTTACGGACAAATGGAACTTTTAATAAATCAGCCTATCGCAGAACACGGTTAGACATAGAATTTATAGCATCTGTGTTTGCGCCTCGTGCATCCAATCCATCTCAAAAATTTCCTTATAATCTTCTTAAATTTATTCCATTTGGCTGCGAACCAAGATTTTTAATTTATTATAAAAAACATTTACGAAGTGATTTCCTGTCAAAAAAATGGAAGAAAATATTATGGTGTATGTGTGTTTGTTTGGATACAGTTTATTTCTGCTTGGATTGTTGCCCCCCAAATGGGTAAGCTTTTCCCCTACAGACCTTGTTTAACCAACGCTACTTTCGAAACAAAAAAGCGCAGCATTTTTAGTGTGCAGCCTGAACTAAGTGATCCATTGTCAGATGCACCTTTATCTGGGTCTTCTGTTGTAGAGAACAATATCTCCATAAAAAAATATAAATAACTAACAATAAATCTTATTACACTAGCGGAGTATTTATCTCCAAAATGACTGAAGACTAATAAAAGTCAGGCTAAAAACACGTGTATTGTCAGCCAAATAGGAGTTATATTGTTTATGAACAGTTACACAGAGATTTAATACGACTACGATCTGTAAGTTTAACGAACCAAAGGATACGTAACATCACACACAAAAGTGGTTTAGTGTACAAAAAAAAATTATGCTTAACCCTATAATGCCAATATAAATTTATTACTTACTAATTAATACTAATGATTACTTGGGAGGCTTCATAAATAATGCAGCATTTTACATACAACGTAACGTACAAACGTTATAAAATTACAAGTTCAGCTCTACCTGCTTTAAATTAAATGTCACAGTTGTAGTGAAAAAAAATATTTCAGTCTACAATTCAGCCTTAAAGCTAAAATACGACAGTTATTTTGGTAAGACAGTTTTCAGAATACTAATGAAATAAAACAAAACAAATAAAATATGACTTCTCATTGCTTATCTAAATAAGGCTTCAAGACCGTTTTTTTCACAAAAAACTATTACAACTATGGTATTTTTGGCGTGATGTCCGACCTCCATGAACGTAGGGATAGCGGGTCGAGCTCATCGTTACCCTTGCCGAAGCAGGCCCAAGATAGTGGCGCATCGTGTTCCGCACACAACTCTCTGATCTGGTCTGGTGGGGGTAAGGGCCCCCGTACTCCACGGTGTGGTCGCCTGCTGTCAGCCAGGTGGCGGAGGTCACTTCCTTCTTAGGTACACCCGTTTCCTCTGCAATAGATTCACTTGTGACGGAACACCGTGTGGTGCTAGTCGTTAGTACCACTTCCCCGTTTTGCTCCGGTAAGGTGATGACCCGTGGGGGCTTCTAGAGGACAAAAAAGTGGTATTTTTGGAGTGAGAGTAAATCAAAATCTGACTATTACTTTTCATATGAAGTAAACGATCTATAGCAGTTTGGTGGAGATTGGTGTACTAAACAATGATTTTCACATTTTTGGCAGGACAAAAGCCGCACATACTTCCCTTGCCTTTTTACACCCGGTTACTTTCCATGATATGTTGGCAAAAAAGTTAGATCAGACATGTAAATTGCCCAGGTCCACTTGACAGACCTTCGTTTTCTCAATACAATATGATCTGGTTTTCGTGGAACTTCATCATTCAGAAATTAACGAGCTTAAGTTTTATCAATGAAAAACGGCAAAGCTTTCTTCCTTCGATATTTAGCTTTATTGTTTAATTAATTTAATGAGTTACAGTCAATCTTATTTGGAGTATTATACATGCACTCGAAAAACATTAAATACAAAGCCACTGAGTGGGATAACGAAGTATCGAAGGTGACACCGATAATATAATCGGTCTCCCGGTAGTATAAAAAATATCTTGTTAAAAAGTACTTTCTTAAACACTAAAAGTCTTTTGGACCTTACTCATAATTTCCTTTCAACAATACATCTCCCTCTGAAACATATTATTCTACTCGGTGCCACTTTTGTTGCTCACTGTACATTTGTCTATGTGTGCATTTGAAATACGCATGCATTTAAAAATAGCACATGCAGAGCGAATTTTCCACTGCGATACATGCGCCTTTGAGCGCGAGCTTCAAGTGCTAGAACAATAAAGATAAGGCGGTGCTACATGGAATTTCAGTTCTATTTGCAGATCTATACGGTTTGTTTCACTTTAGGTATTTAAAATGAAACTATTGTAGATCATGTACAAATATAGTTAGAGTGGAAATTGCTTTTTAACAAAGTCGAATGTTCTTTTTTTAAAGATTAGATACACACTAGTGTTTGTTGTGTCTATGTTAGTATGTAGCATAAATTAAAAGTAGCGCTAAAATATTAAAAATACCACCAAATATATAATATTACAAGCATCAAACGTCAATCTGTTATCACGGTAACGAAGATTAATACCTAGGTGCGTGATAAATTGTCGTGATCCTTGTTACAAAGTACAACGGAATACAGACTTTGATTTATTGCCGACATTAGAATAAAATATAATGTTTGATAAAATATATTTTTTATCATTGAAATCAAATAAAAGGGGCTTGTAGTTCGAAAATATAGAGATTATAATAACCCGTTAACATTATATTAAATCTTCATTTTAATATGAAAACTGAAAGTATATAAGTATATGCCGACTGCAGATAATTTGATAATATTCATTATATATCTTAATTAAATATGATTGTTTGCGCCGCTATCAAACACTCCACAAGCAATAACAAACCGCATTCATAAACGCCTCACACGCACAGCACACATACATATCATTCGCATCACATACGTCACTCAACATTCGCCAATCACACACATTCAAGAGATACGAACTACAACGGCCACCTAAAAAAATTATAAAATTTTGAATACTCCAGTAATTAAACCCATAACTACCAAAAACGTATTTTTAACCGACTTCAAAAAAGGAGGAAGTTCTCAATTCGACTGTATTTTTTTTTATGTTTGTTACCTCAGAACTTTCGACTGGGTGAACCGATTTTGATGATTCTTTTTTATTTGAAAGCTGGTGCTTCCCGTGTGGTCCCATTTCAAATTGGTCCAATTCTGATAATGGCATCCATGAGAAAACCATAAAAGTCTTTTATGGAATAGTTTTTTTTAAGTCGGTTATTTTTTTTAAGGAATTATTCTGTGTTCGATCACGAACAATGATATTTAAACCCACCTACATAGTATGTAGGTCCGCCGAGTCCGGCGTTACATTTTTGTAAATATTTTTACTGTAATATTAGCTACTAAAATAATAATTCAAAAACTTTTCACATAAATTGAATTAAAAACAGATCTTAGGAAGCGATTGTACAAAGTTTTGACCGCGAATATCGTGTTCTGCGCCGTACCAACTCGTTCGACACAGACAAAATGGCAGCGCTTTTAGAACAGAATAACAAATGTCCCATACATTTATTATTCTTTTATATAGGTATTAAGTAATATAAATGCAATATCCTAATTACCATATTCAATTATTAACATGACATATAAACATGCACCAGAGAAATAAATGTTTTTGTAACATTTGGAACAAATAAGGGAAATACCTGAAATTGTGGCAACATTAAAATAGAATAGACTATTCTTTATTATACACCGAAATAAAAAACAATTGATCTTAAGTTTATTACTAAAGTTAGGGATAATGGGCGATCTTATCGCTTAAAGCGATTTCTATCAGACAACCTTTGGATAGATTTAAAGACAAAAATGAGTGATAGCTGACTGTGTACTAGATATAATAATACATAAAACAAACATACGATATGAGTAATCATATACAGATATAATACATATATTAATATAGTAAATATCATTGCAACACTGAAAATAACAAAAACATACTGATGGAACTAGAATCCAAGGTAGTTTGAGCTTTCCGTATGTATTTCAATTGGCAATGCATTTCACAACCGTGTCACAACAACGGTAAACGATTTGTCAAGAAGCGATGTGGAATGTAAAGGCATTTTTAATTCTATGTATCTAATGATATGTGTATCATGGAGGAACTCAAAGCGTCCCTTAAGGTAGAAAGATACGGAACGGTTGAACAGTATATCACTACATATTATAAAACAAAGTCCTTCGCCGCGTCTGTCCGTCTGTCTGTTCGCGACTAACTAAATAACTACCGAACGGATATTCTTACGGTTTTCACCAATAAGCGGAGTGATTGATGAGGAAGGTTTAGGTGTATAGTTCATTAAGGTTTTGTGTTAAACGGCTGAAATATGACGATGATTGTTGAAGATGACGGAAAAATCAATGTATGCTGCTACCCGTGCGATGCGGGGGCGGGTTGCTAGTTATACAATAAAGAAAGAAATAATATTATATTGGTAATTACTACAGCTTTTGATGAATTGACGAAATTCTGATGATCATACTTACGTAAACCATAATCAATCTTATATAATTTTTTATTCTTTTAATGGCATAAGGGGCAAACGAGCAGACCGGTCACCTGATGGTAAATGACTACCGCCGCCCATAAGCACCTGCAACTCAAGAGTCACAAGTACGTTGCCGGCCTTTAAGGTGGGAGTAGGGAAAGGGAGGAATAAGAGGCGAAGAGGGGAGAGGGGGAGCGGGAAGGGTTAGGACCTCCGGTAACCTCACTCACTCGGCGAAAAGCAATGCCAGCATTGCTTCACTGCCGGTTTTCTGTAAGGTCGTGGTATCACTCCGGTCGAGCCGGCCCATACGTGCCGAAGCATGGCTCTCCTTTCCTTTAAAGACTCTTGAGTTTGTCTAATTGGGTCTCGGTGAGATCTGGATAGCTGACATCTGTGTAATCAAGGATTGAAAGTAGTAGCGTATTCGCATCTCTATGAGAAGCTGTATCAGATATTTACTTCATACGAGTACTGCAGTAAGCTGCAGAATAATTCTTTGGTTCTCAAACTTAAAAGCTGAGGCACACAGCGTACGGGGCAGGACGGCGATGCGGTGAGAGCTGGTTGTAATGTACTAGTTAATATAGAAGATGTCAGAGCCGCGTCGTAAACTTCAATAGCTCACGTCACGTTCCTGTCGCCGTCAAGCCCCACATGCTGTCTGCCCCAACCTTGAGAAAACCAAATACATATTTATCGACACAAAAAACATTAAGTGTATGTGTCATCAAATTAGTGGATACGATTGAATAGACCCGTAATATACATATGTGTGTGTCTTTATTTAAGTATGCATATATGTATATTTGCCTATGTGTGTAAGTATATGTATTGTTATATATAGTACACCCACAGCTACCAATTACTCCTGACACTAAATCCATCCAAAGGTTGTCTGGTAGAGATCGCTTTTAGCGTAAAGACCGCCCATTGTACCTAGCATTAAATTAAATTTAAGATCTATTGTACTTTTATATGGTGTACAATAAATAATATTCTATTCTATGTACATACATAATCGAAACATGTTACTGAGCTAGTGTAAAACTATACATTTTCAACTATTTGATTTTTATCAGAAAACGTACACGTATGCTTAGTCGAATTCTCAGTACAACCCCTATTCCAGTTTTAGATACCTGAAAAGGTAAATGTCTGCGCCTTCTGTCACGTCTGGCGTGTCTATCTTTAAAAGGTCGGGAATGCTTGCCCTTGCAACCCACAGTTAAATAACGCTGAAAAAGTAAAGATCTTCGCGTAAAAATACACATCAGACGTGACAATTCACAGTCTGATGTGTATTTTTAAAGGTCGAGAATACATGCCCTTGCGTTTATTTGAAATTCTACCGAGAACTCACAGGACACTATTTTATACATGTAATTAAATAAAGCAAATAAATATTTAACAAAAATTGAGTGTTACTTGTATTAAGACATACTATTTAGCATCTCCTTTCTTTGCCGTTACATTCAACTAGCATTTCTATCCCTAGGGATCAATTATTTTTTGGATTTAAAGGTGTCTAAGAGGCCCTAACCCTTCCCCCACTCTCCCCCTCTTCCACCCTTCCCCTACTCCCACCTTAAAAGCCGGAAACACACTTATGACTCTTGAGTTGTAGGTGCCCATGGACGGCGGTAGTCATTTACCATCAGGTGACCCGTCTGCTCGTTTGCCCCCTATACCATAAAAAACCCTACGTCCTTTCCTGTAACCATGTTAAAATTTCATGACGATTGGTCGAGTAATTAAGATGTGAAGGCTTAACACAAAAGCAAACTCACATTCGCATTTACAGGGTGTAAGTTTGAGCTACGCGAAAAACTTACCTAAACCTCTTTCTGTTTATACTTATCACAATATAAAAGTCAGTTCATCATAAAAATGCGAGATTATGGATTTATAGTCATTAGTTTCATTTAGCTCTACGCAATGTACTCGATATTATTTTTGTGCGGTACGGCGAATGACCTTAAACGTACGGCGCCGTCGAAGCAGCTCATTGCATAAATGTTGTTTAATTGATTACATTGCAGTTTTTGGCCGTATGGGATATTTATTAATTTTTTTTCAGTAAAATGTTCTGTTTACTGAAAAAAAATCGATTCGATCGACGAATTGTTTTTGATTAAAACTGATATCGATATATCGATATCACTTTTAATCAAAAACAATTAAAGTAAAATAAAAAATGAATTTTCCGGCAGAAAATTCCAATGATTTTCGACTCAGAATTATGGTCTTAATACACTATTTCAATATTCGGTACGGTGTTCCTTACACGCTATATAATATTAGTCAGGATACACCACAAATACTTAACAGTATCTGTATTAGAAAAATAGATCGATTATTTAGATAGAAAAGATAGATTAGATCGTTACTTACTCACAGCTAAGCATAAATCTAATCATAGTAAAAAATTAACGATAAAAATCAGATGCTGACGATAAGAAACTCCACACAAATAAGTAGTTTCAGAACGAAAGACGGTAATATAAACAACTTCCTATCTTTCACATGGCAAACAATTGCACAGTAACTACTATTTCCTACCAACTTCCTTATCGAATATGAGTGACTACTACTCTACTCTTTATAGTACTTCTTAGTGATAAATTCAACTAATTCATCAAATCAATTCCGTTTCTTCGTAGTCGTACATACATACGCTACTAACTATGCTAATCACCTTTGTAAGCAGTTAGTCCGCATCTCCCGGTACTAAATTCACCGTACAGAAATAGTCCGCAGGCTGTTGGCCCGGCTAGATCAAGACTCAGAAGATATGACGTAGGCATTTTTGTTTACAAGGCTAAAGCTAGGTGCGTTCAACTGTTTTAGGTGTCATTATATTTGTTTTGAAAAGAGTAATGGATGCCAAGAGAGCGATTAACCCAGTGATGTGTATCTAGTATCAGTGCGGAAGTGATTCATATCGAAACGTTTCAGTATACTAAGTCTTACTACACACACTACAGGCTGACTGAGTCAGCCTATGACTACGGCCAGTGCAACCTGTTCGAAACGTCAGGTAATTCAGAGGTATGTAATGTGATACCTTTTCGTGATCGCGTTAATTCCCGTAAACACCTAAATAATGTGATGTAATATAGTTAATAAAAAAAAAATTATGCTTTCTTAAAGGCATAAAAGAATAAGAAATGTAAAAAATATAAAATGTTTCTAAAAATTAATTTAGTTACTTGTCATACCTTGGGGTAACACATTTTTTTCGTAACTTATCTTCTTAAAATTAATGTTGAATTGCCAACAAAAAAATGGACGACTAAACGATTCTGAGCCCTGAAAAGAAAAAGTATGCTTAAAAAACTTAAATTATATAGACTGAAGCTTAATCGTTTTATGAAAAACAAAGATGATCCTATAAATTTCTTCGAAAACAAAAGATGGAACATAATTTATGATAAAAGATCCAACGATCTTTAAAGAAAACGTTTGACGTTTGGCCCTTTTCACACTTTCCTCATTTAAAAAATTATTGGGTTTTATTGGCAATGGTGGGTTCGCCGCTTAATCTGTTTGTCTGAGAACCGGTTATCCCTTCGAATATAATAATATTGGTAGTTGGAGCCCTTTCCTCATTTTATGTGGTATTAAAATCATAAAGAGACCGTTGAAAGTGGTTTTCGATAGGCGAACAACGTATCTAAATTGATAAAACTTCGGCGAAATAATATATAAAGAGGAGATAGAATTTAATGTATAAAAATTTGTCAAGTTAAGAATGTTTAGTTTTAAGACCATGTATTTTGTATAGTGTATACACGTAAATACTAGCTTACTGTAACAAAAATTCGAGATATTTAAAAAACCCATGACCTTTTCAAGAAATGGTCCCAATTTCAACAAGTACCCAATTCTACGTTCTTACTTATATGTCACTCTTCGCAATTCGCAAATTTTCAACATTGATAAAACGATGTAGTTCTAATGTCTCTGCATGTTACTTTTTGAATAAAGGAGAAAACTAAGGCTGGCACTGAAAATCAGTACTGAGGTGACTATTGTTCATCGCAGGGTATACTGAGGGTCCACATATTTTCTAGGACACGGCATACAACCCTCAGTAACATGTCTGTGTGTGAAAAAGTGTTTTGTTGTAATTATATTATACTTAACATTCACAACAACGTGATCGGATACGTGGCATTGACGTATCAGGTCAATGTTATGCGATAATGACATGTAGAAATGTTACCTATGTAAAAAGTTAGTTTTTATTTTTAACTAGCAGCGCCCCGCCGATCCCGTGGGAATATCGGGATAAAAAGTAGCCTATGCGTTAATCCAGGTCTCCAGCTATCTACATACCAAGTTTCATCGCAATCGGTTCAGTGATATTTGCGTGAAAGAGTAACAAACATCCATCCATCCATCCATCCATCTATCCATCCATCCAAACTTTCATATTTATAATATTAGTAGAATTTTCTTTTACTCTTGTTGTTTTTTATTTGTTATATACTGTGTTTCATAGAATAATATCATTTTCTTTCTTCTTTCTTTCTTCTTCAATAAAAGTTTATAAATAGATTAATAATATAATCATAGTTTACAAGAGCTTCTTTAATGAGAAACTGCCTTTCGGTTAAATGGTTAAGGTCATTACTTAAATGAGACGAGCTTGTCATGGTAGACACAAACACAAGATGTCTCATGGCCAATGAACGCGTACCACCTTTTCACTAAAAAACTTCAAACCTTTGTTTAAATTTCGTTTGTTACTTTACGTTTTGTGATAAGGCAGAATCAGTGAATCCTATTTACAAAATAATATTTAAAAGCCAATTTTAAAATTAAAGCATTAGACAATGCTTGTTGTACAGTGTTTTTGTGAATTTAATTGACTTAACTTACAAAAGTCAAGGATTTTGCCTACCATCTTAGTTGAACCGTCATGTGTCCTTTGTTGAATCTGACCGTGATTATAAATAAGTATAGTTCTTGCTCTATGGAGTCTAATACAAATATATAATAATAATAACTTGAGACATCTCACACACGATCGCCTGATCCCAAACTAGGCAGAGCCTGTACTATGGAAACCAGACTGCTGATAAACATATTCAGTACTAAATACATACATATCATAGACAAATTACACCCAGACACAGAACAAATGATCGTGCTCATCACACAATTATTATTCGTGGGTGCAAATAGAACCCACAACCTCTGGCTCAGCAGTCAGGATCACCAACCACTAGACCAAGAGGCCTATATATAAGATGATACTGAAATAGTCACAAAGAAAGCAGTGAAAATGTCTCATTAATCGCGATGCTCCTAAGACTTAGAGAAGTGTTTACTTTGAATTTACTTGTGAATGGATTGAGGTATTGACGCACGCTTTGTGTCTGTGTGATATAAGTTTATTCGTACGAAATATTTAGCATTATTTTTTATTAAAATCATCATCCTTCGCGCCGTTTCTCAACTAAGTTGGGGTCGGCTTTCAGTCTTACTACGATACTGGGCAATATTCTGTAGTTAGATGAGGTTGTGAGACTTGGTCGCACCGGGTGACGGGACCCGTCTAGGGTGAGACGGGTCAATGCCTGTCGGGGGTTGCGGAAGAATGCAATAGCGATTCTCGCTCCCCTGATCATGGGCAAGTAGTGGAACACCGGGGTGGTTTTTAGTCGGTAAGAGTCCGACAGACCCCTTCGCCTTCCCAAGGCGGAGGACATCCATGTAGGATCTTCCACCTCGTCTTGTGAGACTTTTTAGGGCTCCAACTACCCGTAACGAATGGCACAGATGTTTGTATGGCACCTGGGAGCGACGGCTTAACGTGCTCTCCGAAGCACGGAGGGGTCTCAATGTGTTAAAAATGGTAACCCATCCTAAGACTGACCTGGCTAGTATTACTTAACTTTGTAATGTGCTAACCTACTCGGTTACCACTTAGCCACAAACCCCTTATTATTTTCTTTTTTTTTTTATTAAAATGTTGAAAGGAAATAATTCAATATAGGCACAGAAAACAAATTCACAAAAACAATTTTCACAGACACAACAAAATTAAATGGACAAACTCGGTTGACATCCCACATCAAAATCCATTTGAAGGCATTAAGTGTCTTCATTAAATTTATTCAAATCCTACATATAAAATCTGAAATTTCGTTGTAATTACAATGTTTCATAAGCGTGAAAGTAATTGGAGTTTCAACAAGCGTTGAGGCTCTTTAAATATTTATTTGAATATAATTGTTCAGATAATTACCAAAATGTCGTGATTATGTCATTCCAATATCCTCTCTTTTATTACTTAGAAACCCTTTCCTTTTTTTTAATTATTTTTATTTGTATCTTTGATTTATCACAACACTACAAGTATAGTGAACAGAGGTAAGAAGAACCATCTCTTTTTATGAATACGCTCCATGGCCGGTAGCGACAGGAGTTTTACCGCGGTCACGAGATGACATCCTCTCCACTCGGACTTTTGGGGCACTTTCCAGCGCCTCATGCTGCCCTGAGTGTGGCCAGGGAGGCCGGGATAGGCGCAGTATGGCACATCACCGGTTTAATCGGTTTGATTCTGACGTACCACCCCGGCCTGAGGGTGTTTCCACACGCGCCAAAAGGGTGGCTATCATTGTCGCTAGTGGGTAAATTTAAAAGAAGGCAGAAAAAAAATTTCCACCGATGGTGCATTAAAAAAACATTACACACTACTACCACTAATAACCACAGGGCCCCTAAGTTTTTTTTCCATACCTCTATTTTGGCACACCACACACAAGTATATGGCCTGCAGTATAGTTAGCAGCTACTGGACCCTATAAGCACTTACGCTGGCAACGGCATCTTATCTCAAATGAGCCTCAAGTTACCTTTTCACCAGCTGGAATCTAAAACTCGATGTTCACTGCGGCGGAACGGCGATTCTAGTTCGAACTGTGGGCTCAGTAAATTTTTTTTCATTATGGATGGCAATGACTGAGTACTTGTCAATAGTTAAAATAAATTATTTTACAATCCTCATGACATTAAGTAGGAAATATACTTAGAAAAATAAGATTCGTAATTTTTTTCAAAATTGTTTTTTTTTTTAATTCTTGGACCAAACAATAAAAGTAAGTAAATGATTTGACGAAAGCAATGCATGACGTCACATGTTGTTATTTTATTGTAAGTTTTTAGAGAACATATCGTTTTAACGTTTAATAAAGAAAAAAAATATTTCACAGTCAACTATTGTACTAAAACGAATCGACAGTTTGGTCTCTTTTCAAAAATACATAATTAAGGTTAATATAAATCTTATTTAAAGTAATATTTGTACTTTTAAAGTCATAACAAAGAACAAAATTCTATTTATTATAAGATAAGTATAACTTTAGATCGTTGCGTTTCGTATTTTCATATATTTTGTTACGCAAACACGTCGAAAAATTCTACTGTTTGTCATCCCGCTCACGTTAAAGGAGGTGAATGCGAGAAATGTTTTTACATTGTGTTCTTTGGCAAAGACAAGATACGCTTCAGCTAACTTAGGCTTTTATAAGAAAAAGTAAATAACACAGCTACTATAAAAATCAAAGGTAAAACGAGGAATTTTTACCTCTATTTTTTCACTTAATAAAACGATAGAATCTCAGTAATGCAAGCAAGAAGACCAGTGTTGAGCTAGGTCACTGCTAAAGACTTCCACAAAGACCCCGTCTTAATCCAACAACTTCTTTTGACGTAAGAGAATTAGACAAATCCAGATTGGGAAACTATTGATTAAGTACAGTAATTTTTGTTAAAGCCTTGAACGTGGTTTCCGATTACCTGTGTACGGAAACCGAATCCGTAGATTTCGATTGATATGAATAAGTATTTGTTAAGAAACTTAAAAACAACTAGGCACAATCCCACTAATATTATAATTGTGAAAGTTTGGATGGATGGACGGATGGATAGATGTTTGTTACGCTTTCACGCAAAAACCACTGAATCGATTGCGATGAAACTTGGTATGTAGATAGCTGGACACATGGATTAATGCATAGGCTACTTTTTATCCCGATTTTAGTAAAAAGCCTTCTTCATGAATAAATACTTACTTTTTTTGTTACCTTATACCGCTGATTTCTTATATGGACCGATACGTAGTTTGCTTTATAAAAAAGTAGATTATCGGATTTATTACGAGGCTGTTTATCCCTCAAACTTTTTAAAACAAAGAAGTTCAAACTAAGAAGATAAACACAAACAAATCCATTCGCCCCTCAATTGGAGTACGATAGATTATCAATATTTTTTATTTACTGAACGATGATGGTATAGTGATCCGGGGTTCGGGCACTGAAATCTAATAAAATTTGCCATTTGTTAGAACGAACTCATTTTCTGGGTGTCCCGTTTCGTACCGTGTAGTGTTGACATTTATAGATAACTCCATTACGTGACACGCCAGAAACGAATTGAGGTTAGATTTCCAAACTTACCAGATATCTTGTGAATGGGTCGTCGGATTTTGTTTATATTGCTTTTTTATTTGTTTATTATGTGACAAATTATATATTAATTTAGAAAATGCCTTGTAACGTTTAAACAGAAACAAGAAATAGCGAAACAAACATAACAACTTGCAGATTTATAGAAAAACAATTATTAATTTTATATCCCTTTATTTCAATATTATTAATGCAAAACACACCAGAAGTGCAATACGGTATTCGATAAAATTTGGCACACAAATTGTATCCTGTATTCACACATTGGTGAAGATCTGATATTTGAGAAGTGCTAGTACCTTTTCATTTTGTTCATGTTGGAAAAAATGACCTGAAAAATTAATGTGTCTGACAAGAAATGAAAGAATTTACTATTATTATATTTATTGAATATTTTTCATGTGGTTAAAAAAAACTTAGAACTTAAAACTTAAATGCCAATAGTTTCTAAATGCTGATTTAGATAAATTAAAGTCGGCTCTACTTTTTAAAAGATAAACCAATATCGTAAAAAGTATTGTAAAACGAGAAGTATTCTAGCAATAAAACAAAATGGCTGTCAAATCTCTCTTGCAAATGGGAGCTGTCAATTCAGATTTACGCGGGGCGTGCCAATGACGAATGTTACCAAAATAATCCCCCTTGTCTATGGCAGGATCTCGCACGACGTGAGTGACATTATGCAGTAACGTCATGACAATTTTATATTTAAAAAGTTTCTATTGATGACGATTTGATTATTGTTGTTAGTTCGATGTAGGTATAATAAATCTTAAGCCTTAATTTATTCAACGTTTATGATTTAAGTACCGAAATACGTTGTAGTTAATTTTAATATAGTTTAGAGCTCGAATGATTTCTAATAGTAAATACTTAATTGAATAGAAAATTAAATTCCTCTATCATGAAAAACAATAACATAAACCCGTCTTTAGCGAATTTATCTGTAAATGTACCAGAAGGCTTAGAAATGCGAAAGCATTAAACTGATTTCAATGTTATTTTAGTCTATTTATTCAAGTTTTTATTGTATAAAAGTTGAATAAAATAAAACACACTGAAAATAAACTATACATTTAAACTAATAAATAAAATTAAAAACTAAAAAGTTTCTAAACTGACTTCTTAACGTGTGTTTTTGGTCAAGTTCAATAGTTTGAGGGATGTCAAAACATAAGTGTGTAAGTTGATACAAATAACTATTTCATGAAACTGCTCCTCCTGCCGGGTAGAGGTTACTGATATGGAATAATGATACAACCCAAAAAGGCATCTGCTTTGTCATGGCAAGACAGGCAGATGATCAGTCAGGAGTTAGCATAACTCTTTACTGAAAATATCATTAGGAATATATGCATCATAAACAGATTGATACTAAAATTAAATATAACTCTGAAACTTGCTCCTTATTATTTTCTAGTTTAAAAAAAAATGTATGTAAAAAGCTGAGTTTAAAGCTACAGAGCAGACTTGTTTACATTGAATATTTAACTGAAATCTGTTAAACGGTCACTAAAATTAATTCCTGTAGAGCACAAAATAAAATAATTAAAATGCTATCCACTTACCGCTACCACTATTACTCGAGTACAATACGTAACGTCATATAAATGGAATAATATTGCCATTAGAACCATACTATTAGGTCATCAAATGAATGCAAACTACATTCAATCAGTGGTTTAAGGCAACTTATCCTAAATCACCTTTTACAAGAACTGGACTAGCTGAAAATCCAAATGTGTCCTTCGAGCCGGAATAGACGCGTAATACTTAAATACTTTGGTATTATTTTAAATGAATTATTCTTTAATAATGTATGTTAAAAACCAGTAGCACAGTATACAACAATCCGCAGATGATAAATTGGCATTCAAATATCTATTCAAAATTAACAGATCATAAGGTAAATCTCCTCATGGCCTCGCGCCAGGTAGTTCACCTGGCTACATTTCTATTTCGCCTATCGATTCTAACCTAGTTTTTTTATTTCCCGCATCAAACTGCGAAATATCATTTACTATTCCATTAATACAGATATGGGATATATGATATAGTTTTGACAGCTGGCTTATAAATGTGTTGGTCAATTTACAATCGTAGGTCGAGGCTGCAAATCTTTTAATAATTTTAATGGCTTCGACCTATAAGGAGAGAAAGAAAATATTAAGTGAATATTTTATCTGTATCGCTTGCTTTTGATTTGTTAGAATTTAATTGTCTGTTTTTAATGTCAAATAATATTTTTAAGCTCATACAGGTATTTGCACGATACCTATGCCCAAAAATCAGTTTTTAAATTTTTTATGTGTCTGTCTGTTTGTTCCGGCTAATCTCCGGAACGGGTGCACCGATTTCCACGGGACTTTTCCTGGCAGATAGCTGGTGTTATAAGAAGTAACTTAGGCTAGGCAAAATATATAAATATGTTTACGCGAGCGAAGCCGTGCGGGAACTGCCAGTATATTATATTACTGATATTTATTATTTAAGTAATTGTTTTGGATATAAATTTGAAAAAAATGCTAAGGGTCTTTGTGTTAGTTGCATGTTAAGTAGGTACATTACTTTTTGTTTTAGTTTTATTAAGGTCGTCAATAGATTCTTTAAAAAAAAGTACAATTTGAAAGGGATATACTTACTCTTTCCGTGACGAAATGCAAATGTACGATTCAGCAAATTTCTTATTTCAATCCTTAAATATTATTCTGTATTTCACTTCCGATAACAAATGCAATAACAATCGAAAATAAATGGGTAATGTCATTCAATTCATGTTTCAATAGCACACATTTATAAAATTGACATTTGACTTCGTACAATTATGATGAAAGTTTTCGTAGAATCAAACAGACTTTGATCCAAAACACGAGATCACTAAACACACAATAGTCGGGTCATACTTCTTGTCTGGCCATATTCATCCCAAAGATAACGGAAACATAATGCGGTGACAGGGTATATAAAATCGGGAAATCGAGGAGGTAGGACTGGGGTAATGGCGGATGAGCACGTCCTTGACGCGTTACGCGTGATGGGATTTCTTGTTTCCCTCGGGCTAAGGGAAGGAAACGTTTTTTATTTTCTTAGTGTCGGAATATTCCAGTTCCCACTGAAATATAAAATTAGTTTGTAAATAAAATCTCGTAGTTCTTCATACAAAATATTCGTTTCGGTTTTTGGCATTGTGTTGTGTCTGACTTTAAGGCTAACGGATATGATTGCAGATGTTTTGGAACGTGTTCAATAGTTTAAACAGGAATTTAGTCTTGATTTTGTTTACGTGATATTGATAGAATTCATTGGTCGATGTATCGAGTACTAGCAACCCGCCCCGGCTTCGCACGGGTAGTAGAGACATCTTCAACAATCATCATCATAATTTAACCAATTTCCACAAAACGTAAACAAATTATACACCCAAACCTTCCTCATGAATCACCCTGTCTATTGGTGAAAACCGCATGAAAATCCGTTCAGTAGTTTTTCAGTTTATCGCGAACCGACAGACAGACAGACGCGGCGGGAGACTTTGTTTTAAAATATGTAGTGGTAATGAAAGAGTATGAAATTCATAAATGTTTATTATACTTCTTAAATTGATCTAAAACCATACATATTTTTTTGGGGTAAAGTAGATGCTTAAATTAAATTAGTAGATGCGTTAATTAATTTGATTTTTTGTTGAATCGGCTATACTCAAGAATATAATAATTATAAACAGAGGGAGTAAAAATTCGTGTGATTTCTTGAAACCGTCGTAGTTTAGTTGTAGCTAGTAGAAAGAGGACTAGACCTAGTTTAAACCGAATGCAACTAATTGCACCTGGTATTGACCAGGAAAAAATAGATATACCTAGGTTTAACTGCTATCGATCGCACCTAGGCTTAGCTAGAACTAGGTGTAATCGTACTTCGGTTTTTAGCCGTAACATATACATATATAAAGATAGATAACAAATAGATTAAAGTAGAAGTATCTTACATACATGTGTGAATGATAAAATGCAATATCTTTCAGGCAATCTTAGGATGGATCAAAATATATATTATTGAGCAGTTAGTAGTAGGTAGTTCTACTTCACCAAATGGTGCTTTCCGAGATTAAATGCACGAGTTACTATAAAAAATACCTGAATCGCGCTAGGTGCATCCATAATATTTGAAGAATTCTCTCGATTTATTTACGATTCCATCAAATTATTTTTCAGAATTATATTCCAAATCTGTCCAGCCGGGGGCTTATCGGATAGAACATCAGTCAAAGTTTCGGGACCAAGTGACGTTCGCTGCGATTTTCCGAAAAAAACCAAGCGCGAGTCTGACTTGCGAACCTTACGGTGCGCGAGTCTGACTTGCGAACCTTACGGTGCGCGAGTCAGACTTGTATATAAGTATTGTATAAATAAGTAATAGACTTATTTATATTCACTTTTCTATTGTTCGTCAATCTCGGGTATTGATTGTTGAAGATTTTTTCAGTCAGTCGTCGGATTGAAAGAAACATAACTTTGTCGTTCTAAAAATACTCCTCTCAATAATATATGTCATAGTAAATTTTCAAGCGCAAAATAAAGCTTCAATTGATTTTATTTTTGTGTGATAAAACAATAAATTAACGTCTATTAAATGTTTTCCTTTACTTCTGCACTTACTTGCTTCTCGCCAAACTCATGATTCTAGTTCAATGGAAAGTGATAAAATGAATGAAGAGGTTAAAATATAAGGCTTAAAAGGGCCGTATTTTTTAACAAATAGACAACAACGAAGTGATCCCATAAGAGGTACGGAACCCTAAAAACGCTGTCTGTATGTTCCAGCTTTACATTAACTATATCACAGAATATATTAGCATTATATACCTACATACATTCATAAAAGCTGAAATATCTAAAATCTTAGATATTTTTAATAAAAGACTTCCAGGTTTATATATATTCTACGAAAATCAAAACATTGTTTTTATTTGTAACACGAATCAGTTTTACTTTAGGTATACTTAGTGAAGCATATTTTGGTTTTTACTCAATATTTCCGTTACCGTTACAAGATACTTGTTTACAAACTCACCTCACCTCGGAATTGAAAAAGATATTTCGTCAAACAATCAGAATCACTTCACACTAAAGAATCTCACCAAAAATCAGCAATGTTTCATTTCCATCTATTTCTTTGCTTACTTTTAATCAGTCGGGATGAAATTGGATGAGTTCCGAACAGTTCCCGTAAGTCTGCAGAACAATGGAACACAAATACGCTCAAGTGTGAATAACTCAGTTAAGGGCCGAAGTTAACTAACTAATCTTTGAACCTTTGAACCTGCGAACTAGCGTTATATGATCTGTTGTAGTTTACTTTCCTTTATTTATCTGAACTTGTGTAGTATGTATTATATTTTTAGACGTTTCATGTTTAGTAAAGTTGTTTCGATCTGATCTGGTACCGGTAGTTATTCTTATAGGTACTAGACGCAATCTACTTCAAAATCGCGAACACGGTTAGGCTGCTGTCCGCCAAGGATATATAATAGAAGATACAACAGTGAAGAAACAAGAGGGGTTCAGTAAATCGTTTCTAATGATATTATTAAGTAATGTTATATGTTTAAGTATGTGGTACTAGCAGCGCCACGCGGTTTCACCCGCGTAAGTCCTGATCCTGTGGGAATATCGGGATAAAAAGTAACCTATGCGTTAATTCAGGTCTCCAGCTATCTACATACCAAGTTTCATCGCCATCAGTTCAGTGTTTTTGCGTGAAAGAGTAACAAAGATCCATCCATCCATTCAAACTTTCACATTTATAATATTAGTGGGATAAATGTAAGCAAAAATGTGTTATTTTTAATATTTGCATGTCTTAACCAAGACGGAACATGAACTTGTTACTTTATGACATAAGACCTTTTGGTACCCTGTTCCTGCAAATAAAGTTTCATTTCATTTTATTTCAATTTTTTTCAGAGTGGTTATCATAGTCTGACTGGCGGTGTCACTACGAGGAAGAAAAACTCAGTAGAAATATAATCAGATTGCCTAACGTTGGTAGATATTTCTCAGAGACAATAGCATCGTGCCTAGCTATTTCCAAATGATCCTCTTGCTAGTCATTAAGGGATCCCTATGTCCAACAGTGGACGATCTATCGCTGAAATGATAATGATGACTTAGTTAGCAAATACCTTCACGACTTACCTTATGGTACTAAAGTAGGCAACACCACAGGGTGAAATTAAATTAAACTAACCTGGACTTAATTAAATTAACCAAAAGTACAGTGAACAGGTTCCTCTTGTATTAACGTGTACCATCTTCAATATCAACTAGCAGTTTCCGCGCAGCTTCGCTTGCATGTACATATTTATATATTTTGCGCGGAGCCCTAATTCTTTTTTCAAAATAAAAGTAGCCTAAGTTACTTCTTACAACACCAGCTATCTGCCAGTGAAAGTCCCGTGGAAATCGGCCCACCCGTTCCGGAAATTAGCCGGAACAAACAAACAGACAAACAGACACTTTAATTTTATTTATTTGTATTGATAAAAAAGAAAATCACGTTATTATTCCTATCCTCTCTTGAAGGGGAACAACTCTATCCGCTATCAGAAAAACAAATTTGGCTACTTTTTTCAGGAAAAGTTTATGAAAATATATCCGCAGTTATTATGGATACGGCCAATATCCCTAATAGAATGCCCACTCTGTTTTAAGCACCAATTTTCAACGATCCATTCTTACAGTTCAGTACCCCACGTTTATACTCATTGACTACCTATGCCCGTCTAAAATTACACGAATGAACGCTTTCCAGCCAACGCTCGTTTGAAATAGATTGTGACTTTGAAAATATTCGATTTTTTGCCAGTTTTTGTCTATGGTCTAGTGTATATTAGGTCTATTATATAATAGGTATATATCAGGATACATTTTGTAAGATTTATTTTTGTGCAATTTTTCATTTTATTTATGTATTTGTATGGGTTTATGTTGGTATTAAAATACTTTGTGTAGCGTTTAACGCGTGTTAGAGTAATTTCTTGAATATATCCTGTTCTGAATATCATTATTTTGTATACTTTTACAAGCTGTTGCCCGCAATTTCGTTTACGTGACAATTTTGGTTAAATCTATCCCACGGGAATCATATATCATCAATACAAATAAATAAAATTGAATTGGTTTGTAATATCAAAATAATAGTTTTTTTTTAAACTCTTACAGTTATTTGCACGATACCTATGCCTAAAAATCAGTTTTTTTTAATTTTTGTCTGTCTGTCTGTTTATTCAGGCTAATTTCCGGAACGGGTGGACCGATTTCCACGGGACTTTCACTGGCAGATAGCTGGTATTATAAGCAGTAACTTAGGCTATTTTTATTTTCAAAAAATAATTAGGGTTCCGCGCAATATAGATAAATATGTACACGCGAGCGAAGCCGCGTGGGGAATAGTATTATGTATCATCGATATTTGGTCGGGGCGCTCAAAAAATGGCACCAACTAAACTGTGCTTAAATTAGTTGTAAACACAGTTTTGCTTGTTCGATACGATCGAAAGCTTTGTTAGCTATTTATAAAGTAGAGTTATTAAACAAATAGTTACGATTACTTAGTTAGTAATCGATTACTAAATCGATATTACAGTAATCACTTACCTTCAGGAGGGTGTGTCTTTCGATATGTTTGCATATGGCATGGTTGTTGAGGTTGCTAAATTTCCAACTCTGTCTGGTCATGACACAAAAATAAGTTCTTTTTTTTCTTAACTCTTTATAGTTAACTAGACCAATTTAAAAAACCCTTTTAGTTTTTAAAAGCGAATATCAAAATATCCAGATTATTCCGCTCCGAGCCAGTGAAAACCGGTATTCGTTGGTACAAGCCAGTTTAATTGGCGGTACCTCGCCGGAACCGACCGGTCAGACGCCTTCCGCTTGCTAATAGGAGTCTTTACAAGATAGTATGCTGTCGTGAATATACCCTAGCTTTTGGGCTTAAAGATGGCAAATTTAGTCATTTAGATTTTTCGTCGTACGAAAATTTTCTTAAGAATCTTTCAAAGAGTAAATGTGTACACTAATAAAGATAAGTTCCCATAAATGTGTTTTTCTAAAATATATTGCACAGTGGTTCTACAAATTTTCAGCTATATATATTGAAAGAAAGTAACTAATAATAAACAAAGCGTTTATAACATCTATAATTTTTAAATCTAATAGGCAAAAACAAGATTTTTAATCTCATCGGGCACAGTATTCACGACATTAAAAAATATATGGAGCCCGTAAGAGATCTTGAAAGTGTATGCGCGAAAGCCTGTGGTCGAGATTCGACCATGACCATTATTGAACATTTCAGAAAAACATATGTAGCTTTCTTTCATACATAACATTTTGGAAACTAATCAGTTTTTTGTTTATCTAGACTCTTAAAATTTGAGTATGCGTACGCACCGCACCGCTCATAACATTATCTACATACTATATTTTGGAAAGATGAAATGATAAAAATAAATTGTTTCATATAAATGGCCTTATACTATAGGTACATCAATCCGTCTTAATGGTAACAGTATCTTACATGTGATGTGCACTCGGACATCCAGGTATCGAGTAGAATCATCGATAAACAACACAATTTGTTCATTACTAACACATACATTTATTCTATTTAGACGACGCGGCAACGTTGTGAATTATAGTTCTCTTTCGCGAAAGTTTTACGAATCTGGACAAAGATGGTATATTCAAAGCAAGCATTCACTTAATATCGATTAATGATTCTAGGTATCGAAATAGCGATATTCGAGAATTCAGTTCGATTTTAATAGGGAGCAAAACTTTGGAATGGAATTGCATACGTAACCCATTAGCAAATGAACCATTAAATTTGTTTTCAAAGCTTTCAGATAAATTGCTTATGCGTTCATATTTCACTGTTTTACCTTTTATTCGTGTTTTAGGTATATTTCATTCTATTTTTAAACAAAATTCAATTTTATTTAAATTCGAATTATCATTTATTTTTTACCTCTGACCCGACATCGTTGTTCTTTCGATTTTCAAATATTTTCTTGTAATAGTTTCTACTACACAGAAAATGCAGTTTTTCCTATTTATTGTTCTTTTTTGGGAAACCGATTATTTTATAGTTATTTTCAAACCAAACTGGAAAAAATCTGTTCAGCCATGCTCAAGCGATACGCTAACCAATTAACACTGTATAACAAATACGCTATATAATATACTGTATTGGGGTGCTTGGTTAGAGACTTTAGAGCCAAGCAACCCAATACGACACGTGCACGTAGATGATTGACGTAACAAAATAAACCAATTTTCATAATTAATAATATTTCTCTAAGAGTCTAGATATACAAAAAACTGATTAGTTTCCAAAATGTTATCCTGTTTCTCTGACTATCGTCCTATTTCAATATTACCGTTTCTTTCTAAAGTGCTAGAGCGACTTGTCTATAATCAGCTCAGTATGTTTCTTAACAAAAACAAGCTTCTGAATCCTTACCAGTCAGGTTTTCGGCCTGGACACAGTACCGTTACAGCCTTGGTGAATATTACGGATGACATCAGATACGGCATGGAATGTGGAAGTCTAACTGTTCTTGCACTACTAGATTTTTCCAACGCTTTTAACACGGTGGACTTCGACATACTGATAAACATTGCTCGCTCACTTAACATATCTCCAATGGTGATTGACTGGCTTCGAAGTTACCTGTGTGGATGCCGACAATGTATACGCATTGATAACACCCTCTCTTCTTGGTGTAATACATCTGTTGGTGTGCCCCAGGGTGGCGTTCTATCTCCTTTACTTTTCGCATTATTCATAAATTCCATCACTGATCAACTTCTCTCTTCCTTCCACCTTTATGCAGATGATCTTCAAATATACTCCCAAGCACCATTGGACAATATCGCTAATGCTATTGACATTGTCAATAGAGATCTGGCTAGGATAAGTGCTTGGAGCGAAGCCTATGGACTTAAAGTGAACCCTTCAAAGACTCAGGTAATTATCGTTGGGAGCACCAGGAAAGTGTCAAAGATCGAGTGGTCTCATGTTCCTCCGATCATTTTCAATGGTTCTGTCATTCCCTTTAGTAATAAAGTAAAGAATTTAGGATTACTTATTGACTCAGAACTATCATGGGCTCCTCAAATGCAGGAAATAAGTCGTAAGCTATTTGCTTCTGCGGGTTCTTTAAAACGATTGAGAAATTTTCTACCAACTGCCACCAAAACTGCCCTTGCAAATTCACTTCTCCTTCCAATTCTTGACTATGCGGATGCCAGCTATCCAGACCTCACCGAAAACCAACTAGATAAACTAGAGCGACTTCAAAACTTTTGTATTAGATTCATATTTGGACTGCGTAAATATGATCATGTCTCTGAATTCCGAAAAAAGCTCAAGTGGTTACCTATCCGCCTTCGCCGGAACGCTCATTTTCTCTCTTTGCTATACAGTATACTGTTCAACCCTCATACACCTTCCTATTTAAAAGGACGATTTGAGTTCCTTCACGATACTCATACGAAGTTCTTACGATCATCAGAAAATTTGATATTAAAAGTGCCAGCGCATTCGACAACTTTCGTTGATAAATCATTTATGGTTCTGGCCGTCCGTTTGTGGAATGAACTACCGGTACAAATTCGGCAAGCTGAAACTCTCACAGCCTTTAAAAATTTGGTCAAACAACATTATCTGTCACTATAATAATATTATTCTATTCTTTACCAAAACTAAGATCTAAATTGCTGTCTATAATACTACATTATCTCCACTAAGTAACTGTATATGTGTATGTGTATGTATATAAGTATTTATCAATTTTTAGAATAGTACGCCATCAACTACTATGTATTTATTAAATAATTTTGATATTATCTCCATCCTAAGGTTGTCTGGTAGAGATCGCTTTTAGCGATAAGACCGCCCATTGTACTCTGGTTTGTAAGATAATAATTTTTTTTTCAACTGTTTTTATTAATGGTGTACAATAAAGAATATTCTATCTATCTATCTATCTAATAAATAGTAACTATTAATAGTCACATAATTTCATTCCTATAGACATAGGAAAGCATAAAAATAATTAATTTTGGCCATCATGATTTGATTCATCACCATCAATCCAGTCATAAAGAATCCATTAGTTAAATACAACCAATAAACAGTAATAAATGAGATTCTATTGCCTGTAGGGTCTAAGTCCAAAGGTCACACTGACCTCAGACGTCGTTGTTTAAGGACCGGTATGAGAAAATCGATCATTCTAGTGTAAATAGGTTGGTAATACGAAGAACATTAATCGTTAAGTAGTTTCGTATTGATGGGCAAACTTTGGACGCATATACACACATCCGAAAAGAAAAAGCTTTTAGAGCATATTAACACCGAAACCAACAGGGCATTGAATTTTGTGTTGAAGTATTAATTAAGATTTTTCCCCTCGCGTGTCAGGAAGTTGTGGATTAACACATCGGCTCACTGGATCTAATTCCAGGTGGCTGGAGCCGTGAACTAAAGCTTGTTAAAAATGGTTTACAATAAACACTGTTGGTATTAAATTGACGAGAAGAATATCGTACTCGAATATTCGTATCATTAATTTTCATCTGTAGTTGGCTCTTAGGTTTCACAAAACAATCAGCATTATCTCTAAGTTTAAACACTCCTTCTTTTTCTTTTTCTCCTGGCTAATATCCCAAATTATTTGGGGTCAGCCGTCCTAGTACTCTTGCGCCATACCGTACGGTTGTGGGTTATTTCTTTTGTTGTATTTCTCGTCATCATATCATTTTTCATTGATTGTAGTCAGGTTATAAATGTAAACACTAGTTAAAACAAAATTATAAAAATAATGTAGCAATTTTATTAAACCCATGATCGAAATATACTTGTTTTTTCGTCTACAGTCATGGCTGAATTAAGTAGGTACATGTTGTTTTAAGCTTACAGTTATTAGGTTGAATTATAATGAGAATTAAGCTTGGCATGCTCAATTGAACTTAACAGCCCTCCATAGCCTCGACTTCCTTTTTAGTTTGTATTGTTGTCATAAGTCCTTTGACTTATCATAAAGAAGAGCTTTGAGGTTTGCTGGCAATTTAAAGTTTTAGAATGTAAACGAGTATATTCAAAATATACTCGATCCGTTCTAAAAGTTGATCAATTCAGTTCTTGAATTAGTAATTTCCTAAGAAAGTTAGTACGTACATGTCGCATAGGTTCGCACGTATCGTATACGCTAGGGATGCTCATTTATTCTACTCTTATTTTTTTAACTCAAAACTACATCTATAAAATATATATATAAATATTTAATGTTTGTTAGTTCAAAATCGCAAATCTCCTTTCTTTTCATTCAAAGTTGTTTACCGATCGTTATGAAATTTTCACACAACGTTGTACTCATACACGCACATGTTTTTTAAAATATATTTTTAATTAAATTTACGTAACTTGAATCACTTTGTTAATACTTACACTCAGAAACTACACAAAGTCCAAAGCAGCTCAACAGCCTCGGGCCGGCGCGGCAAAATAATTTCACTTGGTAATGTACCGATGGAAGTGAAACGTTTATCTAACTTTGTTGGGAAAACTGTGATTATTTAAATGTATGCGAATTTATTGCGCAGTAAGTGAAGCGCTCCAAAGTAGTATGTTATTGATTTTAAAATGTTGTACGTGTTAAAGGATAATGTGAGTTTGAACATATAAAGTTCTGGCGGAACGAGTGCAACGTGTAGGTAATGTGGCTTGCTCCTTCCGAAGTTGTAGTACTTAAGTACAAGTAAAATTTAATTTAAATTTATTTTAATTAAATCGTCTAGGAAAATCTAGGATATCAATGATATCCCAACCTTCTGAGGATGGAGTTCACACTAACACAGTTATCTACCTATACCGCACGGTATTCTTTGAAGCTACAAGTTTCCTAGCCGGTACTGCAATACTAACAAAGTGTATGCAAAATAACATGACAATTGGTTGAATAGTTAAAGCTCCAAAGCGGAACAAAGAAACAAACAAACTCATATTCCCATTTATAATATCAGTTTATTTATTTATTAGTGACAACCTCAAACCGAATAATGTTAAAAACAAACTCAGGACTTATTTCCTGAATCAACTACACAACCACAAATAAATGTATTTATCTACTCCCGTATGCTAAACTTTTTTTTTTCACCAGAAACCCCTTCGGGCCGTCACCCCACCGGGGTTTTCGGTGGGGCGGTGTGTCGGAATCGACCCGACTAAAACCACACAGTGTGCCGTACTGCGCCTTAAGTAGGAGGGATCCGGGTACAGCTTTTATTAAGACACCCGGAACCCCCGTATGCTAAACTATCTTAAACTATTATTACTAGTTGTCGCTCCAAATGATTTTATTTATTGACTTCCCTTGTATAAAATAATAAAAAAAAAAAAAATATCGAAATGTAGCAGTAGGTAAACACTTTATGTATTGACCACTTATCTGGACATGAACTAACGGTACTTATGGTTTTCAGGATCTTAAAAATAATGTAAATTTATGTATCTTTTAAGCGTTAGATAAAAAGAAAAAGTTAGGTTACGGTATCTGCTGCTGAATAAGTAAAGCATGTATACACGTATATATACCAACAGAAGTGATACATTTCACTGCCTTTGAAAAAAAACTTGAGTAACTGCGTTCATTACAAGTTTCTCTTCATACAAACAAAGTTTAGGTTAGGTTACTGCCTAAATAATTTTTGAACCTACATGTACAGTGTTAGTACCTCAAAGTACCATTACTAATAGTCAGACTTTACTTTGTTTAACAATAAAGTTCCAGAGAGAAGGTAATGCGATTGTAGCAGTAGCTGTAGATCGGTCGGGGCTATCGTAAAACGTACACACTGATTAAATCTTCATTTTAATGTATGGTGATTGTTTCTAAAGAGACAGTTACAGTTAATGTTGCGAGGAAAACGCTTATAAAGCTAAATTGGAGCTATTTATTTCAAGGTTTTTGTAATTGGTTTGGTTTTCATGAAATTATTAATTGGCACGAAATGTATTGCAACTGCAATCATTAGCAAAATATAGATTATGGTTTAGTTAATTGTGAATGCGATATCCCATTCATAAGCACTGTGACTCAGTTGTAGTCATCGAAGTGGTCGTATCTTGAGTAAAAATTGATAAAGCGATATCTTTACTTATTTTGCTTACCCAATGTCTTCATTTTGCTTATTAAATCTAGATAAATGTAGAAAACTGATTCAAGAGTATTCAAAGATATAGTGAATATATCACCTGATTGGGAAAGTATCTCTATTTCTATAGAAGAGTGTGGTTGCTACTGTTAATAGGCATCTAATGATTGATTCGGCTTTTTCCGCAAGAGAAAACTGTTTTACGTCATTACATCGCTATAATAAGACGTAACATGTGAATGTCCAAAACAAATGAAAAACGGAACAATAGGTTTAGTTGTGCTTTTGTCTTAGTCTGTGGGTTGGTTTTAAATTGAAGTGAATTAACCGACACATGATATTATATCATCTGCGTTGTCTGGGTTTTTTACAGTTCGTTATTGTTTTGTATGTAAAAAGGTAAACATTTAGATAGTTTAGAACTTAACTGTTTTGTTTTATGATATACCATATCAAGTTACAGAGTTTTAGGTTATATGCTGCTGTGGGACTGGCCAAGCTAATTATTTACATAGATTGACACTTTTAGGGCGTATGTCACTGCTTAATATCACGGGAGACATATTCTTTTTGTCACTTAGCTACAACTCTCTCCAATAATACTGTCACTTTTTTCTTGGTCTACCCAAAACATTCTTCACCATAAGCTTATTCATAAAATGTAATAATTTGAGACACCTTTGACACACGGCCGTCTGATCCCAAACTAGGCAAGAAAAGTTTCAAAATACACAACATTAAAGTCACTGAGGCGGCTTATCGCTCTCCGCCAATTCGTTTTGAACTTCCCTTCCTCCATAGCGACCAAAAATAATCTTTAGAGAACTCGCATATAATTTCGAATAAGATGCGTGCCTAATCAGCTTTACTGCGATTTTCTCTGACATTTAAAAAGGGCAATCCTTGTTTTTATAAATGTACTGTAATTGAAGATGTCCGGGTTCGTTACGGATTCAAATTGAAGTTATTTGTTTTAGATCATTGGATTCAGGTTAATTGGAAATTGTTAATAGCCTGTTGGAGTTTGGAAAGAGTCCAATATTAGCAATTGTACTACTTATTATCTATTCTGTGCCAAATAGGTAATTAAATATATTCGATGGTCCCCACGTATATAAAGTCATGTCTAAAATTGTTTTTTTTTATTTCATAGTTGGCTCCTCTTTATATTTAGTTCTTTGAAATAAGCAGTATGTTCTTAGCGTCTTGTAATTCGATTAAGTTGCTTTAAAAATTTTAATATGTCCGCCCAAGAAAAAATCTTTAACAAGTTTTGGAAGCTAGGCGAGTATACACGTCATTGGTCATTTATGACTTCTAACATTAAAAAAATGACAAAAAAGCAATGGCCTCTAAGTAACTAAATGTGTTCAAATTTCTTTTTTGCCGTGTTTGTTACATGACAATCCAGGACAAAAAAATTATGGCATGTAATAAAACAACGTTTAAAAACTCTATTAGTAACACTTTTTTAAAGGCTCATAACATAAAAAAACCATCGATATCAGTATTTTTTTTTAATATTAGTTAGATTCTGTTAGATAACCCTAACTAATATAATAAATGGATCACTTTCGGCAAGTTGCTTAGAATCAGGATTCCCGGAATATATGAACAATCTCATCCTCCGCGCCTATTTCTCAACTAAGTTTGATCGACTTTCAGTCTTAACTACGATACGGCTGAACTTCGATATTTTACGTAAAGTGACTGCCATCAGCAACCTCAACCCAAATACTAGGTGATATCGAAATTCTGTAGTTAGACCACTTGGTTGTCGGATTTTGCGGTTAGGGCTTCAACTACCCGTAACGAAGGCCACATAATATAACATATATTATATATATAACGTATGGCAATTGGGACCGACGGCTTAACGTGCTCTCCGAGACACGGAGGGGTTTCAATGTGTAAAGAATGGTCACCCATCCTAAGACCTGGCTAGTAAAGCTTAACCTTGTAATGTGCTAGCCAACTTGGTTAATTTAATTTGTCCGGAATTCTCCGGGCGTGAGTGCTACTTCCACTTGTCACCTTTTTGTAAGTCGTCTCAGTGCTTATGTAAATTCCAGTTCTCAAAGCGCCTAGGGCAGTCTGTATTCAGACATCCCAACTTCAACCTTGGTTAAGTGGTACATTTATTTGTTTCAACAGATCATAAAAGATACTTGAATTCTGTAAAATGAAAAAATAAGCAGATTCATCCTAATTTTTTATCTATTCATATATTTGAAATAAAAAAAATCACCAAAAAAAATAGCGCAATTTCTTACTTTCAGCAACTGTTTCAAGTGCTATTTCATGCGTCAATTTTCTAAATATAGGTAGATACATATTATTATATGGACGTATTTATTTAAAAAAAGTGTATGTATGCAATTCACACACGGCAGAAGTGAAACTTCAGAAAAACAGATCAAGATATACAAAAAATGGCCTTAATAATAAACAGTAAGCAAACCTGAAGTCCAGTCACAACAACTTTTAAAACAAACAATACTTCGTTTTCAATATAGGTTAAGGTTGGATTTAAATGTAAATTTGTAAAGAATCAATTAAGTATAAGTGAAATATGGAGAAAAAAATCACAAAAATTACACCACGTTGACATTGACATATAGTACTCAGGCGCAAAGACAAAGATGATTGGTAGTAGGTATGTAGGCGCAAAGACAAAGATTATAGGAACTTTATCGTAGAAACTTTATCGTGATGCTTCCGTTTCATCGAATTTCAAATCACAACGATTCTAAAGAAGTTTCAATTTAAAAAAAAAATGTAATGCATATAAAGTTCGTGCCAATACCTTCATAATTTTTAGTATATCGCAATCATCTTTGATGTGAAACGAAAACGTTGTTATTGAGCCACCTGCAACAAAACTAATAAAATGTGGAATGTTCGCAAATATACTGTCATAAATAAGATTTAGCTATAAAATTATTATGGCGACCTCGCATGCTTCGGTAACGGAACAAACACATGAAACTATCAAACTAAAGTCTATGAAACATAAAAAAAAATCTAAATATATTGCTTACGTATTTTTTTCTGCATTCTACAGATATGCTTAAATGATAAATGGTTTTAAAATATTTTACCTTCACTTTTAATTAACTATGTAAACATATCTTGGAAATAAACTTCGACTTACTTCTAATTGTCGTATCGAACTAAAACTTTGTGTATACGTAGTTCGGATGACAATACTATAATTTGGCAACTTGGAGTTGATTTGATAATAGAGTCAAGATGTGGATAGTAGAACGCTCCAGAGGCTACGAATACACTCCTCGAGTTTGGGCTCCTATGATAGATAAATTACACTTTATTTGTACACCAGTCTTACAGTATAATCATGATACATATATTTGTCATACAGATTATGTACAAAGGGCGGCCTTATTGCAAAATGCAATCTCTCCCAGGCAACCTTAGGATGGATCAATTTGTTTCGAAGAGACAGTTGTAGTTGGAGGTGCATTTCAATTTTTCATGAAGGACTATGATTCGTTTTGACGAGTTCAACGGATTGTGCTTGGTAACGATGCTCTAATGATGAAGCCAGGAAGTAAATATTGAAACCCTTTTTTACTTTTTAATTCGAATTGCCATTAAAGCGTGTTTTTTTTTTTAGTTTTATTAAACTTTAATTATTTTTCATTGAACATACACAAACATTATAATATTTTGTTGGACATATTTTGCTTTCCATCCAATGGCTGAATGGAAGAAAATGTAAATCGCGATAAGGTCGACAATTGTACATACACTTTTATTTGGTAAGAAAGAATATATATGTACCTATTTGAGTTTTTATAAATTTCTTGTGTTTAGAGTTAAACTCTTTATAGTACTGGTGTTACCATAAAGAGTTTACTGTCTATCTAAAGTAAAATTAAACAGACAGTATATTATCTATATATATAAAAATGTATCCCTATTTTCCTTGGTCACGGCATCACGCATGGACGGCTGGACCGATTTCGCTAATTCTTTTTTTTTTGTGTTCTTTTTTGTTAGGAGAAGGTTCTTATGAAAGAAAATATTAAGAAAGTTGCGCGGAAAAATAGAAAATTTAAGGAAACTTAACAACCATATTAACTTTTCTAATGTAACCTTAGCGCTTTTGACATAACTATCAGTCGTTTGACAGTTGGCGAACACCTGGATTAACACATAGGCGACTTTTTATCCCCATATTCCCACTTACGCGGGTGCAGCTAGTTAATTAATAAAACATCATTTGAGTTGTTGAAATTACATGTAGATAAGTCGTTAATACAATAAAGAAAACACAACGACTCACTTGCCATAAACAATAAACAAACGAATTAGTAATCAATTGACACTGTCATTTACTTTATTAAAAACGAACGCGAAACGATTTCACTATTCAAATCTACATAAAACGAATGACGAAATACCACTAATTGATTAGAAGCACGCCTCAATAGAAATGCTATAATTTTAATAGGAGCTTGGTAGCACGGTGTTACGGTTTTACGGTAATGTTTGATTTTGAAAGTAATTGATATTGGTTACATAATTTAATATAATAACATGATACACATTACATACGGTCGTCTGATTCCAAACCAGGCAGAGCCTGCACTATGATAACCAGACTGGTAATAATCATACTTATATATTCCTAAATACATATAGTCATACATATTATAGATAAATTACACCCAGACACAGAACAACAACAGCACATCACACAATTATTTGTCCTAAGTTGAAGCCACGGTCTCTGGCACAGCAGTTAAGATCACGTTATAGTTCAAGAAATCAAATGCAGAGCTTAGTTCAAGAAGTAGAAAAGAAATAAACATACGGCTTGCCTAATAATGATAAGTGGTTACCAGGTCAATAAATAGTTGCGACTTGGTCACTTGTGTGTCACTCCATAAGAGGTTATGGAGTTATCGAGATCTTATTCATCGGCATCAGAAAAAAAGAGTCTAAAAATCAGCTTGTGTTTTTCATAGACTTAAATTGTATTGCACTGTTGCGTTCGGCACCGAAAATCTAACCTCGTATAAAGTCAAACGCATTAATACTAAAAACTGCTTGTTATTCACTTCATTTGAAAGGCAATACACCATAATAATATGATCTTAATGTATACATGTATTCTAGGAATACGTTACATATATACTGAAGTTAATTAAAGTTAATTTAACTTTACAATATACTACGCATGCTCTTAATAGTTTTGGGTAGTAAGTAGGATAAAACAATTGTGGGGGACCGGCTTAGGAAATTTTTAACTTATTTTTCCTTTTTTATAAGTTTAGTTGAAACCATACTTTAGTAGCATTAAAGGTGTATCAATAGGTATATGCAAAAAAGAAAGGATTTATTTAAGGTATTACTATGTTAAATGATTTGACATCTACTATAAAAAACAATTACCAAAATGCAGACAGCCTTGTGGGTCACATATTAATATACTAATAATAATAATAATTCTCCTCGACACGGCCCGTATAGTGAGGAGGTTCCTGTCTTTGGAGCCCTAACCACCGGTGTCTTGGTCCCTGTACCCGATGTCGGTGGTATACTATTTTTTATATTTTTAAATAAGTATTGTAGCGGGTTCGATGCAGAGGGTGAGCAAGAAAACGTCGACACGGTACTGACGTAGGGCGTATATTTTAAACACTTTGAAATACCAATACAAAGTTAAACTAGTAACTTAACCCTGAGATCAAGTAGGACGAGAGGGCAGTCGTAGACATTAGACACTTTAGGAAGTCCCAAGTAACCTTTCCAAGTAGGACGAGATTCTCGGATGCAACCTAAAGTGTAAAAGGTTCACCGATACAAGATAATTCTATTGAAGTCATTAACTCACGGAGAGTCTTAACACCGACTTATAAAAACTATGTCAATAGCACAACGCCATCTAGGTTGGAACTTATAAACTATTTTACAATGGGTCAATGAACTATGAACTTAATGAATAATGATTAAAGCTATATTAGATTAGATTCTAAATGCCAAATAATGTTTTATATGCATGGTTGTTACAATCTCCCCCTCAGTACCCAAAGACGTCTCGGCGCAGGGAACTGGAGATTTTATTGCTTCTGTTTTCTAGGTCGACCACGTCCTCTTTTAACCCCTGAGGGTGATGTTGGAATTATAGCCTGTTTTCTGGGACGACCTCTTCTTCGAAGAGGCTGCTCCGGTTCTGGTAATACAGTCACATCATTGCTTTTGAATGGAGTCAGAGCCGAGGCATGGTAAAGTCCAACTGATACATCAGCTTTATCTAGACAAGCTACTTTATAAGAGGCAGGACCGTGCTGTTCCATAATTATATATGGTCCATCTCTTCGAGGTGCAAATTTAGCCGTGATGCCCTGAGTTCCTTTACTAACGGGATGTAAGTTAACCAGAACCAGATCGCCTTTCCTGTATTGAGGGTGAGGGCGTCTATGTTGATCAACATATGCTTTTCGAGCCTCTTCTTTCATTTCCTGGACTTCTCTGGCTTTCACTAAATTGTCAGCTAGATCTCTAAGTTTAGGGGTTATCTCTGGTATTATATTTTCCGAAATGAGTATATTCCTGAAATCAATCTCGTTGTCACGCGGAGACCTTAACTCTCTTCCAAATGTTAAGAAAGCCGGAGTTTGGTCTGTGGCTAGACATGTAGCACTATTCATAGCAAATCTTATCCCGGGTAAAAGTTCTGACCATCGGTTGTGCTTCTCTCCTTGTACCAGAATGGCCAATTGTGTTTTTAAATCCCGATTTCTGCGTTCAACAGGATTTGTCTCAGGATGGTACAATGGAGTGTACTGATGCTTTATGTTAAGGCTGTACGTTACTTGTTGCATTACAGCACTTACAAACTGAGTACCATTATCACTTATTAATCGTCTGGGTACCCCGTATCTTAAGAAAACTTCGTTGATAAGAGTTAGGGCACAGTTTTTAGCGGAGGCGGTCTCTAGAGCGAAAAGCTCCACCCATCTAGAAGCCATATCTTCTACAATAAATATCCAAGTTTTTCCATCTTCGGTTTGGGGAAGTGGACCAAATAAATCGAAGGATACTACCTCAAAGCGTTGATTCATAGTAGTAGTTTGGAGCAAACCAGCAGGTTTCTGATTAGAGGCTTTATAACGTTGACATTCCAAACAATTCTTTACATAACTTGTAATGTATTTGCGCATACCATTCCAATAATACCTATTGGAAATTTTCTTGTAAGTCTTGTCAGCTCCGTAGTGACCTGCTAGAGGATCATCATGATAAGCGCTAAGGACATTTGCCCACTCATGTTCAGGTACTACCAGTTGAGCATCGTCTACCTCAGAATCAGGGTGCAAGCGATAGAGCATTCCATTATTCATAAGATAACCCTTGTTACTCCAGTAGGCAGCATCTTCCCTTTTTTGTATTTCTTCGAAGGAACTTATGATGTTCCGGAGCCTACCATCCTTTTCTTGCTCTTCACGAATATCTTTTGGACTTCGGGTAGGCATGTCTATGATTACCGAACATATGCTACAATCAGAGGTATCGTCACAGCACGGCGGTCTTGACAAAGCATCAGCGACGATATTCAATTTACCAGGTTGATAAGAAATATTGAGATTGTACGACTGAATGTGTAATGCCCACCTGGCTAAACGGCCAGAAGGTGATTTCAAACTTAAGAGCCATTTTAAAGCTTGATGATCTGTGACGACTGTAATTGGCATTCCTTCAACATATGAACGGAATTTATTCAAAGCCCAGACTACCGCTAAAGCTTCCCTCTCGGTAGTAGAATAATTTCTTTCTGCAGATGTGAGTAGTCTACTCGCATACTCTACAGGGTGCTCATCTTCCTTCTCCCCCTGGACAAGAACTGCTCCAAGCGCGTAGTTACTGGCATCAGTTTTTAATATAAAAGGCTTGGTTTCATCTGCTTGCCGCAGAACTGGTGCAGTGATCAATTTTTGTTTCAGGATCGTGTAAGCCTCTTCTTGTTCTAGACTCCATACCCAGGTAGCCTTTTTCTTGGTAAGTTTTGTCAGTGGTTGGGCAATGGCTGAGAAATTATTAATAAATCGGCGATACCAAGAGCACATTTGTAAAAAGGATATCAATTGCTGAAGGTTTTTGGGGTGTGGTCTATCCAAGATAGCTTTTGTCTTATCTGGATCAGGCGTTAAGCCCTCTGGCGTTATAATATGCCCCAAATATTTAATAGATGAGCAGAAAAATTTACATTTATCTTTGTTCACGGTTATGTTATATTCTCTCATTCTCTGCAGTATATCCCTCAGATCGGAGAGGTGTTTATCGAAGGTACTAGAAAAAATTATAAGATCATCCAAATATGCCAGCATGGTAACGTGGTCAAGAGTAACCCGAAATCTATCGATCAAACGCTGAAAGGTAGCGGGTGCATTACGTAAACCAAACGGCATTCTTTTAAATTTATAAATTCCAAAGGGTGTTATAAAAGCAGTTTTATCCTCATCCTGTTCTCTAAGTTTAATTTGCCAGTACCCGGATTTCAAATCTAATGACGTCATAAAAGGAGTCGGCTTTGCCAAGTGCAACAGGTCATCTATTCGGGGAAGGGGATAAGTGTCAGCTACGGTTATGGCGTTAAGGCGTCGATAATCGATACAGACGCGAACTTCTCCATTTGGTTTTGGTACTAAAACAACAGGAGATGCCCATGGTGAAGAACAGGGTACGATAATGTTCTTTTCTAGCATCTTATCTAGTTCTTTCTTTAGGATTATCCCTTTTGCTTGAGATAGTCTATAAGGAGGTGCTGATATAGGAATATCATGTTCAGTTATTATACAGTGCTCTCCAAGTAAAGAAGGTTTATCATTACCAATAAAAACATCTTGATACTCTGACAAAATTTTATTAATTGTAGGTTTGTCATCTTTATTAACATCTACCATACATAAGTCGATGGAGTCTATGCAAGGGCTAGATGAGCGTTCGGAATTAGGGTTGCTGGGGAATAGTCCCTTAGAGTGAGGTGACAGGGAGACTTCGGCCTCCCGGACGTTTCTTTCCGCATCCTTCATCATGAACTCTGCGAATCTTGGAGAGTATCCGTCGAACAATGTCTTGGGTCTTTTTACAGGGCTGATTTGTAAAGGAATCAATTTGTATTCCCTGGCTGCCTGAAAGTGACAAATGGTGGCGCTCTCAGTAGGGAGCGCAGCTGTCGGGAGGAGGCCATTCGGTAGATGTTGTACCTCTACAGCACTGCTGCTGGTGTCTGTAAAGGTGATGTAGTCCTCCTCGTACAACTCGTAGGTTCTGAATTCGTCTACAAACTCCCAGGTGAACTGTGGAAGGTTCAGCACCATTTTTGCATCCTGGATGAACCCAATTCCCAAAAGAGTGCGGTTGTCTCGGGACTCTGGTAAGACAATAAACGTTGTCGGAACTACACGCTTCTCCAGCTTGACGGGCACAGTAGTTTTAAGGATGCGTTGTTGTTTTGTAATTCCGTCAGCCAGAGTGATGCTTACTACTTCCGCGTAGAACTTGTGGCCTTTATCTACCAATTGCCTATATAGTTGGTAGGAGGCTACACTAGACTTGGCACAAGTGTCAATGTAGGCCGTTCCTCTAATACCGGCAATATCTATAAAAATAATAGGACGGTTTCGTATGTCGGACCGGATGTTTACGGCGCAGAAACTCAAATCCGCTGCTTGCGATGTCCTTTTACTTGCAGCACAGGTAGGGCAGCTACTGCGAACTACACCTGGTGCACCACACCCGTAACAATGCACCCGAGGAGTAGACGGAGACGGAGCCTGTGTCGCTTGTGACACTTCAGTCTTTGGAAGACGTACAGGATTTTGTAAGTCCTGGTTTGCAAACTCCTCTTGCTTCCGTTTAAGCTTCCTACAGTCTTCCGTTACGTGGCCGAGGAAGTGACAGAACCCACATTTTCGCTTGGCGCTGCTCGCTGCTTGTTTATTCTTCCCTTTGTCCTGTGAAGGTCCAGCGCTCTTCGACTGGTCAAGCCACAACTGCTGAACTGCTCGTGCCGCTTCCAGGAGTTGGTCGTACGTTTTGAAAGAAGTACGAGGAACCCTCTCTCGGATACGACTGTGCAGTTGTCCATATATCATGTCCAATTGATGGCACTCAGGCTGCTTTGGGTCCGGAAGTTGAGAGAATAGCATTCTTTTGTGGGCCACAAAGCTCTCTGTACAAATGTGAGACTCCTGTTTTATTCCTATTATATCCTGATACAGTACGTAGGCTGGTTTTCTCGGAGCAAAAACATGACGCAACCGCTCTTGAAAATCTTCCCAGGAGTTGACTTGCTCCTTTACACCTTGCCACCATATTGAAGCTTCCTTTTTTAATAGCAACGGTATGCCGGTAAGAGCTTCAGCATCCGGAATATTTTCAATTTGCTTGAAAACTGTTGCTGCTGCCAAAAAAGCTTCCACCATTTCGGGATTCTTTGTACCGTCATATTCAGCTGTACACGTGGTGAAGGTACCGTGTTTACTTGGTGACAGTTTCGCCAAAAGGGCCTGGAACTGTTCGTCAGTCAGATTAATAGACATCTTCTTCGGTGTCTTTCTTGCCGCTGTCGTTGCAACTCTTCCAGCACGTGTGACGTATCTCGCTTTTAACTGTTTGCCGTGCCCACCGTTGGTCGCCAGATTTGTAGCGGGTTCGATGCAGAGGGTGAGCAAGAAAACGTCGACACGGTACTGACGTAGGGCGTATATTTTAAACACTTTGAAATACCAATACAAAGTTAAACTAGTAACTTAACCCTGAGATCAAGTAGGACGAGAGGGCAGTCGTAGACATTAGACACTTTAGGAAGTCCCAAGTAACCTTTCCAAGTAGGACGAGATTCTCGGATGCAACCTAAAGTGTAAAAGGTTCACCGATACAAGATAATTCTATTGAAGTCATTAACTCACGGAGAGTCTTAACACCGACTTATAAAAACTATGTCAATAGCACAACGCCATCTAGGTTGGAACTTATAAACTATTTTACAATGGGTCAATGAACTATGAACTTAATGAATAATGATTAAAGCTATATTAGATTAGATTCTAAATGCCAAATAATGTTTTATATGCATGGTTGTTACAGTATATATTTTGTTTTATAGGTATTTAAAAATGTAATTAATAAGTTTTACGATAAATAATGAGAATAATAATAATAACACACTATTTTTTATACTTTTAAATATATTTTTTATAATATTCTATGAACTTATAAATTCGTACTCTTTACCATATCTTTGCACCTACCACTTTTTATTTCTGCTTCACCCCAAGGTTGAGTGGCAGAGAATGCCTAAGGCATTAAGTTCGCCTTTGTACAGTATGTGCATGAAGTTTTAATAAATAAATAAATAATAATGTATTTAAAAATGTAATTTATATGTTTTATAGATGTTAATAAAGAGAATAATAATATTGATATCAAACATCGATATAGCTTATGCAGTTCGTTCGTTGCCGAATTGGAAATCAGCGGGACCGGACGAACTGCATAACTTTTGGTTAAAGTGGCTCCGTAGCTCACACGTTTGTTTGGCATCTCAATTTCAATCATGCTTAGAATCGGGTTCGCTTCCAACTTTTAAGACCTTGTTGTGCCACGGATCCCAGTGTCTTCCAACAGTATATAAATTACTGACGTCCATTATTATAGTATCTCATGTTACCAACAACTCTATTATGTCTTACTCTCAGAATGGATGTAGAAGTGGGGCACGTGGCACTAAAGAGCTCCTTATTATTGACACGACCATTAACCAACAAGTTCGCCGTAACCGAAAAGATCTGGCGACATGTTGGATAGACTATAAGAAAGCCTATGACTCTGTGCCGTATACGTGGCTCCTGAAGGTGATGGAGTTGTATAAGGTTGATACAACTCTATGCACTTCCTTGGAGGCATGTATGCAGCAATGGAAAACGGTTCTTTGCTATCCAGGATGTCGACAATCTCAGGGTGACGGCGAGTATATAAAGATCAAGTGGGGTATATTTCAGGGTGACAGTTTGAGTCCCTTGTGGTTCTGCCTTGCTTTGAATCCTCTCAGCACTATGCTGGAGGGTTCAAGACTAGGCTATCGTTTGCGGAGAGGAGGTCAGGTTATATCCCACCTCCTTTTCATGGATGATTTAAAACTTTTTGCCTGCAACAATTTCCAACTGATAAAATTACTAGAGCTAACTGAAAACTTTAGTAAATGTGTCAGGATGGAATTTGGTGTGGATAAATGTGCAGTCATGCATGTAAAAAGAGGCAGGATTGTGAAATCTGAAGGCATGGAACTCTCAAATTCTACACACCTTAGACGGCTTTCCGCGAACGAAACTTACAAGTATCTAGGAATGTCACAGGCGTTAGGTTTAAAGGAATTGACTATGAAGCAATCGTTACAGGAACGCTTCTTTGGCCGCCTGAAAAAAGTATTAAAAAGTCTTTTGTCAGGTGGTAATAAGGAGCGGGCCTATAATGATTGGGTCATACCAGTCCTAACCTACACCTTTGGCATACTTAGATGGACTCAGACGGAACTTGATGCCCTGGATAGAAGAGTCCGTACATTGCTAACTGCGTACCGAATGCACTATCCACGTTCATCGGTCATGAGATTGTATATCCCGCAGAAATGTGGGGGTCGTGCTTTTTTAAATGCCAGGACACTACATAACCGCGAGGTATGCAATCTTGGAGATTACTTTCTCTCTGTTAACGTGGAGGTGTATCGGGATGTTGTGGTAATTGACAACGGACTCACTCCGCTTGCTCTAGTTAGAGAGAACTGGCGCAAACCTGCAGTACTCAATATTACAGATCGCAGGGAGATATGGAAGAGCAAAGAGCTACATGGACGTTTTTATCGGGCCTTAAATGGGCCCGAAGTAGACCTATTATCATCTGTGTCCTGGCTACGTTTCGGTGACCTCTTTGGAGAAACTGAAGGTTTTATCTGTGCAATTACTGATGAAGTTGTTATGACGAACAACTATCGGAAACATATCCTGAAGGACGGCACGATTGACATTTGTCGGGCATGTCATCGTCCCTGAGAAAGCCTCAGGCATATAATTTCCGGTTGTTCTCTTCTTGCCAACGGCGAGTACTTGCACAGACATAACCAAGTGGCCAGGATAGTTCCTAATATAAAAAAAAAATAACCTTGTGACTATGGAATTACCGTACTACAGGTATGTGCCCGACCCAGTTCTTGAAAATGGTCGTGTAACATTGTACTGGGATCGGTCTATTATCACTGACAGGACTATTGTTGCCAATAAGCCTGATATAGTGGTAATAGACCGATTAGAGCACCGAGCAATGATTGTAGATATCACCATTCCCCATGACGACAATCTCTTAAAGGCTGAAAAAGAAAAACAAATGAAGTATTTGGATTTGGCCCACGAGGTGGTCGACATGTGGAATGTGGATTCGGCAATCATTGTGCCGATAGTCATATCAGCCCATGGGTTGATAGCGAAGAGCCTCGACCAACACCTTCAGAGGCTCACGTTAGGCAGCTGGATTAAGGGCCTGATGCAGAAGGCGGTCCTTCTTGACATGGCACGTATTGTGAGGAGGTTTCTGTCTCTGGAACCCTAACCACCGGTAGCTTGGTCCCTGTACTCGATACCGGTGGGACACTATTTTTTATATTTTTAAATATAATTTTTTTTTATATAATAATGTATTTAAAAATGTAATTTATATGTTTTATAAATGTTAATAAAGAGAATAATAATAATAACTTCACACATCTCACACACGGCCGTCTGATCCCAAACTAGGCAGAGCCTGTACTATGATAACCAGACTGCTGATAAACATACTTATATATTTCTAAATATTTACATATTATATATATATATACATATTATTATATTACTATTTTAATAATGATTTTTATTTCTTACAAACTTACTCGAGTGACAAGCAGAACTTTCCTTTCTTATTCTGTGCTGACTACTTGAAGTTTACAGTTGCTAAGTCTGTATAGAACAAGAAAGTCGTCGTACTTAACAGTTAACACTTAACAAAATGGAAATTAGCTATTACCTCGCAAACCGTACAAAAGAAAATGGACGAACAAAACGTTTGTACTCGTCCTACCAGAGACGGAGCAGTCTTAGATCCGTTTGGAATTTGCTAATAACTGTCCAGACTTTGAATATATACCTGTCTAGATAGAGTAACTCAAACAAATGGTGCACATAAAACAGGATACAATTACGCAATATGTGAGTACGCACGTGTAGTTATTGTCAACAAATTGTCACTGTATGCGTGTTTAGGGATGCCTGCTCTAAATTATTTATTTACCTTCTTTAATTATAGTAAGGAGATAAATGGTAAATAAAATAATGATTTAAAAGAAAACTAATTTATTACAAAACATATTAATCAACAAAAAGACAATAAAAAATAAATTAAATAAGGAGGTGTTAATGTTCTTCATCTGTTAGAAAAGAAAAATGACCGGCCTAATTCAAATTACAAAGGTACCAATGTAAAATGAAAATAAGTGATAAAAAAATTAAAGAATTCAATTAAAATCCTTCTCTTTGTGTTTATTTTCGGAATAATTTTCTCTTTGATTTCATTTCATGAGTTATGTTATCTGATTTACAAATATGGTGATATCTTATATGCAGAAGCTTTTCCATTATTATTATTTTTTTAACATCCTAAGAATTGAAAATGTCAGACGTAACGTGTAGGAGGTTAACTAGAATAAGGTATCATTTACTTTAGCAATAGACTTTTGTAATAAAATAAAACAGGAATAGCGTTGCGGGCCTTTAAGGTGGGAGTAGGGGAGAGCGGGGAAAAACGGGAAAAGGGGAGAGGGGAAAAGGGAAGGGTTAGGGCCTCCGGTAACTTCACTTACGCGGCGAAAAGATATATATAGAAATACATAGATATTATTACGTAGCCACGCCCAGATAAATACCAATAAACATATTTATACATACAAATATTTGCATTAAACGGGAACCCGCGAACTTTGCCGTTAGAATCGAGAGCACTACCGCTGCGCCAAATGCTCATGCAAGCGTCACCCAATTCCAAAAGTCATGACTGATGGTTGCATGGTGCAAAAACAAACTATCCAGACTTTGGTCAGTCAATATCATGCAGCTGTTAATCACTGCATTAGACAATAGGTTATCCATGAGTCATAGTCTGGATTGTGGTAAAACTGACAGCAAAACCTACCGTGTAATGGACGTCTTATAGTTCTAAAATATCCTGGTTTACTTGTATGGCCCATTTAATACTCCGATAACTGTTAAATAGCCGTTAATTTCGATTTTTACGTCACTTAGAACTGTAACACGCATGTATATTGTTGTTTCCATCGTTATTTTCAGAAACTGCCAAGTAATCGAAGACGGAAATGTTGAATTCTATTCTGGCTTGTAGTGTTTCAACGAGATCGCATTATAGGTATGACATACCTCTAAATTGCCTAACAACATCATGGAACGCGACAGTTTAAAAGTTAGTGTTTGAAACATACAATAATACAGTTTACTGAGTGTAGCACCTGGCTTTTATACCTTCATAAACAAAAAGTCGGAACAACCCAACTTTCTGCACCATCTTAAAAGAAGGACGTTCCATTACTTGGTCTATGTGTTACAATCATGAACAGGTGCTGCTTAAGGCTTGCTTGACTTGGGTTAATTTTTGGGGTTCCATTCTTTTTAGGGTTACTTTATAACCTAGAACAATAACTTATATTTTTATAAGACGTCGGATTCAGGTAGGTAGATGCCTGATATTGGTTATAAAACAAATATCAGGCTTGGATTTTAGCGGCAGTATAACAACAAAAGCAAATGGCAAACACATTTACAGTCTGCCTAATAGTAAGTGATAATCAGTGACTATAAAATATACTCGTGACACTAGCGGAGTCACTAGCACTTAACTTAAAGCTTATATGGTGAAAGGCGGTCTTCTGTAAGATGGTTGTACTTAGGTCTCTACGGTTCTAAATCACGATCATAACGCCAACTATCGCCTCAAACTATAGCTTCTTCCTTTAATTCTTGACTATGCCGATGTTATTTTTTTTTGTATAAAATTTACATTTGGACTACGAAAATGTGATCACGTTTCTGAATTCCATTAAATTCGTTTTTGCCGGAGTACTCATATCCTCAGTTTTCTTTACAACATCTTATTTAACCCTAAGGCCCCTTTTTATCACAAAGAACGGTTCAGGTTCCTTCATGACACATGACATCACACATGAAAAATGTCTGTCATCTGAAGATTTGAGATTGAAGATGCCTCTACATTCCACAAAATTTTATAACTAATCTTTTATTGTTAGCTTTTCACTTGTGGAATGCGTTGCCAGTTAATATGAGGTGAGCGCAATCAATGGATATTATTTATCACTAGTTTAATCATTTCCGTATTTAGGTATGCTGAATATGTACATACATACATACATATATGTAGTATGGTATATATATATAAATATATGTAGGTATATCTATACTCAATATTCACAAGTGCGTTGCTTGCCGTTAAGGTAGGAGTAGGGGTAGGGGGGAAGAGGGGGAGAGGGAAGGGTTAGGGCCTCCGGTAACCTCACTCACTCGGCGCAAAGCAATGCAATTGCTTCTCTGCCGGTTTTCTGTGAGGTCGTAGTATCACTCCGGTCGATCCGGCCCATACGTGCCGAAGCATGGTTCTCCCACGATGAAGCATTCTTTCTTTCTAAAAACGCAATAGGTACCAAAAATATATATATAAAAATATATATATTACACTTTATTGGCAAAATCTTAACAATAAAAAAAAATATGCCAGCAATTTTTAATGTTCTTCCTCTTATGTACAAACTGAACTGTCGGCCACTTGTTGCTACGCAATGAGACGTTTGCTTAGCGCATGCGCGTAACAAAACCCTCGCTCAATCAAAGCACAAGGCTATGTCCTTAACACTTCATTTGTCCGCTACGTTGCGTTGGTCGTCTAATGAAAAGAAACTGTGTAAATGTAATACTACAGTTATTATCAGGGGCGTAGCGTGCCTTGGAGGGGCCCTGTATCAAAATTACTTGGGGGGCCCAAATGAAGGGTAAAGATTTCTGACAAAAGAAACAAAAATGCTTTAAATGGGGGAATCCCGCAATAACCGATGTAGGATGCTGCCAACTTTTGGGCGCACGCTTCACCCGGGAAAAAAAGACATTGCTTTTTTTGACTTTTGTCATTTCTGAAGTGAAAACTCTATAGGCACGTATGACAGTTTTTTTTCTAGGGAAGCACGAGATTAAGTGACTTTGTGGATAACATTTTACAAATTTTTGCTTACACACGTTAGGGGCCCCTGTAGCCCGGGGGCCCCGTATCGTTGATACGGCTGATACGGCGGTAGCTATGCTCCTGGTTATTATATACATAATAGCTACTGAATCCTAATTAATCTTACAAATATTATAATAGTGAGAGTTTATGAGAATGGATGGATGAATGGATGTTTGTTACTCTTTCACTCAAAAACTTCAAAACGGATTCGGATGAAAATTGGCTCATTGATAGATCATAGTCTGGCATAGCCAATAGGCTAGTTTTTGAATTGAAAATTTCCACGGGAACGAAGTCGCGGGCAACAGTTAGTATTTTTTATAAACTTCAGAATTTACACAAAACCTTAACAAATTATATACCTAAACCTTCCTCATGAATCGCTCTATCTATTGGTCAAAACCGCATGAAAATCCGTTCAGTAGTTTTTGAGTTTATCGGGAACAGACAGACAGACGCCGGGGGGACTTTGATTTATAATATGTAGTGATGTAAAACTGAGTGTTTATAATATATCTAGTACAGAATGAATGAAAATCTTATACCCCGTATGGGAAGTGGGGCACGTCTCACATCGGATTTCTATTTCAATTGGATCCGGAAAAGCTACCAGTTATTCCCACTGGTGAGTTAGGTTGCGATTGCGAGAGCTCAATATAGTAGTTGCCTGCGGTTAAAATAATAATATTAATAAAAATTAAAGTTATATTGATCATTTTCAAATATTGCGGTACATGGGTAAATATACAGGTTATAAACTAACCTAGTTAGAAGATCAGAACTATCAGTAATTTTACCATGTATAAACTATAATTTACCAACTAAAAATATTGGCACCTTATCTGAATAAAGTACCTATAGGGCTTTTTGAACTAAAGTTCATATAATCTGCAGTTTGGTAATTTACATCATAGTAAGTAATGTTCAAAATACGGTATTTACTCAGTACATACGTACTTTACACTAAAAATGGAAAATAAATACTAAAAAAAAAATTTAACTGCCTTTAAAAATCACCAAGAAATGGTACTGAAAAGTGAAAAATATTCGATATCAAACTTAATTGAAAAGACTACATACATTTGACAATTTTAAACTAATGGGTAACTTTATAAAGGTGCCTGGTACCTACTGGTCCGTTTGAAGTCGGTGCCAGTCAGCCTGTGACCACGGCCAGTGCAACCTGGTCAAAACGTCAAGCAAATTCGCATTGATCCCGTTAATTCCCGTAAAAATACATAATTATATTATCATGGAACGCGAAGGCTTAAAAGTTAGTACGACCATCTGTTATTGACACATTTTAAAAAGTATAATTATCTTGTAGAAAAAATAATTACCGTTTAAAATAGGATAATTCGTTTAAATTATGCGAATCATAAATTTTAATACCATTCGCTTTTTATAACCTTATTGTTAAATTTATATTTGATTAATGAATTTCGAGTTAAAACATATCCATAATTAATATTTTTTACAAAAAATAAACCGACTACAACGAAAAGTAAAACCTTCCTGAAAATATGTATAATGCGTTAGTGAAACAATCATGAAAATGTGTCAAACAGTCAAACATGCATATGTACATATATACGGATCGAATTTAGAACCTAATTTTTGAATTAAATAATAAAGAAAATGATTAGAATCTGTTCATAATTGGCGAAGTTATCGCGTAACATACAAAAAATTTAGTGAAATAAGAACCTCCACCCATTTTCAAGTCAGTTAAAAAGATAAAAGCTTTACAACAAAACTCACTAAAGCATGTTCTAAATTTTAGTGACCCGTAAAACAAGCTTCTGATTATGGATTTAGACCCATATCCTGTTTCTGACAGAGGTAGGCTCCATGTGTATTACACAAGATGAACTATTTGAAGGTTGATCTACGCCTTTTACCGTTTTCCTCAGTTACCCGTACATATCTTTTCGAGATTGAAGGTCTTATCTGAAAGGAGCGTGTAGACATTTTTCTATAAGGCTGTGCTTGGCGTTTCTCTGTGGTAGTTGGATGGTAAATATGATATGATTTACGTAACGAGGATATTCGTAGAACCAAAGTAATCGACATATGGAGCTCTTGGCAAACTAAAATGGCAGTAAACACGTCATGTATTTAGAAGCATCGAGAAGAGATATGTGTTCAAAAGTCTAAGGGGTGCAAGAGATACTTTTCTGATAGCTAGAGTTAATATAGAGCCCCGTATCGAAAGTGTTGAACGGAGATGAAGAAAAAATAACTTACACGAATATGTCACTAATAAACAAACTAACTTTAGTATTTAAACGAGTGACTGTAAACTTAAATTTTAAGTGTCAAAATAAATGAATTTGGGTTATGAATATACTTATTGAGCGACTGACTGCGAGTGACAAGAAATCTCTAAAACAGCAAGGTACAAACATATTGAGCTACCTAATATTTGTTTTAGTGACAAAGTTATGTACTGTTTGACCAAGTGCTTCGTTTGTCGTAGAATTCGGTTCTGGCTTTGTGGCCGCAGTTCTAACCTAACCTAAACCTAGCCATTTATGTTCAATTGACCTACCTTACTAATGTTAAATCGTCTCCAACTAAATATTAAGTTGCCCTCTCTCTATTTCTAGTCGCTCACTTAGTAATACGCATCACACTTTTAGAAGTTTTTTTTTTGGGAATAAATATTAGTCATCAGTTTAGTTAATTTTTCGCTAACCCAAGTTCATGCCGCTCAAGTTATTGAAACAGTATCTTATCATTAGTAGCTAAGTATTTTTACAATCGCTCGTTTTATTATTCTTTTTTATTTATTGGTTCGCCCACAATTGTTACACTTTGTCTTACAACTAATACATGCTCTTTGATATATTAAAAGCGTACAGTATCAACTAGTAAATACAGCTTTCTCGGAAAAACATACGGACTTAATTTAAGATTCTAATGCATAATATACAATGAATAGATAATAATAATTAAATTAAAAAATAATGTAAGCAATTGATAGTTTTTTTAATAGGATAGGAATAGGAAATTTATAAACCGAAAGAATATTTATCGAAAAGTTGTTCCCTTACATATCTTTTTAGCTATAGGACATATAGCGACTGGAAGGTAGTCATCAGACTTATTGAGATGCCCCTATGTTTAGAAATAACTTAATAACATCTTCAATTTCACAATAATTTTTAAACGAACTCACAACATTTTTTCTTTTTATCTCATTATGCCGGAGTAACTTCATGGAAACGTTCCATATTTTCTTTTAAAATCATAATATTTTCAATCAGTATCGAAATGTAATATCAATGTATTAATTATTTATATCTTAGAGATAATAATAAACATGACAGTATACATTTAAGACGTTACAAACACTTCGATTAATAATTACGAAGTTTCAATTGACTAACTTTAAACGTTATTCCGTAATAGAACAATGGTAGGAACTGTAATCTGCGTCAAGTTACACGCTACTCTGTCTACAGCATGATTGATGACTAACGACGTTATTGTACTATTGTATACTAGGTGTTAACATATATCTTAGTAAACGGTGTACATTCCGTTAAAATGCACAGAAGAGCACATGAAGAGGAATAATGGCTAAACTCTATGGCCGTCGTATTAGCGAATACTTTATTCATATACGCTTTATATTAGCTTGACCTGCATCCATCTATCTATGTAACGAAATTTATATATAAATTATATTTATAATCAAGAAACGATTCGTTTTGTCCGTAAGGACGGCAAAATTTTCGTTGAAAATTCATCGAAATTTTTCCGTCCGTAAGCAAAACGAAACGGCATTAACGTAGTTTTCACCCACTACAAGACTGCCTATTAATTTAAAAATTTGCATACGCATCAAGGACCGATGACAATTCAATACTAAAATATTATAAAATAAGTTATAGTTTAAAAGAATTAAAAAACACGTTTTAATAGCAAACCTAACTAAAAAGCAGAAAATAATTTATGATTGTAAAAAAACATGGGATTCTTGACATTAAATGTTAAATAGTTCATTGGTGTCTAAATATTTATAAAAGTAGAGATAATTATAAATAGCACCAACGTTTTTTTACAATCAGAAATTATTTTCAACTTTTTAGTTCAGTTTGCCATCAAAACGGGTTTTTTAGTTTTAAAAACTATAATTTATTATTCTGTTGATGCGATTCATGGACGTGTCATTCAGTTGTGGGAGCGACATTATAATACTTTTAAATTAGTATTTTAACACGGTTGGGTTTTATTTCATTAATAGTTTATTATTTTGTTTTTCAAAGTGCATCGACGTAAATAACATACAGCGTGAACAGCTACGTGAGAATATAATTGTCACAAAAGCTGCCCAACTATATTTCTATATCACTTTCTTTGTAAGAAAACCTAGAAATCTTTGTATATTCCTAAACCAGCCTTTTTAATGTACCTAATATATCACATACACACATTCCCATGTTTCAAATAACACGCAGTGGTTACGTGTCATGAAAGCGTCAGAGTGATTCTACTGACGTCATAATCACCGGCTGATTAACTGGTGGGTTATAAAAGAAATGTTTGCTGTAATAATAACGGTAATACACTTTGTCTTCATCGCTTGAGTGTACTATAGAAATGGATGTCATTACCCTTAGGACTTTTATAGAAGTTTTCGATTTATTTATTTATTTAAGCTTTATGCATTTACAGTACAAAGGCGGACTGGCACCGACTTCAAACAGAGCAGTAGGTTCCTGGTGTCTTTATAAAGTTACCTATTATTTTAAAAGTGTCACTTATATGTAGCCTTTTCAGTGCTTTTTGAAGTCGGTTTTTAAAAGGACTATATATCTAGATATCTACTACTAAAGGACTATATTCAAATATAAATTTAACAATAAGGTTATAAATATCGAATGGTATTAAAACTTGTGCTTTTCTACGTTTAATTATACTTTTTAAAAATTGTCAATAACAGATGGTCGTACTAATTTTTAAGCTTTCGCATTCCATGATAATATAATTATGTATTTATACGGGAATTAACGCGATCACGAAATAGGTATTATATACTTAACTCTGAATTTGCCTGACGTTTCGACCAGGTTGCACTGGTCGTGGTCACAGGCTGACTGGCACCGACTTAAAACAGACTGGTAGGTACCTAGTGCCTTTATAAAGTCACCTATTATTTTAAAATTGTCATATGTATTGCAGTCTTTTCTTTTAAGTTTGATATCGATTTTTTTCACTTTTCAGTGCCTTTTCTTGGTGCTTTTTTAAATCGGTTTAACTTTTTTTTAATGTTTATTTTTCCACTTTTAGTGTAAGGTACGTATGTACTAAGTAAATACGGTATTTTGAACATTACTTACTTTAATGTAAATTACCAAACTGCGGTACGTTAGATTATATATTTTTTTTTATAAATAATACCAGTAACGTGGTTCACACATTACTAGTATTCTTGTTAACCCCTCCAGCTAAGCTAAATGTGTTTGGAGTGGGTTCCGGATGTCTTAATAAAAGCTGTTCCGGATCCCTCCTATTTAAGGCGCAGTACGGCACAACGTGTGGTTTTAGTCGGTTCGATTCCGACACACCGCCCCACCGCAAACCCCGCTGGGGTGAGGAAAAAAAAAGGAGTGGGTTCACGCCGGTAGTGCTCTGCGTGGGGTTCGAACCCGCAACCACTTGATCGCAAATCCGACGCCTTAGCCATTACGCTACCAACGTTTAGTTTATTTTAATTTTATAATTAGTTTAATAAGCCCGATACTTTATTGAGATAAGGTGGTTCATTTTTAGTTTGTCTAGCAACTTGCTGCACTTGATTGAATAAGTTATGTAAGAAACAGTCTCACAACCACTGATATAAACTATGAAAATCACTAACTAACAGTAACTGCCAAGTTGTTCGTACCTCTATCCGCACTCAAATCATCGTTCTAAACTTATTCCTCCCTTTTATAATCCCACCATTCGTTAATATTTATAAATCGACCAATAGCATTGTGTTACCGGTATAACCCGTCAAAATAATGTCTATTAACTTATTTTTATTAAATAGTGAACTGTGTTATGATCTTTTATAGTTTGTCCTTATTTTTAATAAAATAAATAAGAGTTTTTGATGTGGCGACAATAATTATAAAAAAAAAAATACAAACACGTAGAATCTCCTTTTCTTTAGATCGGTTAATAACAATAACGTTCACCACTTTAAACGCTGTTAAGTTACGCAGCAATGTTGCTTAATTTCAAGGAAAAACAAAAATCACACTTCATCTGTCCTTAATTTCTGAGGGTTTCCCTCATCTTCCCTCAGATACCATCATCAGATCAGGACTTGGTGACAATGGGATCACCGTGAGAGCAGCTGTCTCTTTACACTCAGAAAGCAATTAATGTCTCCAAAACGGCATCCACTTCCGAGAAATTGTGCAAATTACGCGCTCAAGATGTGATTATACGAGCACAAACATTCTAGTTAAACGTGCTGCTATGTAATGTTGTGTAAAGATGTCTTGTTATTTTATTAATTCAGCTGTAAGGAATATACTAAATTGAAAAGAAAAATAAGAAAAACCTTGAGAAAAATTATATCGCTCGCCATAATATACCATTGCATATAGCTAGTTACAAAAAAAAACAGTGCGAGTTCGGAAATAAAGGCTCATATGTGAGGAGATTTAAATGTACGTTCAAATTTGTTTCTAGAACTTAACTAGTCATGTTTATCACAATCTCATTGTTTCAAACTTTAAAATGAGCTCAACGCATAGGAACGGTAACTTTCAGCTGTTTTTTTATAAGATTTTTATGCTGTAAGTGCCTGAAAACTAGGTACAAGAATACGTACTGGCTCCTGTGTGCGATGAGCCAGTTTTTCATATACCCACAGGGTATTTAAACTGTGTTACATGAAACATTTCGATAAGTATATTTTTAATTCTACGTTATTCAATATGAGCCTAAACCGTTATAGGTCTGTCTATCCTAAAAATCTTATCCAAAACTCAAGTCAGGACCTCACGATCTCAAGCAAACACAAGCGCTTACTTATATATGCAAGTCAATGGCACGAACGATGGAATGAAAACGACAAAAACAATATTGTTTTATTGGGCCAAGGTAATTTATTTACAAAAGCAGTACCACTTGCGGACAATTATTAAGTACCTACCTATATTGTTTAATAGACTTTTGTGAACAGTCCCGTAGGGGACATTTGTAAAAAAAGGTTCATGTGCTATATTATGTTTAATTATACCCGTGTTGATCTTATTTTTTAGCTTAAGTATTCACTTGACAGAGTTTACGTGAGAGTACAGTTTTTTTTATACTGACAATTAAGTATACGACTCATATCATGGTAGACAGTTTTCGTTCAGTTTGTAAATACTGGTATAGTCAGCGGTGTCGATTGTGTGTACCTACATTTATCCGTGTTTTGAAGTGTGGGCTTACAGAGGGTGGCTCCAATTGAATGTGTCTATCTCGTTATTGAACGCGTTGGTCTGGAGCGGTGATTGAAAATGAATAGCAAGAGTCACTAGAATAATTTTTATTTTTTAATTATACTCTAAAAACAAGTAGCATTAAAATGAAGGCGTATAAATATGAAATACTTAAAAATAAATTACTTGAAGCTGGTCTTAACGTTTTAAAATAACTTTAAGTAATTTAATTTTAAACATTTTTCACTTCAGCATAAGAAATATATGTTATTAATTATGACATTATGAAAACAAGTCTAGGATTAAACACCGTCACGGTATGTATATAAACTAATTTAAAAAATATATTTCTTAAAGCTGGTCTTAACCTTTTAAAATGCCCCGTAAGGTTCATTTTTAATAGCTTTTGTTACAGCATAGCTAATTTCTGCTTTAATTGGAACCATATGACCGGTCTAAAAATACCGAGCACCTTACAGACAACCGGTTAGGGCGGTTAGAGATCAAAATTGGCATTAGTGCACTAAATACACTGATAGGCAGTGCCAATAGAACTTCAAGGGTGGTGGTATAGAGTTAGCAACGCAGTTCAGTTTAGATTCTTTTTTTTTACTTATCTAACACAACGAATAGAAATTTGTTGAATGATGAATGAAACTCTTTAATTATATAAACAAAAAAACCACTCACTACAAAGCAGATAAAACCTACAATCGATTTGCAGCATCCGAAACTGGCGATAAAATATTCCACAACATCTCTATTTTACACGTCGCATCAAATAGTCCCTCGGTGACACCGGCGTGGTTGGCAGCATATTAAACACAATATTTTCTACTTCCCTGCATGCCCTAGTTGCATCTTCGCCTCCCCCATCCTCTCCTCCCCCCCCCCCCATAATACGCAAAGAACATAGTTGCTGAGATTTCTCAGAAATGTCTCAAGTCGTTAGATACGCATTGTTTTCTATGGCGCTATTCTATAAGTTACTTTAGAAATTCATAATTGTAAAATATTTTATTGTATCTCGATGCCGCTTTGTCCGTTATTTCATTGTGCAGTGAGTTATACAATAATAAATTATATTCTATAACTGTACTATGGTGTAGTGATACTAAATTAAGTTTGATAGATGTAGATGTCCCCAGATCAAAAAACTATAGGCCATGTCTTAGATTTAATTACAATTAATATTTATTTTGTTATACAGTACTTAATTTTCTTGGTTAAGGTCAATTACTTGTAATTATTATATCAATAACACTGGTTTACAAATGTTGACTTTAAAATACAGACTTACTTCTTCTTACTACTACTTCCTATGCTGAATACAAAAATATTATTAATATTTTAATTTTTTGCAAAAAAAAACAAAAACCATTGGGTTATTCTATTTATTAGCAAAATTACTAAGTGGTTCTTTTGCTGCTTCCTTGTATTCGGCTTCTCTAATGTCACAATAAATAGTCCAGCAATAATCTGACATTTGCCATTTGCTGTTCCACTTGCCCCGCTATTATTTTAATCGAATCGAAGCGCTACCCATATTCATCGCTAAAAGCCCCACACTTGTTCGGAAAGAAGTCTAATTGAGAATGAATATGAGTTGTTAGGCACAAATAGCAATCAGATACGTGATTTGTCCATTGTCTCAATTGCAATGGCACTGCAAAACGAATTTATTTGCTACTCGGTCAATTTCTCAAACCTATCACGCCGATTGCAGCAAAAAATGTTTAGGCCAGCTTCTATGAACTGCCTTTATTCACTACTTACTTACCATAATAAATAAAAATTATCGTACCAAAATAAAAACTAAGGTGTAAACTATTTTTTTTTATCACTGACTAATACATAACAGATCACTAAAGCACAAATTTTTAAATATTGATGTAAACTATATAAATGTCACCATTATCGAGTTCAATTAGATTAGAATTGTTAAATTTGGCAAATTTTACGATTCTAATCTAATAATCGTGAAACTAATAAGTGAATTATCTAACTCTTTTTCAGTATGGGTTGACACACAGAAATTATTCAAAACTAGCAGCGCCCTGCGGTTTCACCCGCGTAAGTCCCGATTCCGTTTAAATATCGGGATAAAAAGTAGCCTTTGCGTTAATCCAGGTCTCCGGCTACATACCAAGTTTCATCGCAATCGGTTAGGTAGTTTTGGCGTGAAAGAGTAACAAACATCCATCCATACTTACAAACTTTCGCGTTTATAATATTAGTTGTTTTGAACTGTTGTTTTGAACTGTAAACTACGTATGTAATCAACATCAAGTTAGTCTCACCCCTTAATTTGTACATTTGACAGTAGTCGCGTAGTTGAGGGTCTCGCAATCACTTTTTGTGTTTTTATTAACAGTTCAGTTCAGGTAACAAACTGATAAAAGATTGTATCTTTATTTCATAAAATTCCTTAGAAGGTGCTGGGATTCTTTTTTTTTTTATTTAAAAATTATAGAAAAACACAATGCCACCGCAACAATAGGTTGTTTTATCGAAAGTGATACAAATCTATATATTTAAAAATATCGTGTCACGTTGTTTGTTCTCGATGAACTCCTAACCTAATGAACCGATTGTAATGAAATTTTGCACACTGTACAGTTTGGTCCAACTTGAGAGATAAGATAGTTTTTATCTTAATTTCTAGGCACAATATTTTTTTTTGTCTGTCTTAACTATGAATATTGAATTCGAATTGGTATAATTATTAAAAAAATATATTATTCCAAAAACATGGTTCCGACCGATGCATCCGTTTTAAACGATATTTGCAGCGCGCATTCTGTCAAAAGCGCTAAGGTTACATTAGAAAAGTTAATATGGTCGTTAAGTTTCTTATTTTTTTTTCATAAGACCCTTCTCTTAACAATAACAAACACAAAAAAAGCCGTTCACGCGTGATGCCGTGACCATAGGGACCGTGGAAATAGAGCTTCATTTTTATATATATATAGATTACTTAGCCACAGCAACGCGTGGCCGGGTTGCTAGTAATATTTAAAAATAAATAATACCGAATAGGTAAGATCCCTATCTACCAGTGTCGATCTATAACCATCCGTTTCCAAATAGTTGAGCCTTGTGAGAAGAAATCGGGCAAACAAACTAACGGTAGCCAAATAGGTACTTGATAGGCTAGGTTCATCGCGGCAGCTGCGAGGGACATCAAACAGGCAGACAGCCGTTTCATTTCACGTTTCGAATAATATTGAATTTTGAATGCTCTATTACGTCGGTGATAAATTTGAATAATTTGACAATTGCAAATTAGTACTGGTAAGTTTATCGGTTGTTCTAATTAAATTTCTTTCTTAAATGAGCCTTTTATATCCCTAAATATAACTTACTGCGTTTCGGGCTTGGCACCGACTTCAAACCGACCAGTAGGTACCTCGTGCCTTTATAATATTACCAAAAATTTTAAAAGTGTTACATGTAATGTAGTCTTTTAAAGTGTTTAGTGATCATTACATTCATAGAGTAAAATAAGCTATTTAGCTCATTTTATATCAAGTTTTCATACTGTTGTGTGGCAAAAATAATATAACATTGGCTCAAAAACTTATTTTCTCTTTAGAGAAAAAAATTTTAAGGATTGATATTTCATGACACAAGGATTAAGAAGTTACAAAATAAAGTTATAATTTTATAAAACCTTCTTTGCCGAAAACCCCAAGTTGTCAACATTATATTTTGTTCGTGAGCTGACTACTGAAAAAGTAAGTTTTTATGAGTCAATATCGGCCAACCAATCATCAGTCAGTGGTAAAACTTACAACAAAAGATATCCTGTGAACTGAAAGTTCTGCGCTCGTGCCCGATCATAAATGTTCGAATTTCGAATGGTAAATTTTTTTACCTAAGAAACTCAATCATCGATTAACAAAAAATTGGCGGGAAATCGCGTGTCAATTGTTTTTTATCACAAGTTGAAGTTCGTCGTCCGTAGCAAAAAATGGAATTAACGCGAAAAAAATTTAGGGTGATGATTTTTTATGACTTTAAAAGTTCACTGAGTCCGCAAGACTGCACTGCTCGTCTTCAAAATGCTTTTGCGAGAGAAGCACCTCATTTGAACACCGTAGGCGTTGGTACACAGAATTTGATCGTGGATTTGGGGTGTTCGAAGGTTACAGCAAACCAAGAAAATTGAGGCAGGCGAGAAACGAAGGTAAAAATTTTTTTTTTTTCTCCCGGACGGGTCCTGTGTGCACGATCCCACTTAAAGAACAAAAGACAGGTAATGCTGAGTGATACACTACCATTTGTTTACCCAGTGTCTTTGAAAAAGTTAGGGAAAACGACCAAGAAGTCGCATCCTATTGCACCATGACAATGCTTCGACGAACACCGCGAACAATACAACGTCATTTTTGGTTTCTGAAAAGGCAGAGCTAGTGACCCATCCCGCACATAGTCCAGACCTAGCACCATGCGATTTCTTTATTTTCCCAAAAATTAAAGATTTGATGAGGGGCCGGAAGAGGCCGTGATAGCTTTCAACCAGCACGTGAAAAACATGCGCTTAGACCAATGGTATTCATGTTTAAAAAAATGGTTTGACTGAATGAAAAAGTGTTTACAATGTAATGAAGAATACTTCGAAAATCAGTAAATACATTACTTTACGCAAAACTTTCAGTGTACCCCACGCACAAGAGTGCACAATAAAATATAGTTGTATATTACTGTTGTATAATTTGGCCCGATCATTGTCCGTCCACAATGCTGATTGTATGATTATTACTAGCTCAACAAAATTAAATTAAAGTATAAGACTCCTAAGGCTCTTCACTACACCAACTTTGCGGCAAATAGAACATTTGTTACCACTTGATCTTGTCAGCAAAGTGTGCTGAAAAATTGTTTGATATGAAACTTGTGTCGCGGTAACCTCACCATTTCTCGGTAAGTACATCAGCGTGTACCTAAAATCGGTATTTACATAGTTACTGGGTGTTTATTCGGGGAGGCACTGGAAGGCTCGCCGGGAGACTACTTCAGGCTTGGCGCAAGTATACACGTATCGCGTTCTAACAATACGATATATAAATAAATATAAATTTATATTTTTTTATTATACGACAAAAGCGACGAATAGTACGTCAACCACACAGTAATTCTTACTGTGTTAGTAACCACTTTGATTCGGTAACATCGTAAATTTATTTTCGTGATCACTGGAATCACCTCTTAGTTATACATTTACACGATAAGCATAGTAAGCACAAAATGAGCACTTCATTTCACACTGTCAGGAGATTTTACTATCGTTTTTTGCACAATGACACGATCAAACAATCCATCATGACCAAATTTATTTCAACAGCCAACAAATAGCAATCTGGTTTGGTTAGAGACAGTAAGAGTTTCGTCCCTAAAATTTCCGAATGCTGACATAGTCAATTTTGAAAACCAAAGTTTGAAAGTCCGTGTGCGACATAGAGAACCAATTTACAAAGAAACTGAGTCTGATTGTTAGAAAAATCACTTTTAGGAGATTTGATGATAAGCTATTTAGGGTGCGGTTCATAAAAAAGATCCGTTCTTCAGTGTATTGTGTAAGTAACAAGCACATTTTTAAAATGAATCCAAAAATCCCAAAGCCGCTACAGCTTACATATAATACCACTCACAAGAGTAGCTACAAGGGGGTCGAGCTCGGCGCCACAGAGGCGCGTCGTCCGCAAAAAACACCCGCATCTAATTCCAAGATTTGAAAACGCAATGAAAATAATTGATGTTTGAGTAAGGCTCACCTTTTAATTATGTAAAAAGTATGGGTTTAAGTCTGCTCTGATGTTTTACCTGATTAGATTTCATTTCGTTATTTGTACTGCTTTCAAGTAGATTAAGTAATCAAGACAAACGATATAATTTTCTACTCAATTGTATTAAGTACTTAATATATTTTAGTAAATCCAAGTTATGTTGATTTTCAATTTCTTTTTTTAACATTACTATTATTTTCAACCCAAGTCTGAACTTATTGGTAGTTATAATATAACATATTTGTATCTATATATTAATATGTGAAGCGAAAACTGGATCACTTTTTACGAAAATTGGGCGGACGGAGGAGTATGAAATTTCGCACACTTATAGTTTATACAGAGAAGAAGTGACGAATGCTAAAATTTTAGAACAATATTTGCTACATAGTTAAAAAAATGCAAAAACGGATACATACAGCTATGAGTGTCCAGTATATATTTTGACCTGTCAGGTACAAAAGTCTATACAATGACAGGTCAAATAATGTTGGCCAATGAAATAAACCATGGTCGAAATTCGACCACCACGCGATCTCTAGTATATATAAAAGTAAGGAAGGAAAAAATACATACAGGAGTATTTTTTTCCATTTGCTTATTTGTCTCCTTATAGTTTTAAAAAATAAATAGGGTTGTAAATAATTTTTGCTACGACTGTATTAACAATGTATCGAATAAAAAGAGCTAAAGCACTGACTGAAATGATCCATGAAACTGAAATCGTTCGTTAAATAGACCTTGGAGGCCTTAGTTACCCTGAGGAATATTCTACAAAGTACCTTGTCCTTACTTTACTGTCTTAGATAAAAATCTAAAAAAGTGAGAAGGGTAATAAAAGGTTTTTCTGAATTCATTTTCTTTGTGTCGGTACCATGAAGAACCCAATTGAATATTTTCACAAAATAAAAAACCCCGTCTTCAAACCTCTTCGCCATTACCCCGTTAAGTTTTTACAACAATATGTTATTTTTCACATTAAATCTTAACATTTGAGGCCTACCCTCAAAATTTCAGTAATCTAATAAGTTCTTATTTCTGAAGAATAAATTTGAAGTTTCAAAACTTTTCGACATAAAAATATGTCAAAGCGTAAATTTATGTCCCAGTTATAAGTTATAACTGAATTATAATTTTGGTCTTTGAAAAAACCTTACCTTAATTTTCGTTAAATATATTTTTTTATTGCCTATAACGTTTTCAGGTTTTATGATATAATAGTAAAGAGAATTATAGTACAAAAAAGTGCTTAGTGCTAAACCTCGACAGCATCTTTTTTTTCAGTGTCCGTACGGACACTGTAAAAAATGTTATCCCACTTTGCTGTTAATTACTTAAGGAATTGTTTTTACTCATTTTTATAACACAAGAAGGCATTTTTCGATAAAAAAACATATGATTACGTAGTCACGTTTGATAGCGCTTACCGCGTTCCGTTTATACAGGTGTTTGCCGCGCTCTGCTTCGGACGTATGTGCTGTGTCATTTAATAATTAATAGTATTAATGTAAAGCGCGGTGTAAGCCGATGCTCGGTGAGTCATGAATGATACGCTTGTGGCAAGTATAAAGGCAAAGATTCGGGCTGATGAAGAAGGTTTCATGACTGTGCAAAGGAGGAAGCACAGATCGCGAAGCACTAAGAACTGCTGTGGAAAGGCCTATGGACCCTAACGTAAAGATGCGTGCCGCTGCACCGAACACCTCGGTATACATTTCTCATCTACACTATACTATTGAGGCTGAAGAGATCGCCAAGTACGTGTGCCAGAAGCTTAATTACGGGCTGAAAATGCAGCTGCTTGAGTTGCGTCTCAACGTCAACTTCAAGGTGTTCGTGGTGCGAGTACCCAACTGTTTCCTGCACCAGGTATTAGATGAAAGCTTTTTGCCGCAAGGTATATAATTCCGTCGCTTCCACGGACAAGTACCAACAGACCATACAAAGACTTAGTGCAAGTAAAGAGTTACTAACTTAGTTTTAAGTTTTATTTACTATTACAATGTTTTAGTATGTATATTTAGATTAAGGTTATCCATGGGCCTATGCAGCCTGAAATAAATGATTATTATTATTTATCATATAGATAAATGTACGATCAGCTTACTATTTCACATTCGGCTTACTATACTCGACTTCACGGTGGAAGCGCGGCATTCTGTCTCTCTTTTTTTATTGGTCTGAGATAGATATTTATTATTATTTTACACAAAGTAAAATTGATGTTGTTATTGCTTTTGTTAAACTAAAAACCTTTCACTAAAAATATGCATGTACGCTACGGTTTCACAAACAAATTTTCTTTCTTCTTTCTAATGTCTAATACCTAATGCGAAATTCAAGAAAAAAAACAAGTTGACATTGTAATGATTATTATTTCTGTGCTACTGTATATTTAGCGTTTAATACATTAATATCAATTATAGCATTGTTAGATTAACAAAACATTCAAACCATAAAAAAACACTTTGTTCTGTATAAAGATGAGAAGCTAATTACAACTTTATCTTTTGTTCCATGTACGTGCTGATCATCAACACAGGTAAGTGAAAACTAACAACAACACTTTCAAAGAAAACTATGCGCTAACATACACTAAAGATAGCAGCTTTGTGGGTAAAGTTTCTAGAAAATGTACCACTCATGTATAAAATAGGGAGAAAAGTAATTCCAAGCGACGATAAGTGGACTAAAACTAATATTTTAAAATGACCCGAGAATATCAGCACGAGTAAGTGAGAAAATGGTGTGGAAATATTCAGTCGAAGCAAAAAACGGTGCGTCCGAATACTTGTGACGTTCACACTGAAACTAAAATAATATGCGCGCAGTAGATCCTCCCGCGAATAGGTACTGTCCGTGGGTCGGGAACAAACGTCGCCCAGGTAATAAGAAGTAGGTGTGCTTGCCACCTCCCAGGCATGCATTAGGTGGACCGATGAGGGCATATCGTCTCAGCACCGTCCCCGCACACCGTGTTATTTTTACTTGGTTTTATTCCGGTACACGCTCTTACCGAGAACACCGGAAAATCTAATAGGTTCATGGATATCTTTTAAGGGACGAGTGGGTGCAAAACCGTTTGGGTGTGATTAGGTGATTAAAAGAAAGATCAAACCTCGATTACATTGTACGGTATAGTGTAAATACTACATATAGTTCATTAAAACTAATAAATACAAATATAATTTACAAGTAATATTATTACATAGAAATGCACTTATCGTCCTTGGAATTCTGCTTACTTCTTTTATAGAAACTGATAGAATAATATTGAACTGTAGAAACCCTGCATACATACGGTACGTTCGCAGCACGTTCCATTAATTAGACCCTTTATTAAAAGTTTACTGACATAGATAATGGTAATTATATGGGCAGTTAATAGTAATACAAAGGATTAATAGACTATTTTATTATTTCAGAACGAGTCACATTTAAACCAGAGAGTAAGTTAAAGGTTTTAAACGACATATTTGTGTTTAGAAGGCTTAGGCATTGGATGGGGAAAAATTATCATTTCAGTTATTCAGCCAATAGATTCTTAAAATTTTGAATTTTCTTTTTTACCGGAACGAAATGATATTTTTCTACAAATCCAAAAAAAGCCAAAGCTTACAATCGCTAGAATAGAGCACTAATGCTTCGTATCGTCATTTGTTGCCTTCGTTCATGAAATATGTACCTATTAAGGTACTTAATCATATTATTTCGTCATTCAAATATAGGTCATCTTGACAAACACGACATAAATTAAAAAGAAATATACAAAATGAGTTGTTATTTCATCGAAACCGAAACTACAACGTTTTATATTCATTAAATTTGAATTTTCATATAAATATGTGTCTAAAATGCGATATTATTAATTATCTTGTGATTTACTATAGTATGTTGTGGTATATCTAGCGCAACGAAATTTCCGTAAAATTGGATGCATATTTTCTATCGAGAAATACAATTTTCAAATACAAAAATGTAGTAAAATTTTTAATCTAACTGCAGATTCAAAAATTAAAGTTTCAAAGACAAGACTTTTCACTTTCAAGACATTTTCATCTAAGTAAAAGGTCACCTTCGTAAATTGAAGGTACCTATATAAATAAGACTACTGAAGCTTCTTTGTCTAATATTAATGATGACATTTGAAGTTTGATAATCATTAATATTCAAATACAGAGAACAATCGTAATGATTTATAAATTTTTAAGTAATTAAAAAGTACGAAATTCAAGTATGACAAAAATTACTAATACACGTGATTTTAGGTAATCTTTAAAACAAACATCAAAAGGAAATCCATTAAACATGAAGGATGTTTAACTACTAGTAGAAAGATAATACTACTATACTACTATAATAGAAAACAATAAGCCACTTGTTTTATAACAGTGTAAACTAAGAATCACTTGAAAGCGTGAATCCCTCATGATGTGAAGTCAAGGTAATAGCCGCGGGTCAGAGCCTCATTTACACCGTGGGTTCATGAAACATTTTCATATGAGAAATTTAAATGACTATTTCTTCATGACAGTTTTTTAAGAATCTAATCTTGTACATAAGGATCAATGTGTCAGTGCTGTCATTTAAATTTTAGATAGTATACTGATAAACTGCAAATGCAACTTCAGTCACACGCATGGACGAAATGCTATTTAAGCAAATAACTTTGATACTAATTTTAAAACGTACAAAAGAGTAGAGATCGGTAAAATATCAAAAACGCGAAGGCAACATTTAACAACTGTTACCCAATGCAAATTAGTTAGAAGCTTCAGATAACAGTCTCATAGCTACTAACGTAGATATATGGTGGTCAAAAATAGGTCAAAGCGTTAATGCAAACCGGCAACTATTTATTGCGTGACCGATTACAGCTACAGATAAATTATATACAAAGACAAGAATAAACTAAATAGCTTGAAAGGCTATTGCTGCCACAAAAATTATAGTGGAATGCCACTATAAAAATTATGTTCGGCAGTTTGTAATGGCAGATGCGGATCAAAAGTTTTTATTTAAGGTACTGAGTGATTGAGTATAAAGACTTTATCTACGAAAAATGGCAGTCAACAACTTCAAGGCCTATTAAGAAACGATACAAAAATATATTTACCTGAATATAGTTAATAAACTCACTCTTAATCCGAGCATTAAGCTTCCTTAAAAGTGTTACCATAATTGCTAGTAGCATATAATACAGAAAGACAGGGTTAAAAAACGCACACCGGTCATTAAAAACGAACCTGCAGTTACTAAACAGGATTTAGTAACCGCATGAAGTGAAGAAGAACCGCATGAAGTCATAAACAAATTACATTATATGGTGAAAAGGGGAGATACAATGTTGTTTAAAAAATATTTTATAAAACTAAAAAGAGACTGGATAAAAATGCATTTTCAAAAAAAGAAAATATTTCTATCCTTAAATTCTCATCTACGAATTTCTAATTCCAGTAAATAACTTAGGTATTTCAACTTAACACACAGATATATAGTCAGGGAATATACGTATAGGCAAACATGTTATGATGATCGGTTGAGTAGTTAAGGCGTGAAAGCTTGGCAAACAAACTCACATTCACATTTATAATATTAGTTAGGATAGTAAAGAGAGTATCTAGAATCAATTATTGTTAGGTGGCAACTGGGTACTATGGGCGATCATTAAGTGCGATGTCTTCCAGACAAACTTTCTATTAAACACCATGCCCCCCTCCTTCACAAAGCTACGTATTTGTTTATACTGCCCCCACCCCACCAACGCAATCGTTATAAAGGCAGAGTCAGTAATACCTGCATCAAGTTCCCCAAACTAAGGTCCGTCTCTATTAAACACCAGTCGAGAATAAACGTTAGTTAACAGTGTACTAATAATTATTACTTACTAGCTGCACCCGGCATGCGTTGCAATGTCTCGGGCGTTCCCAGAACACACTACCTGGTTTCGGAACGCATAGAGGACAAACAAACAACCATTGATTTTTATATAAATAATTAGATAAGTTATCAATATGTATATTATATATGTGTTACTATAATATTATAATATGGGGAGTCCGTGTTCACGCCGTAGTAGGCCCGGCGGTAGACCGGTCTAATTCCCGTCAGCCGATTAACGCACTTGTGTTTAAAGTTATAACAATAAGATTTCCGAGTTTTACCTATAACAAAAGACAACTATTGTTAAATAACAATATAGATATTGAAACAAATATAATATATAAAACGAATAGACAATATTATGACTTATACGGCAGTTATAAGACGAGGGAGAGAGTCTATTTATATATTTATTTTACTTCAAGAAGCTCAGTTAGTACACATATTAAATTAATTGAAGATAGTGTGTATAAAATTCAAACAATAATAATGTAAAAGAGGAATAAAGAACACTCATACACTTGCCTCACAGCACTTCATACACGCATTTTTGTTGGTTTGATCTCTGCTTTAATCATTACATGCAACTTTACTATTAGACCACAAAAAGTCACCTTGTTTGTGCAATATTCTACATAGTTACATGCTCAATATGTCAAAACAAACGCTTTATTATAGTTTTATGTAAGAAACTATTTCTCTATCGTATTTGGGTCAAATACTTCGCGAGACATTTTGTTTTATACATATTTCTGTTTGTAAGGGACCAGTAGTTAAAAGTATTGTTTTTTTTTTGTGTGGAGTGCAACACAGAGATTTGCATTTATTTATGACCGGTACATTTAAATGAGTTTTATCTAAAAGATTTTAATCTCAAGGGTGCGTTCTCATTAAACTGTTTTGTCTGAATTTCATACATAATTAGCTCTACTTACAGCCTTTGTTGAACCTTAAGGTATATGCTTTATTTGTGCTTGTCGGAAATCTAAATTAGCTTCGGTTTTTTCGATTTCCAGGATTCTAAATTTTTAGTTATTTTGTAAACTGTAAATATTTATTTACTATTCATTTTAGGTTAAATAATTCCATTGTATGGTAAAGAAAGACATTATATAAGGAAGGAAACCCTTTTAATCGTGGGAGAGCCATGCTTCGGCACGTATGGCCTGGCTCGACCGGAATGATACCACGGCCCCACAGTAAACCGGCAGCGAAGCAATGCTTCCATTGCTTTTCGCTGAGTGAGTGAGGTTAGTTACCGGAGGCCCTAACCCTTCCCTTCCCCCCCCCTTTCCCCCTCTTCCACCCTTCCCCTACTACCTTAAAGGCCGGCAACGCACTTGTGACTCTTGAGTTGCAGGTGCCCACGGGCAGCGGTTGTCATTTACCATCGTGACCCGTCTGCTCGTTTGCCCCCTATACCATGAAAAAAATACCTTATTATTTTTTTTCCATGCTAAATCAGCTATTTGTCGGCTTCACATAACGCTTCTAAAATTTGACCACACCTTTCTGTAACACCCGTTATAATTGCTTCTTATGTAATTTCAATACGTCTAATGGTCTATCTCAAAGAAAACTGCGTCTCTCAAATTTATTTAAGGCACGTAACCAATTTTAATGCCAGAACCGTTGAAACAACATGATTTTTCTTGAGCCGCAAAAGGGGTAAGTATCACGAAATATCATCCTATTTAGAAGAGTTTAGAGGAATTTGAAATATATTTGACGGATTATCGGTTTTTTTTTTTGAGATTAATATATTTTTGTTGTAGTTGAGAAAAGGTCCATAGAAGGAACGTGATTGCTCATGAAATTTAATTCGATGACGTGTATTAATATACATCAAACGATTAAATTCAAATTGTGCTTGTGATAATATAGACGTAAATTCCAAAAAAAACTTAGAATTATTTATACAGAGTGAATTAAATTCGTGTAATTCCTTGTCGAGATCTGGTACTGGCATGGAAGGCCTAAACAATGTTCTGTCCGATTAATTTGCCTTTTAATAAATAAAACACTTAAGGATTACAATTAGCGATACATGGACTTTTGGTACTTTCATTATAATCCTTCTGTTTCTACTCGAATACCTACTTTATAGCAGTAAGTACCCATTGTGTTTAACTAAGACGTATCGTAAGAAAAAAGTCTCACAGTTCCTCCTTCTTATTACAAAAACTCACCAATCTTACGCAAAATCCTTCGAGGTTCTTTTAAATCCATATCAGATCATGTAGTTTAAAGGATTTACTCGAATTTCATTTTATCATGCTTTAGATTGCAATGATTAAAAATGTTTTAAACGATACGAATGAAGAAGTCATGTTTACTACTAATACAGTTAGTAATAGATTTTAGTATTAAAGTTTTACTTATTGTGTCAGTTTTTTTAGTATGGGTTTGAAATTAATGAAAATGAAGGGATTGCTTGTCCAATAATGCTCAATAGTGTAGCTTCGACTTGAGACGTTACGAGTTACGACATGACTACGTTACCTACGTAGCCACTACTATGTAGCCGCACACCGAGACAAGACTAGTTACGAAAAACACGCGTTCTCGAAATCTGTGACGCATTTAACGTTATGTTTATTAAAATTCTCGTAATGACCCACACCTATTAAGAAGAGTAAGGGAGAAAAGACAGAGAGAAGTATTACAAAATTCCACTATTTTTGTTATAAATTTACTGACAAATTAACAAATGTCAGAACAATTCATTATCATCAACACCTATATCAAATATTTTAACAAACTAATACAATTAATTAGAGTTCTTATTACGTCTTGGTAAATCAATTTTATAGTTTTTTAAGTAACTAGCAATCTTGAATATTGGGATTTTTTTTTATGGTATAGGGGGCAAACGAGCAGACGGGTCACCTGATGGTAAATGACCACCGGCGCCCATGGACACCTTTAACTCAAGAGTCACAAGTGCGTTGCTTGCCTTTAATGTAGGAGTAGGGGAAAGGTGGTGGAGGAGGAGATGGAAGAGGAGAGGGGGGAGGTAAGGGTTAGGGCCTCCGGTAACCTCACTCACTTGGCGAAAAGGAATGAAAGCATTGCTTCACAGCCGGTTTTCTGTGAGGCCGTGGTATCACTCCGGTCGAACCGGCCCATACGTGCCGAAGATAAAGAATACGACAATCAGAGAGCCATGCTCTCTAATTGTCGTATCGAAATTAAACTTTGTATGTATACGTAGTTCGGATGATAATATTAAGTATAATTTGTTACAAAATGTATAAAATTGTTAAAATTTATAAACACCATGAAAATGAATTCTCTATACCAAAAAAACAAAACTATCCCTTCAAGTTTCTGTCGGCCAACTTTATCAAAAACTAGGTGCTTCCGTCAAGCAGCGTTCAATTTCAGTCTGGCTTCGATCCAATATTGGAGTACCGTCACAACTCAGCCTTACTTTGGTAACAGTCTCTAAGGGACTTCCCATCGTACAGTTTGCTTTTTACTGTATTCTTGATTTATATTTGGTTAATGTGATTCATGTATACCAATATTTTTACTTGTCACGCAAAGATGAACTGGAAGACAATAAATTCAAAAGAAAGATTCTTTTGAATTTATTGTCTTTCAATTCATCTTTTCTCTTTTGTGGTTGTAAATGTAACAGATCTTACGTGGGAGAGCCATGCTTCGGCACGTATGGGCCGGCTCGACTCCGCTCGATACCACAGCCTCACAGAAAACCGGCAGTGAAACAATGCTTGCATTGCTTTTCGCCGAGTGAGTGACGTTACCGGAGGCCCTAACTCTTCCCTCTTTAAATTAAAGTCATCCAAAAAATTTATAAAAAGTGGATTAAAAGGCAGATAAACACAGTATAATTAATATAAATGTAGTTCTATTTAGATTTTATCCACGCGTCAAAAGATCCTTATCGCATATATTTCACACTCCAACTGTATAATGAGATTCATGAAACAATTGGTCATAATCGGGTAACTTTTGTGCAATGCTACCCATTGGAAACCTAATGTAATTTAAGTGGTGTTTCATTACTAGAGGCCAATCAAATTACATGTTATAAGGCCTCTAGCCTTGGAACCTATAATTTGATTTAGTGTAACCGCGATTGCATAGTGACGTCACGAGAGACTACCTGCCTGTCCCCATAAAGGACAGTCTCACATTTAAAGTATCTTGTCAATCATTTAGTATTTTAGGAAGTAAATATTTTTCATTTGTAGCATTATTTCATTAGTACTTTACAATACAATGGTCATCTGTCTATCGCCTGGTGGTCGATTTCGATTCGACGATAGTCGAGAAATTATTACTCTGTATTCAGTTTTGAAAATTTTATTTTATTTCATCCATCAGTATAACTTTCAGTGTCATTATATAGTATAGCTTGCTGTACCATGACAGGTCAATATAATATACTAGACGCGTATAGCTCGATGTAGCCATTTTCAAGTAAATATAAAATTTATAACTCATATTATTTAAAAAGTTAGCATTCTGCACTTCTTCTATACATAAAGCATTCTTTAAATATTCCAAATTTTACGTATCTCCCTTGGCGAAACTTTCTTAAAAATGCGTACAAAGAATTCCCTGCGCGTCATCATCCTCCGCGCCTTTTCCTACGATACGGCCGAACTTTGATATTTTACGTGAAGCGACTGCCATCAGACCTCCACAACCCAAGTACTAGGCGATATCGAAGTTCTGTAGTTAGACCAATTCCCTTCGCGTATTATTTAGAGATATAATAAAGATGAAAAGTGGGTTTTTGGTTGAATGACCCAACCTCTGGAACTAGCAATCGAATTTGAAAAAATATTTAAGTATTTGATGTTAATTTTAACTTGTTGCCTCCATGGGTTCCTTAAAAAACGCCTTGACAGACGGACAGACGGACAACAAAGTGATCATATAAGAGTTCCTTTTACTCCTATTAAGGAACGAAAACCCAAGAAAGATGGTTTGCGGTAAATATGACTCAAAACTTTGCATATTCCATCGGTCAAATATCTTGTAAGATGTAGCTGATATTTTGCAATATAAATATTATTATTTCTTTGTTATTCTAAACCCCAACAAAAGACAAGATGGATTGAAAACTTGATTGTATTTACAAAGTTAATGGACAAAGGCTTCACAGTAATTCAATATAAAATGGAGAGGTATAACATAAACTTCTTTGAAAGAAATTCTATCATGACATTTGAAAAATACCACTTTTTATATTTATTTCCAATTCGCTTCAGTGAGATCAGGAATTCCTTTTATTTAATACGTAGAATTCTAGTATGTAAATAGAAAAGCTAGGCTTTGATCTATCTGATTTGTTTTTATCTGTTTTTATTCTAGGGAGCTCTGACTCTGCATAATTATGCTATCTTCCCTGTCGCTGTATAAAAAACCGTACAAGTACTAACTATGTATTTAGATGCAACTATTTTAATTTTTGCATCTGAATGAGACTTTGCTTAGAACATTTTAGATCTTATCTGTTATTCTAAACTACTAACTTCTTGCTACTTTAGGATAAAAATAATATAAAATAAACATATTAAATAGGGAAATTTATCTCAACTTAAAAAAAAATGTTTTTTTACTATATTGCAAAAAAACAATAAGCTACTCTCAAGTTCTCGAATTTGGTACTTACTAAATTCAAAAACGGTTTTGAAAAGTTTCCCGAAATAATATCTACTCTATTAATATGAGTTCCAAGGAAAGGAAACATTGTTTTATATATTATTATAGTATCGTCTATCAACATGCAGTCAGCAGCCCCGTTCTCCGTTGCAATATCCTCAGCGACTGTCAAAGTGGCGATACGTCGGATGTTCACGTCATCGCCATGTTGGTTGTTGCCCGCCATTTTCTAGCACTAACGTGTTGTATCGTTGTATCTTGACAATTCTCCGTCCGGACATAAGTTACGATAGTTTGAAAGTTCGATTTACAAAGTTTTAAAATTACGTTAAGAGAATATGGCCTTTCAATTCCAATTTTGAATTTGAAGTCTCTAGTGACAAAATTCAAAATGTCAGTTTGATTGTAAAAGTTAAGTTTTAAATTTAGAACGCAGTCTTTGTTTAAGTTTTCTCGATGTTTTTATATCGGTCACCTTATAACCTTTAGTACAAAGATATTCAACCACTTTTAAGAATAAAACTTTACCTAGTTATAATATATATCGTACTTATTAAAAGCTAAAGTTACCCGTCATTAGCGGTGCTGGCACGTCCACTTGTTTTTCCAAGTCTTTCGATAAGGAAGTTAATTAGAGCGGGTGATAGGACATCGTAATTGGAGTATGTTGTATCTATGATCTGAAATCTTACGTACGACATATTGGTAAAAGTTCAGAGATAGATTACGGCGATTCCTATAAGCTTGCTATTTATTTGATTAGTATACGGATTAGATTATTTAAGGGTATATCTAATACAAAGAGCATGTTGTAAAAAACAAATCAACACTATTTTGATGCAAAAATATTTTGTAATTTCTGTCAGTACGTGGTGAATTTTTTTTTACAATAACACAAAGGTGATACGTGTTTAATACAAAAACAAGTGTGGGCGTTATTTTTATCTATCTATACTAATATATAAAGCTGAAGAGTTTGTTTGTTTGTTTGCTTGAACGCGCTAATCTAAGGAACTACTGGTCCGATTTGAAAAATTCTTTTAGTGTTAGATAGCTCATTTATCGAGAAAGGCTATATATCATCACGCTACGACCAATAGGAGCGGAGCAGTGACCATAAACGCAGGTGAAACTGCGGGGGCGGCTAGATTGAAATAATTACACTATAGTATAGGAGGTGGTAGTGGATGTGGAGGGCACATGATTTGTATACTTCAACTCCATCTTGGAGGTACTTGTAGTGGATTTACGTTATTAATGTTTAGGCTGGACTCAATCAAAATTATTGACATTGTTCACGTTTGGTTGCAGTTTAACAAAATCATTTATTATATTACCAAATATAACACATGATTTAATAAAACATCCGATTACAAAAAAGAAGAGTAAATATTTTTCAAATTTCCGAAAGAATTCTTAAACATAACTAAGGTGGAAATGGTTTACGGTTTAACCAGCATTCTTACAAAGACAAGTAAAAATTATAACATTAAAATACCCCCGACTCAAAAATCCCTTCAACGATTAGAAAAGAGCTGAATAGCTAAGACCACTCTTGATCAAGTTACTTTTCAAACAAAAAAAAAACTAAATCATAATTGGTCCATTCGTTTAGGAGCCATGATGCCACAGATAGACGCACAGATACACATGTTAAACTTATAATGCCCCTCTTTTTTACGTCGGGGGTTAAAAAACAGCATCAAAATCGATTCATTCGAGCATTCCTATGGAAGCTACGAGCACACGGTAAGGCAAACAGGGTTGGTTTTAGGTAATATTTTGTGTTAGTGTTATTTACCTACGTTTTATAAAAGATAACTGCTGGAACCGAGGAACACAGCTAATATAGTATATTCTATAACTACAAATTGCTTAAACTACTTCTATACAACAACAAGTAAAGCGGAGCGTGAACTCCTTAAATTGGAAATTGGTTCAGTTGCTTCCATTGAATTAACAAACTTAATCCTCAAATAGTCCGTAGTATGTACACATATACATACATATTTGTTTGTAGATATTTGTAGACGTTGCCTCCCACCTAAAAGGTGTATGAAAAGTAAACTGTACCTTGGTATACTTGTACCCATCAGGTGAATTCGAATCATATGGATTTGATAACTTACTTATAAAAGTGCACGCAAGTAAAGTTTGGTCATTGGTGTAGTACCAAAAATCTACCTGCGTAGGACGATCGCTACTTACGGGGCATTCAGAACGGACCATGCGCTTATCTGGTATTACATTTCGATCTTTTCAGTGAATTCTGTAAGCAGTTTAATGAATACTACTTAACAAGAACTAGTCATCGACGGCTATCACTGTAAAAACGCTCTCCAACGTAATGATTAGACACATATTAGATTGCGCGTGCTTATGCGACTAGAGTGATATTCTCTTGGCTGCCGCTTGGCCGGCCGAATTGCAACAATGGCTGTTAACCAGTAGGATTAAATTCATTGTGAAACAGGATACGAGATAAATTTAGTAAAGTATTTCGCCTTGTCATCACCTTTTTCACGGCTCAGATTGCCATTTTAAATAGCTATATTGTATCTACTTGTATCCCCTCGGGTAGCAAGGTAGAAAAATTGTCAGTGTACCTAATGTGTACCGCATATGACTCGGGCAAATTGTCTCTCACTATTACTCTATCCCGATACCCTAGTATAACAACATACTACTAGATTACGCTACACACTTTGTTACTATTGATAAATGTAGATGAATTAATTCACTCAGAACCCTATCATGGATATTAGAATGAATTCTAACTACGATTAATTCATGTGAGCACGGACGTTGCTACGATTTCATGAAGTTATTGTAGATATAATAATGAAATGTTCTGTTAAAGCCGTATGAGTGAGAAATAAGGTGGAAGGATTCATTTAATTGTATGTTATTAGTATTTTCGTGAATGAATTATAAAGTTTCATCATCATCATCTGCCTGCTCTTATCCCAATTTTATGTCAGTTTGTAACATTGTGTTTTGGCTGGTATCTTTTATGGCCCGTCGCCTGCCTGACGGCACCGTCCTTGGGAATGTAGTCGTTTTAAGATGGGAAAGAAGGAAGAAGGTAAAATTGTATAAGGCGAAATGGGTAGAGAGAGGAACTTAGGGTAAGGGATCCTATCGAAAGTTAAAATTAAGCAAAAGTTTGTGCCTATGCTCGGCTTTGGTAGGTTGACTGGCCTGTTGGCCTAGTGGTTAGTGACCCTGACTGCTATGCCATAGGTCGTGGGTTCGATTCCCACCCGAGTCTGGGTGTTCTTTGTTTGTATGTTTGTCAAGTCCCCCGCGACATAGGAGTAATTCCTAATGCGGGAGTTGTCTTTTCCTAAGGGATACTTTAGTTTAACGAAATAAATAACTCTGAGGGCTTCCCAAAAATTTTTAAACTTTTTAAACAGTTGGAAAACAGTCTCCGCTTTCACAAGCACAATAACGTTTTAAAAATTCCTCGTAACTAGAAATCTAACCCCAACTTACTTACTTACTTACTTGTGAGGTTGGGCGGCAGTTCCTTGCAACACTCGTATCTAGCGGGTGCTTCTCGAGAGAGTAGAAAGGTTGTTGGGTTAACAACTGCATTACTCTTCTGAAATGCTCAACAATTTTTTTAAGAATCTTTCACTATAGTCACTTTAGCCAACCATAACAGGAAAGGTATTTTAAGGTTATTTAACCGTAGTAAAATCCGAATCCGAATCCTTTAGTAGGTAATTAAATAACGAACTGTCAAAGCTTAAAGTTACTCGGCAATTCGTACATTGCATAAAACATAGTTCTTCACATCCTTCAGTATTAGTAATAACGAAATTTCCCTCTTGAATGTAGAAGTAGCAAGCCCAGCTAATACACTTATGTTAACATCTACACAGCTAAATATTAACATGAAGTTAGTAAGGAAGTTTGGTGTGCTCAGTTGAATGCTCGCAGTAATTACTGAAGCTGAAACAGCTGCATAAGTTAAATTAGACAACTATCTTAGTTGGATTATTTGAACAAAAGTTAAGTGGCGGAATATTCTTGTTAGGGAAATTGTAACAAATGCGAACACGACTGAAAGTGTTTCAGACATTGACGTCAATTTTCGTAAAAAGGGATCTAAAGGTTTCGCTTCACGTATTAATATATAGATAAACAAATAACTGACATTTACAGTCATCATAATCAACACTGTAATAAATAGCTTTTACTTTACTGTCATTTATAATACTAGCAAAAAGAATAGGACAAAATATTCCTGGACAATTATGTATGTATTTCATTACCGGACATAATTAAACTTCAACAGACAGACGAGAGCTTTCGGGCATATTAATTGCAGTCTACTAATTACTGATTCTTAATTACCTGGTGATGTGCAGGCGGTAGGTAATTTTCTAGACTTTATTTATTGTAAAAAATAAATGTTGAGTATTTTACTCGTGATCGACCGTTTTTCGCTGATTGAGTGAAATTTCAGAGTCGCACAAATAGTTTCGTATTTTTGCACTCTATGTCAACAGTAGCCAGATTTTAATTCTATTTAGGCTCCGAATTTAATTATACCGCATTGTATGTTCCTAGGATTTTATTTCATAACTTTATTTTAAACTTTTCGCAGTAAAAATATAAAGGTATTCCCTACCAGTCAACTATCGGGCAATGCAGATATGAACTGGGTTGATGCATTTTGCGTAACGATATCACAACCGAATAAAGAGAAAAACAGTATAAGATAAACACGAAAACAATTTATTTGAATCATCAATTAGCCTATTCTAATCCACTGCTAGACATAGGCCTCTCCCAATGTGCCAATCTTCTTCTTTCGCATACAGTCCAGTCCGTCCTCCCGAACAGTCGTCGTAGAAACTGTCTCGCGTTCCCTAGGTGCCTAAATACAGTACAAAGTATGTACTTGTACGTGTTATGTTTGTTATGTAATTATACGAAACTGCACTTCATTTTCTACCGACACATACTCATCCTGCCCTTAAAACTATGGCTGCGGACAAAATGAAAGTAATGTAGAAACGTTATATATCTTTTGCATTCGTCTTTTATGACCAATGTCTTACGTCAGAAATTCTCTCACATTGCCTGCCAAGTTACTCATTACAATTATAGTATTAACATTGCCAAATAAGGCCACCTCGTTTTTGTACACATCAATGAAACTCGGAACAATAAAATGGACCACGTGGCTTCACATATCACTTGTATTACTCATATCTGCCGTCAATGAAATGGTATCAGCATTTGGATGGGCTCCAAATGACGCCAAACGAAATTATTTGGAACCAACGTACACAAAAGAGAGATTGTGTTAATGGACTTAGGGAGGATACCTTTTAGCGAGAAATACGGATCTGATACATCTTGTATCCAATTTCTTCATTACACTTCCTTAGTAATGTTTTTGTTTGAAAGGAATGGCATTATCTTTTTCGCACTCAGGTCTATTAACATCAGATGGTGTTTTTTTTTTGTGTGGGTAGTTTTGTGACTATCAGAGCACTGTTTGCAAGTATGCAACACAAGGTTTCATTAGAACACACCTACAATTCAACCTACAGTTAAATGCCAAAACCACAATAATAGTTTTTGTGAAGGGTACTGCAAATTTTTGTTCAGTGTTGCGATGGGTAGCCGTTTACACTAAGCGACCGTCACATGGTATTGTTAACTTGGTAATGTAAGAAAACAGGGTTTCTTTGAAGAAACTTAATGCTAACAATAATATAGAACTATTTATTTTCTACCGCTGCTGATACAGCAACAACTTCTATAATTTTAAGTAGGATCAATATAACGCTATGCACGTTTTTATATTCAGAGACTTAGCTATGTAGGTGACACGGTTACGGAAACTGCCAACTATGAGATACGATAATAAAATATATAATCGGTAATATCTGTGTACCTACCTTATTCTATTTTATTTCTGCATCACCGTGACTTTTACTCCTGTATCATAGAGAATGCTCAAGGTATTAAATCGGCATTTGTACCAAAATGTGTATTGGGTTTTAACAAATAAAGAACTACAAAAATGGGATTGTCGTTGTATTGACGACTGTCAACGGAAGGATAGATGTCTCAAAAGATAGATTCTCAAAAAAGAAAGAAAGATGAATGAATCAAAAAGACAGATTCTATAAAACTGTCATCATCCTCCGCACCTTTTTCCAACTAAGTTGGGGTCGGTCGGTGTTTCAGTCTAATTACGATACGCACACAGATTCTATAAAACTGTATTTCTGTGTTTTTCGAAATAAAAAAATATGTATTTAATGTATCCTATTGCTTTTTCGACATTAACATTTCTTTTTTTTCGGCTAAAGAACATCGGGAAAGAGTACCATGACAGTCGCACATATGATTAAACTAATACCCAAAGACACACACGGAACATGCAAGACTTTCTCAAATTTATTTACTACAAACGCTGAAGCCCTTTGAAGCCCTTGATATAAAGAATAGTAAACTTTACCAACCCACGTTTTTCCTTAAGCACAACCCCGAAATGTTTCTCACATACATTAGCACCTGTGAAACCACCACCCACAAGCACAAGAAATAAATTATTCATCCCTCGAATATATATTTTCCAGTCTTCTTATTCGGTTACGTTGGGGAAAAACCTTTATAGCTAAGTACTAACCTTAAAGTCGATTCTGTTTTCATAAAAGTAAGAACTGGTGATATCTCCCCGAAGAGGCTTCTACAAATGTAATCGCTTCTTCTGGTAGCTGACTAGACTTGACATGGTCTTACGAAATGTATTGTTTTGTAGTGTATGATTTTAATTTGATCTACAATTTTTTATACCGTGATATTTTAATATTAATTTTTTTAAGTTACCATTAAATTATTTGATAATAATTACAGACTACTTACAAAGAGTGTTACTGTATTTTATGAAACGTATAAGTATAAGTGAAAAGGTATAAGTTTTATCAAATGAAATTTTATACAGAATTGGATCAAATTCCTTTTCACTTCTTGAGATATTTCAGCGAAAAGAGCTTTTTGTAGTAACGAAAAGGCTATATTGCAATCGTTGACACACGGTTTTTTGAAAATTCTATTCAGTAAACACTTTCTCAAAGCACTCTTCATTGAAAAACGAAAATGCTGGTGTCAAGAGACGAGCCAAATTAGGTAAAATTTTGTTATTCAAATAATTTTACTTATTGCGTTGCGTACTAATACGTTTAACATTAATTTTTTTTTTTACTATATGTACATGGAATAATTGCTTAGTCTGGTTATATAAATATTAGTTGTGGTCAGGATTGGCTGGAATAGGGCAGTAGCCTTTACTTAAAATAAATAATTACATACATTCGTTATTATTTTCAAGCCTGTTATTATTTAATATTACGGTATCACATCCGTTTATGAAAAGTGTTTTAATTTGATCCTAAAGCAACAGTAAATCCTAACAAAAAAGAGGTTATTCTGATTAGATTTGTGATTCTGCCTTTACATAAACCAATTTCCATGGTAATGTTTAAATAAAGTACATACATAATACGTACATTTAAAAATATTAAAAAATGTACAACAAAATTCACAATTTACTTAGTTTTTACTGACCTCATGACGTAATGTCATGGCGGCTGATTGCGGTATTTCGTTTCGCATACCCCCACCTTAAAGGCCACCAACGCACTTGTGACTCTTGAGTTGTAGGTGCCCATGGGCGGCGATAGTCAATTACCACCAGGTGACCCATCTGCTCGTTTGCCCCTATACATAAAAAAACTGAAAATGTTAAAATGAATTATAAATTGTAACAATTGTAAAAGGAACTGAAACTAACATTTTTCGGTAGCCTATTGAATAAATTATCTTAAAATTACGTTTTTTGATCATTACATTCATAGATATATTGTAAAACCAACAATCAAAAGTAAATTATATTATTTGACGACAGCAAGGTACGACATCAAAAATTGTTATTTCATAAAAGGTTTTACTGAAACAAACGTTTTGACGTTCAATAAAGAGAAACTCATTCAACGTGATAGCTACCGTATTAATTGATGAATTTATTAAATTCAAAATTTCACTTGATACACAATACAATCAGACATTATTTCACTACCCCTTAAGACGTTTATTCGAATAACGAATCAACTCGTAACTCACCCGGTACTTTTGTATTGTTCTCAGTTCACTAGCACTAAATTATTAATAAAATATATTTGTTAAGTTAGGACTAATAGCAACGACCCTTATAACTATCGTAGGATAATTGTTTTCTCCTTTTTAATAATATCTTTTAAGCAATTTTTAAAAGAAGGAGATTCTTACTTCGTACTTTCTGTGTTTGTATGTTACGCGATATCTTTATCAATTGAAGGCAAATTTAAATACCTATATTCTGGATACGTAAGCTAACAAATAAAACAAATACAAAATAAAAACAGCAACAACCCAACCATACCCTAAGTTGACAAAATAGATTTTTAGTGGCAAAATTTACATGCAATAAGTCGATTGTTCTTTAAAAAAAACATAAGTAATTCGAACATTGCACTACTTTAAAAAATTGTATCTTAATAACGAGTTTCAGTACTTAAAAATACCTTAATACTTAGTTCTGGTACCACATACAGACAAGCTTCATCAGATTATACTTTAGTCTAAATGTTCACTTACTTTACATTTTCCAAGATCAGCATTTTACTTAAAAAATGGGTTTTCTCTCCTGAATCTGACTAGACTTGCAGACTAGACCGACCTTTAGTACGTAAATCACTCTATCTTGGCCTTTACATTATCTATTCCGTAAAAATGTTAAAGCCTTTTATCCATTCAACGGGAATTGACTATTAATGTGAAATGCGACTTAAGAAAGAATTCAGCTATTCAATTAAAACATTTTTCATGCATTCGAAGGTTTACGCAAACATTTTACGTAAATCAAAATGACTTCTTGCTATCATAATCGTACTTAGGCCTGATAATCTTCTTGCAATAAATGTAGTATTTATTTATATAATCATTTAAATAGTTAATTAGTGCCGTTTACTTTTTTGTCTACGGTTTATGTGTATGACGAATCATAGCAAAATTAATACTAAAATATCGAATGCGGGTGGTTTGATCGGCTTATCAAAAATATGCGGAATATGTATTATTTTCTGAAATCGAACATGTTTACAATATTCATAAGATTATGTTTTAAAAGTGCCACTACAAATGAACAATTTCAATTGGTCAGAGAAATATATATTTCGTTTGTAGGTCTATGCAACTACAATTGGGCGTAATCAACTACTTTTATTTTATTTTCATTTTCTTTGGGAGGCTTACAGCTTAAACAGTATGAGAATGAAATACGTAGTAGCAGATGGCAATTACAAGCTTCCACATTCAAAGCCGAAATGCTTTAACTACTTAAACTACTCGTCTTAAGTTGTACATAATATAAAATCATTTATCTCTAATACTACCTGCGAATAAATCGAAGCGGTTGTCTAAATTCAGATAATTAAATCGATAGCAACAGCCTGGTAAGAAGCAATTTTTCCTATATTCAGTGTGGCTGGATGGGATGTGAAAAAGTTTTTGGTTCCTTAGTCTTCATGTGGGAGTTGTAAGAGCAATCTTACCGAGGAGAATCAGACTATCAACAATACCCTGCGCGATCCTCTAACATGCAGCGGCAATAAATTACATTTTTCACAACGCTCTGTGTAGTCTAGATATGGTAATTTAAACATAACATAGGAGCCAAACCTGAGACGCGTATTCTAAGTGACTACGAATATACAGACAAAACAATATTTTTATTGTTTTCACCTTTTTAAAGAACTTAGATGCTCTAATCACAAATCCCAGTACCTTATAAGCTTTATCGACAACAGCAAAATCGTGTTGATCAAACAAAAGCTTGATGTCATGGATAACTCCCAAGTCTCTGCTAGATGTAACATATTTTAGGCGTAGATTTTTAATCTGATAATTCTAATCGAATATGGTACGTTTGCGGATGAAATGCATAGATAAACATTTGGAAACATTAGATCAAGTTTGTTACCTAGGCAATACTCCCCCAATCGATCCAAATCATCCTGCAACATTAAGGCATCTAGCTCATTATTAATAATTTTGAAGATTTTTACATCATCAGCAAACAAAAGGAAGTTAGAATGTAAAAAGCAAAAACCAAAATCGCAAATAAAAAATACAAATAAAAGGGAACCTAGTATTAAACCCTGAGAAAACCTAGATGGGACTTTGATCCAGGAAGACGTAAAGTCATTAAAAACAACTGCCTGGATTCTATTTTGAATGTTAGAGCAAAACCAGCGATACAAGTTTCCGCGAATGTCAAGATTAAATAATTTGGATATAAGTATAATTCATGGTCAATTCGATTGAAACCCTTACTGTAGTCAGTATAAGTTGTGTCCATCTGTGTGAAAATAACAAGATTGGATTTCGTAGATCCACCTCTAAGAAAGCCATGCCATTTGAAGCAGGTATACAATTGGTTAAATATTTTTTTTCAAAAACTTAGCAATCAAACAAAGCTTTGAAATAGGTCTCTAGTTTTCCACAGCATTCTTAGGACCCTGCTGACTTCCATATGTTGGAGACAATACCTTCTTTAAGTGAGCGCTAAAAAATGATTATGATTATATCATGATTGATATAATCATGATTACTTTTTATCATTGACTAAATTAAATCATGATTATACGTAATCGTTAATTTTAACTACAGTAATCAATAATCAATTTTTTTTGATTACGTATGGTTTTGTTACTAAAAAGAAATCACTTTAATCGACTGTTCTTCAAAAACCTCATATTATTTTATTAAAGGTAGAGATGAACTATAGTAGAATATGAAACAGTTCGCCATTTAATAATAATAAATTAATAGATATTGTTATGACTAACTAGTCATAACAATATCTCAATAACAATACCGGTGATGACATGCCATTAGTCCGTCTGACAAATAGCGGGTAATGGTAGAGTGATATAAAGGCTAAGTGCACGTTATAAAAGATATATAACGATCACTTGGGTGCGGATGGAGGTACGAACAACATCGTGGTTACGGTTATTTAGTAAACGTGAAAGTTTCTATCTGTAGTCGTAATGTTGTAGTTAACACAACTTAATATCTTTAATAGTACCTACGCGTCTAATGTAAGATAATATATCATAATGTCGTCGCCACATCAAAAACTCTTATTTATTTTATTAAAATTAGGGACAAACTATAATAGATGATAACACAGTTTACTATTTAATAAGAATAAGTTAATAGACATTATTTTGGTTATACCGGTAACGCAATACTATTGGTCGATTGATAAATATTAACGAATAGTGGGATTATAAAAGGGTAGGAATACGACGAGAACTATGGTCTTGAGTGCGAAGAGTGGTACGAACAACTTGGCAGTTACTGTAGTTAGTGATTTTCATATCTTATATCAGTGGTTGTGAGAATGTTTCTAACAATAATAATATTAATAATTTTGAATCTTAAGTGAACTCGTACAAGGATTTTATATGTGTTAAATTAATACGATAAAACGAAAAAACTATTGCCTGCATCCATAATCAAATGAGCAAAAAAATTAAGACTTTGTGGAACTTCGCTGGTCAGCTAAAATCTGCTGAAATAATAAAGGTTGCTATTAAAATCGAATCTATGCCGCACATAGTAAATAAAATAATGTTAATCGCTTTTTTGTACCAAAATCGTAATTTCCTTTCTTGTTGTATTAATCAAAATCATGAGACTGTTTGATAAGTAAACATGGTTATCCTAACTAATTTAGTCTTACTAATATTCTAAAGGCGAAAGGATGGGTGGATGGATGCCCTTTCACGCAAAAACCGTTGAGCGATCTGGATAAAAATTTGACCAAGAGATAGATTATTCTTTATTTTCGAAAAATGTACGGGTCGGGATAATTTTCACGAAAATTTCCACTCAAACAAAGTCTCAGGCTACATTTAGTATTATAAAAGTAAAAGTGAGTTTGTTTGTTACACTTTCGCGCCTTAACTAATCAACCGATCACCATGAAATTTTCCCAGATGTACAGAAAAGGACATAGAATACCTTTCATCCAGAAATAGTACTGTTCCCGAGGGATAGAAAAATAACTTTTACGAGAGCAAAGCCGGGGCAAAAGCTAATTCAAAATGAATGTACTAGAAATATGATTACTTTTTTATTAATTTGTAATAGTGATTGATGATTATTAAATATGACCGTAATCCTTTATCAATAATTAAGATTATATTTTATCCATCTCTGAATCCCACTAATATTATAAATGTGAAAGTTTGAATGGATAGATGGATGGATGGATGGATGTTTGTTACTCTTTCACGCCAAAACTACTGAACCGATTCCGATGAAACTTGGTATGTAGATAGCTGGAGACCTGGATTAACATATAGGCTACTTTTTATCCCGATATTCCCACGGGATCCGGACTTACGCGGGTGAAACCGCGGGGTGCTGCTAGTCCAATATAATTTGTGTTTGTTGGTGTTACTAATTCGATAAAAATAATGACATAAGAATATAAGCCTAGAAAATCATGACGTAATCAACCATCCACAGAGGAAAAAGTCTAATAAAATAAGAACCGCAATATGTATTACGAAACACATTTTTGTTTACTTGATAAGATGGATCATTTTTAGTTATATTCTGATCCAGATTCATCAATCAAAATATAATACACTTACCTGTAGCCGGTATATTAAAGATTTTTCTTAGATATTATTGATGTAAACAAAAGGTCAGAGGTATTATTTATTCGCTTAGTAAGATGGGTTATTGTAAGTCGATATTATATCTGTTTTTAAACAGTCCTCTGCTGGGTAGTAATGGGCGTAGGTATCATCTCAATACTTCACATACGCTTAAGAAAATTGTTTTTTTTTACGGTCGAATGATGGAAAGACTCCTAGTTATAATTTTACTACAGTATGGCGTTTTCCAAATGAGTAAAAAAGTAGTTTTTACAGGGCCCGAAAGGCATAAATAACACATCTGGTACTGTAAGTGTATGTGTTTCAGATACAGGAAATATATTTAATCTTTACCAAATAAGTTTGGCAATATAGTTTTTTTGCAATGAAACACCAGTGTGAGCACATAATCGCTTAAAATGGTTTTGGACAGAGATTATTTTTATTTTACTTTTAACATTAACTGTTAAAAATTGGATTTTCGACAAGTTTATTTCTAGTATATAGTTTAATAATGCACTTAGTTTAGAGTAATTATTTCTACGATGTAAAATCTCCTTTTTGTGGAGCTCTGAATACTTCGGCTAATCGAGGCTCTTCAATTAAAAAGGCTACTCCATCTTTACCTACTTAAAGAGTTGAAAATAGAAAAAAACCTTTCATTTTCACAACTGAAAAGCAATTCTTTTGCATATTAAGTATAGACGTAATACGGAGAGCTTTACAAAATTCGTAAGTATTTACTTCAATTGAAGAAAACTTCAATACAAATCGTAACGTTATTAAAACAATTTTCCTGGAAACACACTAACTAGCATTTGAGAGCCAACATTGTTAATGTTCTCGTACATCCCTAACGGTTGGGATCGGATGTCCATTATTGTCCATGGCTATTGCTCCATGGGTATTCAAAATAATTTAAGGAAACAAACTCAAAATTCGTGTTTCCTTTTACAAAGCCATTTTCGCCCGTTCGTTTGCAAAACAATTTTATTGACAACACAAGTTTTAATGGACGCAGTTCCCTTTCAAATTAACTTGGAAAACGTGAAACTATAATTATATAATATTGTAGTAAATACTGTGTAGATATAATAATATTATGTTTGTTTATTATATTGTTGTGTAGATATTCATAATTCAATTATGAGCATTATCCAACCAAGGTCTCCGCTGGATGGATGAGACGATTTATCGTAATTTCTATCAAAATAGTTGTTGAGGTACATTGAACAAGCAAAGCATTGCCACTAGTTTTTTTTGCTCTAGCTTCAAAAAAGCGACAGTAAAAAGAGACAAACATATTCACAAATAGGATTTAGCCTGCGAGAGAATGAGATAGAATACAAGTTTACAGTGTTTTCTATAATCTTTGAAAAGAGACAAACATATTCATAAATAGGATTTAGCCTGCGAAAGAATGAGATAGAATATAAGTATCACTGTTTCCTATAATCTTTGTCTTTGCGCCTGCGTACTACCAAGCCTTCAGATGCGTCAATGTCAACGTGGTGTCACTTTTGTGCATTTGTGTATTAAAATTTGTTGGTTAATTATTTTATGTTAATTATTAACACATCTGTGTTAATTTGACCAATAACTTTTATACAAATTATCTAAAATTAAATTTACTAACATTAGTAAATTATTTGTGTTGTTTTTATATTTTACTAGCTGCGCCCCGCGGTTTCACCCGCGTAAGTCCCTCGTTAAGTTTTCTTTTTTGTGCAAACTTCACACAAACCATCTACTAAATAGTCCGAACAAAGCCTAAACATTTGGTTTGGATAGGTGAGCCCATTCTTGAGTTATAAAATTACAACGAAAAGTGGCATTGATTTTTAAATATAATTATGGATTTCTCATTCTCTCGTAGGCTACTTTTCTGAAGTTTCACTTCTGCCGTGTGTGAATTGCACACACACACTTTTTTTTTATTATAAATAATAACGTTTTGGACCAGTCGCCAAACAAAACAGTCTTAATCATCAAAACTAAAAAATACAACACAAATATTACACCCTAAAATGCATCAAATCTTCTCCGTTATTGCCAGAAAATTATATACATTTTCATTAGCACGTGTCTCTATTATGCGATTCGAGCACGCAGTGTCTGTTCCGACGGGAAATTAGAGTTTAGCTCGTAATATAAATACTTTTGCTTAGCATTTATTGTTAATGCTCTCGAAATTTCATATTCATGAAATGAATTAGGATTCTCTAAATAGGTCATTATCAGAGTTTATTAAATTTTATATTTTAACAAGTTTTGTTATAATAACGCTTGAGAAATTATTTGGATACATTTCTACGCAGAATTTATGCGGATTCTGAGCACGTAAAGACGATTTTTCATTGTCATGTTTGTGATAAGTTACCTTACGGACGGTCGTCTGCATTAATTGGCTTTTATCTAAAGCTGAATAATAAACGTGTTTACTAATCTAGGTAAGTTATTCATAATATATTATATCCTATGTTTATTTAATATTAAGGTACTTCGCGGCTATTGGAGGTCACTTACTGATCGTACTTCCTGATTCAAGATCATAACTTGATCATGATAATGAAATCTAGTCTCTTTAGTAAAGATTCCACTATTACGTTTTCAACTAGTACACCATGGTTCGTCTAATAGTAAGTTGCTACTGGTGTTTGTAAATACTGGTATGATCAGGTGTATCACCAGTGGTATGACCAGGTGTATGACCAGTGGTATCACCAGTGTTATCACTACTGGTATATACAGTATCGTCGTGCGTATGCGATTCAGTGATTTAAGTAAGTGTTCCTTTTTCAAATACACTCTGTATATGTTGACTTGTGATGTACAGAAAGTCTAAACAATGAGAGTTTTATACTGGTCAATGAAATAAAACAAAACATTTAAACTTAATCGGTTGTGGTCGAATACCGACTAACAGGCTATCTTTAGTTAGTTTTTAATTTGTCATTTTTCACGTCAATCGTATTTATTTTGTTTATACGCATTTCTTCAAGCTCACGTAAGTTGTGTTTAATTAAATATTTGACAATTAAAAATAAACAATATAAACAATTTCACAACCTGTCAGTGAGCTTATTCCACATATATCGACAATTTTAATAAGAGAAACCCCACTGCCTTAATCTTATAAGCGCGTAAATTTCAAAATACAACCGGATTAAGGGGTTTCAAGGGCGCGCAACAGCAATTGCTTTAAAGGGATTAGGCTGACGTCATGATGGGGCTGATAAAACACGATCGAGGGATTGATGAGTAAAAATGGCGGGAAGTGCCGCGCTCTATCTGAGATCGCTGTGGAAAATCGAAAAGATATTGTGGCTTAGATTAATCTTACTCATATAAGTTGAAGAGTTTGTGTGTTTATTTATTTGAGCGCGCTTATCTGAAGTTCTGACAATCCGAAAATTGTTATTTTTAATGAATAATGGAGTTATTTAGGGTACTATTATTGATAAAGGTTTACATTTCATAAAATTTTCTGTGAATCTATTACGTTAAGATTCCACGGATAACGCTATCATGTCAGAAAGATAAGCACCCGCATCGGATGGCCTATGACCGTATATACATCGTGTATGTTTGAACTATGCGAAAAACTTACAATAATCTCTTTCTGTTCAATCTTAACACAATACAAAAGTCAGTTCATCATAAAAATGCGATATTAAGGATTTATAGCCATTAGTTTCATTTGGCGAACGTGCAACATGCGTGGGTACTCTTTTTGTGCGGTACGGTGAATGACCTTATACGTTCGGTGCCGTCTAGATCAGCCGATTGCATAAAATGTTTAAATGTTGTTTGATTGATTACATTGCAGTTTTTGGCCGGTACGGTACTTTATTTATTACATTTTTTTGGGTAAAATGTTCTGTTTACTCATTGTGAAGTCAAATTTAAGCAAAAAAATTTAAAAAAAAATTTATGAATTTTCCAGCGGAAAATTCCAATGATTTTCGACTTAGAATGATGGTCTGAATACACTATTTCAGGATTCGGTACGGTGTCTCTTACACCCTGTATATTTTGGAGAACAGTAAAATTACTAATTATTCGCACACCTAGATTTAAAGCGAGTTAAGTCAAAAATTGAAATTTTACACACCATCGAATTCCTTATCTCAATACCTACCGACCAATAAACCGGATTTGAAAACATCACCACTATTCGACGCTAGACGCTAAATTCACGAACATGGGCTCAACTCAAATAAAACAAATATAAAACATGATTAAACCCGCATAGCTGCATATAAAATTCCAAAACTTCTGCAGTGCACAGGAACACAATAATTAGTTGTCCGCCTTTTCTGAAAAAGTGAAAATTTTGGAGTTAATATCCACCTATTTAGACCTAGGTATACGAATTACGTTTGTGATCTGATATTATTTATCACAAAAAATGTCACGGTTATCGGTCACTGTATGTATATAATACGCTTTTATATAAGCATTGTAGGAATAATATGTTATTAGGTACAAAAGACCAATATACGTTACATTTTTTTTTTTGTATAACTCTTCATCTTCAACAAAATGCTTGTGTTAGGAGTGAGTTCACATCATCTTGACTATGGAGGCAGCCTTGCAGGTCCAGAAGGCAGATTCCACACGTATCAGGTGGCGGAGGCGTCTCTTCTAGTGGTTTATGCCGCCCTGAATATTTCACGGGTGGAAGGGACGGGCTTTTCCCCTCCACCCACCATATTACCTAACCTCGAATGGAGAAACGTCCTTGTATGCCAGGACATCGCCAAGTTAGCGGATTTACCAAAGGAGTTGCCCGGCATAACAATAGTCATTATCAGGCTTCCTCTTATTTAAGGTAGATACAACGCCGTACCAAAAACCCCGGGGTGGTAACGACACGTGGGGGATTCCACACGCCCAAAAAGAAAGAGGAGATTCGATCGCAAGTCCGGTACATTAGCTATTACAATGACACCAGTTAATACCCTTCTAGAATATTCTCAACATTACTTTAAATATTTAAAAATTAGTCTAGAAATCCAGAACATTCCAAAAATTTTAATTCAACAATATACATACATACATACAATACACATGTCAATATTGTCGCGAGCTAACGGTAACGTGACAGACGTCAGAATGCCACAAAAAAGTGTGTAAACTTGAGACTATGACTAAAATTATATTCTCTATAGTATGCTGTACTGAACTACAAACCGAAAATCCTAAGGCGACCGGGCTGAAGATGCGCTGCAAATAAAAATTGTGTATCTACAGCCGCGTCGTGGTAAGAGGCAGCTCTCTGTAATATAGGAATGGCGTAAAGCTAATGTTAATCTATCAAAATTGACATCGGCTTACACTGTCCGGAACACCACACAACAATTGCATTTCCGCTACAAATATTTCTTTTCATAACAATTAAAGATATGGAAAAATCCAAAGACAAAGAAAGACATCTACACATCCGAGATCAGAAAAATGCGAGGGAATCGTAAAAAAAATAGTTGAGTCGAAACTTAAAATAAAACTAATTTGTATTCGTTTTTTTCAAGCGTTTCTCTCCCTGGAGTCGTCAGATATTGCAATTGAGAGTAAAATCGTCTCAAACTAATCAAACAATAAAGCGTTGACAAGATCTTAGGGCAGTGAACTACCATTCAACATCAGATCATTTATCATTTGCAGCGCCGATGTTTCATTTCTCTTCAAACTTTTTACTCGAGCAATTATGTGCTATTCACCCTCCAACCATATTTTAGCCGATAAATCTTCGTTTTTGTGCGCTTAATTCGTTGAGATTTTGGCTAGCAATATATTTGGTAATTACTTTATAGTATCTCTGAAGTTTATTATTTTCTTTGTTATTTCTGTTAGTCATTATTCACTAATTATCAAAAGTTATAGACTGTTCAAAAATGATATAAATAACTAATTTCAAGTGTTATAGATAACACCTATTCATAGAAATGGGACTAGATTTTCAAGTTCTTTTCTACGGACATCAAATGTTTCAAGTAACAATTACGTAGTGATAACCTCTTTTTTTTTGCTTACCCAATGTAAGTCAAAAAAGAGGTTGACTTGTAGTTGTAGTTATAAAAACTTTATCTACGGCAACTTTTCTTCGAGAACATTAAAACAACGAAATATTTATTTTGCACTAAATTTACTTACAATGTGGTATTGATTGCCATTGCTGGTAACCGTAAAAGTATGTTAATATGTGTTCAAAATGTAGTAAATGATAATAAAAGTAGTATTTGCCGTCAAGTAATTAACAAAGAGTGGTGTGGCTTAGATATATTAACACTTAGATGATTGCACACACTAGCAGCTTCACTTAGAACATTCCTCGATAAATGAATAAGAAAGAAGTGAGACTGGAAACATTGTATTGGATCGCAAATATGTTGATGTCATCAAATAAAATTGCACTACCAAAGTTAACTACACAGTAAATTTTAAAGGAAAAATGATACACAGTTGCCAATCTCATGACATAGAGAATTAACTATAAGAAACTTAGAATTAGTCTCATGAACTCTAAAATCAAGCATACAACCCATGCGGGCTGACATTGATTGTATGCTTCTTTGTTAGAGACTTATCCCAATAATTTAATATTAAAATAATACATACATATCACATTTTAATTATAATGGAAAATTCTGCAATATTTCAAAAGTCATACTTTAAGAAATTTAAAACATTGAAGAGGAAAGAACCAAACCTTAAACTACTTAAGCTGCCAAAATATGTAGAATTTTCCAGAATAATTTTGACTTTTATATTAACACATATGTACTAACGTTATATGTTCTGCAGCCGACGAGAATGGTTCCATATCGGAGACGATACCGGACCGGCCGGTCGAACTGAAGAACTTCCCGAAACTATGTGACCAAAGAAGAAAGTACCCTGTACTATACAAGCTAGAATTTCAAGTAAGTGCAAGTATTTCTTACCAAATATGACATACAGAAATGCTTTTGGCCATTTCTACTAAGTATATTTGATGCTGGCCCTTGATATGATATATCATGCAGACATTTACAATTCACGTACACTCTCAAACCAATTTATTTCTATTTACGCTTAAATTAATTTAGCTTTAACCAATTACGAGAAATATTTTCAGAAATAAATATTAATGTTTAATATACTTATTCACCATTAAGTATTTATATTAAATAAAGGAGAAAGTTTTTTCTAAAATTGACAAATTAATAAAATCGAAAAATACATCAATCACTTTCGCCTTTGAACCAGGTAGACAATGATCTGTTGATAACCAGTTGGAGAACTACCAAAATGTTGAGATTGTACTGTTTTTAAAGTTCTTATCATTCTTATACGTTGAATTATCAAGAGAACATAGAATTAACCGTTGAATCACGATTAAATATTGAAGCACCTAACTTTGTACCTCCATTTATTTCCAAAGAAGATTTATCAATGAATAATGTAAGTACTTAAAGAGGATAGGTAGTAGCGGAATCGGCAATTACAGTGACTTATTAGGTTCGTATAGAAGTGAAGTTTTGGCTTTTGCACTAAAAATAGTTATTTTGAGTGCCACTGCTCTAATCTGTATTATTCCGTGTAACATGTTTCCTGAAACAGGGTCATTTAAATTTGGATCTTCAAAAAACGTAAATTAAACAATATTAAATTTATAATTGAATTAAATTATTCCTTACAAGACAACAATATTGTTTATGTTCCAAATAAAAACAATATAGATAACCAATATTAAGAAAACAACGAAAACAACGTGATTATAATGAAAAAGGAAAAGAATCCCTGAATGAAACATGATTAAATTGACAAATTTCGAGACAAGATCAAAGAGGATTATACGTTGGAGTCGACTTATTCCGCACCACTGCTGAACAAATAAATTGTAATTTGGATTTGTAATTTCCAAGAGCAAAAGTAGATTGTGACATGTCTTTTGGGTCATAATACTTCAGCTTTTCTCTCAACTCGGAAAAAGCTGCTTAAACTAGTAAATGAATTCCTGTTTGCTAAAGTTAGACTTCATAATTTTGATTCGATGAATAAAATCCATGCTCTGACTTTTTATTTAAAAAAACGAAAAGTTTTTACGGTTTATTTCAGCAGCATTTGTTTTTTTAAGCTGTATCAATCGATTAAACATATTACTTTCAAGCAAAGCAAAGCAAAGCAAATAATTGTGTGATGAGCATGATCATTCGTTCTGAGTCTGGGTGTAATTTATCTATAACGCTGCTGTTCTTCAGGAAGATCTATTGTGATTGGAAGAGTATTGTCACATTAATAAATTAGATTTCAATCCATTGAAATGTTCAGTAGTTACATATCCAACGAAACTTTCTACTTTAGCTAAGAATTATAAATTATGCGGTCAAACCTTACCCAGATGCAACACTATCCGAGGCCTAGGTGTTCATCACGACTCTAAACTTTTGTTTGACGGTCATATAGATGCTGTCATCAAAAAGGCCACGTAAGGATTAGGTATTGTTCTGCGCATCTCTAAATGCTTCACGGAAGTTAAGACTCTTAAGATTCTTTATTGTACTTTCGTCCGTGGCAATTTGGAATATGATTCCCAAACATGGAACCCGTAATATCAAAAATATGTAGACCGAATAGCGAGCATACAAAGACGCCTCATTAAATACTTTTTCTTTCGTCACGGAACTCCTTATAATTCCAATAATTACATAGAACTCTGTAAGAAATATCACCTATTGCCATTACAGTATCGTAGGGAAATTGGCGACTATGTATTATTATTAAAAACATTGAAAAATGAAATTGATTGTTCTGATCTACTATACAATATTCGCCTTAACGTTCCGTGCAAATCATCTCGTTTTAATCCCCCAATACGTGTTCCTCATGCTTCTACTAATTATAGACAAAATACCTACACCGTGCGAGCGAGTAGAACCTTTACTATATTATGCAAACAACATAATCTTGATCCACTTGAAATTAGTATGCCTGCAGCAAGGAGATGCTTGAGTCTTAATTTTACATTATGTATACTATTCTATATACACTGACCTAATTATTTTTGCAAAAATGTTATCTTTAAGTTAATATTCATTGTATTTGTTTTGCTAAATGTACCTACTGTACGATTAACCAGAACCAGTCACACTTATGTAAATGTAGTAAAGTATATAAAAGTGAAGACCAGTAATTGGCTTTCTAACACCATTCTACTATTAATCTGTTGATTTAGCTGTAAGTCCATAGGACAAATAAATAAATAATATGTATGTATTTAGAAGTCATCTTCCTCGTTCTATTGCCAGCGCGAGCGGACGTGTACAAAGTTCACCAGTGAATCTTTATCGAAATTGTGTGTTGAAAAATCGTCATTGGTTGTTTGTCAATATTGGGATTCCTGCTTGCACTTGTGAGTGCTTTATGGCACAGACCCGCCCCTTGGGAGGAGCTAGAAAAGGATAATCATACAACTAAAAGCTAACTCCAATTATTTCTACCGCTGATTGGGCACTGGGGTTTGAACCCGAACAAAGTCGAGCGCAAGCGAAGAGGCGCTGTAGTAACCACTCGGCTGCGGGAGCTTATGACGTAGTAATCGAAGCTATCAACTAGTCTGCGCAAACGCAGCGCCCCGCTCGGTGCAACGGGTGAGTCATCGCAGTCGATTTGTTGTTTGTTATTGTTCGCGCAGATCTACGCCATATTGTTTTATTTTCTATGCAAGATTATTGTACGCAATATTACTTAATTGCCAACAGTTAATGTTTTAACTTAAAAGAGTAAATTTTCTGGAACCAAATTTGCTATATATATAATTAAATAAAAATGACAGAGAGAACACCACCTACTAAGGCTACAAATAATGCTGCTGTACCCCACCACAGCTCCGAGCCTGACCTGTCAACACCTAATTCGGAGCTAACTATAGACCGAATCACCCTTCGTCAAAAGCGCAAACATGACTTGGAACAGACTACTGATTTGAACTTACTGCGTGGGGACCTTTTGTCTTCCTTTGCTACCCTGAGACAGGAGCAGAATGAAAAGTTCTGTAAACTACAAAATGATATGGAGCTAATCAAAGCTCAAAACGTGGACCTGCAGGCTTCCGTTGAATTTATGGGACATCGATATGATGAGCTGATGGAAAAATTAGTTCGTTTAGAGCATGAAAGAAAGAACAGCTTGGAGTACATCAAATCGCTGGAGGACAAAGTCGACTCCCTTGAACGTAATGCGAAATCTGCAAGCCTTGATATACGTAATGTTCCAAAAAAATTAGGGGAGACTAAGGAGGAGCTCCTTAACATCGTGAAAACGATCGGTGTTGCTATGAACACTCAAATACCAACATACGAAGTTAGGGATGTCTACCGCATTAGGAGCAATAAAAGTACTGAAACTGCGGGAGCGATTACAGTGGAGTTCACCAGCATCATTACAAAAGAAAAATTGCTAACAAATATAAAAAAGTTCAATAAGGAGAATAAATCCAACAGACTTAATAGCTCACACATTAATTTGAAAGGGAATTCACCAATTTACGTTTCGGAAAGTCTTACCTCCAAAGCGAAAAAACTTTATTATCAAGCACGGGAGTTCACAAAAACTAATGATTATGCTTATCGTTGGACGTCTCATGGAAAGGTTTATATTAGAAAGAAAGAGGGGGAACCTGCGAAGAGAATAGACCACGAATCGGACTTTGAAGGACTGGCATCACAAACGAAATGACTATCTGGAGAGTACATGAAACAACAACTACCCCTTTTATATAACATTTTCTTCATCTCCCTTACGAGTATGGTTTTGGCAACCACTATAATGTCAAACTTATTCCTGATGGTTGGCGTTTTGTTTACTTTATCTAAATACTATTTTCTGTGCACCTGTACGCGTATAAATACACACACATGCAAGCAACATACTATACAACAAATAATAATTGTTTTAACGTACAACATACGAAATATACATAGTACATTCCACATTGCTATACTTGCATACTACTACTGTACTTACAATTACACTACTACTACTCACCCACTACTTTGCCATACACTACTACTGCCCTACTATACTATACATTTCATGATTTTTACCATGATTCAACTACACAACTACCTTGTAACAAACAAAACAGATTTTACTATATTTAAGCTAGCATTAAATATTAGGACGCAATTAAAATACCTAACTTTATTGCACACAAAATTCATCACTGGTTTTTCAGGTAACAAAAAGCACTGGTATTATTTATGGAATACTCATAATATATGTAATAACACTTTAAATATTTCATCTGCTCAAACAATGCATAATGATAGAACTCATAACAAGGTATGGCAGATTTATCACGACTACTATAAATGTTACTTGTTTTTATACACTCTAAAAGAAGTAAGTTTTGCCCCAATAGTAGTAAATAAATATAAATTCATAATAATTACTTCATTAACAACTGCTTTTCATCGAGTTTTAAATTTTTTTTTTTTGCTGTGTATATCTACTATGAAGTCCCCCTATTTTTCTAAGTAAAATTCGATCTCAAAATTATAACGGAAGAAGTTGACGAAACGGAACCTGTAGAATGTATACCTCTTACTGACAACAAATTGTGTTCGCAATTGTTGAATTATAACCCAAAAACACGTAGTTCGATAACAATAATTAGCTTCAACATTAGAAGTATAAATTGTAATCTTGACCATTTTCTGTTATTTGTTACCTCTTTGCAAATGTCAATAGATATCTTTGTGTTGTCCGAATGCTGGACGGATGTAGAACATCCGCCACCAGACATCCCTGATTACAACAAATATTGGACAAGAATTAGCTTAAACCAAAACGACGGCGTTGTCGTGTATATTCGTAGCGATATCACAACTTGTGCCTATGAGCCAGGGATTCTGGAAGGCAATTGTCTCATTTTAACTCTAAAACCTGACTATACAATAGTTTGCTCTTACCGCCCTCCGTGTTTTAGTGATACTAAATTTTACCTTGAGTCGCTGGACAAAATCTTAAGTAATATCCGTACAAAAAATATCATCTTTACTGGAGATATAAATATTGATACTTTGCCGGAAAACCTAAATCGTTCATCACATAATTATTTAAATCTAATGGCTATATATGGCCTTAGGCAAGCTATCACAAAACCTACTAGAATGGGAAAGTCTTGTATAGATCACTTCATGATAAAATGTTCTACTAGTTGGAAAACGGTAGTATGCGAACAACTAATAACAGATCACTCTCCTATATTGCTCCATATTAACAAATCTAACATAATAAAACAGAAGGTTGTACACAAAAAAATAAACATCGACAACAAAACAATTAATCAGTTACTTATCGGTGAATCGTGGGTTGATTTGTATAAATCTACTGACACCAATATTGTTTCGGAAATACTGACATCCAAGCTGCTCAATATTGTTACTAACCACACAACGACTATAAAAACCTCAAATAAATACAGACCTTTAAAACCCTGGATAACTGAAGGGGTTGTTAAATGTATAAGAAAGAGGGATAAGCTACATAAAATCGCAATACAATCTACTAATGATATGCAACAAATTCATAAATACCAGAAATATAGAAATACATGTAATTATATTATAAAAAATTTAAAACAGCAATATTATAAAACAAAATTACAAAGCTCTAAAGGTAATATAAAAGAGACTTGGAAAACAATAAAAGAGGTATGTGATATAAAACGTAAAACCGAATCGTCTGAAGAACTTCTCCGCATCGATGATACACCAGAAAAAGCTCTCAATATGGTAAATACTTATTTTACCGGCGTTGGATGTGCATTGGCTAGTCGACTACAAGATTTGATGGGCAAAGCAGAACAGGACCTATCACGTGAAGCCAGAAAGGATGCAGCACTGCTGCACTCTATGGCATTTATGCCAACAGATCCATGCGAGGTGAAGAGCATTATTCTAGGACTCAAATCGCATAGTGCTCCTGGGTGGGACAAAATCACAACTGAAATTTTAAAACAAAACATCATGTCACTCGCCCCACCTATTACCCACCTATGCAATCTGAGCATGGAAACAGGCATATTTCCTGCAAACTTAAAAAAAGCTGTGGTCTGTCCTATTTTTAAATCTGGCAACAAACAAGAGCCCTCAAATTACCGTCCCATTTCCCTGTTATCAACATTATCAAAGGTATTAGAAAAAATCATTAATAAAAGATTGATTACATATTTGGAAAAAAATAACATTCTTAGTGATCATCAATTCGGATTCAGGCAACAAAAATCTACCGAAGATGCTGTTCTAGCACTAACATCGGCTGTGGTATCGTACCTGGACAGGGGAGAAAAATGTTTGGGGGTCTTTTTAGACCTTCAAAAAGCTTTTGACACCGTTTCCATTCCAATTTTACTAACACGCCTTGAGAATGTTGGCATTAGGGGGGTAGTCTTGGACTGGTTTGAAGATTATCTGTCCAATAGATCACAACGTGTCCGACTGGCAGATTATGAAAGTGAGGAGTACACTTGCAAATATGGCATTCCTCAAGGTAGTACACTTGGCCCATCCCTTTTCCTTCTTTATGTGAATGACCTATGCAACGTTTCCTTGCCAGGGTTGGATCTCATAATGTTTGCTGATGACACAGTGCTGATATGCCATGCATACGCCTGGAATAAGGTATTTGAGCTGGCTGAGAGTGCCTTAGCAGAAATAACTACTTGGCTGGAAAACAGTCTCCTGTCCCTAAATACCAGTAAGACCAAGTATGTTTGTTTCAGCATAACAGCTGTAAGTAAACCTCCTGCTGAATACTGCCTCAAAATACATACCTTCCCATGTAATCGGAGTGCAGAGCGAGACAACTGTGACTGTGGAGTACTGATGCGAGTAGCCTCCATAAAATACCTAGGTGTCACATTAGATGACCAACTGAAATGGAACAGCCACCTAGCCTCTACAATAGCGAGAATTAGAAGATTAATTTATATCTTCAAGGGCTTGCGCTCAGTGGCTGACGCCGCACTTCTCGTACAGACCTATAGAGCATTATGCGAATGCCTTATACGATATTGCATCTGCGCCTGGGGAGGTGCTGCAAAAACCTATATGATAGATGTAGAACGGGCCCAGCGGGCAGTATTAAAAGTACTTCTATACCTACCATATAGATATCCCACAACTGCCCTCTACGAACGTGCAGAAGTATTATCTGTCAGGAAAATATATGTGTACGAAATACTTCGTAGGTACCATAGAAAAACAGTTCCAAACTTACCTGTACCTAATAAGAGAGTCGAACGCTTTCCGGTTCCTCGTACTAAAACAATTTTTGCACAAAGACACTATAATTTTTTAGCTCCACATATCTATAACAAATACAATAAAATCTATAAAATGAGAAAAATCAATAACAATGCAGCGAGAAGGGCTATCTTTATATGGTTAAAGTCATTAAATTATGACACTACAGAAGACCTTGTAACAATCAAACATACATGAAATACACACAGACACACACACGCACACACAAACACACACACACACACACACACACACACACACACACATACACATACACACACACACACGCATACAGACGTCACGCACTGGTAAAACTAGGTTTAACTTTTTATTTTTAAGATCGTTGTACCTATGTATACTGACATTGTATTGTGACCATATATTAAGAGGGGAAGACACTGTCTCCTGCAACACAGTTTTAACTAGCGCAGGAGTCAGGGAATTCTCAATCACAAGTGTACCAACTTTAATGTCAAATAAATTATTATTATTATTATTATTATTATTATGTTTATCAGCAGTCTGGTTACCATAGTACAGGCTCTGCTTAGTTTGGGATCAGACGTCCGTGTGTAAGATGTGTGAAGTTGTTATTATTATTATAAACAGCGTAATTATAAAAAGCTTTTGATACCGCTAAAGCTAAATCACAAAATCAACTTAAAGACTCTGGAACTAAAAGTAAAAATTAAATAACCCGAGACTCGAAACTTGTACAATAAACTATACAAATTGAATCATAGTGGAAGAGTTTTACGAAATAGATTATGAAGCCGTAGCTTAATCCAGTTCCGCGAGTTAATCTTTGGGTTGACTTTTAAAAAGAAATATTATTTCATCGTAGAGCGCGCTCCTCGTTTTCCCAATGGCCTGGCAGTTCCAAAGTACCTGTTATTTTTCACTCTTATTATGTTTGTTGTAGAAAAGGAATGAAGAAATATAGTTTTGTTGGTGTTTATTAGTAATACAGAATGTGGAGTTCGAGCCAAGATTGTACCGTCTCACTTACTATTCTACAAAAGCAACAGACGGTTTATATCGTCCCTAAATTCCTGTCTTATTTCATTTTTTTCTATTATTTCATATTTTTTTACTGCTAGCTTGTTATACATAAAATACGAGTCATAATTTCCGTGTCCAAGTATTACAATTACTTATATTACAAAATGATATGCAATTATTTTATATCATTGTGAAAATATATTAGTTTATTGTCCACTAGCAGCGCCCCGCGGTTTCACCTGCGTAAGTTCCGATCCCGTAAGAATATCGGGATAAAAAGTAGCCTATGCGTTAATCCAGGTCTCCAGCTATCTACATACCAAGTTTCATCGCAATCGGTTCAGTGGTTTTTGCATGAAAGAGTAACAAACATCCATCCATCTGGATAGATGGCTGGATGTTTAGTGTACAATGTGTAGTTTGTTAGTTCTTTTATCATGAAGTTAGCTTTAAAGTCTGAATTTTATGGAACCTAAACTTTTTTCGATTAAAATCTTTGGAGAGGAATTACCTCCTACACAAATATTTATTTTCGTTCACTCTTTTGTTTTACCGAAACATTATTGATGTGTATTTATAGTTGAGATAGCATACGTTTTAGATTTATGAGTAATGATGCGTTCTCATCGAGTAACGTGATTTCAAATAATGTAACAGTAAAAGTATTGAAGCCCAAGTGACATCATTAATGTCTTGGGTGTTTACAGACAGCGCGATAACAGCTTACCAGGTGATCAGGTAATTCGAGTGCTTGTTTGCCAAGTCAGTTGTATAAAAAAATTAAATTGAAGAGATTGATTGATTGAGAATTGAGATGAATGAATGAATGAATCTGTGGACACAGCAATGCCCCCGCCAAGTCGGAATATAGAATGAACATTGTAACATAAACGCTCGGATCACTTTATTTAGGTTTGTGTATGCATAAATTTGGTTCGTAAGCGCTATTGTTCAATTAGAACTATTTGAAATAGTAGATTATTCTTTATTCTTTTTTGATTATGCATTGTATATATTTTTGATTATTATTATGTAAGAAATAATAAATAGAATAAATTGGCCAAAGTTATTCTCTTTATTAAAGGAATAAAGATGTATAATATTGATACGGTCAGTATAAAATGTTGTTAGTTAACAAATTAATAAATTAGATCTCATAACTTTCTGCGGTAGAAGAACTGCGTTGCAAGACTTGCATGTTTTTGTGTTTTTGATGGGATAAACTTTGTTGAACACCATTAAAATATTGCTAACAATGAGTAGACAAAATTAATTTATACAAAAGGCTAAAAGCTATTGCTTCCAGGCAACCTTAGGATGTACGAAAATGACAAAATACAAGAAGAAAGAGAAGAAACTAATGGGTAGTTTTGTTTTTGGAAAGAGAAAAAGGAAAAACGCAATTCAGTTTAGAGAATTATGTACATCACACCTATAAACATTCACAATATAGGCAAATAAATTTTATTCAGGTCTTTACAGTGTCATATTTTCTTACCACTTATTATTTACCGAACGATGAGCGGTATAAAGCACTGTTTTATAATAAAACATACGTTTCAGCAACAGCAAGTAAATTAAAAATGTTAAGTAATGTGGAGTGACGGGTTGGCGCCTCCCCGTCCAATGCACTAGACATAAAATATCTAGGTTAAGCTATCCCTGCCACGACCTACTTGCATCGTTTTATTTAGTGTGCCATCTACAACGTTTATTTTGTCAATTAGATTTTACTAGCTGTGCCCGCGACTTCGTCTGCGTGGAATAGTGTCAAATAAGTTTCAAGCTTCTAGCTCTAAATATGACGATACTTTCATACAAATTTTCATCCCCCCTAAAAAAGTAGCGTATGTCCTTTCTCGGGCTTTAGACTATCTGTGTACCAAATTTCATTTAAATCGGTTCAGTAGTTTTGGTGTGAAAGGGCGACAGACAGACAGAGTTACTTTCGCATTTATAATATTATATTAGTAAGGATAAGGATTGCAAAATCCGTTTGTTGAGTACTATGTAATCTAACTATTAATAGAGGTTTTTTATGACAAATGCTCGTCAGGATTGTAATAACGACGTAAAATGTAATTGACTATATCTATAGCGTGAGGGTATGGTTGTTATCTCCCTCCAATAAAATGGGAGGATCTTCCTACTATGCTAGGTCGTGTCTGGCGGATCGCGACCTGCCAGTTACTATTAGAAAATTGTAGGTATTTATACAAATCGGCGCGAGAACTTTGATGATGATGATGTACTTTGCTGTTTGATGATGTCTCCACTTAGTTTAGTAGCAAATTACAAGAACTGTAACGCTTGAAATGCTTTAAAATGCTGTGACTTAGTTACAAAAGCGCTCAATGTCAGGCAGGAAATAACTCTTTAGTAATGTGGTTTTGAAATTATAATTAACATTGGTGCTTCGGTGCCATGATTTTGTATTAATTTCAGTTTTGAGTACTTTTTATGATACATATCGCTACCCAGCAAAAAGTGTCATATCACATAAAAGTATCACCACGTCATATATCACATGTTAGGTACGTTTTGACATTTTTATAGCATTGAATAGCAAATTTTGATTTGGTCAGCTGTAAAAACATCGTTATTAGGCCAGTGAAATAGGGAACAAAGTTCCCTTTTTCACTGAGTTTTGTTCAATTCACCGGCCTAAAAGTCGTGTTTTCTCGAAATAGCTGTTTTTGTATTATGACACTTTTTTTGCCGGGTGGCGATATTACATAATTCAAAATCAGATGTAAATACCGTTTGCAAAAATTATGCAACTTACAAATATTATCCAGAAGCAAAAAACATTTTAAGGGCACTAAAAAAACATCTACTTTTAGTAGCTGACAACATGTTAAGAATTTAAGATGCGGAAGCCATGTACCTTAACCTTCTCAACTTTTCCGATAAAAATATAACTGTAAACGATAAAAATATGTTGTACATATTTTTATCCAAAAACTATCATGACGTCATAGCAGCTTTTATAAACTTTATCGGAACAGACTGAGTGATGTTCTCGCTCTACCGTCAGAAGTCACTACGTCACGACGTCGACTACGTCAACGTCCAATGTAAGAAAATTCCTATTAGAAAAAAGATAAAAAATAAAATGATGTATAGCCGTAATATCTTCTTTCGGCAACATTCATTTAATTTTATGTTACGAACTGGCAACACGAATGTTTGGTGATATTATGTCGCGGTGGGTAAAGGTTAGGTGGCGATGCGAATGTGGGGATTGAGGCTGGAATACTAACTTCCTTCAGTAGTATTTTTCTACCCTCAATAAAATTACTTTTTTTTAAGCCTATGTTTTTTCTGTACCCCTAACAACGTGTAGTTATGCAAAATTTCATGATGATCGGTTGAGCTAGTTAACGCGTGAAAGTGTTACAAACAAATAAACAGAAAACTCACATTCACGATTATAATATTAGTTAGGATTAGGATTAAATATAAACAAAGAGACTGGTATCAGGCGTTACAATGGCGCTACAAGTCGCTTTGCTCCTTGATAAGGGCCCCGGTTGAGATCTATGCAAGAAGTTTGATATCTTTAATAATTATGACATCGATTTGTAGCCAGGCCTTGCTCAATTAACAGTGGACACTGGACGGCTGATATCACCTTAATTAGTAGAGAAGACGCACGCGACCGTTGAGATCTCAAGGTTGAGATATACGGCGCTCGTATAGTATGAGCTGATTAATAACAGCAGTTAGTAAGAACTGCTAGTCGATGTTAAACTGGAGAAATAGCACACATGCTCAGAACATTTCAAATACTAAACTTTATTAATTAGTTGCGAGAGTTGATATTTATTCAAATATCTTGTTAAAGTAAGCCATATGTTTCACTTTTTATTAATGCGTGTTGAGGCAGGAGGAGAGATTGAGGAGACAAAAAAAGAGAAAATAAGAATTTCTTAAAGCAGATTAAAAGCGAACAGTATGTGTGCTAGGTTTTTTTAGTGAACAAACTAATGCATTGTTGAACTGATAGTAACTAATTACTAAGTACCATCAGTTCTACCACCGTTACTTATGAACACGTACTACGCCAGATGTGTCACTCATTGATTGCCTTGTCAATCTTCGCGAATACCTACCTAGTTCTAATGATGAAAGCGCTCAAAAATAATAACTATATAATAATAATAACAACCTGAGACGCCTCATACACGGCCGTGTGATCCCAAACTAGGAGCCTATACTATGATACAAAGACTGTTTCTATACATATTTATATATTACTAAATACTAGTAATACTTGTGGTTTTTCTGTCTTCGAGAAAAACCACAACTTAATCGCGTTTTATAGGTTTGGGGTACTTCCCCAGTTCATATTGAATTAGAGGTTCAATTAGATCACAAATCTGTTGTTCACTATCACAAGTAAAAAAACCAGTCAAATGCCAGTCGAACGCGCACACAATGGGTTCCGTACCTTAGTGCAAGATTTAACAAAAACACCGAAAAAATCACGTTCCTTGTAAACCCTCTTTATTATTAGGTTTTGTATTTTTATTATTTTTTGTTATAGCGGCCACAGAAATACACACTTTGTGAAAATTTCAACAGTCTACCTATTACGTTACTTGAGATACAGTCCGCTGACAGACAGACGGATAGCGAAGGCTTTAGTAATAAGACACGTAATTTATCTTTGGCATCTAAAAACATGACAGTCCTGTCATGTTTTTAGATGCCAAAGATAAATTACCTATTAAATACCTACTTAAAAATAAACGAAAATCGAAACATTTATTTGTATTACTCAACATTATTTTCATATTCTAAACTAGGTGAGTGAAAAGGGTTAATGTATTTTATATAAACATGAATATTTCTGTTCCAGACAGCGGTCAAAGTGGAAACGCACTCGTGTCGACACGCGACGAAGAAAACCAATTCACATAAAAACCAGAATCAAAAAGTCATACCTTGTGAGTATTATCTAGAATATTTATACTTTGACACTTGAATCTTTAAAATATATATTATATTTATTTAATTGTCTTGGAAAAGAAACTATTACAATTACAAGAAACTATTACAATCTATTATTTCGGACAATTTCTTTTACGCAACTTTAGTACCTACAACATCTATTTTTGCATGACTATATCTAAGTTAACATATGTCTATGCGATCAATCATAAGTACGCTTTAAATTCTTAAACACAAGCTTCGAGAGCTCGATGCTTTTGTTAGTATCTAATCCTTCAATTCTCCGGCCTTGCAGTTATTCGACCGTGTCAAAAACACGATGGATGTTTTTAATTTATGTATGTATGTTCCCTATGGACTCCTAAACGGTTTGACAAATTTTCAGTCAATCTTCAGGTTAGTGCAGCGGATGATCATGTGATCTAGTTCGGTAGTAATCGGATCAACATTTTCTTTTTGGTCTTTTGGGAAAATATTCTACCAGTGCGAAGTTGAGACGGGTCGGTAGTTTGAAAATAAATTTGGACTTTTTTAATATGAAACATCGCTGTGTGTCCTTCGGTCTAGAGATAGATAGTACATCATATCGCAAAAATATGTGTATCTATCTATAGGGAATTTATAATATCGGTACTAAAATACTCTTGCAGAGTCCGTGGTTAAAAGTGAAGTACTTAGACATTAAAGTTTTTTCGGAGCAGTAGGCATGGTCGGTCATAGATCAACATTTGGCCGAAAACGGAACTGATAAAGAACGGCAATGGTAGCTCTTTGGGGCTGCGAGAGAGAAACCCTCTAAAAAATATACAGACACAGGCCTCTAAGGCCTTTTACGATGCTATAAATATTACCTTGAAACTACTCCAATAAATATAAACTCAAATTAGAAATAATTGTATATATTATCGCACCTTATAAATATTAATCAGTCTCAATTTATCTTCATATTTAAACCATTTATTTATTCGTTTGTTATGGCTGAAGAATGATGAAAGTAGAATAAATGCTCTTGAGATGAGACCACTGCGATGTAGGTGCGGAGTAAGATTGGTTGACCGAAAGAGCAATGCAGATATTGGGAGCAATGTTGCTTGAAAGAGGACGTAGTGCCGAAAATTGCAAAGGGAATTGGGGTATTGTGGAGGTGGTTTGGGCACGTAGAGAAAAAAAAAGTGGGGAACGAATGACAAAACAAGTATACAGAGCGAGCGTAAAATTTTTGAAACCTTTGAATTTTGAAATGTTTTAACTTAGTTTTTATGGATTTTCTCAAAAACTGAGTGAATAGTTCCAAAATAAAAAATACTTTTATGAGAAACCAAGGCAAAAGTAACTGGGAAGGGTCATAACTTGTAAATGGTTTTTTTTTTTATTGTAACTGCATGCTAGAGTCATACCCTTTCAGTGATTTAAGTAAGTTTTCTATTTCCATATACACCGTATAGGCCACACTGTATAAGGCGAACATTACTGGGAGGACCATAGGGGTCGACCACGCAGAACATACCCTGATCAAATTGGTGATGTTCTGAAGGTCAGAATTTACCGAAACTGGCGGGTTTGTATGAAAGGTTTAATAGCAGGAGAAGAAGCTTGTGAGGTATGCCAGGATAGAAGCAAGTGGCGGGCTGTTGTCTCTGTCTGCCCTTTATAAGTGGGAGAGCCATGCTTCCGCACGTATGACCCGGCTCGACCGGAGTTTTATCACGGCCTCATAGAAACCCGGGAACATAGCAACGCTTACGTTGTGTTTCTCCCAGTGAGTGAGGTTACCGGAGGCCCTAACCATTCCCTCTCCCCCCTTCTACTCCTCTTCCCTCCTCTCCCCCTCCCCTCTTGTCCCCTTCTTCCCTCCCTTCATCTTAAAGGTCGGCAATGCACTTGTGACTCTTAAGTTACAGGTGCCTATGGGCGGCGGTAGTCATTTACCACCAGGTGACCTATCTGCTTGCTTGCCACCTATACCAAAAAAGCATGAGCTAATGTATGTATGTATTCATTTAATATTCTATATATAAAGTAACTCCCTTTAGCTCACGTAGATGAAGACATAATAGATCAGTTGGGTAAAGAAAAATAAATAAATACGACTGAAAAAGTCTCTCTGCACAACAAATTCATTCCACAGCTGCCTGTTTAATATTTATGAATTTTCTTTACAACCAGACAGACAGATTTCTTTGCCTCTTTATGCGAGAGAGCTTCTGGTAATTTCGGTATTACAGAATGTGTCTGAGGATTCAAATAAATGCAAATTATGCAATATTCGTTTTCGGCGTCAAGATTTTTAATTTACAAGTATAAATTAAAAATTGTAAAATCAGACTTCGTTAAAAATACAAACTAATAAACATATAATTGCATATTATATTCATTTTGATTTTGTAAACACATTTTGATATCTGCTCCGTGCATTTTGACGTCGAATTTCCGCCATTTTGATTTATTATAACTTAAATATACAAGCTAGCGCTAACTAATCTAACGACATTTTATTCATAGTCACGAGGAAACATAGGGACGAACATACATATTATATACAGTTCTAACTTATAACTATCCTTTTGGGCTTCGCTTAAAATACTGCTGAAAATAGTTGGTAGTAGTAATAAATGTAATAATGCGCAAACGAAAACACTTCAGAAATGAAGATCTAATTAGTTAGGAACTTATTTCATTTGCAAACTGTCAAGTATGTATACGAGCATATTGCATATACCATTTTAATTATTCCAATACTTTATACACATACTTACATAGGTATACAAGTTTACACATCATGACATTAGAATAATAATACATTAAAAGCATTACATAAAAAAAAAATCGAAAAATTTTATCTATCTAATTCTATTCTATTCTATATTCTATTCTATTCTATTCTATTCTATATTCTATTCTATATCTAAATTAATCTTTACTTTGAGTTGTAGAATTTGAGGTTAGTTGACGGTAGGTATGTATTATTTATGATAATTCACTGTGATTATAAGTGATGAAAATGGTTTTTAAATATTACTTTGAGTACGTTTGTAAAATTTGAGGTTAGTTGACGGTATCTTTTATTTATTATGATATTTAAATTAACTTTATTTAACTAGATTAAAGTATAACTTCTTACGTGCGTACATAAGTACACACACACTTTTTTTTCACCTTCACCTTTGGAAATCATCTAATTCTCACCCTTCTAAAGTTAGACTCAAACGTGATTTCCTCTTGTACATTTTTTATGTTTTGATAATTTTATTTATCTATGTCTCCGGTTCAAATTGAGGTACGTGGTTTGTTTTGGTCTAAAAACTTAAATTGGTTGCGTTGGAGGGAAGGAAGGTGTGAACACTTAAATTTACTTGCAATATGCGTTTCAAATTAGAAAACAATTGTCAATCCTATGATGTTCATAATTTTTCATCGCCTGTATTCAACTTAGGTTTACAATTAGTCATAATATAAGAGCGTAATTTTTAAATTATATTATCCAAACAATGTTGCGGAACAGCACGGGTTCTTTCGTAGATAATATAAAAAAGTTTTAAAGCGGTCTTGCGTAGATAAGAGTTACAGATTTGATTAGTGGCCGGAACTTTTGGATTTTAAATATGAAGAAGTGTTCAGCTCCGTAGACTTGTGTTGATTAATTAATAAAAAGAAATCTATTGTGTGTACTTACGTTTTTCTAATATTAATCTGGATAATTGTTGTGAGTACTCTAAAATTAAAAGTAAAATTACTTTAATTTTTTTTTGGTTAACTAAATATAGCCAAATTCTTTAATGTGTTAATGACTGCATTGACTAATAACTCAGAGCAGTCGTTCAGTCATCAAAGAATCCCAGTGTATGACCGACCTTATCCTTAACAACTTCCTAGCAATTGACACAAGCATTTTATTTGGTGCTCTCACATAAAGTTTGCTATAAAAGTGAAATCTTTTTTACGATGAAAGTCGTGGCTTAGAACATTAAACTTAGATTTGAATCCATTCTCTTTTGAGTGGCGTTCGTCGTGAGAGTCGTTCGGGATTCCTTTAATATAACATGGTTTTGAGCTCAATGCGTTCTTTTTTTAAACCGAGAATTCTTTTATTATAAAATGTAATCACATTATTCTCATAAGTTGAATAATTTGAGGACAGTCGTTTTAGAGACAGGAAAGATTAATTTGATAAAATGATCATTTTAACTTTTGAATGAGGTTTTTTGTGAACTATTAATAACTATTTGTAATAGATTGTGAGGTGTAGTAAATTGTGAGGGGATATTGAAGTTCTAGTCAACATTGCTTTTTTTTATTGCCTAACTAACTGCCTACACTAAACTATACTAATCAAAACTATGAAATAAATAAAATTTGCTGTATCACGAAAACAGTAAAGCTAATAAATTGTTTAAGTTAGGTAACTTCAAAATAATGTTATTGCTTACAACTTAGGCTAACAGTTGTTTAAAAAAATGATCTAATTTCTTAATTTTAAACGTTATAATGAAATTAGCCATTTTAAATGGAAAACATTAACAAAAGAAAATCAATGTAAAAGTACTGTACGTGTTGTACAGCTTGGGTCGCTCAAGCTGTGTGTGCGCGGGCATTGTCTTGCATCAGAACGAATCCAGGACCCACTCACTGTGCTTCCAGTGATGGGATCACTGGGAGCCAGCGATGTCCTCGATGTAAGGTTCTACAGTTACGGTACACGTGTTTAAAATGGTGAGCTCAATTTTACCGTGTAAGCCAATCCCACCCTAAATCATTACGTTGGGACCGCCATAACGGTAAATTTTGTGGATGCAGGACTCCGGAACCTGCTCGCCGCGTCGTCTTCACACCCTAATACGCCGATCATCATAAAAAAAATTTACTTTGCACTCGTCTGTAAAAAATACCATGCCTCACTCATTAATCCCCCAGTTCAACTACTAATAGGAGTATCTTAAAGGATTTGCAGGTTGAGCCCTGGTCAAAGAAATTCGAACAGCTCTACGTCTTGACGTTTGTTGGTCTTCGTACAGTCAATTACGAATAGTTTGGTCACTTACACGGGTACCCGTTGTCAGAAGGAGGTGGTGCTGCAACTTACGGGCCATAACTGTAGAATTCCGAAGTGCACTCAACTGGACCTACCGATCCTCGCGAGCCGTTGTTGTTATACGAACTCTACTTGAACCAGGTCTTATGGTAACACTGCCTGTCTCTTGGAACCGATTCCATGCATTTTGAATAGCTCTGCAAAAAAATCCGACGGCAAGCTCACGTCACGCTGTGAACGTCCTCCTTGAATAATTGTAATGGTGGTTGCAGTAATCGCATCCATGTGCTTTTGTATTGGTGGCAATAATAACGCGAGATGTTAATTAAGCAATAAAATTTTAAAAAATATACTTTTTTCCCTAAAAACAAGCGATACACGTTAAGTAGAAAATCAAAGCAAAACATAAAAACAATTCATAATTCGTACAACAAATTTTCTTCAAATTATGGCCAGTACTTTTCAAATTATGAACACGAACACCAGCATGAAAGAGATCAGACACCAAAGTGTTCGTAATATTAATTTAATACTAGTCATCAGTTACATAATTATGTATTTACGGGAATTAACGCGATCACGAAAAGGTATTACATACCTCTGAATTGCCGAACGTTTTGACCAGGTTGCACTGGCTGTTTTCGTGAGCGCGTTAATTCCCGTAAACACATAATTGTATATTATCTATGAAACGCGAAAGTTTAAAAGTTAGTACTCATCAGTTACTTTCAGTTTACTAAATCGCACTTAAATATAAATAAGCTAGAAGCTCTTATTTTGTTTTGAGTAGTATATTTGCTCAAGTTAGCTAAAGAAACAAAGTCTTACCATAACTAATCTTACAATTTGATAGATATTGTTTTATTTAGTTTTTTAATTCAAATTTGGAATATTTTTATTTTAGGTCATTCAAATATCATCATATTTCTACGGAATTTCTATATTACACTAGCTGCGCCCCGCGGTTTCACCCGCGTAAGTTCCTCGTTAAGTTTTCTTTTTTGTGCAAACTTCACATAAACCATCTACTAAATAGTCCGAACAAAGCCTAAACATTTGGTTTGGATGGGTGAGCCCGTTCTTGAGTTATAAAATTACAACGAAAAGGGGCATTGCTTTTTATATATATGGATAATAAACTAGTATGTTGTTATGCGCGTCAAAGAAAATATAATTGCAGTTACGTTCGCAAAAAGTTGGAATGCACTGCCTATTTTTGTTTCCTCTTACAAGCTGTGAACCTGTCACACCCAGAATTTGACAGAAATCTTCATGGAGACTAAGACCGTTAAGAAGCAAAGATTTCCACTACGATCTTGTCACGAATTATCAAACAAGACATTCATCTCGCCAATCCATAATCCTCGCTGACAATGAATTTTAGTCATGTTCTGTGCAGCGGAATTGACATCTGACTTTGACACCACAACCTAATGCATTTGTTTTTAGAACTTATTTTTTCAAATTTATCCTGTAAGTCAACTTACACAACTATCTCTTATATAAGACCCACCTCCACTTTGAAATGTGACCTCTTTGCACCTCAACCTGGCAACCCACACTTTTGTTTTCTCGTTAAATTTGACTCGGTTAAGTAATAGCATATCACTAGAATAGCTTCTACAGCGCGTACAGTCATTATTGTGTCAGCAATTTGTCCTCAAGCACAAAGGCTGTAAGTTTAAAAGGAAGTTCAGGGGCCTCCCTGTGTTGTGTTGTGCAGGCAACTTGTCTAAGTTGCCTGCACAAAAGCTTCGTTACCCGGTCTGTGCCTTTGTTGTGACATGATATTGTTTCGTTAGAAACATCAGATGCTATCGTAAAGTAGTGAAATACAATGTGTCAGAGTTAAAATCTGAGAACGGTACGTAGAACTCGATCTTTAGAACGATCAAATTTAATTTAATTGCTAATAAACTAAAAAACATATCTAAACATCGAACAGGATAGTACGTTCGGCTTACATTGGCCCTAGGGCTATTATCTTATCTGTGCCTACTTTAATCCCCTGATCCCATGTTAAAACTGGAGGTATCGTATGAAAGGATAACCATTTAATTAAGAATTACTCCTGTGTCGCGGGGGACTTTACAAATATACAACAACGGACACAAAGAGCACCCAGACTCGGGTGGGAATCGAACCCACGACCTATGGCATAGCAGTCAGCGTCACTAACCACTAGGCCAACAGGCCAGTGAAACTTAAAATTTGTAGATTATTTTAAGACATGACATGTTGCAAAAATCAATTGCAATAGCCTTAATTGTAAAACAATTAACTTATTTTTACTGAACTGAATTTAATTTGTTAATTTCATGTGCAAATTAAATTATAATGATGAGATTTGTCGTAGGAGGGCCCATAAGTGCCGAAGCATGGACTTCGGCACGTATGGGACGGGAGCTCGACCGGAGTGATACCATGGCCTCACAGAAAACCGGCAGTGAAGCAAAGCTTTTCGCCGAGTGAGTAAGGTTACCGGAGGCCCTAACCCTTCCCTCCCCCCCATCTCCTCCCCCTCTTCCACCTTTCCCCTACTCCTACCTTAAAGGCCGGCAACGCACTTCTGACTCTTGAGGCGCAGGTGCCCATCGGCGGCGATAGTAATTTACCATCAAGTGACCCGGGTGCTCGTTTGCCGCGTATACCATGAAAAATGCATAATATGTTTGAAAGATATTTCTGTGAAAATTGTGTTTGACAAAATGTAATTATTGTTAATAAACGTATTTCAATTGGAAATATTACAGCCATAACTAAAACATTGGTTTATCAATAGTCGTTGTATTATCATGACTAGACAATCGCGTATGTTCAAAACAGTTTGCTTGTGCAAAATTTATGGTTAGCGAGTACTTAATAAGCGGTTTTACGTCAACAGACGATACCAAATAATCCTGTCGTAAATTTTAGATAAAGTTTGTTCGATATGAAATTATATCTCAACATGTACTCGTAGTGGTACTCACAATGTACAATACAAGATTGAAGCAATGCGAGTGTTACCTTATCAATTCTATTTATTGCACACTCATTCCATGACGTCCATTCCATCTGCTAATATTTTGATATTGTTTAGCTCTTCTTACACAGTATGTCAATAATCAAATAGTAATTATTGCATGATTTTTTAATTCATCTATAATTTGTATGTATTTATAAATTTATAAGTATGTTTATCAGCAGTTTGGTTATCATACTACAGGCTCTGCTTAGTTTGGGATCAGACTGCCGGGTCTGGGCCGTGTGAGATGTGTCAAGATATTATTATTATTATTTTAGAGAAGAAAAGTGAGAAGGTACATGATTAACTTTTAGAAACTGTGCCAGGACTGCGTTATTTGTTTAATCTTGTAAAATAAATAATTAATAACACTGCACGTATTCAAGCATAAAAGATAATAAACAAAACAAATACTTCCCGTTTAAACCCAATTAATTTTATTTTTTATTTTTTAAAGAAGGTATATTTACAGAGTAAACACAAACATTCACACACATTAATCAATTAAAAACTAAGTGCACATGCTACTCTAATTACAAATATGCACAGCATATACAAAATAAGTTACAAAAAAGAATAACAAGTCAGTACTTAATAGTTACATTTTAAATGATTCTGTAACTATATACCTACTGAACTGATGTTCTAGCTAGTATATATGAGCCTGTATTAAGAACCTGGCCCTCCATTCCCAGAGCGATTAATTATATGCTGTTAGACTGCACAACTTAATAACTATAAATTTAAAATTTAACACACCCCCAACTCGAAAATCCCTTTAACGATTACAAAATGCCTTACATCATTTTGGAAAAGAGCTGATACTCTTAGACTGCTGGACCGATATTAACCAAAGATAGCTAAGAACCACCGCAGGGAAACTGGCTTTCAAATGAAAAAAAACCGCATCGAAATCGGTCCATCCGTTTGAGAGCTACGATGCCACAGACAGACACACACACATACACAGACATCGACGTCAAACTTATATACTTATACATAAGCAATAAAAAAGTAATCTATAAACAGTGGCTGCTTATAAGCTGTTTTATTGATTACACTACAGCTCCTAAACCAAAAAAGAAAACTGGCTTACTTACAGACAAAAAAAGATTAGAAACTGTTTTGCATACTACTCGGTTGTCTCGTGGCATTAGATTGGAATTATATTTGCTCTGATCGTGAGATCCTTTATTCGTTTTCCGGATAGAGTAAATTGTTATTGGGTTTTTCCGTTAAGTACAAAACGGCATCTGGAAGCGTGATCATAACCGGCAATAAGATCACGTCTGCTACTTGGGGTTACAAAATACAACTTTTGAAATGTAAGTAGACTATATATTCTTCTTCTGGAGATAAATACAAGTGTCAGTATGTATGGGAGTGAGGCCCACAACGGGTAGGGGTTCAAAGAAAGAGAAACACACATAGATGTCCTTCTCTTTAATAACCAAACATCGCTCGGCGTCCTCACATCTAGTACAGTAACAAATAAAACACTGGCCTTAATAAATATACAAATATATAATCCTCTTCTGCTCGTACTCCCAAGGATCGGATCTGAGGGTGAGCTTGTCTAGGAAATTGGTGAGGTGTCGTAGACGTAAATAGTAGCCTGGAGTCTGCCAGTCGTCCCGTAGAAGTATATAGTAGCCTGGAGTCCGCCAGTCGTCTCATAAATGTAAATAGTAGCTTGGAACCTGCCAACCGTTCGTGGTCATAACCAGCCAGTCGTCCTGTAGACGTAAATAATTACCTAAAATCCTGGAACTCCAGATACAGGGTGGCATAAACGAGGCTGTCTAGACTAGAAGTTAGTGTCCCTAAGAAAAAGGAAAAGACACCATAGCTAGATAAAAAACCTGGATAGAACAGCTAACAATAGTTATATCTACTATTAATATTAACAAGGACTCATCCTAGCGAGATTACAATAGTCTTTGAATTACTTTTATTACAAAACGCTTTAGATTAAATACAATCTATTGAGCGGTGGACGCAGCCGTTCCGTCTGGTAGTTATAAATACAATCCGAGCCAAGCTTCAATCTCGAATGCACTACGACACAGCGGCGGCGGCGGTGTGGCGCACTGACGATCTATTATTTTACGATCGCATAGACGCGTTTTTTTTTTAATTTTTAGGTTTACAGACATTAGTATTATTAGTAGTAGTAGAAAGATACACATTTTTATTGGCTACCGAAACGATTTCAGTAATTAATAGTTTCAATGGCTTAGTTAAAATATTTCTAATCTATAAATCTTAATTTGACGGTCCATCATAGCCAGGAAGATCATTTTGCAACGAATCAAAAACACCATATTTCACATTACGTCTATGAATGACAAAGGCACATGGTATTGAAGTTGTTTCGCCAGGCTTGAAAAAACATTTCTTCAATGGTCTTTCGAGTATCCTTTTTAGTTGTGTATTATTATATGAAACGAATCATTTTCTATTTCAAAAAATTTATCATGTATTTTGTTTCCAGATGACTACAACAGAGTGGTGCTAGAAACTGTGGACCGAGAGCCAGACTCCGACTATATTAATGCTTCCTACATAGATGTGAGTATGGATTTATTTTTTCGTGAGTGGTATTCATATTTGTTAAAGATAAACGGAGATGTATGATTAGTTTTGGACCCGACGGGGGCCCTTATTCAAGGAGTGAAGCGTCTGGCTGCGATGGTGTGAAGCGTCACACACGTTGAAAAATGGGCTGCCGTCCGGTCCGAAACTAGTCTGTCATCTCCAAAATACATACGTGAGTAGAACCTTAAACAAACATTTATTTTTGCTAAAAGCTGAGTGATTTAGAGTAGTATTGTGTCCAGTAGTGAACATTTGGAGAAGGCTTTTTCGAGATCGAGATTTGAAGGAAAAATGTGCCTTTAATCTCCCTCTCTAGAAAACTGAAAGTGCTTGCCACCCACACGATGAAAAAAAGCTACCATTGTTTTTGAAGTCTACATTTTAATTCTATGATAGCATAAGGCATAGGTTATCGCGTTACAAGAATACATGTGCAGAGAAAAACATAGACTTATATTTTGAAGATTATTCATTTAGCATTTTAAGTCTCGTCAATTTAGCTATGTATAATATGTAGTTCTGATGGTATGATAATGGTACGCTTTTTAATTAACGAACAAGAGTAGGTATTTTTTAATTAATTCTGTAAAATACAATATAATCAAAATTTACCATCCAATTAAATTCATAATCGTAGCAGTGTTGACAGATGCTTTATCAAAATTTACGACACGGCTCTTTACGCCACGACCATTATTAGAAAAGATAATTTGTACATTAAGTTTGGTGATTGGTGTATTAGAACATCGTAGAACTTTTTTCCATGCCATTTAAACATAGCGTACCACCGTTCCTAAATCTTCATTAATTTTAAGTGGAAGTAAAACCTTTTCTCGTAATTTTGATTTGAACTCTACTCAAAATAAAAAAACAGTCAGTTGTAGGGACTGCACGTCAGATGTGAAAACATAACTTCACAATGTATTTGCATTACATTACATACACACACACATCTGTATATAATATATATAATTATTTTAAAAATAAAAAATAGGTAATAACATTTCTAAATGTATACATAGGGTACACTGGAAGATCTGCGCTCCTGGCCGCTCATAAATGTTTGAATTTCGAATGTTATATTTTTTTAAATATAAGAAACTCGGCTCCATCTTACGAATTTTCGCTCAGGTCACGTATCCTGACGCGAGTTTAACATTTTTTACCCATTCCAAAAAGTGCACAACGCCGCTAAAAAAGTTTTCACTTCAATATAACACAAAATTCAAGTTCTTTGGAATATAGTTGAGTTGCCGCACAATGTTACTTAATATATCAAACAAACGTTGCTGTATCAACAAACTCGTGCATGGCCATACATTTGAATTATCCACATGACAAGCAGCTTAACGCGACATGCATCGCGCGGCGTCTCCATAAATTGGTTTCCATCAGCAGTAGACTCTATTATATTATTGTATTCCTAAAACATACTTGAACGTGCCGTCTAGCATTACAAGTAGAACCGAGTATAATACTTTTTAAGCTATCAGATATTTTATCCTAAAAATAATTAGAAAGAATCTGCTCAAATATTGATTTGCGTAAAAAATACCTGTTATTTTCTGAAAAATCAACTGTTCTCAATGAATATTTTTATTAAGTTCTGGTGACGACCACTAATAATAAATAAAATTATTATGGAACCTTAAAAATACTACATAATGGAAATTCACACGTGAAGAAAAGTAAAAAGATTAAGGAAATGACAACAGCTTTCATAATCACTGCTCATCTGATAATGACAGGGCAAGGATCTTTGCAAAGTAGTGGTAGAAATTTGAGAAAAGTGACGCATAACGGCTCGTTATCGAAGCTCATCGCGTAGGCTTATTTACAGTAGTTGAACGTCTCCTAACTGCTTCGATCAAAATATATCATAGATACACAGTCTAAAACAAAAACCGCGTCAAATAATGGCACCAGGTAGTAGTACTACATACTTTACGTGCATATGTTTAGAATGCCATCGTAATAATAAGTCAGACCATACAATGGATGTCCGTGGAAATATATGCTGTAATAGTTTGATATAAAAACATAAATGTATAATGTCTGTAGTGTATTACTTGTCACGACGAATCGTAGTCGGCTCGTGTTACATATTTCATCCAAAAAGACTAGCGAAATTATGGAGTCGAATTGTGTGTAAAGAGTTTTTATAATGGTATTTAATATGTTCGATTAATTAATTTCGGTCAAATTAAAATAAATATATTTATTAATAAAGTTATTAATAATTCTGTCTGTACTTCTGCTTTGTTAAAATATGTATAGGTAAGATTTAATAAGGTAAAAAAAATATTTGATATACCTTTGAATAAAGTTAACTTATTTAACAATTGCTGTTTGGAACGATGCTTCGTTTATGTTAATGAAACCTGCTGGGTTTCATTTTGCTGCAAAGCATAGGCGTCTATTCATTTTGCAGTAACAGCTTTATAAACGTAATCTTCTTACCGAAGTTCAGTGATTTTTCTTGATAATGTTCGTTGATTTCAATGAAACAAATATCAACAAGATTCAACTGTTTTAAAATAGAAATGCTCATTTTCTCTTTAACACATCCAAAAAATCGTCGTCGAAAAAATCGTCTTAAACGGTCTCTGACTTTCGACAAATTAAAATTACCTCATTAGATGCATAGCACAAACCCCTAAACTCTTTTATATCTATTAATTTGTGGAATCTTAACTTATCTTTAGCTAACAAATAATCTTTGCAATATTCACATTTTAAATATTTTAATAAATAACGAACTAGGAATCCAGCTATATACCCAATAATCTGCACAATTACCTCTCTTTCTTGGCCTGCTCTTTGATAATCTAGTGTAGCGAAAAAATGTCACAATTATTTTGATACCATTCCATCCTTACCTTTACCATCTTTCTATATTTACTTGCTAAAACAATGAAAACAACAATTCTTAAACATTATTCCATTTTACAATCAAACGAACTCTTAATTTGAAAATTTAAAAAAATCTGCTAAATCCTTTCTTAGTAACGTATATGTCTGCTTTACTAAAATACACTGAACAAATTACGCTTGACTTATTAGGTTCATAAAATTCATCGCCTCTATCTCGTGCTATGATACCTACCTGCCTTACATTTCTCTCTTCAAAATTCGTTTTGTGGGAAACTAAAATGAAAAAGAAAATTAAAGTATATGTAAAAGAACATGTAAACACACATTACATTTATTATAATTTATAATTATAATAAATAAAAAAATGTAATAACGACTCCATGTTTTTTCATATCGACCTTGTTTGACAAAAAGGTGTGAGGGAGAAATCATGATGAATGTCACATAAAGCATTCGCGAGAGTGAAAAGGACAGCTGTGCAAGACACCCATTTCAAAATAATAACATACTTTCCAAATTATTCTTTGTTTTGCAAAGTTTAGTTGGTGCCATTTTTTGAGCGCCGATTAAACATCTATGGTGTATTTAATCAAAGCCTAACAGATAATAATGATAAAAACTGCTTTATAAAGCGAGAAATATCCTAATCCTCGCAACACTAAAATATATTTTAATAAGCTGTTTTAATTAAAACTGGTATGGTTTTAGAAGGGGATCCGACGATGCTAAATGGGTATTTACTCGAGCGTCATTGGGACCTATTGGATTTTGAAGATTAGATGCTAGAAAGAAAAAGAGTTAATGCGATGTATCCGTTTCACTGGTGGGTGGTGAGCTTCTACAGGTTTTCAAAGATCTAAAAAATCTGACGATTCGGACGTGACTTTTTGAAAATGCAAAAAAAAATCGCCTATTTGACAAACTCGAGCGCGTCAGATTTTCATAGAGATGATTCAGCTTGATGTCCTAGACAAGCTGACCAATAACCTGACGGTTATTTGGAGGGATTCTCTTAATCTGGCGATTTGAAAAAAAAATACATGTATTTTTATCATTAAATGTGTCAAATGTGCATGGAAAATAGCATGCAAATACAAACAGACTTAACTATTTATATACCTATATAAAAGTGAAAAGATACTCACTCACTCACTCACTCATCTACTGTCTAATCACGAAATCCGGAAAACTACTTGACCTATGAAAATGAAACTTGGCAGAGAGGTAGTTTATGAGTAAGAGAAGTCAGCTAAGGAATGATTCTAAGCTAAAAACAGTTTTGTTAATTTACGAATACCATTAAAATTCAAAATTTCTTGAAAAACATATTCCAAAATGAATCGTTTAGATAAATCGGAAAGAGAGGCGTTTAGTGGGAAATACATGCTTCACTGCAGCTGCATGCACTAAACTTTCTTTATGATTTTTGTAACTTCGGCTTGTGGAAATGGGCAGATTATATGTTTTCTGTTATCCTTTAATTATTTCCTTCAAAATGAAAAAAAATCGTGCATTTTTTTTTTGCAAGTTTGTAACCCACCCACTGCCTTGCGTCACGTTCAAATCGTCAGATTATCAAAATGTACACTTGTCAGCATGTAATTAACTTATCTTTATCTGACGCGCTCGAGAAAGTCACATGATGGATTTTTTTTGGAACGAAGTTCCTTATGGCGCGTTGCGAAAGGGGGCTAGGTGAAAAATTAAGACCAAAAAGTTGTAATGACACTTTTTAACCGACTTCAAAAAGGAGGAGGTTCTCAATTCAATTGGTATTTTTTTTTTGCTTATAAGGATTTAGTTTTGCAACGAAGTTCCTTATGGGGCGTTGCGGAGAGGTACCCTAATCGGCAAAAAACGTCCGTAACGTAAGATTGACAGGGACAGGGACAGAGACATTGACAGGGACATTGACAGGGAAATTGACAGGGACAGGGGCAGGGGCAGGGACAGAGACATTGACAGGGACATTGACAGGGACAGGGACAGGGGCAGGGACAGGGACAGGGACAGGGGCAGGGGCAGGGGCAGGGGCAGGGACAGGGACAGGGACATTGACAGGGACAGGGACATTCACAGGGACATTGACAGGGACAGGGACATTGACAGGGACAGGGGCAGGGACAGGGACATTGACAGGGACAGAGGCAGTGGCAGGGACAGGGACAGGGACATTGACAGGGACAGGGGGAGCTACAGGGACATTGACAGGGAGAGGGACAGAGAGAGAGAGAGAACTGAACTCGTGACTGTCACGCTAATAATACATACATAGATCCACTAGAGCTTTTTATTAATTAATTTCACCAACCTGTTAATGTTTTTATTATTGTAGTTTGCTATTATTATTATTTTTATAATAAGGAACTTCGTTCCTATCTGGTATCCCACGACACCACACAGTTTTTTGCAAGTTTGGAACCCACCCACTGCCTTGTGTCACGCTTAAATCGTCAGATTATCAAAATGTACACTTGTCAGCATGTAATTAACCAACCTTATCTTAATTTGACGCGCTCGAGAATGTCAAATGATCGATATTTTTTGCAAGTTTGTAACCCATCCACTACCTTGCGTCACGCTCAAATCGTCAGATTATCAAAACGTACAATTGTCAGCATGTAATTAACCCCCCTTATAATAATCTGCCGCGCAGGAGTATATCCAAAAAATCTCTTAATGGGCTCCCCTACTAATTTGTATGTTTGAATTTATTATAATGATCTGATAATTAATTAAGGTTTGAGTCTAATTTTTACCTACTACTATTATTTAGGCCTTCCTTCAAGTTGTTGTAAATGCCACACTAGTCATACTACATAAAAAAGCTCAGTCACGAATTCTCCATTTCAAAAAAAGTGTTCGTTCGTCTTAAATTCGATCACGTACACACATAATGACTGCACGAATTGCTAGCGCAATGTGCGTAGATGGCTGAAAAGGTCCAAATCAAGTGAATGGACCTTCACTTGAAGTAGATATTGTGCTCAATTGAAAACGGTTCAAAGATTTCTCGATAAGTGTCCAGACTGGCCAATTTTTGGACAAAGAAAAATATTTGGATTAGGCTGTAAATACATCTCGTTTCTAGAAAACAAACTTCTGAGAGACGAGGTATTTTCTTTCCTTTTCAAATATGTACTTGCCAAATATTTAGAGACTCTACTACATTATTAATTTTTACGAAAACTTTAGCACAGACTGACTTTGTTGTTTTGATTAAACAAAATATGTTACAGTTAAATGTAATAAAAGTAATTGTGATTTAAAAAGTAGACGTAGATTTGTATAAAAAAGAGTAGTATTTTTGTAGGTTCAATCAATCGATCAGCCTATTGCAATCCACTGCTTTGGATAGGTGTCATGGAACTTGGCTATCCTCCTTCAGCATCCAGTTTACTCATATGCTCCAACGGCCATCGGTCCTTCAGCAGATGTGGCCAGCCGATGCTACTTCTGCGTGAGCTATGTCGGTACCTAAGTTATTTGTTCGATGACCTCATTATGAATTTTATCCTTCAAAGAAACTCCAAGCACAGTTCGCTCCATAGCCCGCTGCGCGAATTGTAGTTTGTGGACTAGCCCCACCGGTGGTGTGGTAAGGTTGGTTTTTTACAAGTTCACGGGAACATGCCTATCCCGATACTTTTTTGATAAATACGTAAATCAAAAGTAAATGTTATTATTACGTATGAAAAGGGCATTATTATTTTCTATTTAGCTAGTAATCTAATTGAGAATGATCTATAAATAACTAAGAAACGGTCCGCAAGTTAATATAAGGTTTCGAAATGAACACTAGACAACAGTTGGTTTTACCTAGACCGAAAAACTTTATTAAAACTTCCAGACTCGCTTATATCTGCTTTTAAATGTATCTTGGGTTTATTTAGGTTCTTAGACAATTAATTAAGCTAGGTCCCCTTGAGTAGTGCGATGTTTGGAAGTAGGTACCTTAAATCTACCGCAGTTCAAATAATTTATTATTTATGGTGAGTCGTAATATCCCCGAGGAGAAGAGTGCTGTTAGAATAGAATGTACTTTAATATTTTAAATGGGTTTAAGGGTCCACAATTGGTGAAACGAAACAAAAAGTTGAACAACAAATCCCAAATCCAAAAACAAACAATTTAACAATTTTGCTACTGCACTTTCAGCTCATATAATACAGGGCTTATGTCAGCCGACCGTTGTTGTAAAATTTATGTTTGTAATTCAGGGGCTAAACAAATGGGCAGTGTGCTTTTGAACAGTGTTTGTACAGATGACATAACTGATTCAAAACCTCCATCTGACGGCGCGGGCGTAGTGAAATAAACGCCATATGCAAGTGGACTGGGGTGTGGTTTAAATGCCCTCTGAATTACATAGTATATGACTACGTTCACGATAGCAAAACAATGAGAAGAAACGATAAACCCACAAATATACTGAAGTTACTGTTTAAGCTGAAAACCTATTCTACTCATTCCAACATATTGCTTGATTTCGATTCTCATCTACTTACATTTGACGGACCTGTTGGTCTATATATCTGAGTGATCCTGACAAACATCCAACACCTATGGTACAAATGATCGAAGATTATATATATATATATATTTAGTAATATATGTCGTCGCCACATCAAAAACTCATATTTATTTTATATATATATACCGGTAACGCAATGGTATTGGTCGATTGATAAATATTAATGAATAGTGTGGGGTAGTGGGGTTACAAAAGGGTACAAATAAGTTTAGAACGGGGACTTGAGTGCGAATAGTGGTACGAACAACTTGGCAGTTACTGTTAGTTAGTGATTTTCATATATTATATCAGTGGTTGTGAGACTGTTTCTTACATACATAAGTGTGTTTATATCAAAATTTAAAAAAAAATAAAAAAAAATAAAAAAAAATAAAAATACATAAACTATCTTGTTTTAATAATTAGACAATGAATATAATATGTATGTACACTTTACTTCACATTTATATTTTTACCTAAATAACATAAATAAAAAAATAGCTCTAGGAGTTGCACTCCTCATAATTTAGTTGTGGTGTCTAAAACACTGTTAGTTTAATTTTATAAACTCAACAAATTTACCGTGAGACACATACTATTTCAATGCACTGTATGGATTTATAATAAATGTACATATTATATGACACCCAGGATGGGCAGCTTTACTTATCAGTTTATGAGGCAACGACCTTTTTTCCTTACTCATAGACTCGACATGACCTATGACCTTTTATACAACCATAAAAACACTATATCAAGCCATAAAAAATATATAGGAATGAAGAGGGTATATTTAATGTGCTCAGATTTCATACAGGGTTACCAGATGAAGATCATTAAGCTTTATATGCTCATAAAAGTTATAGTTAATATCCAACGCAGCCGCTGAGCTGTTGTTACTAGTTCCATAATATTATGAACATCCTTGCGTACGCATATTGCATCTTATATTAAAAATACTTTCGTAACGGTATACCGTACGGAAAATTGAACTTTCTCACAAGCGAAAGCGTAAGAGGTCGCCATATTGTTTTCTAAAATCTTGTGTTTTGTTTAAGGCAGTGTTTTGTTTTTAGCTGTAACAACTTGTCACTTGGTGTCATTTAGAGGTTTTCGTGTAACTCTGGTGAGCCTATTCACCACCAAAAATAATTATAGTATAGAATTAAAATTAATAAAGAATTGCGTTGACATCCTCGCGCCATCACATCTTCCAAGTACAGCTGGTTGTGCTGGCGCTGCTGATGCATCAGCAGAAATCCTCAAACGGCGTAAATACAATCCCATCAAAAACATGAAAAAATTGGAGCCAAGGTCAATTTTAAGAATATGCATGGTTGTCGACATCGCCGACTAAAGAATTGAGATCTAAATTAGTGCCAAGTTCTGTAGATAATCCTGAAATTTATTTGTATGTTCATACAACATTCTAAAATAAATTTAAAACACAAATTCTTGTTTTTATTTTCTACTACAACAGTGTTTGCTATTTAAAAATATAACTTGTTAAATATAAACAGTAAATTTTTTGTGCATAAATTAGATAACTTCTGAAAAATTTAGGCTCAAGATTTGACTGGGCTGGTTTTTTTTTTGGCTTCATCATAAGATCATCGATTCAAAGCCCAATCTGTAGGACTCGCCAAAACAAATCATGTGAGCCCAAACTCAAGGGAATTACCAGTAGCCACTAAAGAGCTCCAATATCCACCTCCTGGCCCCATCATAAGATCAGCTCCAAGATGCCAAATTATAGTATTGTCATCCGAACAAACGAACACAGTTGATTAGGAACGACAATTAGAAGTAGGTTAAAATTGACTTCTAACATTTATTTACATTGTTAGCAAGTTACAAGCAAAGCCTGCTAATAAAAGCGTATTAAAAAAAAGTAGTAAGCTAGGCTTCACTAATGGCTACTGTATTATATGATCGCTGTCTATTAAAAAGAGGACAAGGTGGGGCACAGCGGAATTCTGCCTTTTTTTCAAAATACGAGAGAATTAAGGACACCCATTTTTATCAGTTAGCCAATGTGTATGTATTCGACTACCTTTCTGAGATTCTGGCATCAATTCTGAGGTTGTACAGCAATGTTTTCTGTCTAAAAGTTCATTATGGGACCTTTCTTTTTTGCGCAAAAGAACCTCCAGGGGCCGTCACGGCTACTCTTTGCGCTTCCCCGCAGTTCCCTCGTACTTTTTCGTACCCTCTCGGGGTAACTCTTACATTGATGTTATACACCTCTACTTGTTATGAAAAATGTCATTGCTTTTCGCCGAATAAGTAAGGTTACCAGAAGCCCTAACCCTTCCCTCTCTCCCCTCCTCGCCCCCTATTCCCTCCTTCCCTTACTCCAACCTTAAACCGGCAACGCACTTGTGACTCTTGAGTTGCAGATGCTCATGGGCGGCGGTAGTTATTTACCATCAGGTGACTCGTCTGCTCGTTTGCCCCCTATACCACGAAAAAAATATATATTATGTTAATATTTATAAACTGGTTTCATTCATCAATTTAAACTCTATATTTGAAAATTCCTTCATCTTCTTGAAATAAATGTTATGTGATCTTAAAGCAGTTCAAACTTTTTCTAGTTTTAACGTAACGTAATAACATTGTTTGGAATTCAGCAACAGCTAGTGTTGTTGTATTTTACACTGAATACATTTATTGAACTCATTTTGTTTTGTTCACAGAGTATATTGAAACCAAACGCGTACATAGTAACCCAGGGTCCAACAGAAGACACGGTGGTTGACTTCTGGCGTATGATTTGGCAGGAGCGCGCTGCGGCCATTGTCATGCTTACTAAGACCTTCGATTTCATCAAGGTAAGTTATGTAGAACTTAAGAATCTATCTAAAATATATATTTAAAACATAAACTTTTCTGTTGACTAATTATTTTATGTATTTAAAACATTTGTTTTCCCTCGCACACCATATAAGTATTTACCATAATCCTTAAGTTATTCTCACACATTACATAAATTAAGTAGATCTCGTAGCCGAAGAATAGGTTCTTTTTAGGGTATCCCGGGTCCCTTGCAATACAATAGACCCACTTGTGACGGAACACCGTGTGGTCACCGTTAGCTCCGGTGAAGTGATGACACGTGGGGGTTTCCACAGGAAAAAAAAAAGCGGAAAAATAGGTACTACAATAATTAAGCTTTTTTCACTCAAAAGTAATTTTTCTGTAAATATTATTGTAGACTGTTTGCATAAATGGACTGTTTTTTGAATAATAACGTAAAATCGTGTCAAGGGCAAATCGTAAAATATAACGACAAATTGCAAAAGGATATACATAATAAAAACATGTACATTAGTAATATTATTATCGATAAGACTAATCTTTTTTTTCTACAAAAAACAAGAAACACATTAAATATTGTAAAGGAACATAAACTTCAATACAGCCGTATTTGTGGTCAAATTAGCAAAATCCTCAACTTGTAATATTTGATAACAAACATTTGTATTGAGCTTGAAACAGATGTTCATATAATTGACGCTTGCTCGAGTATTCATGATTTTACATTTCAATTTGATTCGGGTATGGGTTTATGATATAATTCTAATACGATATAAATATAATTTAGAACAATTGCCTCTGAACACTAGCAGCCCCATAGATATAATTTTTCAAGAAATGATGATGATCCACTTGGCTAATGGATAAATGACTTCTGAGACAGGTACCGTACATTAGAATTTGTTTGTACGGGAAAGTACCTACATTATGCAGAATCGGCACTACTATTGTAATAGTACTGTTTATCTTGTGTTGAATAAAATCTACAAAATCTTAATTAAATATTAATTTATAATTGTCTTCAGTTTAGTTGAAATAAAATAACAGACAGCCTAACAATAATATTTTTCAAAGTAACATTTGAATATATGGTACTGTACCAGAAGATTACCATTTAAATATGCCACTATAAAGCGTAAATTCAGAAGCGTTTTAAGTCGCGACTCGTTCCTAAATTTTACGATCAAAATGATTTATTACCTCAGCTTCCTTGACGTCACAGTTCTTTATATCTACCAGCTACCAGGAACGTGGTTTCCACTTGCATCATCCTGATAAATAGACCGAGAGATAAACTCTTTCCGAAACCCTTTTTCTGTTCCCGAAACCTGAAAAATCACCACCATTTATCAGACTAATCAATATTCTTTTCACTTCTTTTATGTCTACTGTAGAAGTGTCTGCAAGTAATCTTGCCGTTGTTCTACCATTTCACTAAAAGACATTTGATAAAAAGTTTTTCTTAAGGACAATATTACTTTGTATTATTAAAGTTGTTATAAATCTTTTTATGTACTAACAGATTCCTAATAAATAAAATATGACTACTTGTGAACTTGGAAAGTTATGATTATTAGTTTACGATACATATACTTTCGAATCTTTAAGATTGCCACTTATATAACAATAATAACATGATGTATGATGTGTATCCGATGTTACCTCATATTAATTAACATAATTCAAACATTTTTTTTGTTAAAGCATGACTTAGAGTATAGATTACGCATTCTTGTGCATCAGCGTAAAATGAAGTAACACATATTTTTTATAAAATTTGTTACGTTGTATTTGACAGTATTGTTAGTTTCAAAAGTGTAATATATTTGCTGCAATTTGATTAATAGAATAGAAGTTTTATATAAGTCGTCTCTTTGACAAAACTTTGTCTTCCCAAAGATTTGTCCAATCATACTGAAAAAGAGACGCGCACCCAGACTTCCTTTAAAGTACACTATATAAGGAAGTAACCACAAAGCGCAACGTACAGCCGAATATAGAACCTCCTCCTTTTTGAAGTCGGTTAATAAAGAAACTACAATCTGCCATATTGTAGTTTCTTTATTGTGATTATTTCTAAAATAAAATAATCTAACTTTGACTTCAACACGCTTTGTTATTGCTTGACATTGTTAAGCCTATAAATTTAATTATTTATATTCTTATAGGATGATGAAAAGAATAGCGTACATCAATTTTGTTTCAATAAATAAGCAATTAATTTATTTTGTTACAGGCCTCGACTTTATTTCTTTAGAAAACAACAAAGTTCTTCAATATCAGAGTACCTAATTGGCTGTGACTAACAATTTAATCTACCCAGGCTTTTTAGTTAATTTTCGATTTGGGCTCTATAATTCTTTAATATTTTCTATTTAAACAGGAAACCTATTTTAAAATTTGTTGAGTATTGAAGTTATTATCTTTTAAAGTGGATGAAATGGTTCAATTTTGTGTAAAGTAAAACAATTGTTTTCCATACAATTAATTTGGCAAATGATCACTTTGCTTGAAGATAAATGGCCACTGATGCCTGAAATTATGTCATTATAATGGTGTCATTGTCAATTGCGCTTTCGCTGTCCCTATGGAACTTCCCTCATGGGACTAATAACCCACCGATCTTATTCAACACAAGATAAACAGTAGTATTACAATAGTAATACCGATTCTGCATAATGTAGAACTTTATCGTACAAACAGCAATTCCAATGTACGGTACCTGCCTCAAAAGTTATTTATCATTAGACGACTGCCCAAGAATATATATGTGTATGTATGTGAGTTTCTCTTTCTTTCTTTACTCCACAATAACTTCTAAATGCCTGAACAGATTTGGATACATGCTTTGGATTACATTATCCCGAATGACACGGGCTATATTTTTTTTGAAAAAAAAATAATATGGCGGTCGTATGGCACGTAATTCTTTTTTTTGGCCGGGCAGTTAGAAATTAATAACTTGGTTATGAAACTTATATACGTACTGTACATCAAAAACAAGCTCATAAGTAGTCCGGCAATATTTTTTGGCAATCTATATTGTACTCTCGTTCGACCTTTTTCTCTTCTTACAAGGCTGTGAAATCTGCGAATCTTTCAAAAGTGTTTGATCAGTCCAAAAGACTTTGTTACCGCCTTAAAACTGAGCATAATAATTTGATTTTATTTAGTACACGGGTACGTGGAAACAAAACTGATTTAACTAGTATTTCTTACTAGCAGTGCCCTGTGGTTTCACCCGCGTAAGTCCCAAGCCCGTGGGAATATTGGGATAAAATGTAACCTATGCGTTAATCCAGGTTTCCAGCTATCTACATACCAAGTTTCATCGTAATCGGTTGAATGATTTTTGCGTAAAAGAGTAACAAACATCTATCCATCCATCCAATCTTTCACATTTATAATATTATTGGGATTTAGGTCGGTAGACACAAAGTTTTCTTTATTACGTTTGTAAAGTTGGGCAACCCTCTTTCGTTTCTCCCAAAATGAAGTATGAAACGAATTGTGAGTGGTAATAATCTCGTTGAGAGATGCAAATGGGATTACTAATTTGAAAGTTGTTTGATGGTGATTACTTTGGGCCGTTTATTGTTTTCGTTACTACTAAAGCTGAAGATAGAGAGCAATTGAAATATAAATTAATTGCATTGAGGATTAATACCACCAGACCTACGGTCTGACGCAAGCGTAGTGAAGGCTTTAATAAAAATAAGGTTTTAATAAAAATAATATGCACCCAAATCCCTCAAATATTCTAAAGCCACATTTATATAGAAGACGCTAAAAACGCCTCATCCTCCGAGCCTTTTCCCAACTAAGTTGGGGTCGGCTTTCAGTCTAACTACGAAACGGCCGAACTTCGATATTTTACGTAAAGCGTCTGCCATCAGACCTCCACAACCCAAGTACTAGGCGATATCGAAGTTCTGCAGTTAGTCCAGGTTGTCGGACTTTTTTAGGGCTTCAACTTCCCGTAACGAATGCCACAGATGTTCGTATGGCAACCGGGACCGACGGCTTCATGTGCTCTCCGAGGCGCGGAGGGGTCTCAATGTGTTAAGAATGGTCACCCATCCTAAGACTGACCTGACTAGCATTAATTAACCTTGCAAAGTGCTTACCTACTCGGTTACCACACACCACGAGCCCACCTATATTTGTTTTCAAATATTTTGGAAGTATAGCACAAGAAGCGTCTTTTAAACTTAAGGAAAACCTTTGATTACGAAAAAGTTTTGCATCAATTCACAATCCACAACCCAGCCTCCTTACAACCTACCTACCCTACCTACCTGATTGAATATCCCCTTAAAGTCTATAATGAAATGAAATCTGCCTTATTCAATGAATACCAACGGAGCTTTTAATAAGACAAGCGGGTATAATAAAATCTCATTTATTGGATGTATAATAACGATCGAACAGCATAAATGTAATGAGGTATAACTCAATATTTGACGATATTGAGTCCATAGCTTTCGAGATACCAATATAATATTCCATATATAGCTGGCGTAGTCTAATAATTTCTTGTATTGTGCTGGCCATTCGTATTGTGGTTAGCTTTTGATCTGATTGAATAAATAGTACTTTATTATTCCGGGAAATGGTCACCGTGACCATAAATATCAGGTATAATTAAATACATCATTCTGCGTTTACTCGAGCTTTTTTTACGTCTTATATAACACGTATATATTTTCCCGTGGGGGTAGGCAGAGATATTTTAAACTCACATTTCAAGAGCTGTTTGTTTTTGTTCCACGTATTTATAGTAATAGGGTGCTCAAGCCTATTCCCATGTCCCAGTTTCTATGCTCCTTATGAGAACGCTGAATAACAAGTTTGACGAAATCGATATTAAATAAAATAATAACAGTGTTTGATGAAATTAAGAAAAGTGAAACAAACCCTTAATGTGTCAATTTTCTTCTACCTATATCTTCTTTATTTTGAAATTTAATTAACTCATTATTAAGTTATTAAAAAATTACTGAAAGTCTTTCAAAATCTCATTCAATAGCATGTTACTCAATCAAACATAGCCGGTTCTTTGCTATCCTAAGTCTTCCTTGTGTATTCTCCTTATTTTCATTCTGTTTTGGCGTTCTTACATCACATCACTTTGAATTGTTCAGATCCAGTAACAGATATGAACACTTCTATAATTTCATCTACAGCAACAATAATATCAATATAGGTAATATGAATATGTTTATAGATACCTTATCATCCATAACGTCGTGGCGTCGTCGTCTAGTAGCCAATGAATTAATTGCAACCACTTTAGAATAAGAACGGGTTATTTTAAGAACTTAAAACCCTATTACGAAAGAATGGAAAACTGTATTTTATCGATAGTATAGACATTTCAAATACCCTGTCAAAACTCAATTGGAAGCTTTCAAAGTTCAGCCAAGTTGGATCCCTTGAGGGGAGGCGCTCCAACAAATAATAAAACGATCAAGCAATGAACGTCCCCTAGCCCCTTGTTTGCTAAACAGCCAGAGTTTACCTGTATAAAATAGCCCAGCATCTGTTCGGGGTATTAAAGGAGTGTAATGTAGTACGAGTATCAAAGTAAATTTTCATTAACCTTTTTGTGTTTACGTTAAGGGCACTTTTTACATATTTTGATGTTAACAATACCGATACTATCCTGAATACGATAAGTGTGGGATGAAGAAATATTTAAAGTAATAATAATAATAATACTTCTTTGTCTTTGCAATTATGGATGAAGTTGTTATGACAAATAACTATCGGAAATATATCCTGAAAGAAAGTACGGTTGACATCTGTCGGGCATGCCACGGTCCCGGTAAATCTATCAGACATATTATTTCTGGTTGTTCTTGTCTTGCCAATGGTGAATATTTGCACAGACACAACCTAGTGGCCAGGATTGTACAGCAACATCTAGCCCTTAAATACAACCTTGTGAATTCAGAGGTGCCATATTACAGGTATGTGCCCGACCCAGTTCTCGAAAATGGTCGAGCCACATTGTATTGGGATCGATCTATCATCACTGACAGAACTATTGTTGCAAATAAACCTGATATAGTGGTGATAGACCGATTAGAGCGCCGTGCAATGATCATCGATATCGCTGTTCCTCATGACGAGAATCTTGTGAAAGTCGAAAAAGATAAACAAATCAAATATTTGGATTTGTCTCACGAGATTGTCGATATGTGGAATGTCGAATCGGAAATCATTCGACATTCCACATATCGACAATCTCGTGAGACAAATCCAAATATTTGATTTTTAGCCAAGAGCCTCGATCAACACCTTAAGAGGCTCGCGTTAGACGGTTGGATCAAGGAACTAATGCAGAAGGCAGTTCTTCTCGACACGGCCCGTATAGTGAGGAGGTTCCTGTCTTTGGAGCCCTAACCACCGGTATCTTGGTCCCTGTACCCGATGTCGGTGGTCTACTATTTTTATATTTTTAAATATATATTTTTTATGTACATATTTAAAAATGTAATTTATATGGTAAAAGATTAATAAAGGGAATAATAATAATAACCTTTATTAACACAATAAAAAGGATATACAGTTAACAAAAATAATATTAGTTTAACATTTAGTAGTAACTTTAAAGTGGGGAAATCAGACTAAAAACTGGCTGCACGAGATAATTATTTTGTACTTTAATACCTCAAATCATTAACTATATAAATATTATTCAATTAAGTAATAATGATTTAATCATTCATTATATAATGATTTTAAAATTTCAGTATTGTGATTGTGTTTTACTATGTAATTAATGGAGTACTAACTACTGAGCAATGAATTGATTCTTTTTTATTCTAATGATTAGAAAGTTTCAGCATGTTTTGATCTCTTTCAATATTTATTTATCTTACTTTATGTCAGGTGATGTGCGTCCAGTACTGGCCACCTAACAAAGAGAAGGACGAGACGTATGGAGACATCAGTGTGGGTATCGTGCAAGAGGAGGAGCTTGCCAACTTTCACATACGAACCTTTAGATTGTATAAAAGCGAAAGAAACGTAAGTATTGACTTCATTTTTCTCCATATTATTTCTGTAGTTTTAACTCTTACTGGAGTCATTTTCTTCCAGTTTTCGATAATAAAGAGAAAAAAAGTTTTAATTAAATTAAATTGTATAGGGATGGAGACCAATATTAGGAATATTGGTCTCCATCCCTATACAATTTAATTTAGTAGTAGGTATACCCCTTGCCTATCACTATACATATACATATATGTACCACATGTATATCAATAAATTTATAAAAAAAATTAGGTACCAAAAGGTTTGTTGTACACGTGGCTTTTCAATATCACTGTTTTACAGGTTGTAGTGGAAGAACGCTTCATCCTACAGTTTCATTATACTCAGTGGCACTCGCACACGTGCCCATTCAGCAATGCCCTTTTAGAGTTCCGGCGTAGGGTCCGCGCAGTTGTCGGTAGAAGGCTCGCTACGAACCCTGCTGCTGGGCCAATGGTCGTGCATTGCAAGTGAGTGATTTCTACTCAGACTCTTGTTTATTCATTCATATACTCCAATGCCTATGCAAAATGCTTCTTTATTATAAGGCGTCCTTAAATATTATCATGGTCAGTACAAATTTATCTTGAATTTCACAATAACACCACAAAAGTGAACGAAATTTTATAATTGAGTGGTATTTCAGTTTATGTTAATTATGAATTCATTCATTCTATCATCTTATACACCAATTCTTTAGTTATTTAAAGATCTGTTAATGATATCAATGCCTTACCTTAGTTTATTTTTTAAATAGATAATAAAGAGCAAAATAAATAAATTAAACTTTGTTTTTATTTACATCGCAATGTAACGCACTTGTGACTCTTGAGTTGCAGGTATCCATGGGCGACGGTAATCACTTACCATCAGGTGACCCGTCTGCTCGTTTGTATAATACAAAAAAAAAACATCGTGAAAATATAACTACGTTGACGGGTATTAGCGCCATCACATATTTCAAAGGTACCTTCGATTTGGCTGACAGGCTAACGGTAGTCACGTCACGGCAAGTGTAATCTGGTCGAAACGTCAAGTAAATCATAGGTATGTTAAACTTTGCTTAATGCGGAAACAGAGCCCTATACCAATACCTTTTAAATACGTGATCGTGTTAATTCCCGTCAATATAATTACATAAATATGAAATGCAAAAGTTTAAAAGTTAGCATCCTGAAAATAATGTCCACCTTGTTTCAATAAAACTATTTTAGTTTTTTTATAAAGTCTCTATTTATATATGTATAAGTTTTATGAACATGGTGGAAATAACAAACCTGAAGCGCTATATTTGCAACTAGCTGACCCGACAGACATCGTTCTGTCGCATCAAGTGTGTAGCAGGCCCTATTAGAAAAATGGTGCTTTTAGGTTTTCCCGAGCATTGGCCCAGAATTGGCCCAGTTGTTCTCGAGTTTCGCGCTAAGCAACACATTAAGCGATGCATTTTTATTTATATAATTGAACGTAAACTCAAGGTAAGATGAATCGAATACCGTTGGAGTTGATTTTTAGGACTGAGTCCTAAAAAGCCTATTTAGTTCATCATTATTTAACTCCAATTTATGAGAGTTCGTACACCTTTCAATAAAGGTTATTCCCATAATATTAAACCTTTAAAAATGTTTTCATCAACAAAAAAAATCCGTTCATCCATTCATCTCTCCATTCCATTCTCTCTCATACTATGGTCATATAATGTTCCACTCTACCTTACAGTGATGGTGGAGGCCGGTCAGGAGTGTATCTTGCTATTGACGCAAATCTAGAGTTAGCTGAAGAGGAAGACTGCTTTGATGTTTTCGGATTTTTGAAAAAACTCAGGCAATCGAGGAAAGGCCTTATAGAGAATGAGGTAAGAATTTACGTGATTGTGTTTAGGCAATTACGCTTAAAGTTTAAGGTGTACCTTTAAGCTACCTGTCGCTTCAGTCTTTTATATTCATATTTGGGCCCGCGACTAGTAAAAAGTTTGACTGCTTATTTTTGTATAAATAAATAGATAGATAGATAGAATATTCTTTATTGTACACCATTAATAAAATACAGTTGAAAAAATAATTATCTTACAAACCAGAGTACCTACAATGGGCGGCCTTATCGCTAAAAGCGATCTCTACCAGACAACCTTAGGATGGAGATAATATCAACATTATTTAATAAAAACATAGTAGTTAATGGCGTACTATTCGAGATATTGACAATATGTATTATTCAGTCAGTATTAGCTTTGCAGCAAACGCACTGCACATTCATCAATATAATGCTCTAAACTATTGTTTCATGCATGCCTTGATGTCTTACTCGCATTGGTTTACAAGCGATCTGTTTTTTTTTTTTTTGCTGCAGCGTTGAAGTAGTCCTAATGGCATCCTGATCAGGTTGAAGGACAATATTTTTATAAAACATGCATGTTATGCCTATAAATACTGGCCCAAAACCGTGATACAGTCGCTGAGGTGATTCTTTAAGTCACTGCACCATCAGTGGCTTAAAGAATAGAGAGAATAAAGAAAATTATTTTTAAAATGTCTATACTTTTTTATTTGATTTTAAACAGACAATTTATTAGTATTTATAGTTGTAGTTTATAACAAGTTACTAATTAAAAAAAAATTATAACAGCTGCCCTTCCAAAAATCGAATTTCGCGCCATACAGATTCTTTTTTCAAATAATTCATAGCCAGTGTTACTCGGTATAATATAAGGATTCTAACGATATCTCATACATTCAAATCTGTTAAAGCATTTAGAAGTCATGGTGAAATAAAGAAACTCACTCACATGTCCCCAGAAAATATTAAACTCCTTTTTTGGGTAGTCGTAAAAAAAAAACTTTTCTGTTCAGGAACAATACAAATTCGTCTATGACACTCTAGAAGAGCATATAGTATGCGGGATTTCGTGGTTCCCAGTATCAGAGTTGTCACAAAGGTTGAAGCAAAAGTCTCAAAGGGATCCGGTGTCTAAACTCAACGAGTACCAGAAAGAATACCAGCAGATCTGTAAGCAAACTCCTCGCTTCACGATAGGGGACTGTGCAGGAGGACACAGAGGTGATAACAGGGAGAAAAATCGAGATGTATTGGTTGTACCACGTAAGTATTTTTTAACAAAACACTTTCTATTTAGAACACCTCTTTGTAATCTGAGCAATAGATTTCGCAGCTGATAAATAAACATTTCAATAGTTTTAAACTCAAACCGCAATCAGGATTTAAAATATCCTTTTAAAATAAAAACGCTTGTTATTTCGAGTACTAAACTAAATATAAAACCGGCTAAGTGAAGAACTCGCCTGGAGAGGGTTCCGTACGATTAATTTATTTCTACCATTTTTTTTTTTTTCGTCCTGACATAAATTTGTTTTTAATAACTTAAATAATTTATCCGAAGAACAAACTTAACATTGTAGTAGTCTAATTTTTATCATTTTCTAATTTATGTCAGTACACCGTGTGACATAAATTATAAAATTGCAAACTCCATATTCAAAATTTATTTAGTTTCGTTGCACATCTGTGTTTGGATCATAGGAATTGAAATGTGTACCAACTTTCAATTCATTTGGTTCAGTAGATTCCGAGGAATTTGGCTGTCACAGACAGACAAACAGACAAACGCATGAGAGTAGATAATCCTATGAGAGGTCCGTTTTTTCACTCGGACGTGCAGAACCCTAAAAAGGAAAAAATTGACATTGATTATTAACTATTATTAAGGTCTTACTAATGCATACTTAATATTTAGATGGTTTTTACACTACACAACTGATAACTTACATTTTTGTTGCAGCCGATAATTTTCGTCCATACCTGACATCTTTTCAAGGAAACAGTTTTACCGACTACATCAATGCAGTGTTTGTAGACGTAAGTTCACGATTAAAAACAAAAAACTTTCGTAAATGGTATTAATATTTATTAAGGCTATTCGGTTTTCCTCAAATGTGTATGTAGGAAGAAGCAAAGTGTCGCTTCATCCCTTCAGAATCCCCGTTGTCAAAACTAGACGGGCATCCCAAAAATACACACATGAATAAACCCGTATATTGAGCAGAAAAGATCCAACCAACATAGAATGTTTTGTGTTGTGTTGCTAGTATTATTTAAAAAAAAAACTATTTAAAAGTTTTTAGTTGATCCAAACTTAACTAACTTTCATTACATTATCATTAAATATTTCTTATTTTTACAGGGATACACGAAACCTCGTGAGTACATTGTGACTGAATGGCCTCTAGTGAGAACGCAAGGAGAATTCTGGTCGCTGGTATATGACTACGAATGTGCGGCAGTTGTAGTACTATGCGTGCCTCCGAAGAATTCTGTAAGATCTCTTTTTATACTTTAGGTTAAATTTTGCTGTTCTAGAAACTTCTCGACTTATCCATTTTTAATCTTTCTTCCAGCAACAATTCCCACCTTTCTGGCCAGAGGGTCGGCATTCTAAGAAATACGGACCAGTTTTCACGATAGACCACGTGTCTCACAACCACTACACTAATATCAAGACTTGGATATTTAGAATCAATAAGAAGGTAATGCATATTTTAAATTAAAGGCACACTGAGTTCACTTTTGTGAAGCTAAAAACAAAAATGTCAAAACTCTATACTACATAAAAATCTTATTAACAAAATCAAAATCAAAATTATTTATTTCAAGTAAACCAATTGTAGGTATTTTCGAATTGTCAGGAGGAGTCAGTCAGTATAAGTAGGTCGTGAAGCTAGTTGCCTGTTCCAAAACGTAGATCCTATGGAGAAGAACAGGCAAGAAACTCCAAGGACACTCTTTTCCAACATGTTTTTTTTTTACAAAGTTATTTGTTACATTGCTTAAAACCATTATTTGGGAATTCATCGTTTTAGTGCAAGTGGCTAAAGATTGGTACTTGATGAGAGATAACTAACTAATAAAAACCTAGTTTGTATATTTAGTAATCATGATCTTGGCTAATATTTAAAAAAAATCAAGCTTCTTACATTTGTTGTGACAAACGTTGTCGATTGGTTTCTTTGCAAAATCGTATGGATACTAATATCTATACTATCTAATCTATATCTACTATAATATTATAAAGCTGAAGAATTTGTTTGTTTGTTTGCTTAAACGCGCTAATCTCAGGCATTACTGGCTCGAAATAAAAAAATCTTTTGGTGTTGGATAGCCCACTTATCGAGGAAGGCTATATAACATTACGCTACGACCAATAGGAGCGGAGCATCAATGAAAAATGATGATGCAAAAACGGGGAAAATTTACAAACGCCTTCGTCCGCGTTCGTGCGCAGGTCGGCTAGTGTTTAAATAAAATCGTATCTTTCTTTCTTTTAATTTTAAGAAATACTACTATATCCACCAATATATAATTTTTGATATCTAAATGACAAATTCCGTCGACTTATAGTTAAGTGTACCTCGTTTACCAAGTAATTATTTCCAATTTACCCACTAGATCATTTCACTGACGGAACTGATGGCTGGCGTGAAGGCGCCCACAAAGACGGTACAACTATTTCAACTGACGTGTTGGCCTATGGGCCATAAAGTGCCTTCTTCGACCAACTCCCTGGTCGAACTCATGAATATGGTTGAGCGGTGGCGACAGCGCACGGACTACGGACCCGTCTGTGTGGTGTCACCGTAAGTATTCTCTCAGAGTTAGATTCTCTGATTACCAAAGCAGGACTTTAATTATGTTAGCTATTTTTTTTTTATGGTACTGTAACGTGGAGGGTGGCCTCGTGGTCTACACGTGGTCCCCCGTAGATTGATTTGAGTAAGAAGTAAGAAGAATTACACACGTAAAACGCTTTTACAATTTATATTGGTACTAGTGGTACAGATATTTAAAGTAATTTAAACAGCAAGAATACTATGGCTCAGGGTGAAGGTCTTCAGAGGCTTTGGTTGTAGTTCCGGCGCTGGCTGATGCATAGAACTTAAATTCATAGCCGTGTCGCCGCGCTATATATAGGCCCCAAGGGTGTGGTGCGGCGCGGGGGGAGCATCTCAGGGCTTAGTGGGGAGTTCGGTAGGAGGGAGTTCGGTAGGAGGGAATTCGTAGAATGACGCGTGACAGTACCTAACAAGCACATTCAACAAAAAAAAGTATCTATTGAAAACCAGCTAGCCAAGGTGTACAGAAAATGAATCGAGTATTTTTTTTTTGTCACAACATTCAATTTCTATTAGGTAGGAATTAGAAGCATTATCTAACTGAAGATCGTTAATAAACATCATTGGTCTTATAATTTCTGCTGTTTGAGCTAGATCCCCAGAGCTCTTTTTAGAGAGAACAAAACCGACGAGATCGTCACATCGATTACAATAATTCTTACATCTCAAGAATTGGCCGTGAAATCTCACTGGGGAGTGAGTTGAAACCATGAACAATTTGTTCACTTATGACGAAATATTTGTCGTTATATTTTTTTCTTTACTATTTCTTCGGGGAAAAAGGAGTAACGCTTACGTTTGACGTTTTCTTTTGGTAGTGACGGCCGAAGTCGCGCTGGAGTGTACTGTGCAGCCAATGCCTGCATAGAACAAGTTATTCAACACGGAGAAGTAGACGTTTTTCAAGCAGTGAAGACTGTACGACGTCACCGACCACAGCTTGTGGAGAACATGGTACGTATGCTCTGTTAGCAATGTATATTGTATTATTTTTAGTATGTTTATTAAAGACTATACGTTTGTATTTCGAGGATGCCCAACTAGTTTCGAACCCGACGAGGGCCCCTTTTCAAGGAGTGAAGCGTCCTGCCGCGATGGTGTCAGGCACACTGGGTTGACTACGTTACCACCGGTCCTTTTGTCTTTCGGAACGTGCGGAAAATATGCGAAGCAATCGAGATAAGTCGTCCTCCGAAATTCAACAGAGACAGAGGCTGGTCACTGCCCCCTGCCTGGCGACCGGCATTAAAACTCACGTCCCACGAGACAGACCTGAGAGACCTTATAAAAAGTGATACAGTTAGTATGGTGTGCACCGCGGAGAATGTTGGTAACAACAGCACATCACACAACGCAACGGAAACGCAACCGTCTACATCCTCACGTTCCGATATGCAAAAGAACCGGTGGCAGAGTAGTCAACCCAGTGTGATAAACTCCTTGAAAGAGAGCCCCCGTCGGGTCCGAAACTAGTCGGGCATCCCCGAAATACCTACACAAACGAGAGTAAAGCCGTAGAGTCTTTAATAAACATGAATACATACCACTCACGGAAAAAAATATTGTAACTTGATCTTTAGTACCTTGTTATTCAAATTGCCAGCCTTTCGTTTTGTCATTTAATAATATTTGCATTTTAGTGTTAGCTTGTGTTTTATATGACTTAAGTTACAGATATCAGTTCATTTTAATACACTCCATACATTAAAAATCTTATCTTAACATGCGGTAGAAGGAAACTAGTATCTACAGTTAAAATTTCCCAAATGATTAGAGCAGCATGTGTTTATTTCTGGAACTTTTACTCATAATATACTACAATCAGCCATTACTTATCGAACTTCGACAAGGAATCACTTTTTAAAAATAAAAGTGATTACCTAAAAGCCCTTATAGATTAATCTATACCATTACATACATTCATTAAAACCTTCCAAACGCGAATGAGAGAATCGATTTTAATCTTATATATTGTCCGCAGACCGAATACAAGTATTGCTACGATCTTGTCCTCCACTACGTGTTGCACTATTTAAATAAGGACATGAATGAAAAGAAGTGAGAGTGCGAACTTAAGGACGAACTCTGGTTCATCGAGTTTGGTCGCGGCGCGGCGCTGCCTACCACGCCCGAGGAGACCAGCCCCGCTGCGGCGCCGCGCGATTCCAAGCGCCAACAACAGCGTGCCAATCGACCGCGGCGAGGGCTGTCACTCGACCGTTTGTTGCCCACCGTGTCGCGACCACCGCTGCCACATGCCTCTACAGTGGCCGTGGAAGCACCGCGCCGCCAACGCCGTGACCGTCCGCCGCTGCGCCGTTCTTTCCGCCTCGAGGACGACGACGCTGCCGCTGCCGATGAGCGACGAAGAGTGTTCAGCCGCGGTCCTCGTGCACCGTCCTTCGACGAAGGTGACGTCAGTGACGAGCACGATGAGTGTGATTGCGCGTGTAGTTCACTCGAGCGCTCTGGGCCCTCCGCCGAAACCGAAGAGGACGAGTACGAACCGGAGTTCGCCACCTCCCCCTTATGGGCGCGCGAACGAGCAGCCCCCGCTTTCCGTGCGGGCTCCTCGGATCGTGCGCTTGTCGACGTACGGCCGCAACCGCGCGGCCCAGCACGTGCCCAATCACAGGGCGTGTTTGAACGTCGTTTACCTAGGATATATAAGTTCGGTCTGATGGATAAATCGAAACGAGCCAGCTCAAGCGCCCTCTACGAGCGTACCGAGCGGTCACCGACCGAGGCGTTTTACAACGCGACTGGCTCAACGAGGCTCAGTTCACAGGAACTTTTTGAAAAATTCTGCTCGGAAGAATTTACCTCATTGTATGGACGCGAGGACGATCGTCGTCACCGACCTCCACACTCCAAGTCGACCGGCAGCAGCGGTTCAGATGTGCGACACGAGCGCACGTGTTGCCGTCGCCCGCCACTCGGTTCTCAGCCGGCGTTGAGTAGGCGCCATATTTGCCACGCACCACGCTCCGATCGCTCGACGGACTCTGAGGATATATCCCCACGTGGCACTGCATTGCGCCCACTACCGCTCGATCCGGATACAGACCAGCACCAGACAGATGACTGTTCTCGATCCGCGCCCCTCCTTAGTCCAGATCGCTTCGAGGCACGCTTTACATTTGATATTTCTGAACGTAGTGAGGTTACATCGAACCGCGACGAGACTCCCTCTGATGCGACCGAGACGCGAAATTTAACGCTCTATGAGGAGCCCCATTCGGATCGTACAAGTCTCTGTGAATTGTATGACGCTGCTTTCTCTTCCCACCGACCATCCTTCCGACGAGATGGGTCACGACGGCGGGCCGGTCCCGTCGATCTGAGTGCGCTGGACTTTCGTGCAATCGACGATGAAAGTCCGCGAAACAGCAGACGTACATCACAGCGAAGCGTCGATGACACGTTACGACAGAACTCGGAGTCTCGAAGCTGGGCATCTGACTCTGTATTCGCAACGCCACAACGTCACATTGCTGATGCTTCGCCGTCTTCGAGTGGCACGAGACATTCTCTCACTGTACCAGGAGACTCCTCACCTCGCGCAGATTCGGCTGCCGCCGATTCCACAGTCGCCGACACCACTATCGCGGATACCACGGTCATCGAAGAAGAGCCGGCTAGCGTCATTGAGAGAGCTGAGTACGCCCTGGCGCTACGACTCGGCCGCATCGATATAGGCGACGAGGTTTCTGAACGTGCCGCATCGACACCCACAGGTGGAAGTGCCCGACTCTCAAGTAGACCTTCAATGCATAAACTTGAGCCGATCGAGCCAGAGCGTCTCTGGGGTGGCGGCCCGCGCGGTAGCTGTAGCGAAGGAGACGCAGCGAGCGTACGTGGAGCGACGGGCGTGCGGCGGCGGCGTGGCGCTTCGGAGCCGCGGCGCTCGGCGCGCTGCTTCCCGCTCTGACTGCGCGCGGCGGCGTCGGCCGGGCTGCCGCGCCG